>CM033798.1:23076905-23741025 GCA_019656835.1 Rhododendron ovatum
AAAGCCCCAGCAAAACTCTACCTGCATACGCCAGTCCAAAACCAACGTACGCCGGTCTAAAACTAGCATACGCCGGTCCATTTGCCACGTGTTAGTCATCGGTCAAAGCTGTAGTTTGGACCTGAGTACGCAGGTCCACTACTTGCGTACGCTAGTCAAACCTCTGGTCAAACTTATTTTTTTCAGCATGCAGAAGCCATGATTAGGGGTCTACAACACATGGGAACCTTCCAATCCCATCAACTTTTCCCTCTCATCCAATGAGAGGGAAGCCTTGGGGGCTAAGGCACCAGTCTCTTTGACTGGTTTTAACCCCTCTATCTCCATCCACCTCCTATATATACCCCCTTCCATTGGTCTTTTGAGGGGTTACAAGTTTGGTTGTTAGGTTCCAAGTTTCAAAGGGTTACAAGGGTAACCAAATCACCACACTCCCTCTCAAGCCATTGCTAGTCTTTCTCTTGAAAGTAAGCAATACACCACTCATTCTCATTCATCTATACAACCATCCTCCAAGCATCATCCAACCAACTCATTCATTCAAAACTCAAGCAATTTTTCAAACTCAAAAACCAAAGGTATGACACCTTTGTATTGCATACTGTTTTGATCCCTAAGGGAGGCTAGTAGGGTTAAGGCTGGTAATCAATACCAGTCCTGGCCCAAAAGCAAGCAAGGTTTCAAAGCCATGGTGTCACGTCCTTGATTTTTAACGTAAATAAGTAATGCATTTTAATAAAAGAACCTCGCGCATCGTACATATTACCCAAAAGAGTTTCCCATTTATTTAATTTACAAACAAGTCCCCATGATTTAAGAAATACAACCTTGGCACTACGACTCAAATTAACTTTGATCCAATACGACATATTCAGGATGTTACAAACTTTAGTCAAAAGATAGTTCACGAGCAAATGAGTTACAAAGCCATCTTTGGCCAAAAGTAAGTCTGTTACAAAGATGAATGAGTAACTAAATGAAATTAGCTTCCAAAAATCTTCATGTCCAAGCACACCATTACATGCAGTCTATTGCCCAACATTCGAACCTGAAAAAAGGGATTTTGTTGAGCTACACTAGCCCAGTAGGAGAGCCTTTACCAATGCTAAATGCAAACATGTTGATAAGTGCAAACAAAGAAGGATAATAAAACTCAGCTTGAATATATATAGAATTCAATCGACTTGTAAATGAACTTCTATCCCGTTTAAGTGCATAAGTCATGTGACACCAACGACTTAGATAATCCCAACTCGACTCGCTAACCCAACTCCCACCATTTGTATCCCCACCCCTAGTGTTACCGTACAACGCCACAAGGATTACCGTGTTACCACCTCGTGCGTCACAGTGATCCCTAACGACTCGGGTTACCGTATTATCACCCCTCGCGTTACGAAACCCCTCTAAATCTCTGTATTACCACCTCTTGCGTTACGGGTCTCCCTAAATCTACTTCCGACCCCAATCGGCTATATTCCAATACAATATGCAAGCTAGGACCTCCCCATGAACACATTCATAGATAAAACATCTTACGTTATACTAACGTCATCATAAATGCACCAAGAACGATCACAAATGACAACAATGTACGAAATACACTTTTACGATGTTTTAACTAAATAATTCCTCATTCGGTTTTTATTAATGGGAAGACCAACGGAACAAGGATTACATCGAAAAGTCAAAGGGAGTCGATTAGACAAGCTTATGATAGGTTAGGAGGTATCCAAAAGGATTTAGAAGTGATTGGGGGTCAAAACAATCGACGGAAGAGCAACAGGAGTAAAACTGGAGTTAAGCTCCTGGTATCGATACGCGCATAATCCGTATCGATACAAAATTAACTATCCAAAAAGATAAGCTTACTGTATCGATACGCCACATAATCCGTATTGATGCCACAGGGCTTCGGGTAGCGATTTTAACAGATTTTCAAGGCACGCTCAATAACCAAAATCCAACAACCCAAGGCACGAATCTATACCAAATCAACACATAAACACATAGAAGAGGTAAAGAAGTCCCTACTTCGCAACAATGGCCGAGATTCAAGCGTTTTTGAACGAGCCCTAACCTTTCGAACTCCGAAACTTCGATTCAAGTTTGACCCACGGATCTCCGAGCTCAAGAACGCGAATGGAAGGCTTGAGGGAGGTTGATTCTTGAAGATTTTGGGAGATAAGGTAGAGTTTTGAGTGAGAGGAGAGGAGAGAGAAAGAGATCGGCAGGGAGAGAGAGGAAGAACGGATGAGAGAGAGAGAGAGAATGGAGATAAAAATGTTCTCCTACTCCTCACACACCCCTATATATACTCGTGTATCTTTTTATTACACCACACTCCCTCAATTTTGTATTCTTTCACTCTAATCCTCAATCCAAATATCCACCAATTAATCCATATTTTCTCAATTAGGCATTTAATTAACCATTTTCAGTAATTAAATAAATTACGGGTCTCTACACATGGTGGTTAGAACTAGCGCACGCTAGTCCTAAGTATGCACATACCAGTCATGGTTGTATGTGTAGTACTGGCATGAGGATCAAAGTCTAGCTGTTTTATCTTTTTCTTTTCGTTTTTATCACCTTTGAGCATGTTAAAACAAGTTTGCTGGTTTTCATAGTTAAATCTGCTAGTTTTACTTTTCAATATTCATTTCTGTTGCTATGGAATGCCTTTGGGGTCCTTCTGAACATGTCTCAGAACCCAAAAAGTGCAAAGTCAAGCACTGGATAAGAGGTTAGAACTGGCGTACGGTAGCTTGCTACCCGCCTGTGCCAATCCAACCCAGTCTAGTGGTTGGCCATTGCATGGCAACTAGGCTTTAGCCTCTGCTTGGTTCCCTACACTATTTATGGGGTGTTCTATTCTTTTGGTGGCCTCTGAGCCCATTCAAACTATTATTACTATATGTTATCTGTTATATAATACTCCTTAGTTTGTCCTGGATGAGCACTGGTATTTCCAAAGCCTAAAGGGATGAAAATAAGAAATATGAGTTTGAGTTTACTGGCGTGCGCGTGTTTAGTAATGGCGTACGCAGGTCAAATTAGTATGTAGTGACTTAATCAGTGCATGCTGATTTTTTCCTGCTCATGCCACTTTGGAACTGTGTCTTGCAGTCTGTTTAAAACTTCCACAGAAGTCTGTATTTATCCTATACTAATTGTTTTAATAAAGTGAGCATGTCATCTATAGCATCCTGCCAATGTGTTACAGTTTTAATCCCCTTTTGTAACGCCCCGATTTTTCGAAAGCGATATAAAATAATTTCTCAAGAAAATTTTGCTAAATAAATATAATTTTCCAAAATAAAGGTTTAACTATTACAATTTCAAGATAAATTTACTGA
Organism: Rhododendron ovatum; assembly: GCA_019656835.1. Taxonomy (NCBI): domain Eukaryota; kingdom Viridiplantae; phylum Streptophyta; class Magnoliopsida; order Ericales; family Ericaceae; genus Rhododendron; species Rhododendron ovatum. The sequence goes on from CM033798.1 coordinate 23,080,265, forward strand.
TTCAAAATACATTAACTTCAAAGCTGACTCTAGGCTTGATACGAATCTAAGCATACTCGATCTTCATTCCTGATATTCTTTCCATGTCGAACTGTACCATCATTGAATCCCCTCCATTGAATCCTATGCCTTCTGGCAAATTGATCGCCGAAGCAACCGATTTACCAAGATACAGATGTATCCATGAGTGATAAATCACCTAGTAGAATAATCCAACCCAACTACCCCTCTTACTTTACAGCTAGCAGGTAACAAGATAATATTGAATCGAAGAAGTCAAGCAGAGATTTTACACATACACTGATTTGTTACTATCCATTAACCTTACGTGAAATCTAGATTCCATCCACGAGCTCTTTTCCTCTCATAACCACTAACTATGACCGTGTCATGGAAAATCCCCGCTTGGTTGTCCTGCACACGGGGTCCTAAATGAATTCACCTAAGTTATGTACCTCGCATGAATTCATTTAAGACCATAGCAGGGGGCACAATTACCCTTTGGAACTTCCTATGGCGTACCATACGTTAGGGTCGCCACCATACTTAAGCAACTAACTATGATCGTGTCATGGGACAATCCCCCTTGCTGGCCTTGCAAGGCACAATTACCCTTTGGAACTTCGAATGGCGTACCATACGTTAGTGTCACCACAATAACATCATCGGGCCCGGCAGGTCACCCTTGGCCATGGCCAAATCACAATCCATGCTTCGATTACTCTGATGATAATATGGTATAACACCCCAAGCGTAGGGTTTAACACGTCGATTGAAGCATAATAAACCGAAAATCCGGGATCGTACCCAAGAAAATAATTATATGGCTTGATCGGATTTGTAGAGCAAGTAAGGGCTTTCGGCCTTTAGACGGCCAACTTTGTTTTACTTTGGAAAGTGAAAATAAAAGGGCTAAATTAAAACGAATTAACTAGAGAAAAGATAGGCTAGGTCTAGGAATTATTAACACCCAAGACTCGAGCTAGATCACACTCTTCACCCAACTACACAATTTAAGATACTTGATTATAGTTCTTAAATCGGGAAATGAAATAATTTGAGAATCAAGCTAGCTCTAGAATTCATTTGACAAATACCTCGTGCGAAAGAGCTCTAAGCATCTTATGTGGTGGGTAGACAACGCTCCCACCTACACAAGATCAAAGAGGTTAACACCTCGGTAATTTATCAAACAAACCCGAACCCCACATCAATTTTCAAATCAAAGTTTGAAGTTTTATTGGGTGGAAAATGCAATTTTCGCCCGAGCCATGAGATGCTAATCATCCCATGATCTAACTCTTGAAACTACTCATCCATATGTAGAGAGATAGAAGCAAGCAAAAATCTAGCTAACATAATGAAATAACAAGACTTGAATTAAACTAGAGATTAAGATAGATCGGGAGAAAATAAACAACTTTAATTAAGGCAACAATAACAAAAATTAACAACTAAGGACTGAAAATTAAAATATAAGTGCTGAAAAAATGAAGAACAACAAGAACAATTCAAAAAGCAAATTGAATCTAATACTAGATCTAGAAAATAGTACTATTGAATCTATGCTACTTTTTTGTACAAAATGATGTAATAAGCTTTTATACTCCGGAGATCCGCGCCTGAAATATTCCCAAGATGCTCAGAAAATTTGCCCTTACGGCCCTCGGTATCGATCGCGAAGCCCTTAAGTTGATGTGCTAATGACCTCGGTATCGATAGATGCCCAAAAGTGGTACCAATACCGAAGCTATTAAGGGGTTACCACTATGCCACTCGGTATGGATAGGAGAAATCGCAAGGTATCAATACCGAGCCAATTAGGGGCTGCTGCATGTTGACCTCGGTATTGATAGGAGAAATTGCAAGGTATCAATACCGAGACAATTAGTGTCCAGCACATATTTCTTTGATTTGCCTTGCCAGCCTACCTCTTGCTCGGGCAAATCTGGTGCTGCTCGGGCAATGACAGCTTCTGCTCCGGCGATCAACCTCTGCCTTGGCCTTGACAGGTTCTGCTCGGGCGAATCAACTTCTGCTCGGGCAATTCAACTTCTGCTCGGGCAAAGACATGTCTTATGCAACAAAAACTCTATTTTTTGGCGATTTACCTACAAAATAGGACTAGAACACTATACGAGCAAACAACGTTAATAATAACTAATAAGTAATTAAATTAAACTAAAACTAGATACTAGCGCACCCTTAATGTCATTCTCGGGTGCTTATCACACCCCCCAACTTGAGGTTTGCTAGTCCCTAGCGAACGAAATGCAGAAAATTAAAACATAAGCAAATATGCAATCCTTCCGAATTCACAACTTAGAATATGTTCAATTCTATAACCTAGCAAGAGTTCAACAATTCAGCTTTTTATTTCATTTCTACAACTCACATTTTCAGCATTCAATTAAACAGGCTAAGTATCAAGCAAGTCTAAGAGCAAGTCAAAATGGTCTGTGTCCTCGAACAATGGGAGGATACGGGACACAGAACATGCGAATTCAGACTAAACCATATCCACCGAAGATGTGCTCAACAATAGGCAATAGCGAACAAGAAATACTATGCCTCAAACAACTAAAGCACTTTTATTCAACAGATACTATCAGATGACTTTTGATAATCGAAAGGAAGGCATGTCATACAACTAATTATGCAAATATCAAAATAATCAAACATTCAGGAATCACATGCGCGCTAGGGATCAACTAAGGACTTCATTAGCTTGTAATGACATTGGTTACAAAGGGAAGGGACTACAAAATAGTGTAGTGGCCATATGCTAGCATGGTTCATCTACCCTTGACCACTGTTAGAATAGTTAGTCTTTGTCCCACATCGGATAGTTGGAGTTATGTAATAAGTTACTAAGTAATATAAATAAAAGCTCTCTCTTGTGTTAGGGTTAATTAACACCCTAAACACTTCTTTCTTATTCTCTAAACAACATGGTATCAGAGCGGGATCTTAACCTTAATCCACCACAACCCTAGCCTAAACCCTAGCCTCTGTACATAATCCCTAATCATAGCCTGCCTCAAAAAAAAAAAAAAACCCTAACCCTTGTTCACCGTTACTGTTCATCGCGTCTACTGTTCATCGCGCGTCTACTGTTCATCGTTACTGTTCATCGGGTCTACTGTTCATCGCGCGTCTATTGTTCATCGCGGGTACTGTTCACTGCTGTTACTATTCATCAACATTGTTCATCACTGATTTTCAACTCTGGTAATGGTTTTCTAACTTCGTAAGCCTTTGGTTTATGGGTGGTTGTTTTGGACCCGTTGTAGTAATCGCTTGGTATATGTTGGTGATGTTACGGATCTGTCGTGTTTGGTACTTGGTTGCTGATGCTGTTGGTTGAGTACGGGTTCTTGATTAGTTATTTTTTGTTGATTCTTATTAGTTGTTGCCTCTTCATTGTTCGGTAAAATGTCTGAGCAAAAGTCTGATTCTGTTTCTAGTTCTACTAATGGTGTGGCTCGTTTTTCTCGATTTCGGGAGAGGTTGTCTATTACCTCTACACTTTTGAATGGCAAAAATTATACTGTTTGGGCCAAGGCAGTTGAAGTTTATTATTTGGGTGAGACACTATATCATATTTTGACTGATGACCCTCCCGTAGCCACTGCTGCCACATATGGGGCATGGGTGTCTGAGGATGCCCGGATTCGATCTGAGTTATGGAATAGTATGGAAGACCATATTTCTAGCACATTGATCTTCTTACCTACAGCCAAACAAGTATGGACACAGGCTAAGGAAATGTATTCTGGTGTTAACAATCTCCGTCGCACATATGATCTTCATCAGTCCTTCTTTTCTATCTCACAGGGTGATTTATCCTTGGAGGCTTATTATTCCAAGTTTCGCGGTATCTGTGAGGAGCTCAATATCTGTGAGCCTATTTCTACTGATGTTCAAGTTATGAAGTGCCAACGTGAGCGTATGCAAGTGACTCGATTCATATCTGGGGTATCATCGACTACTTATGGTCCCGTTAGTAATCAGCTTTTGGGGTCTCGAGATTTACCTTCCCTCAGTGAGGTTTTTAGTCGACTTCGTCAATCTTCTGTATCTGTGCCTGTGCCACCTCTTGATCGTTCAGCATTAGCTTCCACTGTATTTGGTGGTTCTCGTGGCCGTGGTCGTGGCCGTGATCCTGGGTTCAGTGGTCGTGGTCGTGATTCTGGAGATAGTGGTCGTGGTTTTGGTCGTGGTTTTGTTGGTCGTGACTCTAGTTTTGGTACTCGTGGGGGTCGCATGTTTGGGGGAGGTGGTCGTGGTCGCGGCCGCGATTCCCTGTTTTGTACTCATTGTCGGGGAACCAATCATACGGTGGAGTTCTGTTATGATCTTCACGGTTTCCCTCAGGCTCATCAGGTTGTTATCTCTCAGGATGCTGGACAGCTTACTCATTCTTCTGCCGCCAATGTGGTGACTATCTCTGCGGAGGAGTACCAGCGCCTTATGTCATTTCAGTCTCCAGCTGCGTGTTCTTTCTCTACTGCTACGCTTGCTCAGAAAGGTCCATCCGCTGCTTGTGTTGCATCTTCCTCCACTCCTACTCCTTGGGTTATCGATTCTGGTGCTTCTGATCATATGACTGGTACTTCTACTCTGTTTTCTCACCGTCAGTCTGTTGGTAAACCATCTCATATTACCCTAGCAAATGGTTCTACCACAGAACTTACTGGTTTGGGTTCTGTTCCTGTCACTTCATCTCTTACTTTGGATTCTGTGTTACATGTTCCTAGTTTTCCTTTTAATCTTATGTCTGTTAGTAAACTTACAAAGTCCTTAAACTGCTCCATCACATTTCTTCCTCATGGTTGCGTGTTTCAGGATCTAAAGACGGGGAGGAAGATTGGTGGGGGTACTGAACGTGGAGGTCTATATTACTTTGCCAATGACATCTATCTTGCGTCTGCTGCCCTTCGGTCATCAGTATCACCATATCAACAACATTGTCGTCTGGGTCATCCTTCTCTTTCAAATTTGAAGCGTCTAGTTCCATCATGTAGCAATATTAAGGATTTGCAATGTGAGGTCTGTGAGTTTAGTAAACACCGTCGAGTGTCTTTTTATCCTAGGATTGAGCGTCGTGTGTCTCGTCCTTTTCAGTTAGTACATTCGGATATTTGGGGTCCTATTCATGTTCCCACTATCACTGGTTTTCAGTATTATGTAATTTTTGTAGATAATTTTTCTCGTGTTACATTTCTTTATCTCATGAAAACAAGATCAGAATTGTCTTCTGTTTTTAAGTCATTTTATACTGAAATAAAGACTCAGTTTGATACTTGCATCCGTATACTTCGTTCAGATAATGCACGTGAATATTTTCATAATGCTCTTTCTCGCTTTTTTGATGATCATGGGATACTTCACCAGTCTTCTTGCGCTCGAACTTCACAACAAAATGGGGTTGCTGAACGTAAGATCCAACACATATCTGATATTATGCGTGCCATGTTAATACAGATGCAAGTTCCTAAATCTTATTGGAGTGATGCTGTTCTTACAGCCTGTTACTTGATTAACCATATGCCCTCCACTGTTCTTGGTGGTCAGATACCCCACAAAATTTTATTTCCTAGTCGTCCTCTTCACTCATTACCCCCTCGGGTATTTGGGTGCACATGTTATGTTCATGCGCTTGATCCTGACCGAGACAAACTTGACCCCCGGTCTATCCGGTGTGTCTTTCTTGGTTATTCGCGCACTCAAAAAGGGTATAAATGTTACTCACCTTCTCTTCGTCGTCATTTTGTGTGTGCTGATGTCACCTTTAATGAGTCACTGCCATTCTTCTCGGGTACACCTGAGTCTGAGTATGTACTTTCTGAGTCTGAGTATGTTATTCCTGTCAATGTTCCTCCTATTCCTGTGCCACCAATGCAGGTATATGTTCGTCGACGACATATGTTAACAGCCCCACCGGTGCCTACCACTGCGCCTCCTCCGTCCCAAGATCCGGTTCCACTACCACCACCACCACCATCACCTCCTATCGCTCTTCGCAAAGGTATTCGGTCTTGCACTTCTCATCCTATTGCTCGGTTTGTTTCCTATGCTCATCTGTCTCCATCCCTTCATGCTTTTACTACTTCTGTTCGTTCATTTCTGTTCCTCACACTGTTCAGGAGGCCTTATCTGTTTCTGAGTGGCGGACAGCAATGGAGGCTGAGATGTTTGCTCTTCATGACAATGGCACTTGGGACCTGGTTCCTCTTCCGCTCGGAAAGTCTCCCGTTGGATGTCGCTGAGTCTTTACAGTCAAGTATAATCCAGATGGCACAGTCGAACGGTACAAGGCCCGTCTTGTGGCCAAAGGTTATACCCAGACGTATGGCGTTGATTATGCGGAGACTTTTTCTCCGGTGGCCAAAATTTCCTCTGTTCGGGTTCTTATTTCTATGGCCACTAATCTTGGTTGGCCCTTATTTCAGTTGAATGTTAAGAATGCGTTTCTACATGGTGATCTGCTCGAGGAGGTATATATGGAGCAACCTCCTGGATTCGTTGCTCAGGGGGAGCGTTCTCAGGTGTGTCGCCTTCGTAAAGCTCTTTATGGTCTTAAGCAGTCACCTCGAGCTTGGTTTGGCAGATTTAGTGATGCTGTGTTGCAGTTTGGTATGCGTCGCTCTCATTCTGATCATTCTGTCTTTTCTATTCAGTCCAATCGGGGAAAAGTAGTGTTGATTGTGTATGTGGATGATATCATTATTACTGGGGATGATCAGAAAGGAATTGATGAGCTGAAACACTTTCTACATCGTCAGTTTCACACCAAAGATTTGGGTAAGCTGCGATATTTCTTGGGTATTGAGGTAGCAAGATCCAAGGAGGGAATTAGTCTATCCCAGAGAAAGTATACGCTCGATATTCTAGAGGAGACTGGTTTATTGGGAGCAAAACCCGTGGAGACTCCAATGGACCCAAACGTCAAACTGTGTGTCGATCAGGGGGAGATATTTCCTCATCCAGACCGTTATCGTCGCTTGGTAGGAAAATTGAATTATCTCACCAATACACGGCCTGATATCTCATTTGCTGTCAGTATGATAAGTCAGTTCATGTCAGCCCCTCGTCTTCCCCATTGGGAAGCTTGTCTTCGTGTTGTGAAGTATCTCAAGGCTAATCCTGGACGTGGTCTATTCTATCGTTCAAATGGTCATTTGCGTGTTGAGGCCTTTACCGATGCTGATTGGGCAGGATCACCATCTAATAGACCGTCAACAACTGGATACTGTACTTTTGTCGGTGGAAATCTAGTTACCTGGAAGAGCAAGAAACAAACTGTTGTTGCTCGGTCCAGTGCTGAAGTAGAATATCGTGCCATGGCTCATACTACATGCGAGGTTGTATGGTTGAAAGCTTTGCTCCAGGAGTTGGGGTTTAGCGCACAGTTACCTATTCCTATTTATTGTGATAATCAGGCAGCAATACATATCGCTTCGAATCCGGTATTTCATGAGAGAACCAAACATATCGAAGTAGATTGTCATATTGTTCGGGAGAAAATAGATAGTGGCGTGTTGGCTACCCCTTTTGTGTCTACAGGAGCTCAATAGGCAGATATTTTCACCAAACCGTTATTTAAACCACGTTTAGAGCTATTATGTAACAAGCTGGGATTCTGTGATATTTATTCTCCAGCTTGAGGGGGAGTGTTAGAATAGTTAGTCTTTGTCCCACATCGGACAGTTGGAGTTATGTAATAAGTTACTAAGTAATATAAATAAAAGCTCTCTCTTGTGTTAGGGTTAATTAACACCCTAAACACTTCTTTCTTATTCTCTAAACAACAACCACTACCAACCCTAAACTACCCAAGACATGACCACACGCAGGCCAAGCACCAGATAAAGATACGAAGAAGAAATAAAGAAAAATTATGAGATAAGGCCTACTAAAACTACTACCACCGACTCCATCACACCTAGTCACTATCCTCATCCGGCTTTTCATGGTATTGTGCATCGAGCTCCCCATTTTCCATTGGATTCTTTCTCATCTAGAACGTATGCTAGCCCATAAGTCAACCAATTCTCTTATCAAAATATTCAACCCTATTTCAAATTCACTTTTGCTCTTTCATAACATTTCTTTGATCTCCTTTCTTTGAGGAATAAGGTCATTTGAGGTAAGAATTGTAGCGATAGAGATATTGGAGCCAATTTTGGAGCTTTTTGAAGAGAGAGAAAAAATTTGGGACTTTAACTTTTGTAGTGAGAGAGGAAAGATAGGGAATCATGTATCAATTCTTTGCCTTTTTGCATTCCAACCACTTCTATCACATTCACACCACCCCCAAATCTCCTTGAATCATTGAAAACCACTTTCACACAACCCTCCAAACATCTAGTTGCCTAGGTTAAAACAAAAAACAGGAAAGAGGACCAGGATGCAAAATAGGATTAGGTGACACATATGTGGTATAATCATGCAAAGAATGCCTTGTATCCTTTCCTAAGTGCACATTGGATTCCAAAATGATTGAGAATCGACATTCAAACACAATTAGAGATGGACATGCGATTATTCACCTACACTACAAGTACGTTTATTGAAAGATGGGGATATGGGCCAAAACTTGCTCAAAAACTTAACTCAACACTTAAACCATTCAATTTTCAACTAAGCATGCAAATTGAGAAGCACAAAATTTCTTAGGATTGCTACGAATTCTTGCTAACTAATAACGATTGAGCATGCAACAAGTCATGAACAAAACTAAAAACTATGACAAAGGGAAGAAATTGCAAGTAAAATATTTTATTTATTTTTGAAATTTTCCATTTTCTCATGTTTTTGGTTTTTCAATTTTCAAATATTTTTGGAATTTTCAATTTTTTCACAAAAATCAACCAAATAGCACATAAGCTAACCCCTCCCCCCAACTTAAAGCGATGCTATGCCCTCATAGCATTAAGAACAAGATGAAGAGAGAAAGAGTGTGCGAATGTACCGTCCAAGGGGAATGTCAACCCCTAAATACCTCGACTAAGTTGGAGGATTTTATGTCAATGTTTTGCTCCAGCCAGATTAGATGCTTCCAGGGTTTACTCCTTCGGTTCTACCAACTTGGAACCACAGCTAGTCACACAGGGCCATATCCAAAGCTTTATTGGACTAACAACCGCGGCGCTTAGCCGCACCCATGCTTAGGGCTCCTGAACGCCTCACTCACTTCGGCTTTAGACCCAATCCACCAAGGCTGGTGTGGTAGCAAATAAACCCTGCAGAAGACTTAAAAGAACGACCTTCCACAAAACAATTGACATTAGAACCACCAGCCCGTGTTATCCGGCTTCCAAACAAAACAAAATTAAAAGACAAAATATAAGAAAATGCAAAGAACAAATTAAAGCATGCAAAATAAAATGAAATGCAATGCACCACCTGATCATCACGCGATCACACGAGTCATACTTTTCTTCCCATCTCTTACCGTTGGGGTAAGAAATGGGTGGGTATACTAGACCGTCGAAATTTGTTATGCTAGCGCCCGTAATAAAATCTATCGCTTGACCTCGCCAAACAATGAAGTCCAGCGTCCCCTAGGATCAAAACAAAGCAAGATGTAATACAACCTAGCATGCACTCTAGGCAATATCAAACCTCACTCACAGACCTAAGTTGCCTCTGATTAGGGGCAATCGCGGAGAGCATGGATCATTAACGATAAACTATTACCAAGAAGAACTAATGAAAGCCCTTTTTACACTAATACATTGGTAAAATCTTTTACATGTGAGCTATCTCCAAGATTTTATTCAATGCAAACACAGAACAAAATAAACAAAACAAAACAGAACAAAACATGCATAACTAAACTAAAGGAGAAACAAAGCAAGAAAGAAAGACAAATATATACTTAAGAGAGAGAGAGAGAGAGAGAGAGAGAGAGAATACGTACATCCACATGATGGTTTCGAATAGCTATCATGCCATTAAAAGCTAATGTAATGAACATAACACTCCATGCTATACTCTTTGCCAAGAATTGAACTCGACCATGCCACAAGATAAGATACTTTGAGTAAAGTAATTGCCGAATTCGTTTTAAAAACTTAAATTCCACCAAGTGCATAGCCCAAACAATATCAATTTTCAATTTGTTGACCAAATCTACAATATAAGGATGATAAACCATAAGAAAATTGTCAACACCAAGAAAATCAATTGGTTCTATGATTGGCAACTTCTCAAGAATAGATTCACATGGATCTTGCTTTTCTAACAAAGAGTGTGAGAAATCTACCTCGCCATCCATTTCTTTAGTGGTGAGAGGATCAAGGCACGGAGAATTCAAAGAGATAACTTTAAGTGTGAGGCATTTCTCCCTCGGATCATCACAAAGAGGCGAATCCACAAGAGAACTTTGAACCTTAGGCTCATCAAGAGACTCATCACTCCATGCAAACTTTGAGGAACCGTCACAATCTAAACTAATAGTTTCAACCAAGATATGCGGCTTAATTTCCTCTTTCATGGCATCTGAGTTAGAATTTTCAAAATTTTAATACAACTCATAAAATTGGAGCTTTTGGGCTAATTTATCAAGGTAATCCCAACCATCTTCAGCGTTTTTATCCAAGAATTCATCATTGGACATAAAATCAACTTGACATGTTTTAGGATTTAAACCATGGCAAAAGATAGCCAAAAGACTACTAAGCTCACAATTAAAACTTGACCAAGAGAATACAGAACATTTAAATCGCTCCCAATATTGCGAAAAAGACTCATTTTCTTGTTGATAGAAATAGGATAGTTCTTGTAAAAGCATATGAGTCTCATGAGGGGGAGTGAAAGTTTTGAAAAATTGTGTTGTAATCTCTTGCCATGTCGATCCTGGACTCAAGGAATAAAACCAATCTTGATCACTATCACGCAAAGATGCTGGGAATACTTGTAAAATAGCCCTTTCATTGTTAGCAAAAATTTTCTCAAGATCATCAACATGCGAAAATGGATTTTCTGAGGCCAAGCCATAAAATATAGGAATTGATACTGAACAATCAAATTGTTTTTCATACCCTCCATAGCACCTTGCAAAATAGGCCATAGTACCCCTTGCTACTCGAAGTAAACAGGCATACACAAAACAAATGCTACTACTAATTATCTACCAGACTGGAGGGGTTATGCCACCACCTCAACTCAGCAAACAGAATATGCGAGGGGTTATGCCACCACCTCGGCTAAGCAATGCAATCAAATTTAAGCTAACTAACTAAATTGATTACACTAAACTAACTAAGAAACAAATTCGATATTTAGCCTGGTTTCGTTACACCTCAAGTTTAGATGAACTAGGTTAGAGGTATCCACCAAACTAAATACAAACTACTAACATATAAACTACTAAACTACTACTAGACGAAAGCGGAATACTTACAATGGTTTGTCGAACCTCCAAGAAAGCCATAATTAGAAATCCCCGGCAACGGCGCCAAAAATGCTTCGATTACTCCGATGATAATATGGAATAATACCCCAAGCGTAGGGTTTAACACGTCGATTGAAGCATAATAAACTGAAAATCCGGGATCGTACCCAAGGGAATAATTATATGGCTTGATCGGATTTGTAGAGCAAGTAAGGGCTTTCGGCCTTTAGACGGCCAACTTTGTTTTACTTTGGAAAGTGGAAATAAAAGGGCTAAATTAAAACGAATTAACTAGAGAAAAGATAGGCTAGGTCTAGGAATTATTAACACCCAAGACTCGAGTTAGATCACACTCTTCACCCAACTACACAATTTAAGATACTTGATTATAGTTCTTAAATCGGGAAATGAAATAATTTGAGAATCAAGCTAACTCTAGAATTCATTTGATAAATACCTCATGCGAAAGAGCTCTAAGCATCTTATGTGGTTGGTAGACAACGCTCCCACCTACACAAGATCAAAGAGGTTAACACCTCGGTGATTTATCAAACAAACCCGAACCCCACATCAATTTTCAAATCAAAGTTTGAAGCTTTATTGGGTGGAAAATGCAATTTTCGCCCGAGCCATGAGATGCTAATCATCCCATAATCTACCCCTTGAAACTACTCACCCATATCTAGAGAGATAGAAGCAAGCAAAAATCTAGCTAACATAATGAAATAACAAGACTTGAATTAAACTAGAGATTAAGATAGATCGGGAGAAAATAAACAACTTTAATTAAGGCAACAATAACAAAAATTAACAACTAAGGACTGAAAATTAAAATATAAGTACTGAAAAAATGAAGAACAACAAGAACAATTCAAAAAGCAAATTGAATCTAATCCTAGATCTAGAAAATAGTACTATTGAATCTATGCTACTTTTTTGTACAAAATGATGTAATAAGCTTTTATACTCCAGAGATCCGCGCCTGAAATATTCCCAAGATGCTCAGAAAATTCGCCCTTGCGGCCCTCGGTATCGATCGCGAAGCCCTTAAGTTGCTGTGCTAATGACCTCGGTATCGATAGATGCCCAAAAGTGGTACCAATACCGAAGCTATTAAGGGGTTACCACTATGCCACTCGGTATTGATAAGAGAAATCGCAAGGTATCAATACCGAGCCAATTAGGGGCTGTTGCATGTTGACCTCGGTATTGATAGGAGAAATCGCAAGGTATCAATACCGAGCCAATTAGTGTCCAGCACATATTTCTTTGATTTGCCTTGCCAGCCTGCCTCTTGCTCGGGCAAATCTGGTGCTGCTCGGGCAATGACAGCTTCTGCTCGGGCGATCAACCTCTGCCTTGGCCTTGATAGGTTCTGCTCGGGCGAATCAACTTCTACTCGGGCAATTCAACTTCTGCTCGGGCAAAGACATGTCCTATGCAACGAAAACTCCCTTTTTTGGCGATTTACCTACAAAATAGGACTAGAACACTATACGAGCAAACAACGTTAATAATAACTAATAAGTAATTAAATTAAACTAAAACTAGATACTAGCGCACCCTTAATGTCATTCTCGGGTGCTTATCAATCCACAATCTCACAACTTCAACACTTTACCATTTTCCCATTGACTTAGTATCGTCTATGTGAATTCTATTCGCATACCACCCCATGTCTCTAGGGTCTAATCTAGCATTCAAATCAAGTATCGGTGCAATATAATATTTTAAACAAATAACAAGCAATGGTATCAGTGCAATATACAATTTTTCAAATAATAATTAAAACAAATAACAAGCAATGCGATCACATAACTTTTTTATGGATTGACCGTTGCCCTTAGTGTTGTATGGCCAAGAAGTTAATAATTAAGCAAGAAACTTTTGTCTAACTAATAAGAAGGAAAATATTAATTTGGTCCAAAAATTAGTAAGCCTAGGCTTATACTAGTTTTATTTAAGAATTTAAAATAGATAAATAACCATGATAAATACAAAGAAAAATAGATAATAATATTGAGCGAAGTAGCATGACCTTAAAATGAGTCCTACAGTCCTATGCAATATGTTCGAGTATCAAAAGTTGGATCCGGAGGGTCGCGAACATATTTAAGAAAATATATTAACGAAAGTTGCCGAAAGTAAAATAAATAGATAATAAATAATCTAATAAATAAAATATATTGAGATTAATAAAGTTTCATCTTAGGAGTGTAAAGAGTCTAAAAAAAATTATTCGGGCATTAATAAGAAGGTTTATAAGGTTGAAAAGTAATTTTGATTGGAAATACTTTAAAAATAATAATAAATAGTAAATTTAATACAGAAAATATAAATTTAGCAAGATGTCATCTTTGAGATGCGAGAAGTCTAGAAAAAATAGTTTGGGTGGTAAAAACGTTGTTTGGAAGGTCGCAAAGATTTTTCGTTTGTAAAATTTAAATGAAAACAAGTAAAAATATAATAAATAGTGAATAAATAAAAAAATATGATATTAACAAGTTATGATATTTGGGGTGTGATAAGTCTAGGAAAATAGTCCGGGTGTCAAAAATGATGTTCGAAAGTGCGCAAAATGGTTTCGAACCAAAACAGTACACACCGCAAGGTTGGACCGAGTTGACCTTCCATCCCGCAAAGTCGGAAGGTTTGGTTCTTGCAGCGGCAAAACCCGAAGGTTGCGGCCACAAGGTCGCATCCAGATTTTGTTTTTTCGACTTTTCGTCATGGTTTCGATACATGGGTTCGTTCGGGGTATAGGGTTAAGCATATAAACACTTAATATACTTAGAGAAGTAGTTGCAAGAGATTATAATACCTCGGGTTGATCGAATTGGATTGAAATCGAAATTTTCGAAATTGAAGAAGGTGACTTCGGGTTTGGCCGAGGGGAGACCTTGGGTTCGAATTGGATGACGTTTGAGGATGCTTGGGATTGTGGGAAGCGATTGGAATGGTTGGATTGGTTTTCGGTTGGGTCTAGGCACGAAACCCACTTTTCTCTCTCTCATTTTTTCTCTCTAAAACTCCATAGTTTGGAGCTTGGTTTTCTTTTGTTTTTCTCTTCCTTTCTAGTCGGTAGAGTGTGGGAAATATCGTGGTGTGCTCGTGGGTCAATGGGGTGGGGTATTTATAGGTGAATTTTGGTGGAGTAGGATATGATCGAATTTAATGGAGTTGGATTTATGGAACTTGGTATGGACGAATTGGAATTGTTTTTGGGGCTAGAGAGGAAGTAAGGAATGGATATGAATGAATTGAATTTCGAATTTTGCTTGGTGATGAAGAATTTTCGATTTTTGGCAATGGGGGATGAATTTGGTTTTTCTTGGAGGGTAAGGAAGAGAGAGAGAGAGAGAGAGAGAGAGAGAGAGAGAGAGTTGTGGGAGTGAGAGAGAGGTTGTAGGAGAGAGTGAGGTGAGGGAGAGAGAGAGAATACATGCATGCTGTGTAGGAAAAAAAAGTGAATGCATGTAGGAGAAAAAAAAAAGTTCATGTACGTAGGAAAGAAAATAAATAAATAAATGCATGCATTAAAAAAAAGTATTAATAGCATTAAGAAAATACTTCTAATAATATTATAAAAAAAATTTGGTCAAAAATCCGGGTCGTTACACCTTTAACTGTTCCCCATCCTAATTGGCTGAAATTGATTAATGAGAGAGAATAACAAATGTTTACAAATACTGAGTTGTAACGCCCCTAATTTTGGGAACGTTAAAAGGAAAATTTCATTGATAAACTAAGTAGAGTCTGGTTCATTATTACATAATAATCTCCATAATAGAAGGGAGGGAACTAAGATTCCTAACTACAGCTCCTCCTGTTCTTCTATCCTAGCCAGCTATTCGGCTCCAAAGGTCTCCAAGGTGTACAGCTCACCCTGTTCATCTATAGAGTCTGACACATTATACCGGCGTCGCCACCAATATAATATGTCAGGGTCACCAAAGGTAACACCATGAACTTATAAAAGCTCAATCGAATATCCAAACCTACTAACCCTTAACTTACAAACAATAGATCATAAAATCAACAGAGTACAAGCAGGTTTAACAAAAACGATTAACGATAGCACATCCATATTCACTATTCAAGTATAGTTGGTGTCCATGTTTTTCTGTGTTTCTCCTACGCGACTCATCTTAGACCGTGTCACCATTTTCCACTTTTTATAACTAAATCAACATTTTCAAAATCCGTTTTTAACACACCCAACCTCGGTTCCGCCGTTCCGGGTTCCCGAGTATCCTCACAATGGTTTCGCTGCACCGGGTTCCCATTGGCACACAATTGCATTGGCTCCGTACCACGGATAACTAAGCCATTCCTCACCATGGTTCCGCCGCTCCGGGTTCCCATGGGAACGCACACAATTCAAAACCCTCAGTTCCGCTGCTCCGGGTTCCCGAGTATCCCACAATGGTTCCGCCGCTCCGGGTTCCCATTTGGGTTTTCAAAAATTCATCCCTCGGTTCCGCCACTCCGGGTTCCCGAGTATTTCCACAATGATTCCGCCTCTCTGGGTTCTTATTGGATTTTTCACAAATCTTTCTTTACACACGCACACAACTCACATAATGCCACCCAAAACCGGTCATTACGTAGTTTCAAAATATTTCCTTCCTCGGAAAGCATTTCTTTTCATTAATCACACCCTAGGTGTCATGTTTCTACTTTCTCGATTCTCGTGTCTCGTTACATGATCACAAAGTAAACATTCATAAAGGTAAATATAAATCATTCATTGTAATCTTGAAACTAACTAACAGGATTATCCAATTATAATCATGCCCACAACTATTCTACAGATCAAAATACGAATACTTCTATTCAAGTGTCAAATTCCATCGTTCGAAAACCGTTCTTTCTTTCTTTTGTAGAAAGTTCAATACAACATATGTTTATTTAAAACAAAGTTATTTATCTAACATGCTCATACCTCTATTAGCGAGATAAACTTATTGACAATCATGCATTTTAAACGATAACCTTATCTACTTGAAACTAAACAATAGATAACCTTATCTACTTAAGGAAAACGATAAGGATATTGATACTTTAAATCAAGAATATTCTACTGTCTAACATACGATTCTATGCTATACGTAGAGTTATTGGACTAGGATTTCTATGTATACTTGGGGAAGTGAGTAGAGAAAATCTACCTTGATTCGAAATTAGTCGGGGCCGAATAAGCTAGTTGGAAGTTTTCTACGGGCGGTGAAACTCGCAAATCTGGACCAAACTTTGGATGGCAGTAACTCGGTCAATATTTGGTCGAATATGATCGTTCTTGGGTCGAAATTGAAGCTCTCGAAGTGCTCTACAACTTTCGTGAAGGAAGTTGATCCTAGAAACTACTTTAGGTAGGAGAAAAATGGTGATAAAGGAGGAGACAGTATGCTGTCTGGAAATGGAAATCTGAGATTTTTACTGAATTTTGAATGGCAATATCTTTGTCATTTCTTCACCGATTGGGGTGGTTCTTGGGTCTAACTTGAAGGTCTCAAAGTGCTCTACAACTTTCCCGAAGGGAGTTGGTTCCAAAAACTACTTTAAGAAGGAGAAAAATGGGGATTTGTGAAGGGCAGTAGGCTGTCTGGAAATGGAAATGGTTTCTAGAGAAAAGTGAGTGAAGGTGTGAGTTGAATGGAAGGCATGAGGTGCTATTTATAGCCAACACTTGAGCTCCTCCTCCCTCCTCTATGGCCGGCCCCCCCTCTCTCCTTTCTCCCATGGACTTTGCTCCATTGTCATGTCCAATCAAGCTTGAAAGCATGCCAAGTCTTGTCTTGTCCAATCTTTTTAGGCTTAAGGCTATAAACTAACTAGGATCTTATGCTTTCTAGGGTGAATCATGGCAAGTTTTATAAGTCTAAGGTAGGGTTTGATTAGGCTAAGGTATAGCCTTCCATGTATGGTCAATTCTAGTCTAGGTTTGTAGTCAAAATCTAGGGTAATAAGAGCTAGGTCTAGGATGATTAGGGCTAGGGTTCCATGCTAGAAATTGACTAGAATGAGTTGTCTAGTCAATTGGACTTAAGGCTAAAATAAGGCTAAAGATGTAGCTTGGAGTGTACAACACACAAGCACACACTAGACTCTCTCTCTCTCTCTCTCTCTCTCTCTCTCTCTCTCGTACTAAGTATATATATCTACATATATACATCTAAGCAAAATCTAGGAAAGTAAGTCTAGAATTATTAGGTTTAAGGCTAGAACATAGGTGTGCATGCATGGCAAAGCTAGCCTTGCTTCCAAAGGAAGCAAAATGATGGGATTCTTTGTATGACTTGTCTTGTCATGCTTATTGGCAAGTCAAAGGTTTATTAACTAATGGACAAAAATTCCCCTAACAATTATGGACCAAGGGGTAAAGGAATATTGGTAATAATTTGATATGACTAGTCATGGGAATCTATTGTCTAAAGGATAATATCTTCCCTAACATTTATGGACCAATGGGTAAAAGATCATTGGTGAAAATTATGGCTTGAAATGACTAAACATGTAAATAAAAATTGTCTAAAGGATAATATCTTCTCTAACATTTATGGACCAATGGGTAAAAGATCATTGGTGAAAATTATGGCTTGAAATGACTAAACATGTAAATAAAAATGATTACTCCTATGGTATGACTAGTCTTATCAAGTTTATGTACACCTTGACAAGTCTAGCCTCCATGATCCAATGGGTAAAAATTCTCGTAACAATTATTATCCAGTGGATATTGATGGTAAGTAAGGCTGATGTGACTAGGCTTAGGCTTACTTCTTTTGAAAGCAAAATAAGGGTTTCCCATGATCCAAGATTCCTATATGACTTGTCTGGTCCAATCTAGGCTTTCATTGGCAAGACTAACTTCTATTACCCAAGGGATATAAATTTCTCTAGCAATTATGGACCAAGGGATAAAGGAATATTGGTAATAATTAGGGTTTGAAATGACTTGTCATGGGGTATAATGATTACCCCTAAAAGTCAAAGGATTCAATTAGGGTTCAGGGGGTTCAAAAGGCTCCAAGACGGTCAGAAAGGTCCAATTAGGGTTAGGATAATGTAACTAGGTGAATCAATGGTCTGGTTCCTCCAACTAATCGGTTGGAAATTAACTCTACTTGCTAAGTAGGATTTCTAGCCAAGAAATATAATTTAAAGATTTTATCTAACTCGTTAGGAAAATATACAAGTGCTTTTATACTTGTTTTTAGAAAATGACTAGATTGCTCGGCGTGAAAGATATAATTTTATAAATCTCAAATCTAATTATGACGGATTATAAAAATTAAAAAGAAATTTTTTGTAGCAAACCCAAATAATTAAAATAAAATTTAACTATTTAACGAAATTTTTATTTATCAAAAATCAGGGTCGTTACAGAGTAGAGACCGATATCTGGATTAGGCGAGAAGGGGTGCCTTAAAACCCTTCCCCTCTCGTAACCTGGCTCCAGAACCTTAGATATCAAAGGTGACGACAGACCAGTTTACAAAACCTTTTCCAATCAAAACGTAGCAAGCGTTTCGAGTTCGGTTTCTTGGGTGTTTACCGCAAAACCCGAGTGGCGACTCTGAATCGAAGCGTTTCGCCGCGCTTTCCAAAAAGGGCGCACCCAATTTTATAAAACAAGATTTTAGGGGCGTGTACCCACATTATTCAAAAACTCTTCTACCCAAATCTCACCAAAGCTAAAACAAAGGCAAAAGTCTCTCAAACCTTAAACCAAAACCCCAATATTTTCTCACACTAATAAAGAGGCCACATAACAAGTATTTATAGCCAAAGACAAGTTGCTACCAAACGAAAACCTAATTGGGTTAGTAAATTCTAAAAAAAAAACTCCCTAAAAATGAAGTCTTTCCGCGTTTTAGCCTTTTCGACTGTCTGGGCGAATGTGACTCCTGCTGAGGTAGAAACTTCAGAGAGCAGGGATTGAAGCCACATAACACGGTTCTACGGACTGCTTGGACGAACATGAATCTCGCCCGAGCGGGATTTTCAGATAGCACCAAAAATGCTCCAAACAACTTCAAACAACTTTGAAACAGCTCCGAAATCGAGCCAAAACACTGAATATTGATACGAATTGATCGAAGCATAAAATTACTATGCTGAATTTCTAGACTAGAATTTTGGATCAATAAAACTGTTAATTGATAGTCTTTATTAGTTAGAATATCGAATCATATAATATCGTAAACATATCCTGATATGATTATGATATTATATGATTCTTATGATTTCTTTTTATTGTAATTAATTATGATTTGATTGTAATTAGGTTGATTTTCTTTTTATAATTAGACTCTCTCACCTTGTATAAAAAAATGTACCTAGTAAAGAAGTTGGAAACCTAAGAAATTCTGATCTACAAAGAGGAAAAAGGCAGCAGACGGCAAAATTGATCTCTCATGATTGGTTAAGGTGCGCCACGCTTGAGTTATCACGTAGGAGTATAAAAAAGAGAGAGAAAGAGAGAGTTGGGAAAGGTAAAAAACAAAAAGTGTATTAATACTTTTATTTTAGTAGGTCACCATTTTTTCATTTGATAAAAAAAGAAAAGAAAATTGTGTGGCCCAAACTCCAAACTGAGTTGTCCTTTATTTATGAGTTGTACGGAGTATTAAAGTGACTCATTTAATAAGGTCACATGTGTTGAACCAGATTATCAATTGGACATCTGAAAAGGTACTTCTTTCTTTATTTTATTTTCTGCTTATCTTTTTTCTTTTTCAGAAATCCTAATCGTAAGTAAAATTTATAAGGAGTCACGCAAAAAAAAATTATTTAGATTTATTTCAGGTCCCTGGAAAAATTTCAAAAAATATCCATAAATTTTTTAATATTATTTTATGAGGCTCTGTAAAAAATCAACTCTAATGGACATTGATAAATATTACTTTTAAATTCGTAAGGGCGAACTGAGCAGTTTTGTCCCTACGCATCAAAAAGTAATAATTACCGATGTTCATTGAAGCTGATTTTTTACAGGGTACCATAAAATAATATTCAAAAATTTATTAATATTTTTCTAAATTTTTGTAGAACCCAAAATGGATCTAAATGCGTTTTTTCTTGCGTGATTCCTTGCAAATATCAATTTTTTTTTACTTAACCCAGTTATATTAATGCGAAAATAAAATAAAATATAACAACAAAACAAAACAAAAATAAAGAAAACTTGTGTGAAACCAGATGCTGGAACCGTACCCATCAATCACACTCGTGAACGTGGGTGAAGTAGCCAAGTAAAGTAGCCAAACAAGATCCGCACCAACCTAAACTCACAACCAACTTGAGCTAGACCCGTAACCTGCTTGAACTTGAAATGGTGCTAGATCCTGTTTGTCACTATGATGTTTTATTTTTTTTAACATGTCAAATTCCATTTAAACTCAATGTGCCCCGGTGCGTTCATGGACATTTCATGGTTTTGTCGTGTATCCAAACATTTTTGTTTGGAGAGGCAAATGTTATGGTTAGGCCTGTTTTGTCAGATATTACTGCTGTGTTTAATGTTTTCCATTAGAAAATAAATTCTATTCACCACAGATGTAAAATCTCACTTTTTCACCACAGCCTATTATGGGTTTCACCGATCGACTATTGTTATGATCTGAACCGTTCATATTTTAAGACCCGCAATATTGTAATGCCATACAAAAAGCCAACTTGATCGAAAGTCGATAGACATATCAAAATTTGAATTTTAGTTTATAAAATGGATGATCTGATTTCTGTCAATAATACTGTAATAAAGATAAACTATCTATTATACAAAGCAAAATTCAATTTTTGATACTCCTATTGAAGTACGATCAAGTTTATTTTTTGCCTGGATACTTTACTATGGAGTATTCTACAAGATAAACAGTTCAGATCAACAAAAAACACACGGTAGGAACGAAAAAAATGGTGGTAAAAAAGTAAAATTTTCCACCACCGATGGGAAGAATGTAATCTCTTTCCATTATATATGTAGCTGCAACCAAGGCTGCTTATGCTCTGTCCAAATCTGTATTCCTAAATTAGTACATGAATGAATTACATTTGGGGCGGATCAAAAAAAAATTACGCTTGGGGTTCCTTTAAAAAAAAAAAAATCATATTTGTCCAAAGTGCTCTTTACCACGACACAAGGGGCACCCAATTAACCGCCTTTTTTTTTTTTTTTAATTATAACCAAAAAACTACTTTGATTGAGATTTTTATCTCAAAAAAAATTTATAGAAAAGTGAAACTTAATTTCCATTAAGGAAATATGGAATATTTAATTACCACTAGGTTCACTTTTATAAAAATACATTTACCATTAATGGAAGTGTCACCCAAGAGTTTTAGAATATCCTAGAGTTTTAGGATATCCTAGTATCCTTGGGTACCTAAAAATCTTAGGATACCCTAGGGATTTAGGGTACCCTAGGGATTTAGGGTACCATAGGGTTTTAGGGTTTAGGATACTCTAGGATTTAGGGTACCCTAGGGTCCTAGGGTTTAGGTTTATGCGCTTTAATAGAGTCCTAGGGTAATGAGTGTAGAGAAAAATAGAGTAATGATTGTAAATAAATGTAATGATTGGAGAGCGATAGAGAAAAAAATGAGAGTAATAATTTGAGAAAAATAGGATAATGATTAGAATTTAAAATCCAAAACCCTTAAACGAACGGGGGTCTTAGGGTTTAGATTTAGCCACTTTCATAGGGGTTTTATGGTGCACTTTTCTATTATAAGATTTTAGCGGTTTAGACACTTTCATAGGGTACCTTAGGGGTTTAGGCATTTTTATAGGGTACCTTAGGATTTAGGCACTTTTATAGGGTGCTCTAGTGGTTAGGCATTTTTAGGGTTTAGGGTTTTAGGCACTTTCATAAGGTGCCCTAACGGTTAGGCACTTTCAGGGTTCAAGATTTTAGGTACTTTTATAGGGTTTCAGAGACCTGGTGAAAAGCACTTTCTATTTTCTGGACTTAGAGGTAAAAAGCACTTCTAAATTTGCCTTGGGCCATCGTTTGTCACAACCTCTATATAATGGGGATGTGGTATTTGATTATGTAAAGGATGTAAGGGATAGAGATGGTGTTTCAATATATATGTATATGTATAACTCCTTCTTTTTATCAATGCATTTCTATCATGTTTCAAATATATATATATATATATATATATATATATGCATTCATACAGATACACATATGCACACATTTTAGAGACAGAATCATGATTTCATTTATGAGGGGGCCAGAAGCATGAAAAACTATTGTCGATAAAAAGGAATACATGAACAACTCATTATTAAGTCATATTTTTCCATACCAAAATCATTAGGGGGCAACATGTGAAGATTTAAATGTGATAAAAAAAAAATACAAGATAATTATGGAGTTTCCCAAATAGGGGTGGCCCTTGCCCCCATAAGCTAACTCTAGTTCAATCCGTCTTTGCATACGGCTTGAATGATTACAGTCGTTAAATTTGCATGACTTCATATTTTCACAATACCTGCAAAAGATTACAGTTGGATATATATACAGGGGCCTTCTAATAAGGTTATTCTTATTTTTGTTAAATGCGGATGTCACTGGCAATCGTTGGATTGTAATTTCAATTGTCCGGATCTGCTGATGGTCATAAATTATTTGTGACCGGTCAATAAAAACTGCTCGGATGAAGCACTTCTCGGTCATATTTTTTTGCTAATTTCCTCGCGAGAACCCTTAAAATCACGTTATGATCACATTGAACGACTCGGATCATCAAAATTTGATCAGAAAAGAGGAGGTACGTATTTTGCTGAATAAGATCGCCCTTATAGGAAGGTGACTAAATATATATATGTATATGGGTGAATGTGGCAAGCCAAACATTTATTTTTTGGTATAAATTTTTAAAACAAGACAAGTATTTTTCTAACCAAATTACTGATATGAGGTTGATCAATTGATTTTTTGTGGGATTCTTCGTACAAGATGAATAGCTCTAAGTGGTATTTGGATTCAACATAAAGTAAATACTCAATATGTTCCAAAATGATAGGATTCTACGAAAATACATGTAATTTTTAGAATAAAAAAAATATTTATGTACAGGATTTTCGAGTTTCTTCGCACCAAATTAAAGATCACGAATAGTTCTTTAATTTGGGGCCAAAAAAATTAATTAAAAAAATCCTGAATGGAAGTAATTTATTTTTTGATGCTAAAGTTACACGCCTTTTCCTAGGAAACTATTAAAATGGAGAAATTTTTTGGTGCAAGTAGGGTACGATGCCTGACATGGCACCAGTGCAACACATTTGAGCCGTCCAAACATGCAACCAGCTGTTCGGATTGAAAGGTACCGAACAGAAGGAAAATGGTGTTTCAATTCGAGTCGTCAGTTGCATTGTTTGGACAACTCGGGTGTGCTACATGGGTACCATGTGGTAGCCGATTAACAACTGAAAATTTCTCATTAAAATGTGACGGATGCTACCTTTTAAGTTGAGGATCCACTACTACAATAATCTTAAAAGATGACAATTTAAAAATGTTATTAAACGTGAAAGATGAATGTTTTAAAACTATCAACAATAGAGCTGTCATTAAAAGTCTGAATCTTAAAATGACGATTTGAAACTGTCATTAATATCTATAAAGATGACGCTTTGTAAACGTAATTGAAAGTAAAAGATGACAGTTGTGAAACGTCATTAAAATGTTTTAAAGTTGTTATCTTTTGTAACGATATGCTCCCGCCTTATATAATATTGTCCGTTTTGAACACCAAATCCCATCAAACCTCCCTGTGAGGTCAATCATTCCAGGATTACTTTAGTGCGAGCACACTTGACTTTGAAGTTTCAATTGGCTTTGACACCCTCATAGCTTTAAAATTCCTTGTACAAGATAAGATGACGATATATTATTTATAGCACACAACTTACACTTCATCAAGCGATATAGGACTATCCTCGGTTGACCCTTCTGGCCGGTCACCGATCCGACAGCCCCTAGCACGGGTCCCAACTGCCCTCACAATCTCCCCCACTTAGGAACACACTTCCTCGTATGAGGTCGAGATTCTATCTCACTTTTCTGGTTGGTACGGGCTCTGATACCATATGTAATGACTTGCTCCCGATTTGAGACTTCAAAGCAATGACGCTCATAGATGGCGCCGTTTTCTCTAAAAACAAATTTTTATTCTTCAATGTCACTTATAAGAAGAAACCGACATTTAAAAAAAAAAAAGAATAGTTATGTCACTACTTTACAAAGTGACTAAATATATTAGATCAAAGTTTAGGAGAATTTAACATTAAAAAGAAAGGATAGTTATGTCACTATTTTACAAAGTGACATCATAAATATATTAGATCACAGTTTAGAAGAAACTGACATTAAAAAGAAATAATAGTTATGTCACTATTTTAGAAAGTGACATCATAAATATATTATATCATAATTTTTTAGATGACTGACATTATTTATCTATTATAATTTTTTTAATTACGATTTTTTTCAAAAACTGACATCTTTTTATTTTTTTAAGCGTCATTTTTTAATAATATTGTAGTAGTGATCATAATTGCAAGATGCACTTGGTGGTAGATAGATGCTTATAAAAAGTCGAAAGTACCATATATGTGCTGTGTAGGTTAGCGTTTCAGTTTCAAGGCGAGCTTAAGCAAATATGAGTCCGCATTTTGTACTTCTGTTCTTCTCCATTCTATTTCTTCTTCTGTTTGTGTTCAAAGCTGGAGGAGCCCAAGCTCTAACCAAGAAGCCTTCGAACAACTCATTTACGGCTATTTTGGTATTCGGAGACTCCACGGTCGATCCCGGCAACAACAACTACCTTCAAACTATTTTCAAGAGCAATTTCCAACCTTATGGGAGGGACTTTCCGAATCACATTCCCACCGGAAGGTTTTCCAATGGCCGCCTCGTTACGGATTTTGTAGGTTAGTCCAAAAAAGAGAATGGATTTGTATACAAAATTACAAAGGTTGTAGTAGAATTTTTATACAGAAAATAACCTCTCTCTCTCTCTCTCTATATATATATATATATAGTATTTCGTCTGTCTTTTTTTTTTTGTTCGTCTCTTTTTGAAAAATATACATGTTTTTGGACAAAAACTTGAACTGCTGGAAAGAAATTGAGGGGAAAATATGAATAACATAGTTTCGAGCACCCACTCATGATTTGTCAACATAGTAAGGGCGAACATGCCCTTATAACACAGCAGGGTTCGATTTCCCCTGGAGGCAAATCATAATTTAAGTGGGAGACCACGGCGGTGGGTTGTTGTGCTAGTCTCTCCCGAGATTTGAATTGCGCAGTCAGGTCTAATAGTGACTCGGCTGCAGGGTTATTTTTCGGTTACCATATATATAGTTTCGAGCGCACTACATTTTTCCACACACTTAATTTCTTTCCAAACGGATTCTAATTACCTTCGTTTTTTATTTTTTGTTTTTTTGTCTCTTGTGTCGGGATCACAGCTTCATACGTGGGTATCAAGGAGAATGTGCCAGCATATTTGGATCAAAGTCTTAGCATCGGGGAGCTGATGACCGGAGTTAGTTTCGCATCTGCTGGCTCTGGATTTGACCCCCTCACAGCACAAATAGCCGTCTCTCTCTTTCTCTCTCTCTCACCAATTACTAAAGTACCATCTTATCGTTTGAAATAAATGGCCTAGTTTGCATAGTAGTATTTAAGAACGTCACCAACACCATTTTTTTTTTTTTTGGGTATAAATTAACGTCAACGTCACCGACTTCTCTCTAATTAAACTTGAAAGAACAATTAATGGGGGGTGTTATAGAAGTGGCGGTAGCTCGGTTGTCGGATCCCGACAATTCCCAAATTTTCTTTCATAGTACTTATGAAATTTTTTATTGTTATCTTAATTAATAAAATTTTACTTTTGCCGATCAATTTATTTATTTATTTTTTATTGTTATGACTGGCGGTACCTGGACGTGCAATTGTTAAACTAGAAAAATCCACGTGCTTTAGTGTAGAAATGATATATATATATATATATATATATATATATATATATATATATATATATGCAATAAAATTACTTCTGTAAAGTGCATCGAATTCAAACCCAAATTTGCATACTTTCATTCGTTTTACATGTGACCTATTGACTGACCTGGTTTGAATTTCCTATCATACACTTCAAAATGTATAGGGATAGTTATTCCAAAAAGATTGATAATTGTGCATGCTTGTTACTAAATACAAATATAGTAAAAGTTCTCGTGTCATACCATCGATGAGTTGTATGTAGATCCATAAAATGGGTGACGAGAAAGTACTTCTTTTTTTTTTATCCGACGAGAAAGTACTTAATATGATGAAAATTTTACATTCCCTACAAAATATTAACGAAAATAATTCATGTGATGGCAGTAGAGTTTAATTTATTTCGAGTTTATAAATAATTTAGTGTTCATTTTTTCCTCCAGGGTGCAATTCAAATACCAAAGCAAATGGAATACTTTAGAGAGTACAAAAATAGACTGGAGCTTGCCATTGGAAAGCAAAGAGCCCAAATCCTAATCAATAAGGCCGGGATTATAATAAGCGCCGGTACCAATGACTTCATTGTCAACTATTTTGGCCCACCAATTCGACGTCAAAGCTACACCGTTTCAAGCTACCAACTCTTCTTGCTTCAGAACCTCCAACATTTTATCAAGGTTTGTCTCTCTCATCACCCACCCTCCAATAAAGTACTACAGTATTTCTTATTTAATTAAAGACATCTCATTATTCAAAATAGGGAATGCTAATTAAAAACAATTCACTGGGCTTTCTTTGAAGTTTAAAATATGTATTAAAATGTGTGAAAAGTATATAAAAATGTGTGAAAGTGTATTGAGATGTGTGAAAGATGTATTGAAGCAAGGATGGAGCCATAGGAGGGCTAGTAGGGGGCAGGCGCAACCGTACAATTTAGAAAAACCCTACTATTACC
Organism: Rhododendron ovatum; assembly: GCA_019656835.1. NCBI lineage: Eukaryota > Viridiplantae > Streptophyta > Magnoliopsida > Ericales > Ericaceae > Rhododendron > Rhododendron ovatum. Next base: position 23,107,656 of record CM033798.1, read on the forward strand.
TTGAAAAAAGAAAAATTATCGCCAAACTTTATACGGAAATCCTGTCTGCACCGACGGTTTCCGTAGGGAAACCGTACCGACTGCCACGCGCGGCCGTCTCCGGCCACCGGACGGCCGATCTGAACCGTCCAAAAATTTAAAAAAAAAAAAACGAGGGGGCTAGCGCGGGAATAAACGGCATCCGAAGTGTGTAAGGTGCTTGATCCGAGCATCCTTTTTTCGTGTATATATGTATATTCACGGGAATATACATATATACACGAAAAAAGGATGCTCGGATCAAGCACCTTACACACCTCGGATGCCGTTGATTCCCGCGCAAGCCCCCTCGTTTTTTTTTTTTTTAAATTTTTGGACGGTTCGGATCTGCCGTCCGATGGCCGGAGACGGCCGCGCGTGGCCGTCGGTACGGTTTCCCTACGGAAACCGTCGGTACACATAGTGGGACTCAACTTTATAATCCCGCCCTCCCTCCAGAGATAGCCCGCCACCCTTCCATTCTTTTGTTAAAAATGTTAATAGTAACAACATTAATATTTTTCAAGCCATGAGACAACTTTTTACTATAACTAGTCTGAATGATATTTAAATACAATTCTTTTTAAATAATATAAGGATACCAACAATATGCAATTACTTAAAATTATGGGCTAAAATTAAATAAAAGAGTAAGTAACGAGTTAATATTATCATTTAATCAAATACTACTAATTTTGTACTACTCCCTCCGTTCATTACAAACTAAAAAATAATTTACTTCCCCAAAATACCCTTGATTCGATATCTTATTTGAAGTCAAAAGAGTGTTTCAATGTTGATTGTGACTTAAAAAGAAAGGGCGAAATAAGAAATGTACTCCATCATGCCCATTGAAAAGTTAACATGGACATACATTTTTGGGAAAGCAAAAAATGAAATCATGGGCCAAGAAAATAGAACGGAGGAAGTAACATTGTTGTCTCTCTTTATTTTAATTTTTTTTAGGATTAAATTAGGTTGCGTTTCCACTAATTGGATTGCAGGCTAATGACAATAGTCAAGTTATTTCTGTTAAATTTTATTTTAGTTATTATGTACATGAGCCTATGAGGATAATGATCCGCTTAAAAATTTGTAAAACATATACTATTTTAGTTCATTTAATTTAACAAAAAGACCACTTCAATTTCTTACCCATTTTTCTGTCTCGATAGTCGATGGTATGATTAGGTTACTTTGTGGTAATTAGGGGTGATACTGGTCCGGTTTCAATCGGTTTGGGTTTATTTTTCGGTCGAAATCGGTTATCCGGTTTGAGATTTTTAGAAATCGGAACCACTTGAAATAAACCGGTCCGGTTTCGACCGGCTCAACCGGTTTCTGTCCAGTTTATCCGATTTTCATTCATGGGCCATATTGTTGGCCCAACACATCAAAAAATTCACAATTAAACCCATAAAAATATAAACCAAAAATCTATAATTCAACCATTTTTTTTGGACCCAACAAAAAAGGATTAATTCTGAGCCCAATACAGGAAAAAAAAAACTCATAAAAACATAATTAAGCCCATAAAAATAGTTTTTATATAATAAATATATTTATTAGACCAATATACACCACAAAATATCAACCAAAAATCCATGATCCAACCCCTCCCTTATGTTTATATATATATATATATATTATACATATATATAACCGGTCCGGTTTCAACCGGTTTTTAAAACACATAAATCGGATCGAAATTATTTTTCTGGTTTATAAAATTTTATAAACCGGAACCAGATCGAAATTATTCAACCGGTTTTAAAAATTCAGTCCGGTCCGATTTTTCCGGTTTCGATCGATTTTCCAATTTCGAGTAACAGCCCTAGTGGTAATTAATAAGAAGTTTAGTTGGACGGCCGGACGGGTCATCAAACCTATTTATTGGACGGTCCTCTTCAGTTGACGACGTCCAACCAAAAGTTGTAGTTAAAGTAGAATTGCCCTTGTTCTACCTCTGAGCCATCACATGGGTCCTTGTACGTCGCAGTCCAATTAATGGGCAAATTTTAACCATGCAGTGTGCGAATTCATTGAAAGCACCTAAACCCGTACTATGTCGCATATCCTTACTCAATCATTCTACCTCCACACTCAAACACACATGTATTTACACATTCTTATTCACAATAGAGATAGAGCCCGTACACACTACACATTCAGTGTGTATGGGCCCCACCTCTATTATAAGTGAGGATATGTAAATGAGTGTGTATTTGAGTGTGATATGTGGAGTTAGAATTATTGATACTCAATTAACTGTCGAAGCACCAAAAAGCTAACGGAGTAGGTGCATGTGGAAGGTTGATACTGAGGCACATAATGCAACCGACGATCAAAATTAATTTAATAAGTATAAAAAATTAAAATTTGTTTTTTAAGTGTTTTTTTTATTAATTTTGTTTTTTAAGTGGGACCCTTCTTTAATTTACGATTTAAATATGTGTTCATCTTAATTATTTTTCGGTCAAAGTGCTCTTTTTTAAGATGGTTTTTTTTATAGATGGATGAAAGTGTTCATTTTAATTGATTATTGGTGGGGTTGTAAGAAACACATAGGCACACATGCACAGGATAAATTTCCTTTGTTCTTATCGCCATAAGAGAGAGAGAGAGAGAGAGAGAGAGAGAGAGAGAGAGAACGGTGTGGCAACAGCAGCAGAAGGAGGACTGGAGGAGAAGAAGAAGAGAGAATGGCTACGACACACTCCGTCTCTCCGATCCCTGTTGAGCATCACAACTTGATTAGTCCTCCCTCTATCCGATCTATTGTTCTTCTTTTTATTCCTGTTCTTGTTTCGTTGTTCATCGTCAAAAACTTAGGCGGGTTGGGGGTTAGGAGAGAGAGGATAAGGAGGGGTAAAATCGTCCAATTTGCAAGGGTATTGGGTGGATAACTTAATAACACCTCAAACCCTACCCGAAAATAAGACCGGCAAATCCCTTCTTCTCCGGTCTTACCGAAGGAGGAGGATTATCGAATACCCCTGCGCGTTGCCTTCCTAAATGAGGGATAGAGATGGGCCCCATGTGCTACTGAGGTTGAGGGGTATTACTCATCTCCCATTCTTTTACTGCATCCAAACGAGCCCAATGGGTTGAAACCCACATATTAGAAATGAGATAGACTTTTTCACTCTCGCTCCATGAACAGTGTGTTTACGGAGCGATGCAATCTTAGTAGTCCATTAGCTCAATCAATGGCTGAGATTTGTTTTCAATTATGACCGGTCACAATTAATTTTTCCTAGGAAAAGTTTCATTAAAATTTAGACCGTCCAAAACACTTTTGAACGGCAGCGATTCACTTCCGTAAACTCTCTTTATGGAAACTTCCGTAAAGAAGTTTTTCTCATTAGAAATACATGTGGAACATTACTCGAGGAGCATGGAATAATAATAGCTCATTCATTCGAGAAATTCTTGGGGTGCAAATGGGGTACGGCTGACACGTGGTATCCTTTGCGTACATCTGAGCCATCTAAAAATGCAACCGACAATCAAAATTAATTTAATAAGTATAAAAAATTAAAATTTGTTTTTTTAAGTGTTTTTTTTATTAATTTTGTTTTTTAAGTGGGACCCTTCTTTAATTTACAATTTAAATATGTGTTCATCTTAATTTTTTCCCAGTCAAAGTGTTCTTTTTTGAGATGTTTTTTTTTAGATGGGTTAAAGTGTTCATTTTAATTGATTATTGGTGGGGTTGTAAGAAACACATGGGCACACATGCACAGGATAAATTTCCTTTGTTCTTATCGCCATGAGAGAGAGAGAGAGAGAGAGCACGGTGGTGGCAACAGCAGCAGAAGGAGGAGAAGAAGAAGAAGAAGAGAGAACTGCTACGACACACTCCGTCTCTCCGATTCTTGTTGAACGTCACAACCTGATTAGTCCTCCCTCTATCCGATCTATTGTTCTTCTTTTTATTCATGTTCTTGTTTCGTTGTTCATCGTCAAAAACTTAGGCGGGTTGGGGGTTAGGAGAGAGGGGATAAGGAGAGGTAAAATCGTCCAATTTGCAGGGGTATTGGGGGGATAACTTAATAACACCTCAAACCCTACCTGAAAATAAGACCGGCGAATCCCATCTTCTTCGGTCTTACCGAAGGAGGAGGATTATGGAATACCCCTGTGCGTTGCCTTCCTAAACGAGGGATAGAGATGGGCCCCAGGTGCTATTGAGGTTGAGGGGTATTACTCATCTCCCATTCTTTTACTGCATCCAAACGAGCCAATGGGTTGAAAACCACATATTAGAAAAGAGATAGACTTTTTCATTGTCGCTCCATGAACAGTGTGTTTACGGAGCGATGCAATCTTAGTAGTCCATTAGCTCAATCAATGGCTGAGATTTGTTTTCAATTATGACCGGTCACAATTAACTTTTCCCAGGAAAAGTTTCATTAAAATTTGGACCGTCCAAAACACTTTTGAACGGTAGCGATTCACTTCCGTAAACTCTCTTTACGGAAACTTCCGTAAAGAAGTTTTTCTCATTAGAAATACATGTGGAACATTACTCGAGGAGCATGGAATAATAATAGCTCATTCATTCGAGAAATTTTTGGGGTGCAAATGGGGTACGGCTGACATGTGGTATCCTTTGCGTACATCTGAGCCATCTAAAAATGCAACTGACGATCAAAATTAAAATACACTTTTACTTTTTTTTTCTTTTACTATTTTAAAAATTCATTCCGTACTTTCAATCCGGACCATCGGTCATGTTTTTGGACAGCTTAAATGTGTGCGAAGGGTAGCACGCCGTTCCCTATTACTCCCTCCGTTCCGATTTGTTTGTCCAATATTGGGTTTCCAACTTATTAAGAAAACCACAAGTAATCCATTGATTTGAAAATTTACATAATCTGAGCCATTGATTTTGAAATTGGACAGTCAACATGGGACATGTATAATTCAAAAAGGGGACAAACAAATCGGGACGGAAGGAGTAGCAACCAAGAATTTCTCCATTCATTGGTAGTGGAAGTAACGAGTATGTTCATTAGTCCGCATTTCATGACAGTGATACTTATTGACATGGTTATTAATGACTCAGACAAATAGGACTCATTCGGTTGAGAAGTTTTTCGGTGCCAAACGGATACCACATGGCCGGTATCTGTCAGCGATTCAGACTGTGTAAAACATGTTTGGACGTTCCTGATTTATTCCCTCTCTCTCCTCACTCCATCACTCTCTCTACTCTTTTTCTCTCTCTAAAATCCGGACCGTCCAAAATACGTTTAGACGGTCCGGATCGCTGACACCCTACCGGCACCCAAAAAATCCACATTTGGTTGGACCAACCGCGAGGTGGTCGATGGTCACTTCCAAAGAGTTTGGATTTGGAGAAAGTTACACATGATTGGAGAAAGTTACACATGAGTCGTGCTATCTGATTCTATCCTTCAAATTTGGCCTACTCACAACTTGCCTCGGCCTCGGGTGGGACATTTAGAAATCTATAACCGCCTCACGCCTGCAGTTGGAATAATCCCGTTTAGAAATCTAGCTCCAACCCTACTAGTCAAAAAAACTACTCAAAAGTATCGGAAATGTACATTTTTTACTTTGACTACCCACTTTTTCACCTATGCAATCCAACATTAATCTCTATTACACCTACCCATGCTCGTGTCAGCAACTCACAGCCTTTCCACTTCCCCTCGCGTGCACCACACAGTAGATCTCACTCGCCGGTGTCAAATGGCGCGTGAGCGTTGTTCCGGTAGAATTTCAAGGTCATCCTTTTACCGTCGTGATCGTCTCCTCTTCGTGAACACAATCCCGTGGTCAAAAATAATTTCCGACCTCTTTGACAAACCGGCCAAACTATACAGAGGCCTGAAACTTCATTTTTTCCGGCAACTCAATGGGTGAGCGGTGTGAGGGTCGCAAATACAGTCATTTTTCACGTTGAAGATATATACAACAACACTCACATGTGCGCGCGGGCGTGCACAGAGAGAGAGAGAGAGTACCGAGTGGGTTTTGCTCGACACTAGTAGCCAATAACAGTGGATGAAGGCAAAGTACTAAGGGGATTATTGAGCCCGTTGGAAGGATGAATAGTGCTCTTGGCTCTCTACTATTGCCAATGGGTTCAATTTGTTGAGCTCCTTAGAGATGCTCTTATGTCTGGTCGCCTCCTCACCTCACTCTTTTTGGAGAGCAAAACATATGAACTCAGTCGTTAGTCAAGTGTGAGAATAAAGGAGTTAGACCTAACGAATTGGGTTGAGCTCATCTCCATACCCTTCAATACTTTTGATTTTTTTCAATATCTTGTGTCCAAACTTATAATCTGAACCGTTCATCTCGTAAAACATACAAAGAACATATGTTTTGCTCAAATTATTTGCTATTGATAAATGAGTGAACATGTAGCAAATTGTTATGCAAAATGAATGGTAAATATGCTCTACAGTTTAACCTTACAATTTATAGAACAAAGTGTAACTTATGTACATATCTATTGAATATTGATATACGATCATATTATACTCGTAAATAATTATTTTGCATATTTACAAAGTAAACGGTTCGGATCATAGTATTGAGCCTGAGATGTGGACGAAAATTTAGAGTGTGGAGGGGTGTGGACAAAAATTGATTGTACCGATTCTATCACACTCTCTTGCTGAAGATTGAACTGGATAAGTAAAATAGAAAATTAAAGGCCACCCCTGTTTTTTAGGTTCGGTTTGAACCCAACCCTGAAATATTTTTCTGAACATGCATAGGCTCAGTTATTTGGATCTTGACTTTTATACCCTCAATCCAACCACGCTCCTTCAAAACTAGAGCCACGATCTTCCCACGAATCCCACCGATGCCTCTCTCTCTCTCTCTCTCTCTCTCTCTCTCTCTCTCTCTCTCTCTCTCTCTCTCTCTCTCTCTCTCTCTCTCTCTCTCTCCCCGATGGATACTTTGTCGTCGACTTCGACCAGTCCTGCTACATCCACTTCGATGAACGCTAGAAAAAAAACATCCATGGCGGACGCAGCTCCAAACGTGGCCGAACAGTGCGATTCTCCGACAAGACAACCACCTCTAGCACGGCGGCAGCGACGTGAGACTTTGCTGTCTTCGTCCAAGAAACTGACCCCATGCTTGACGGCCCCATCCAGATCCCCGCCGTCGTCAATGTCCTCATCGCCTCCGAGAAGCACATCAACAACTACCACCACGACTACTAGTTACTCCCTCCTCTAGATCGACCCTCGCGTGCCCAACACTCCGACCTCAAGCTCGTTAAGAAGCACAATGCCGTCTCGCCTTAATTCTTCCTCCACCCCGACAAGAACCGCTTCGGCATCTCTGACGCCACCTTCCGCCTCGCTGCCAAGGCCTTGGCGGTGCTCTCCGACTCTATCAGGAAGCTCAACTTGGACAACAAGCTGAAATTTCTACTCCAAGGTTGATCAGGTCCCCTTCGTCATGAAGAGGAACAATGTATGTAAATAGTGAATGAAAGTGATTTTCTAATATGAGCAAGCCACGTACGCTCTTTTCTTTTTTTGATATGAACAATATGTGAATAGTGATTTTCAAAATGATTTTCAAAATGTGAACAGTGATTTTCAAAATGATTTTCAATATGTGAACAACGATTTTCAAAATGATTACTTTTATTACTTTTTTAAGACTTGGCGGTGATAACATTTATAACTATATTTGATTTTGATTACCTTTTTTAATTTTGTTCAATTTTTGTTCGTGTGTATATTTTCTATGAGAATTGTGTGTTATTCATGAGAACTGTCTATGAAAACTATGTATTTTTTTATGAGAACTGCGTATTTTTTATGAGAAATGTGTATTGTCCATAAGAGCTGTCTATTAGCACCGTATATTTTCTATGAGAGCTATTTATTTTTTATGAGAACTGTGTATTTTATTTTAGTGTGTGGTAAGATTATGTGAATTATATATTTTTCAGTTTACATAGTCCAGTTCTCATAACCAGTTCATAAAGCAACTGGCAGTTTTCATAAAACTGACTATGAGAATTGGCTGATCACATAGCCAGTTCTCATAACTCAGTTCACATAGCCAGTTCTCAGTAGTTCTCATAGAACTGACTATGAGACTTGGCAGTTAAAAATCCAATTCTAAATCAATTTATTTCCTATGTGAACTATTGTTTTTTTACTTTGATTACTTTTTTAAGACATGGCGGTAAGAATATTTATAACTATATTTGATTTTGGTTATTTTTTTGTTTTTCTTCAATTTTTGTTCGTGAGTGCATTTTTTATGAGAACTGTATATTTTTTTATGAGAACTGTGTGTTGTTCATGAAAATTATCTATGAGAATTGTGTATTGTCCATGAGAACTGTCTATTAGAACCGTGTATTTTCTATGAGAACTATATATTTTTTATGAGAATTGTGTATTTTAATGTGTGATAAGACTGTGAACTATGTATTTTTCAGTTCACGTAGCCAATTCACATAGTCCAGTTCTCATAATCAGTTCACAAAGCTAGTTCTTTATGAGAACAAACACTTCTCATAGCCAATTCTCATAGAACTGACTATGAAAACTAGCAGTTCTCATAGAACTAATTATGAGAATTGACAGTTCACATAGCCAGTTCTCATAGCCACAATTCAGGGGTATTTTTATCCGAAATAATATAATTCAGGAATTGATTCTAAAAATATAGCTCTCACAGCTTCAGTTCTCATAGCCATAATTCAGGGGTATTTTTGTCCAAAATAATATGTTAACTCGGACCATGTGAACTAGGTGGAAATATTTTTGTCCGAAATATTATGTTAACTGGCTATGAGAATTGGTAGTTTTCATAGCCAGTTTACATAGCCAATGATATTTTTGTCCGAAATAATATGGGTCAGGAGTTGATTATAAAAATATAAATTTTACTAAAAATGGACATGTACACAAAAAGTTAAGAAGAATGGATAAATTTTCCGCTTGACAAAAAAAAAAGAATGGATAAAATAGTAAAAATTCATGAAAAATTAAGAAAAAAAATTGAAATAAAGAAGGAATATTTTTTGTCAAGACTAAATTAAGTCCAAACCTACTTTTTGGGCTACCCGCTAAATTCCCCCAAGTAAAAATAAAAAAACTTAAAGGACCCAGTTGATCTGCAATTAGATTCTAGAGAAATCTCCACCGTTTCATCGTAGCCATTTGATCATCTTTGTATTCAATTATCCAGATTTTGAAAAACTCTTTCAGGAAAGAGTTTAAAGAGTTGACTCAAATGAGTCAAATTTAAACTGTTAAAAATACTTTTGAATGACAAAAATGACACAGACGGCACTATGCAGTCTAACAACATAATTCAGAGAAACCAGATTCAAATCTTAAATCATCCCATCCATATTTGATCGGTGATATTAAATATTTTTCCACAATTTCTCAATCAGTTGGTGACATTTGCTCAAGTGTAGGATCTGGCGGACGAGGGGGCTCAAAGAATATTCATCGTTGGCTTACCTCCAATGGGCTGCGTGCCTGCTGTTATCACCCTTAACTCTGGTGGTTCCCGTAAACGTGGTTGTATTGAATCATTATCCTCGGTCGCCAGAGACTACAATCAACTGCTTCGAAATCAGTTGAAAGCCATGCAGCAGACTAGTGGACGCCAGATCCTTTATGCCGACATATACACACCGATGGTCGATATCATCCAACGCCGCAAGTTTGGTGAGTGGATCATTAACTCGTCCAATATTTTTTCCAGAAGAGTGATGTTACCTCCACACCCATGTGCACATCCATGTACACACTGTGCAATGTGTGTGGCCCACACACACTACACAGTATGTGTCACACACTGCACAGTATGTATAGGTGTGTACATGGGTGTGCACATGGGTGTGGTCTTAGAATAATTGTACCTACGCCCACAACTTTTAACCATAATTGTGTTCGGATGCACCTGTATTCGGAGTTGTGTTTTGAAGTTAATTGCGTAGAGTTGCTCTATTTTTATTTTATTTTTTTTGGAGAAAATAATTCCTTCACATGCGAAAATTTCAAGGGAAAATGTTTAGATTATGTTAAAGCTTTTATTTCCGAAATGTCCTAACCAAATTCAAAGCATGTGGTTTAACTTGATTCTGGGTGTCGTGTCGCGTCGTGTAATCTCATGTTTGTGTCAAAATTCTCTCAATCCTACCCTGACCAGTTTAGCTTTTCATATTTTTGTGTCGTGTCATATTCATATTCCGAATAATTGATCCTAACCAGCTAAACTTCGTATTGGGTTCTCGTGTCGTGTGGGAAATAATTTCCACTCCTATTTTTTGTACCAATATTAATTAGCTTTTCATTCGAAATATTACCATTCACCTTTTGCTATGTAACTAGTAGTCATACACATTAATGCTGAAAAACATATCATCATTCAACACCCACACTTACTTAGAGCATTTGCTGCATCTCCACTCCTCACTCAAATTTGAGTAAAAATCACCAAAAACACCACTCCACTCCTTACTCAAACTCACAATTTCTCTCCAAATTTGGTTTGAACAAAATCTTTACTCAAATTTTGAAGGCTATTTTCTCCCCCTCAAATTTACAACTATGCCATTAATAAAACCTTTACTCAAATTTATGCCTAGATTTGTATTAGTCCATTGGATTGCTTTATACCAAATCAAGTTTTTACCTAAATTTTTACTCAACTTTGGGTAAACAATTGAGTAAGGAGTGGAGATGCTCTTACACACCCATACTCACAAGGGTGTGGGCTCCACACACACTAGATGTGCGTAGTGTGTGTGGAGCCCACAACTTTGTGAGTGTGGGTGTGTAAATGGGTGTGGTTCTAACATTTTTGTTTGACATACAATTTCTTTCATCTATTCATTTTTTGTTGTTGTTAGGGTTTGATGTGGTGGACAGAGGCTGTTGTGGGACTGGTCTATTAGAAGCCTCGTGCTCGTGCAATCCAGAGTCACCTACTTGCACTGATGCCTCCAAGTATGCATTTTGGGATGCAATACACCCAACTGAGAGTACCTACTACATCATCTTCAAGTCTCTAGCTCCCACCATTGATTTCTTTCTCAATGCATAAATAATCATATGTTTAAGCTCTTTCACCAAAAATTCAAAAGGAATATATTTAAACTCGTTAATTTAAAAAAAAAAATATGCGTACATATAATACCAATTCTATTATGTCATTGTCAAGGCAGTGGCATTTTGGGGGGCATTTGTGTAAGGGAAATATGTGCTACTAACGGAATTTGTCAGAATTCCTAAACATATATGTTGTGGTCTTTTGTCGTTAAGTTGCTTGATGAATAAAATGGAGTTGTTCATTCGTAGCACATTTTTGGGTCATTTCGAAGATGACGACTATATACACAACCATTTTAAAGTTGAACATATTTGCAAGCCTGCTGAAAAATATATCTGTTGCACTTCACATAATAAGAGAATTAAACTAGGTTTACACGGAGTTGGGGGAGCTGCTGTCCCTCTAAGGGACAACAGCGTGCTGTCCCAGCCTAGTGGGGGTAGGGTCCCCACTCCGGTCTTGCTCCGATGATCGGAAACGTTCACTTCGTAGAGCTCGTCGAGTTGAACAAGTATGTAAAAAATCAACTCGATCGAATATCATTAAGTATCTGATCGGAACATATATAATTTGCCAATAGTGGATTTTAGTGGATTTGATCAAGTGTTTCGATTTGCACTTCATATATGGCCTCATACGGTCACAACCATCCTTGCTCGGGTTAGCCTCGCGAGTTCCAGTTGTCTGCACTCCCGTTCCTGTTGTCGGCGCATCGCGGCCTAGTTTGACCCATGTGTGATCTAGATTGTGGGCCAAGCCCAACAGAGGCAAGCGGTAGAGGCCTAGCCTCAACAGGCAAAGGGGCACAGCCATGCCAATCCAAGCAGAGCATGCAACTAGAAGCCCATTCTATCTTTCTTTCTTTTTTGGGAAAATGACGGCCCATGATGTGTTTTGATAATTAATACCCGCCAAGGACATGCTGAAAATATTTGTTAATGAACAAATTGTTTTTGACAGATATTAATTATTAAAACACGCTATTGACCGTCATTTTCCCCTTTCTTTACTTTATGTTTGGCCCAAACCCAAAGCTTGCGCTGTTCGGCCCACTACACCCGGTTAGGTGGGAGTGGAGTTGAGTTGTCGGATAACAACTATTTTTATTTTTTATGATTGAAAAGTACTATATACTGTAAGAATTTCAAATTTTTGTGTGCCAGCTCCCGTGCGTAGCACGGATTCGTTGCCCGTTCAGATTATATCAGAATCTTCAGATTAGATATGAACTAAATTAATCCAACACATTTATTAATTTCAACTAGGTGCATGGCGACGTGCCTTGCACGTCTATCATGCCCGTTGAGTTGTCCGTTAATTGACATCGTCAAAGGCTACAATTCCAATTCTTTTCCCATTGTGATAGCTTAATTCATTGAATGAAAAACTGATACAGGGTGTAAACTACAAATAATTTGGATAGAAAGGAAGAACTAATATATTTGTACCTAAGTACAAGTAGATCACTCCGAGATGAGATGAAGCATAAATATCTTTATGATTTTTGAACTGCTATTTTGATTTTGTTGGACACCTTAATCCTGACTTGCTGCTTTGTGCTTTCCAAACTTGGGAAGACCATCTTGCTGATTGAATTCGTGTCTCATGACAATCACTAAACTTTGTTGAGGTAGCTACTCAGACTAAGCCACAAGAGTGCTGCCCGTAATTGACTCGCTGAAAATAAGAAGCTTCAACTTAGTGTTGAATCAATGAGCAAACATCAAGTTAGTGTTTAATGAATGAGCGAACGTCATCAACAGAAGAAGTTACATGACACTATGTTTTGAGGTTTGTACAATAGAAGCAATAGAACCCGATGATACATTGACCCATCTAGAGAGTAGGACATTGAGCATGAGGACCATGTTTTGTCATCTTATAGGAAGAGGGGATCATTCGATAAGTGAGAATGCATTGCTTTGCACTCAAGTTCAATCAAAGATCAAATGCCTAAATATTCAATAAACAATGTGTCCAAAAGAGAACAATGGAAGGCTTCTATTAGTATATTTACAGTATGCACTTATACTGCCATTCAATCGGCAATCTGACAAAAAAAGGTCAAACAGACAGCGCAGTTCATAAATCAATGAAAGGCAGCAGGAAGTAGGAAACATCACTCAAAGGAAAAACGATTCTCAATACATGTGATGTCTTTGTTATACAACAGTGAGAAACCCCAAGTTAATCCAAGCTCTAAGTACAAGAAGATGGTAAGAAGCACAGAATCACAAGAGGTCCCACCTTAAGCTCGTTCTTCTAATTATCGTTTTTTTTCTTTTTTCTTTTGCAGACTAAAAATAATAACATAAACAGGTTACAAAACCGAGGGGGTTAAAAATAGTATAGCAAGCCACACATATGGAATGAACACAAGTAACTAATGGCTAGTACCCTTTCATGAGCCTTGCACCGTCAATACCTCTCTCTCTCACAGATACAAATCACACACTTAATTGGTAACTAATGGTTATGAATGTTTTGCCCTTGCTAAGAATCCTAAGATGGTGAACGAAAGGTATACCGGAAAAATCCCATCCATTTCCGAATTCCACGACACAGAACACATCAAAATAAATCACATTCCTAAGATTAGTTATTGCAAGATTTAACACACTTAATCACTCAACTAAATAAGCATTTGGCTTAAGTAATTGGAGTGGCTATATGGACTTGTTTACTCGAAATAAATCAATCAAAGTCATAAACCATACTTAAGGTTAAGGTAATTATGTCCTTAAATGCAACATAACCTGCCCGAGTGGCAAGTAGTGAAAGTCAACAGCACATGACAGAGGCTAACCATGTCAACAAATCCATAACCACTTCCTTTTTCAAAGCTGGGAGACGACTGTGCACGACAAGCAGAATAGGATACGAAATGCATTAGATCTCACTAATAGTTGCTTGAGCTGCTTCTTAGATAACATGAACCACAAATTAGTGAGAGAAAAGATGAACCACAAATTGGATAACATTCTTTGTAATATGAATCACAAACATCACTAATGTTAGGTTTAAGGGTAATGCCATTCTTCATTAGATAACATGAACCACAAATTAGTGAGAGAAAAGATGGAGTGGATAGCCAAAAAGTAATCAAGGCTCAGTTAGATTGTAGAAGAAACATAGATTCTAAAACCATAGGAAAAAAATACCTATTTTCCCTAGTTCTTAGTTTATGAATTTCTAAACAAACCATTACTTAAAATTGGACAAAAAAGTAGGCCCAGTCTGGCTAATGTTTACAAAATCGAAATGGGGTATCACATGGCCCAGTCAGCCATGTGAAATCAAGCTCAAATCAAGAGCCACAAACTATACACCTTTGATATACCGCAACCAGTACCCAAATTCCTTCTTATAAATTTTCCCTCGCTCTTAACATGCACAAATCAAAAACCACAATTTCACAAAAAAATCTGAAATTTAACAAACAATCCAGTCCCTTTGTAGGGAAATTTCAGCAGATTTACAATAACCAAAATTAATAAGAAAGGGAATGAACTGTAGCTGATGTTCTAAACCAAATCGTACAACCGAAGTCATGTTAAAAAACTAACCAAAAATGTAGACCGAAAAGTGTAGATCTGGAACGGAATCAGCTCTGTGATCAACTCTGCAAAAGTTACGAAGAGAGAGATAGAGGAAAGGAGATGATTTGAGATCAGTGAGACATGCAGAACCTGTGCAACTGATATAGTGCGAGTGACTCACCAACATGCAGAACCTGTACTTTTTTTAAGTTCTCGATTCGTGGACGGGACAATATTTTCAAGATGGGAGTATATACTATCATATTTTTCTTTTTAATCATCCTGTATATCATCTCATTAACTTAACAGTGAATTTTTTTGGCAGATAAGATTTATACATGCATAGTGGAAATATATGCTTCATCTAAATTATTATGCCTCAATCAGAAATTCAGAATATCTTCAAATTCTCATTAAGAATACCAAATTTTCATCCCAATCAATACAGACCTAAAAAAGCTTAAACATG
The DNA here is from genome assembly GCA_019656835.1 of Rhododendron ovatum. Taxonomy (NCBI): domain Eukaryota; kingdom Viridiplantae; phylum Streptophyta; class Magnoliopsida; order Ericales; family Ericaceae; genus Rhododendron; species Rhododendron ovatum. The sequence goes on from CM033798.1 coordinate 23,122,770, forward strand.
ATGTTCGAAGAGAGAGAAAATGAACAAGGGATAGAGAGACCTACCGCACCAGAAGAGCTGTTTGATTTTTTAACTTTTTTTCAGACCGAGAGTAGAAGAACTGTGCTGCTTAATTGGAGAGAGAGAGAGAGAGAGAGAGAGAGAGAGAGAGAGAGAGAGAGAGAGAGAACTTGTGTATATTCGTGGCCCCGAAACGAGGGGTTTGGGTTTGAGCCGAAATCGGGCGGGCTTGGTAGGAAGCGCCGGAATAGAGTCACCTGCCCTGATTTGGAGAGAGAGAGAGGGAGAGAGAGAGAGAGAGAGAGAGAGAGATTAGGGTTTGTTGTGGTGAGAAAGGGAGAGAGAGCACGGCGAAGGGAGAGCTGTGAAGATGAGCACTGGCGAACTCAATGTCCTTGATCTTCTCCGATTCAAGGAGCACTGGCATTGGAGATTTCGTTCCTGAGAGAGAGAAGCAACAGCAATGGCGTGTAATTTGGTGGGATAGAGAGGGAGAAGGGGAAAGTAAAGTGGAAGAGAATTTCTCTTTCAATCCTCCCAGTTCTGGTAATCCCACCTCAGAGACCCACAATAAGCCACGTACACCACAACGATGCCACGTACTCCAGACTTTGGAAATGTGGAATGACAAAAACACCCAATTTATTAACATTGCAAGCCTTTCAATCAAGGGCTAAAATTGTCCAAATCGGACAAAAATGCCTAGCAAAAAATTGGCAAAACTGGCTCTTCTTTAAGAGAGGTAGGAAATGTTCGGCTTCGTGGTTTGGCTTAAAAAGTCACTTTTACTCTTTTTTTGTGTCTTTATTCAATTTTTTTTCACATTTATTAGTTTTGCGTTAAACTTTTGTAACTTATTGATTCGTTTTGATATGAAGAATCGAAAAAGTAAAATATCATAATCAAAACTCATAATTTTTTTCAAAAATACAAAAAATAAAAAAGTGAAAAAGAGTGTCTTTTTGACTTATTTTTATGTTTATTAAAAAAATTATGAGTTTTGATCATGATTTTGTATTTTTTCGATTCCTCTTATTGAGATGAATTAATAAGTCACAAAAGTTTAACGCAAAATTAACAAACACGATTTTTTTTTTTGAATAAAGTCAAAACAAAAAAACAGGGGCGGAGCTTTGTGGGGGCTCGAGGGGGCCCTGACTCCCCGAGCTTCTGAGTTTTAAAATTTTTTTTATATACCTGATTTTGTATATTAATGATAATTATCTGTGTATAACTACTTACAATCTTGTTAATTTGGTTTAATTTGATAAAAAAAATTGATTATTTTACATTCTCGTGTCTCATTTTCTTTCATAAATAAAAAATAAGAATGTGACAGTTAAATTAGTCTAAATAAAAAAACAAAACAATCGGTATACTTCATTAAGCTAGAATCATTCAATGTACAAATATAATGTATTGGAAAGCAAAAATCTAATGACATAATATGTAAACGTTTTGATAAAAATAATATGTCTATTAAGTCGGCCCATTTGGAGTCAAAATCCGCCATCGCAAAACAGTCACTTGACTTTTTAAGTCAAAACCGAAAGTAGACCTTGTTTTATGATGATTAGTGAGATTTCATTATAGTTGGTTGTTGATTGATTTTTGTCAATTTTCAATACTAAATTATAACTTTTCAATATTAGTGATATTTCACTAAATTTGTGTGTCGCGGACTAGAGTTGGTTGCCGGAAGTGAGGGTTCACTAGAGTTGATAGTTGGACATTTTTGTTTTGAATTTTTAGTAGTAAATTAGAACTTTTCAATGTTAGTGAATTTTCACTAACATGGGGTCGCGAGAGTTCGTAGTTGGTCAATTTTTTGAATTTTCAGTACATAATTAGAACTTTCCATTATTAGTGAAATTTCACTAAGACACTAACTTTGGATGGGGTGACGGTTGTCAGAGTTGGTAGTTGATTGATTTTTAATGTTTTGTGCTAAATTTTGAATTTTCACTTATTAGTAGACTTTCACTAGTAAATACTATATGAGAGATTTTTGGCCAAATCTCGCTGATGTGATTTTTTTTTGGTCCCGTGCATCGAACATGTAGTGCATTATAAACGGTTGAGATTCATGGAACCTCTGTTCTCATCGCAAAAGATGATCATCAAGCATTCAATCAATTTTTAACAATAATTCTACCATCCCACATATTTTTTCTTTTTTTGCCACGGCGATATACATCAGCGGGGGTTAGTGGGGGTGTTAGAATTAGCACGGGGAGACCAGAAGCTATCCATAGCCCTGGTCTCCTAAAGGGTCTGCCCTTTGTGGGGGCTCGAACCCAAGACCTTCCACAAAATTGAGACAATGACTGACCAACTGCACTAAGCAGTGGTTGTCACCATCCCACATATTCACACACCCATTTACACACCTCCACTCACAATAAGAGTAGGGCCTGCCCACACATTGATTAGTAACGTGATCTCATTATATTTTTTTGCCACACCCACAATACAAACCCCTCACACACAAAACCCTCTCTCAGACGCTCCCTCCTCTCTCTCTCTCTCTCTCTTTCTCTCTCTCTCTCTCTCTCTCTCTCTCACACACACACACACACACAGAGACACACACACACACACCAGTTCGATCGGTGATTTGGCCCTCATCTCTCTCTCTCTCTCTCTCTCTCTCTCTCTCAGACGATCATATCCCCATCTCTCTCTCAGTCGATAGGTGATTCGAACCCCTTCTCTCTTTCACTCGCCAGTCACTAGTCAACCCCCTGGCTGTGGCGGGGGCGCCGATCCTCTGCAGACGCGGGGACAAGAGGATGAAGAAAGGGAAGAGGTTCAAGGGATCGTACGGAAACTCGAGGCCGAAGAAGGAGAAGATGATCGAGAGAATTAAAGACAAGGTCAGATGTGCCGGTCCGCCCCTTGGCCTCGCCTTTTTAAGCTCATCTGATGTTTCTTGCTTTTCATAGGAAACGTATGGCGTGTTTGATAAAACTGAAAACTGAAACTGAATGCTGAAAAATTAAGTACTGAAAGCTGAATGCTGAATTTTTAAGTTGAAAAGCTGTTTGGTAAACATATTAAGTACTGAATTAAAAAAATAATAAATGAATTTTGGTTATGATTCTCTCTTGATTTACTAATGGTCACCATATACATATAATAATTGTGGAATGGTGAATTTGGTGGTGGTGGTGTGTTGGTGGTGATGAAGTGGTGGGGGCAGCGGTGGTGTGTTGGTGGTGATGAACTGGTGGGGGCAGCGGCGGCGGCAGCAGTGGCGGTGGTGGAGTGCTGGCTATAGTAGTGTAATGGTGGTGATGTAACGGTGACAGTGAGTGGTTGTTGTGGAGGTGGCGGTGGAGTGATGGTGTAATGATGACAGTGAGTGGTGTCGATGGAATTATAGTTGTGCAATGGTGGCATTGTGGTGGTGGCAGCAACGACGGTGTGGTAATGGCGGTGGCAGTGTGGTTATGGTGGTGGTGGTGATGGAGTGATAGGGGAGTGGTGGTGGTGGTGGGAATGATGGTGATGGTGGTGGAGTGGTGGTGGTATGGAGATTAAATGGAAGTACACAAGAATTCAGCTAGAATTAAGTAGCTCAAGCTACTTAATTTTTTTTAACTTTTTAGCCTACATTTTAAGTAGCACTTAATTTGTTAAGCAATGTATAATGTCGTTATCAAACCTACTGAATCACTTATTACTTAATTGATTTAGTTTTAAGTGCTGAATTTAGGTTATTAAATAAGCCCGTAGTAATGCACTGATGTGTTTGAAAACCTAGGGTTAGGATTTTTGGGATTCGTAGCTTTGTAGCCCTAATTCTCATCGATCAAGAATTCAAATTTGTAAACCGCTAGTAATTAGAGATCTCTTTATATTCTCTCTCTCATACCCATCGCCCCACCCACACATGAAACCCCTCCTCTCTCTCTCTGGTACAGTTATCTTTCTGTGATTTTCAGAGCATAATGAACATGTCTGTTTCTTTTTTGTTTATTCATTCAATTTGATTTCTCACTGATAACCTTCTTGGTCAAGAGATAGGCTTTTTTCAATTTGCTCATGTCACAACTGTCTTGGTTGTTTTGATGATTGTGCAATTAATACTTTGTGTTAATGAAAGTAGAGAAAATGAGTTGCATTGAATTTATTCCTAAATTTACTTTCTAGCACTTTCTCCTAATCATGCACTATTATATAGTTTTCGTTAAACTGAGTTAAGCCATTACCCATTGGTTAGGGCTTTTTTGTCTTTTTGGTCCCCAAAATATCAGCGATTTGCCATTTTGTACAAGTATCAATACTATTGTAATAAAACAGTAAACATTGGTTGCCAAGCCACGAAAATACAAAATACCCCTTATAGGATTATCCTCGTAGTTTGAATTGGAGGGTAGGGTCGTCATTTTGCCTTGTTTGGAAGACCCACACCGAATAATTTTTCGGATAAAAGATACGTATTTTTGTATTTTTTACAGAAAAAAGCTACTACCTCCATCCCAAAAAGTTGGGCACTTTTGGGAGTGTGCCATTTTCAATCGCCTATATTGTTCAATGTGAATGTCAAAAAATATATTATATGGATCTTGTTTGATAGGTCTTAATTAATCCTATTAAACAAAATTTTCAAAATCACATAAAACTTTATAAATCGAAAGATATAAGCGATCAAAAATGGCATGCAGTCCCAAAAGTGTCCAACTTTTTGGGACAGAGGGAGTAATGTTTTTTTCCGGATTTTGCTGAAATTGTGTACTCTTTTACCCAGATTTTACCATTTTGCCCTTTTATTTGTGTACTGTTTGTTCTTAGTTGTTGGGGTATTTTAGGCTTTCCCAGTCCATGTAGAGGACTGTTCCCTTATTTTGCAGCGTCTTCTCTAGCCTCTTATCTCGCCTTTACCTGTGTTTTCCGTTTCTTTGTCGACAAGGAATTCCTTCAAATATGGCTTTCACAATTGTAATTCCTAAGCCTATTTAGGTTATTGTCGTTGGAGAGAGAGAGAGTGGTTACTGTTTGAGCAGCTTCATAGAGTACTCTAAGAACTGTTTCTGCTTCCAACGGCGTCACAAAGTTCTCTTTTGATCAAAGAACTGTTCTAGCGGCTGTGGATGAAAGATTTTTGGGAAGGATAGAGAGAAGCAGTCATGCGATTTGCTAGGTTAGTTTGTGTTCTTCAATTGTGTACTTTTTAGTCTCAAATTCATTTTATTTTTCAAGTTATGGCTTTCAAATTCATTGCTTTACACAGTTATTCTTTTTGAGATTTGTAATGTAGACTTTTCCCAAAAATTATTAACAACTTTGAAATATGAGCTTTTTTCTGTTAACAACTACTGAACCACATACGTAACTTCATCTACATATCAAGTAAAAATGTAACAATAGAATCCTCTGAATTTCCTAAACGTTCACAAAGTCTAACCTGTCAATATACAAAGTCAAAAAAACCTCTATCTTTGGCCTGGTTTGGCTTAAATAACTCATATGGCTTTTTCGTCTTCATTAAATTTTTTTTATTAATTTTGTATGAAACTATTGTGGTTTATTGATTCGTCTCAACGAGAAGAATTAGAAAAATAGAAATTATAATCGGAACTCAGTATGTTTCGAATAAAGAAAAAAATAAGTCAATTTTTTGTATTTATAAAAAAAAAAATTGAGTTTGTATAAAAAAAATTACTTTTTCGATTCATGTTGTTAAGACAAACTAATAATTCATAAAAGTTTGACGCGAAATTAATAAATACGGAAAAAAAAATAGAAGAAGAGCCAACCGGCTTATTAAACAAAACCAGGCCAAAAAATAGAATCACAGAGAATGCATGCTGCAATCCTTCCTTTTCTCCCCATGTTTTCGCCCCTTTTTCACACCAATTCCACCCATTTTGTCCATAGCCACTGCGAATGCCTGGAAAAACTTCTGCTTGTCCTTTGCCAAATCTTGAACCATGGGTTTAGTTCTTGGGTCCAGACCCAAAGCTTGATCCGCTTCCAACAAGCCCAATCTAGCCTCCAAATTCCCATAATAGGCATTGTCAAATGAAAACGGTGTGGTCACATCAAATGGTGCGACAATATCTGAGTTTCCACCGGATTTCGGACAAGACATGCTCAGGGCTTTTAGGAGCCTCGGGTCGATGGACGGGTCGGAGTGGCTGGTTCCCCTGTAATCGTATAATCGGGTCACAAAATGTTCACAGTGGGAGAATCCGATCGTGTGGGCGCCCGAGAGGACAACTAGGTCATTGAGCGTTAGCCCTTTGGAAGCGAAGAGCTTAAGGAGCTCATCAACGGTGGAATTTGCCCGGGGTAGATTCAGGTGCACCCGGGACGCCATTGATATTTTTCCATCCCACCTTCCTTTCTTCACTTGGTAATAAGGACCCCCTGCCTGCACCACATGTAATGTATATGAAGATTCGCGTGAAAAATATCAAAGATAAACTGCTAACAGATTATTGAAAAAGAAATGCTTGTCACGGTGAATGTCAAATTAGTACGATATTTTGTGGTCCAATATGCAGATGAACTTTTGTAATTCAACATATAAATTTTCAATAATTCTAGTGACACCGAAATTCACACCCAAACTCACATGAGTGGTGGGCCTCATACACACTAGAGTGTGTAGTGTGTGTGGAACCCATCACTCATGTGAATGGTGAGTGTATGTTTGGGTATGAGTTTGGGTGTGGTATTAGCACCATTAATAAATTTTTGTGGATGATGCTATGGCGTCTTCAGTCATTTTGCGGACACCGTAATTTTTGACATAACTTCATCATTATGAGCATAACTAAAACACATTATAAGCATAACAGAACCCAAATAAAGCATAACCAAGAAATATCTAAAAAACCAATCAAGGCATAACCAAATCCAAACCAAGGCATAACTTGTTTGTTATGCCTAGTTATGGTTCTGTTACGCTTGTAATATGTTTTGGTTATACTTATAATGATTTTGTTACGCCAAAAGTTACGGTGCTTCTAAAATAATTGGAGACACCAAAGTCATTCTCAATTTTTGTGGTCCAACACGTGAATTTGGTGGCTCAAAAAAGTCAACGGAAAAGTCAAGTCAGAGCCAGAATGTGAATTTTTGTTATCCCAACATATGAATTTTTGTGGTGCTAGAGTAATACAGTATTGGTACAAATTTATGGTGTCCGACTACCAATTTATGAGATATTGTGATGAGATGTGAATTTTCGTGACTTGAAGTATGAAATACACTCCTTTAGGTGTGTATGTACAGTAACCTAAGTCACATCGTAAGCAGTCGGGTGCGGGTGTTGGAGCGCGAGTGCGCGTGTGAAAATGTCTTTTAAAAGAACTCAAATAATTAATTAAAAAAGTCGTGAGTACGAAAATTAAAAACGAGAGCGGAGACCGTTTTTGAAAGATTTATGCGACTAAGAAGAGGCTTTGGTTATTACTTACCAAGTGAACAAAATCTCTAGCTGCAACTGCAAGTATGTCCGCACAAGATACAACCCCAGGGCACTTGCTCTCCACCACTTCCTTGGCCTTCATTATGCTATCAAACGCCTCTTTTGCCAGGTCCTTGTTATCCTGCGCATCCCTCTCTGCCAATTCCTTGCTCCCTGCTCTTGTCTTTATCAGTATGGACCCATCACACCCCTTTAATTTTCACCAACATTAATTTAATTTATAAGTATATGGGAGAAGTAGAAAACTAATCAATTCAATTCAATTTCATACAGAAAAATAAATACAGAATGATGCGACAACGTCTGCATTTAATTGAATAAACATTCCAAGCACAGGGTCAATGGAGATTTTTCCGAACGTTAACTTCAGGGCGCTTTGTAATTAATCAAAATGCGTACAAGTTGACACAAACATCTGGTTATAAAAAAAAACACTTCAAATTAGTGACATAGTTGTTTAAAAATGGAAGTGGCATGTAGAATCTCTGCACAAAAATTGTGATCCATTTTTCCATTTACGAGCTTTATTGACTAAAATGTAGCAGGCTCAAACAAGTACACATGATATGCCCTGATATGCCCTGATATGCTAACGTGCACCAACCAGCATTCGAAGAGAGTGAGTTCAGAGTGAATTGTGGGGGAATTACTTCTACGAAACAGTCATGGAAGAATAGGCGAATTGTGGCCGGCCCGGAGACCGGTGCTTCCCTGAATAGCTGGGCGGTGACGGAGCCGACGAGCTGGTCGAGCTGAGGGCAGGACTTGGAGTAGAAGTCATGGGAGAGCTGGCGGGTGGCGGTGGGATTGGCTTTGGTGAGATTGGGGATACAGTGGGAGGTGCGTAGGGTAAGGAGGAAGAAGTGTAAGAACAGAGTGATGGAAACCGGGGAAAAGTTAGAAGTGAGAAACAGAGCCATGTTGTTTGTTTGTTGGTTATAGGTAGCTATATATATAGAGAGGAGAATAAGTCATTCGCGGATGCACGCAATCTCACCCGTCCATCTTAACAATTAATGGTGGAAATATGTTTCTAAACTCTGATTGGTAATAAATTTCTCTGACTAGTAATAACTTGTTTTTAATCTGAATCGTCCAAAATACTTTTGAACGTGCAAGACTGAGTTTCGTAAAACCACGACTCCTTTGTAAAAGATTGACTGTTTCACAACCCCTCAGTAAATAAGTTTTTCCATGTATAGATTAGAATAGTGGAGCTTTCTTTGAGACCAATAGTTGTACTACTGGAGGATAATTTTACATTAAAAAGTGGACACTCGGTGACCATGAAAATTAGAAAGGGAGAATCAACACCCGTGAATGCCTGAGATATGGAGTACTATTAAAGTGAGAGAGAGAGAGAGAGAGTGTGTGTGTGTGTGTGAGAGAGAGAGAGAGAGAGAGAGAGAGAGAGAGAAGAAAAACATGAACGCATTTATTTGCGATTTATATTCTCGAAGAGAAAAACAAAACCTTTTGGAATCATTGAAACTGCACAGAAAGTTGAGCCAAGTTTGTTATTGATCAGATTACTTTGTTTATGTGTATGGATGGATAGAGTAAGGCTATTAGATACAGTAAGAACATCCGCAATGAAAATAATCAAAATTTGTCACATTAGTATTTGATTATCCATTTAATTCATAATTATACTTAAAAACTTCTACCTTCACATTGGTTGGTTATTTTTGCATCCCTAACAAAAAAAAACCTCACAATAAACAATGCACATATGTCCAATCGCAAACGAGTTTCAATCACGCACCCGACCACACCAAATTATTTGTCTCGATGAAACGATTCCAATGTTTGGTATTTTTGAGTTATTGGGTTTGGTTATTAAGTTTTGGTTATTGGTAAAAGTTGTAAGTTCGATTATGGAATGGGTGGAATTTAATTATTTGCTAAAAGACTTGTAACTTTGCATATTACAATGTGGAGTACTGTTTTTTGAGCATTGTTGTTAAATTTGCTTATCTACTCTCATTTACTTATTACAATAGAGATGCTCTTAGAAAAACAGTTTTATATAGGAGGAGGACATGAATCCTCTCCGGTCTGGATTGAACGGTCCACTTTCGCTGTTTGTGGGTTTTTTTCGGTGGGTTCACTTGAGTGATTCAACCCGTTCACCACAACCTCAAGATAATTACTCTGCATGTTGATGGGAGCCTGGAAAAAAGGATTATTTTTGGAGTGGTGTAAGTTTTGTGGCCAGTCATCCGACCGAATGTTTCCATGAACAGCAGAAATTCATAACCTTGCTTCAGCTGTAGCCCCATGCAATCTGAGCTCATGGCTATCTATCTTAATGGCAATTAATTAGATGGTCTATTTTTCATAATTTTAAAGTTGTCTGCTCAATATTCATTGTCTCAATTCCATCTTGTTGATGAGAGGGAGCTCAGCTCTGACGGTCACTTTGAAAATATAGGCTCCGTTAAATATTTTTCAGTATAATGTTTTACTTATTTTTTGGTGTTTGATTGTGTAAAAAATGAGAAAAATATTTTACATGTATCACATTTTTCATTAATTGGATGAAAATGACTTATCCTTAAATCTTTCGTAAGTTATATTCCGAAATAAACTAGTTGTCTTCTACTACAATTCTCACTGATCAGTTTCCTCAATCGCTAGTCTTGACCCATGATCAATTTTAATATTCTCATATTTCTCCACCGTTTCCGCCCGTTCTTTCTCTTTACACTATTTTGTCGATTTCTGAAAATATTTTCAAGTGCCAACTAAACACCGGAAAATAAAAGTTTGAAATTTATTTTCTGAAAAAAACATTTTACATGGAAAATATTTTACATTGAAACAAATGGAGTCATAGTTTAAAATTTCAAAGGAGATATCTAATTTGTCTTTTTGTAGGATCTCAAAAGTTCCCTTCAAAGTTGTTCAGATGGCACAGGACTTAACTGTATTGCCCTAGTAGATTTTAATCCAGTTTCAGATATAGGAGATCGGCATATTTTTTCAATCTTCAAGATAGGATACTGATCATCACGAGCTTACTTAGTCATGTCTTGTCTTTTGTAGTATTTATTTTAACTTGTAACTGTTGTTATGATATAATGAAATTCTTGCTTTCGCCCAAAAAAGAAGCTCATGCAGAAAGAAAAGGCTAAATAAGATAACTGCACTATGAAAATGAGAAGGAAAAGAAAGATTATTACTTCTCTCAACTAAAAACCTTGAAAAATAAAAATGTATGCGATGTTCACTGAGTTAAAATGGAAAAAAAAAAAAAAAAACCCTAAAATATTCATCTTACTAAAATGCAATATTCATTCTTGAGGGGCTCAAATAATAAGGTTATATGAAAAGCTATACTGGCCCAATATGCCCTACGAGGGATTGGAGTAAGGAGTGACCTTATAAAGAGTTACGAGTCCCCTCTTCTGGATTCGTCTAATCATAACACACTTTTCTCTTGTGATTTTATGTTGTTCCTCTTGTGGTTCCACGTTATAAAACGCACGAGGCAAACATGAAACCACACATGACGAAATATAATACCACAAGAGGCATACCCGAAACCATAAGAGACATGACATAAAACCACAAGAGACTTAACAGAGACACCGTAAGAATAGACACCATAGTATTATTCTTTATATAAAATACATGAAATGTCGTGTCCAACAATTTTTCGCAAAATTCTCTAAGATAAATAGTCATTTTTTTGCAATTTCAAAGGGGAGGGGGCCAACCAAAAGTTGGATAAACACCTGATACGAATAGCCGTGGGCAAGCAAGTAGCTAGCTTCCATCATTCGATGCCCAACGGCACCAATATAGAGATCACTTGACAGAATATGTAAGGACCCGTATATTTTTTTTTTTTGGTTTTTATTTAAAAGTTTTATAAATGTTAGAAATTGAGGAAAATATGAAATTTATTGAGTTTATTTGATTTGTGGTCAATGTGTTAGGATTGCTAATTGAGGGAGTGCAAGTGTGATTTGTGTGGGTGCTAGTATATAAGTGTGGGTGTGTGTGTAGGAGAACAAATTCTCCCATCTCACTCTCTCTCTTCTCCCGATCTATCTCTCTCGGCTCTCCCTCGGCTCTCTCTCTCTCTCTCACTCCCTTGCTCTCTCACCCAAAATTCCAACAAGAACACCACTAAGATCCACCTCCATTCCACCCTCAATCGTAGTTTTGAGTTTAAATTTCGCGGGTTTCGCTCGGAGGAGGAGTATTCGGTTGATTTCGAAGTTTGGAGAGCCAGGGCTTGCTCAAATCGCGTGGGTTTCGATTATTGACTTGAGGTAGGAATTTCTTACTCTTGTTATGAGTTTATATGATGATTATGTGCCTAAATCGTGCCTTAGTTTGTTGGATTTTGAGTTCGTGCTCGTTCTAGAATTTTTTGCAAAATCGTCCACTGCAATGCAGTGGTATCAATACCTACTTTTTGAGGTATCAATACCTCAGTATCTGATTGCTCTCTGGATCGGTTTGGTATCAATACCTACTTTTTGAGGTATCAATACTTTAGTATCAATACCTACTTTTTGAGGTATCAATACCCCAGTCTTTAATTGCTCTCTGGATTGGTTTGGTACCAATACCTACTTTTTGAGGTATTAGTACCATTGACTCAGAAAACTGTTTTGAACTCTATTAATCATTCGTCGATTGTATTAACTCCTGATCACTTCTAACACTCCCCAATCACATTCTAATCATCTCTAAACTCGATTACTTAGGTTCCAATGATTCATTGATCGTTTCAACCCATGCGATACTCTTTAAAGGTAATCTTAGTACCGTTGTAAATGGAAAATGAACCGTAAGGTTGTTTAGGTGTACCGTAGGTTATCCGAGACGTTGCGATGAGTGTGATGGGTAGTCGTGAGCTTGGCTAATGATCCGAAAGGTAACTTAGTAACTTTTACCCTTGTGATTTCATATCATTGATCACCCTAAACTCCTTGAGCCCTCGTTTTATGGGATTCTAGTAAAGAGGCTAGTGGTTAGTGAGTCGTGAAGTTACTTATGAGTTTAACATGTTGTGTAGAATGTGGTGTTATACCTAGGAAGAAGAGTGTGAACTTATGTTTTTATTGATGTATGATATGGTTGATTGTTTGTAATAAAATGGGATGTGAATGAATGTTTGAGGTTACGGATACGACGAAAACTTGACACTACGGGTATCACCACTCGATGGTGAGACGACCGGAATTGACACTACGGGTATCACCACTCGATGGTGAGACGACCGGAATCGACACTACGGGTATCACCATGGACATTTGGTGAGACGACCGGACCACGCAAATGAACGGGTATCACCATGGACATTCGGTGAGATGACCGGAAACGAGCGATACATGCAAAAACCGTGGATGTTATGGTATGAGATTATTGGAAAAGGAGAGAAAAATTGGTTTTTACTAACTTGGATTGTTTGAAAGGGAAAAGGATTTTCTATTAAAAACCCTCCAGCAATTCTTGAGCGAATCAATGGTTTCTGGTATTCGTGCACAGAATCAACGGACTCCGGCATTCAAACTAAAAATCAGCGGAGTTTGACCACTATAGGTCACGTATTTCCATATATTACACCTATTTGGAAACAAAGGAAATTTGTTGATGAAACGAGGAATGAGGAAGATTGTGAAATGAGAATGAATGTGGAAACATATCTGATGTGATGAAATGGTTGAGAAACCAAATGTTAATTATTTTTTTATTGATGTAGGAATGCTTGTGGCACTAGTATGGCGTGCGAGATGGCAGGTGTTGCTTATAGGATTGTCTAGAATCCTTTAGCCATAATGGGTCACTTGTTGAGAGCCATATAAACTTTGGGCATATCTATCTATATTCATTCACCTTAGATGCATAACTCAGCATATTTTCTTATAACTTGTGTATAGATTTCTCTACTGGGCTAGTGTAGCTCAACCTATCATTTTCAGGTTCATTGCAGGTCATTGTCATGGAGTGCTTGGAGTTCATGCTGTGGTTACCGATTAAAGCTATTTTTGGAGAATACTTGTTTATCTTTGTAAACTAAACTACATGGTATTGTATTTTCTATTGTGGAACTCTGTAATTTTATTGGGCAAGTTTGTGGAATTGGGGATTGAATTATCTTTTGGGTTATAAATTGTAACTTCGGTGAGGATTTTAATTATCAAATGTTATTATTAATTATGTTGAAAATCGAGGGCGTGACAGAATAAGAGCGGGAGACGGACTTACACTTTTTCTAAGGGCGACAAGAGTCAACCCTATAGTATTGGTGGGACAAAACCCTAAACACCTAAGGATCTCAAATGCCCAAATCCGTTGAATACAGCTCAATTAAGCCTGTGGGCAAAGCCCAAAAATAAACCAGAGGCCGAAACTGCATAGATCCAACATTTAAAGCCCATCCCAACCAAAACCAAACCTTAATCTACTAGATCTCATTCCACCGCTACACACTGTTGACCACCAACCCAGGCCACGAACCGCCAATGAAACAGCCACCTAACTGGACCGCACACCCAAACCACCAGACCTAAAGACCATGGCAACGCCGCCATGAGCCTCTCCCATTCTTGGATCCCATATATGACTGTCAAGGACCCGTAAAAAATGACCCTCACAAACGGTTTGAAAACACCGACAACCGAGGCTCCTTTCGCCGCCACACACCACCGCTACAAGGTCACCCAATGAAGCTCTGAGCGAAAGAACTGGCTTGGTCAACGGCCACGCCTAACGCCGGTCTTGAGGCCTCCCTTTGCTGTTAAGCGAAACCAAATATACTTAGGAGTAATAAATGGTGTGAGGCCTCACGATCCTCGCCGCCACCAGCCGCCAAGCCATACGTCGCCGTTAAGCCTCCTGATTTTAGCCGAGTTTTTTGGTCGATTTATTCGTTTCCCCGTAACTATTTGCCAAAATATACGTTTTTTCAAACTATTTTTAAAAATAGTTCAAAACGCACATTCCATGTGCATCACGCATATCGGATGTGCATTATCCGCGCTAGCATATGCGAGCTAAGCTAGCTGGATATCCAACGTATATCACGCATATGCCATATGCGTGATGCATATCCAATATGCGTCATGCATATTGAATGTGAGTGATGCGTTATATATCCATTTCGACAGTCATTGAAGTATCAAAATGGATCGATGATTTCATTCAGAAAAAAGAAAAGGAAATGGAGAGAGTTCTCGTAGAGGTATCAATGTTGATGAATGGGACATGCATTTTTGGCTCCCAAAGAGGGGAGAGAGTTCTCACAGCAAACGGAGTTATTGAACGATCGGTGGAATATAACAGGGGATACGTTGCACCTGCACCCCCCCTTACTTGATGATATGGTTATACGAGAACGCATATACAAAAGGCGTTAACTATGCAATTATTTTTTTTAAATTGATGTAACAACATGGTCAAGTGGCAGGTGTTAATTACTAATAATAACTATTTTGCATATGCCCGTTGTGTATTTTTTGGAACAATTAGTATTATTTTAATAGGCATTGAAAACAGATAATTGTTGGCAACAATGAGATAAGTAAACTATAATGTGACCACAATCATAAATTACAAACATATTCGAAAGTTACAAACTACAAATTACGAATTTAAAAACAAAGATTTCAAATTAAAACAAGTACAAGACAACATAGCTCCATACATATGTAAATATCTTGCTACTACCGGTTACAAATTCGTTCTTGAACTTGATGCTTCTGCCCTGCTTTTGGAACATTTTCTTCGATTATGTCTTTCTTGTCCACACAATGTGCATGACTATCTATGTGATGGTTGGTACTCAATCCAATCCATCTCGTTCCTAAACCGTGTGATTTGGGGTCGCCCTCGCCCCCAGATACGTTCTCGGTCTGGAATAATGGTTGGCCCAATGATTTTAGGCCAATATGCCTTGTCACGCGGGGGCCTAAATGGTTGAGAGGCATACATTTGTATAATTGATTTGAGTGACCAAACATCGCTAAAGTATTCAAAAGGGGAACATGCACGTCGCAAGCACATCCGAGCACGGCATCTTCCATTGTTGAAACTTGTTGCAATTGCACATACGATTGGTCATGTCAACTGAATGCATGTGATTTCCTTTATATGGGCTCGTCCGATTCATTGGAGTCTGCACCTCATAAGTTTGTGTCGCGCGGTCAAATTCAATGACCTGGTGTCTTGATGCCTTATTCCTCCAGTGTTTGTACTTTTTTCATGGCAAACGTGCTCCAGTTTCCCCCCGTCTCAATTTTTTTTCGTGCTTCTACGGCTCTGTCATTGAAATAGTTAACGCTTTTGTAGAATGTCATCATAACCGTTCCCATTATTGGCAAGTGCCTAGCTTCTTTTAGGACCCCATTCAAGCTCTCTGAGATGTTTGTTGTTTCCGATCCGTAACGCCTACCTCCATCATGCGCGAATGACCATTTCTTTAAAACCAAATCCTCCGTTAGTTCCTTGTAGACATTTTCTTCATCGCCAAACTTTTTAGTCTTTTCAAGCTGAGCTTTAAACTTTCGTTTTTGGATTTCCATGGCTGTAACTTTTACTTGGTTACCCACAATTTTGTTGAACCTCCTCATATAGTTTGCCCCAATGTGATGGACACAATAACGATGATAAGCATGGGGGGGGGGGGGGGGGGGTCTCCAAAGCGGATCTCCTTTGATGTACGACAATAGACTAGTATACCTGTCTGAAATTAGACACAATTCTGTTCGATTTGTGACAAAATGTCTGAGGCATGACAAGAACCACCCCCAATTATCAACATCCTCCTTCTCCACAATGGCTAATGCAATAGGGAATATTTGATTTTCTGCGTCCTGACTCACAGCAACCAAGATTACACCCTTGTACTTTCCTGTTAGGAAGGTACCATCAATGCTTATCAAGGCTTGGAATGTTTAAACCCTTCGATGGCTGGCCCAAATGCCCAGAAAAGACGATCGAATGTGCAGCATCCTGGTATGTTTGTATCTTTCGACAGCAGGATGTACTCCGTACCTGGATTTTTAACTTTCACCGCGGCCAAGAAACTTTCGACTTCTGCGTACGACTCATCCCAATTCCCAAAAATTCTTGCTATAGCAATTTGCCTCGCAGCCCAAGTCTTCGCATACGATGGTTAGAATCCCTCTGGCCTATCTAAAATCATTGCTTGAAGGACCTTCACTTTCGTACTTGCGTCTTTTTTCACGATAGGGGCGATAATTTCAGAAATGAATCGTGCATCAAGATTATGATGATCTTGGATTACACTCTCCGCAACGCAAGTGTGTGGTCCTGTGTATCGACTAATTATCCACTCATCGGCATCCTTACACTTTCTTGCTCTTAGTCGCCACTAACATGGGACCGGGTTCTTGCATTTGTACACCAACATAGTCGGTGACGATGCTGATGTCTTCACCACATTATTCTGTTGCATGCTATCCTTCTTCACCGTATTCTGAACCTCCTCCTTTGAAAAGAAAACCTGCCAATAAAGTTTTATTGAGCTCATATTGTTTAACATTCTACTAAAAAAATGACTTCATTTAAATTACGAGTAATAATAAATACTTGTCCCTTAAATAGCTGACAATGTCCATCCCACCCAACGTGACTCTTAGTAGGCATTTGTGGACTAGGGTCCATGATGTTCGTCCATGTGTCATCAGTGAACATGGAACTTGGCAGCTCAAACTCAGGAATCTCATGTTCTTCGTGGTCCTCAGCCTCTAAACCCTCATCAACATCCTCCTCGGAGCTTTGTGAGACCTTATCGTCATCTCCAAGATTATTGTCAAATGCACTGTCGTGTTCCACGTAGTCGTTGTATTGCTCCAAGATGGTGGAATCGTCATGCATGTCATATGCAAAGCATGTGTTGTCTAAATATTGTCGTTTAGAAGGATCTCTTTCATGCGGTCTATGAGACCTCTGAGTAGAACGATGGATAGGGAGACTATTGCATTGTGATCCCTCGACTTCTTGTCTGAAATTATTATCGTCAAGAACTTCCGTGTACAGAGTGGGGGTGTAACCGGATATGCCGTCGGCAACATCGAATATTATATTGACGCCAATATCGTCAACGACTTCAACCCCAACGTATGTATACATTGTGTGAGGGAAGCAAAGAGTTGGATAGGCATATGTTATTTTCATCACTGTACTCCGCAATATTCCTGCATTAGTAATAAATTGTCTCAAATCTGTGAGAGTTATCCCACGCGGTATTGATAATAATAGAACAGTACCCTCCACGTACGACGGACCGTTTGGCTACTGGACTACCTGACCACCGACATGTACACATATTATATGTTCATTACAAGAACTGGTCATCTTTTTGTGAGTGTATAAACCGATAATGGAAATAAATATCGGATTCTGATTACTGGAGGAGAGAACCCCTTATTATACAACAACTGCATAATGCACATACCATGTGCATGATGCATATGACATGTGCACAACGCAATAAATCTGCCCCCCCCACCCACCCAATGACTGTAGAATCTACCAGCTTTGAATACTATGTGCATGAGGCAATATTTCTGGCTCCCTACTGCAATGGCAGGGGAATCCGACAGCTTTGAATCAGACGTACTACTGTTCAATTCAATAACGCACTTTCCAACAGCTTTGCATCAGATTTATCCTATATGCATCATGGGTTGTGTATTCTTGACCTTATCCTATTCTTAACTTCTTTACTCCACTTTCTTTTTTGTTCCAAATAGTAAAAACTAAAGTGTCCGAATTAAAAAAAAATGTCTTGAAAATGTTGGTCATAATATGAAACATAACAAAGTATAATTTTTTAAATAATCAAAGACGGTGAGAACGAGTTATTTGTTTTGTAACAAAACCAACCAAGCATAGTCTATTCTTTTTAAAATTGTAGTTTTTAAAAATACAATTTTGGTTTTCTAAGCTTGCATTGCCACCAAGAAGAAGATATTTTTTTAACACGGAGGCATATTCACATAGACTTTTGATTTTAGGAAAAAGGAAATGGACGTACATATGTAGAGAAGCAAAACTTGGTTTTAGGAAAATGAGCGAGTTTGACGTACATATGCCTGGCAACAACCAACTGCAAAATGAGCACCATTGGCATATCCCTCAGTTAAGGAGGACCAAGTACTCCATAGAATTAATAATGGTTGTTTTTCCATTTTATGAGATACACAAAGTTGCAGATTTCCTACTTCACATTTAAAATCATTATTCGTAAAGACAGCTCACGAAAAAGGAAGAACAAAACTATAATAGGATTGTAATATATACTACCAACATTTTGACACGCCCCATTCCGGAATAACACTTCATTAGCCTATCCCGATACAACACGCGACAACAATCCAACAACAACCAACTACTAGCAATTCCAAGAATAACTAAAAACTGAAGTTCAACAGCCACTTTTTATTTACATATCAAAATAACTGTCATTTACAAATTAAAGCGAAAGTCTGCCAAGAAATAAACTTTACGTAACCAACTATTATCCAATAAATTAAACAAGGACCTTCATCATCTACGGGCCTGGAGTTACGTACTCCCACAAGCCTCAACCACGCACTCCTCGAGCGAGTCACAAAATGCAAAACGTGACCTGTAGTGGACACCGACGTATACTTGCAAAACTAGAACCCAAAACAAGTTCCAGGAATGTAAATGAGACATGGATGGTATTCAATGAAAACATTAAATCTAGCATCACAAATAAATATGCGTTAAGCAAATTATCAACAAGAAGTCATTAGATCGACACAAAGTCATTAAATCCGACACGAAGTCATTATCTGGACATGAAGTCATAATTTCTGCATAAAACCAATTAATCGACACGAAGTCACGAGCACGACACTAAGTTCGGCCGTTGGCCGTTGTTGCCCATCGACACGAAGTCACAGTCCAATATCACAAATTCAATCCAATTGAAGAACATCTATGAATCGAACACTCACCTCGGTCTCCAATAAAAGAAAACCAACACAGTCACTCCCTACGTGGAGCTACGGTGCTTGTAGTCGCCTCCAAACGTAGCATTCAACATACGTATCCACACATGTCAACACTAAGAAATGGAGATAATCATAAGAATAAATACTAGCAATCGCTTGCTTATACTCTTCCCTTAACTAAATATAATGATCGAAACACTAATTTCAATCAAGTATAACAATTGATTTTCAGTTTTGAAGATAAGAACTCATATCCCAACTCTTACAGACATATTCTAAGCAAACAAGATCAGTTTCCAGCACCTAACCACCAAACTCCTGCATGTAACTTTAGTTTAGCAACTTTAAAGTTATTGTTTCAGCACATAGTAGTAATTTTCAGCATTTATCCATCAACGCACTGCACCAAAGTGCAGTTTTCAGCACTTATAAAAAACAGATTCAGCAACTAAGAAATCATGTTCTAGCAATCAAGACCCTATTTCTTGCTTCTAACATGCAGTTTCAACTCAACTCAGAGAAATCAATTTAGCATTATCTCCTTCAAATCACATACTATTCCACACAAAGTACATCAAAAAAACACACAACGATTTACGCTATTCGGGAGAGTTCTTTTTTTAGCATGACTGTTACACCAATATCAATATTTTGCATCCGATATGACTTCATAAGACAAAACCAACACTATATAAGTGATAGATATGCTAATTTGGTGGTTCACTGTTATGTGCTAATTATGCGGTGCATACATATCAAAACACTTTTTTCGGATATCGATAGACTTTTAACACATTATTCACTGCACCGCCCTAGTGGCTGTGGTTATGCATATTCACACATTGATGTGGAGTGTAATCAAGAAAATATAGAAAGGCAAAACCACCATATATGGGACCAGCTGACATATGCTATTACGTATTCCAAAATCCAAATATATATGTAACTTTAGTTTTGGACTCAACTTGCCTTGTTTTGTTCCGTTTGATATTAATTCTTAAAAGAAAGCAAACAAACAATTTCCCAGTCATGACAAAGACAAGCAAAACTTCCAAAGAGGAATCCTAACAAAGCTACCTACGCTAGCAACCTCATCGCACATGGTCACAAAAAATTTACAAGTTCAACATAAATATTTCCTCACACTCACATGATATAACTGTGTCACCACTAGCCTCATTTTTACACCTAGGCTCTGTTTGTTTCAATGTAAATATTTTTTCCGGTAAAATATTTTCCTCATTTTTCTTTGTTTGGTTGCTTATTAACTGGGTAAAACATTGTTATTGTCAAACATTTTCACTCAAATCACCATAAACAACTTACCGGATGAATCTCGGTAAATTATTTTACAAACCTCTTCGGCCCTCCCGATCTCAAGTTTCCACTATCTTGCTCAAATTCCAACAGATTACAAGAGGCTCTCTCTCTCTCCCCACTTGAGTCAATTCCTATCCGATCGTCCATTTCTTACCCATTATGCATATGTGTCTAATTTTCTTTTCTCTAATTAGAGAAAAAGACAGAGAGCATGGGTTTCTCAAGCACCAATTCATCATAACTCCTTAAGTCTCTCTGCTTGTTGCCTGAATCCAAAAATGGAGGACAAATATTTTTTATCGACATAGCCAAACACCAAAAAATCAAAGTGTGGTAATTGTTTTCCAACTAAAAGATTTTTCAGGAAAATATTTTTCTACGTAAAAGATTTTAAGTCGAAACAAACGGGGCCCTAAAAAACAAACATTTCCTAGGGTTAGACAAAAGTATTCACAGCCATGAAAGCGGTAAATGAAGCTTTCATTCAAGCAGTTGAACACAGGCCTACGAAGAGAGAGAGAGAGAGAGAGAGGGGGACTTATAGTCAGAGGGAGAAGGGAATGACGAACGGCGACGGAGATCGGAGAGAGACGAACGGCGATGGAGATCAGAGAGAGGCGAACAGCGAACGGCGGTGAACGTACAGCACGACTATCTTAGATCGCGAGAATGGAGACAGTATAGCGTATGCGAGACGCATACACTTTTGCAATCTAATTTTAAACCCTAACGCCTATGGAATATGCATCACGCATATCCAATGTGCATCATGCATATTGGATATGCGTGATACACGCTGGATATCCAACTGGCCGGTCTCGCAAACCCCAACGCGGATAATGCACATCCGATATGCATGATGCACATGAAATATGCGTTTTGAACTATTTTTAAAAATAGTTTGAAAAAATGTATATTTTGACAAATAGTTATTTAAAAACGAATAAATCGAAAAAAAACTCAATTTTAGCCAAGGGAAAGAAACCAGTGGACAATCGGCAGACCAAGAAGAGGCAAAACGGAGGAAAAGGAGTAGTGAGGAATAGATCTACTACGTTTAACGCAAGATCAAGAGCCCGGGGGAGGAGGGAGAGAGCCCCCCCCCCCCCCCACCCAAAAGCCCTAACTGGTTTTGTATCTAGAGAGAGTGTGTGTGCTTCTAGAGAGAGATAGATTGAAAGGCAAAAAGTTTAGATACTACGAGTCCACTCATCCCTGTAAACAAAGACGGATTCTTTTTGCGAAATGCATGATTCGCAAGCAAACTTTGTTATGGATGTCTATTAAAATAAGGTTGGTCGAGTTGAATTATAGTAGTATATATTTATTTTAGTATAGGGAGTGATTTTCGCACATCTTTTTTTACTAACCACACTCCTTTTTTTGTCTGCAGTACATGAAATTATCAAAATGTCCTTAAACTTTTTACACAAATAATTTCATTTGAATAACAAAACAAGCCAATTTGGAATAATGAGAAAGGTGTTTTGGCAACTTCATGCAGTGAAAACAAAACGGATGAGTGCGGAAATCACTCTATATGAAGTGCATAGTGATCACCGATTAGTTATGATACTGTGTGGTAGCGGAAACTTGCAATTTACATCAAGTCCCGTTGGAGGAGTTGAGTAGTATATGCTATTTTTTATGCTATATAGTACTATATACACAGAGGGTCGCCATTTTTGTTAAATTAAAAGTCTTTCGACTCTGAATTGAAAAGAATACAATTAATGGGTTATCAGAGTAGATAATTTAGGGATGGTGTTGCATAACTTGTAGAGTTACAAAATCTTATATTACCCTGTATGAAGGTTTTAACATTGTTATTGACCTTATTTACAAATTTGAGAAAACATAGTACTTTAGGCTCAAATAGGAGGTCGGATTCCAGTGGCGTGCAACAGCTCTCATTGTCAACAGCCTAAATTTGGTTGCCACCCCTAGATTAAAACATTGGCTGCAAGGAAGGAACCAGGGGGTCTAGTGGCGGCAACTGCCATGATAATAATTTTAGAAAATACAATTATTATTTGTAAAAAAAAAAATTTAATCCCAACTTATATAGTCTCACCACTGCTAGGTTTTTTTTCTTATTTTTTATTATATACTAGTCATAAATCTTCTATATTTTTTTTTTCAAAAAAGGAGACCCAAAAAAGTATTCCAAAACTAAATTCAATGGGCCAAAGTGAAATAGTATAAATGATGATGTATAATTAAGAAAAAAAACTCCACACTCTAACCTTAAAATAACTTAACCCAAAAAATTAAGGGAATTTAATTATAATACCACTCCCCATTTATAATGCCACTTCCAAAAGGTAGTGCGGTTATCAATTTGGGAATCCACACAGGGATCTGAGGAGTGATATTATAAATTTGGGGAGTTGCATTATCGATGCCCAAAATAAAAGTTAGTCTTCTTCTTTTTTTTTTTTTTTTTGTACTCCATGGCAAATGACAAGCATCATTTACTATAGTTTTTATTATGCTATTTTAATTTTTTCTGGAGCCGATGACTATTAATATTGTAATGCGCCTTTTTATTTTTTTGTTATACATTTCGCCACTGCTAGGGTAAAATCCTGATTCCGTCCCTGATTGGCTGTGTCCCTACTTATAACTTATAAGAAGCTCTCTATTAAGTACCCACTCGACCTTTTAACCTGTTCTATAGCTTGGATATGCTATTTTTTGGGGGTCAATCTTCTATGAATAGGCTACATAGTGCGGTTCATTTACATTTAAGTCTACTTGAATTCAGTGACGTCTTTAATAGAAAAGCCTTCATCTAATTAGAAAGACATATATGAAAAGCCTTTATCTAATTTTGGGAGAACCACATGAATTTGTTCACTAAGTGATTCAAATAGTTCCTACCAAAGCCAGGTTAGATCTTTGCTAGGATTTTGACATGTGTGAATATAGGATTAAATTGAATTTATGGGTCTTTTCATGTAAATTAGTTAAAGATCTTTCATGAAAGCATGACTTTTTCTTTGCTTCTTTGAGAATAGGAGTTTTGATTGGGTGAAGTTGGGTAATTGGCTTGCTTTGCAAAACTCAGATTTTTCTTATCCTTGTTTTTAGATCATACAGAATGCAGCAAACAACAAGAGTCTCCTCAAGGAGGGTATTGTCTTCTGTGGCAACTTTGTTAGGCAATGCTTCGTGTCCTTGTGATGTCCCAAGACAGTCTTTCACTACCTACTCACAGCAAGAACTCCAGAAATCACAAAAGCATTCTATTCCTGGTGATTTAGTAACATGGGGTTCACTCGGTTTCTGTAGAACATCGAGATTTGCTGCCGGTTTCACGCCTTTGCAACATAAGCCACTGAATTCAATTATTGGCCTTGAGAGGACGAAGGATCGACCAGTTGAGGACCTCATTGCCATTTGGGATGATGTAATTTCTCCTAACTTTTGCTTGTGATTCTCATTCAGCTGACCCAGTTAAATTGTGTTGTACTTGTGGTTTATAGGATTGGTTTTGCATAGTGCATGTGTTGCTTAGATTTATGTTTGCCTAATAGGTCCATCGGAAAGACCAGAGTTGTTTTCACAAGTGTTATCAGTCATTGGAATTGGAGATGATAGATTAAAAGTCAGCTAGTGTGGTAGAAATTGAGCTGGCATGGGACCGAAGGAGATGGAAGGGACAAGAGATGAGGTGATCTGACAGCAAGAGCGAGTGATGTGTAGATTTATGATTGATAAATTGGTGCATCAAAAGACTGGAAGAAGTGTTTTCACAATTATCAACACTTAACCGGAATTGAAGGTGGTAGATCTAAGAAGCACATACACGTTTACAGGCCATCCGTATCCGTGTCGGACATGTGAAATTATGTGTCCAAATATGTAATTATTTTTTTCTGAGTCGGACACATTGTGGACACGCTCCTATACGTACCCGACACGTACTGGACACTTATCGGACACGTTTTGGGTCGTTATGGAATTTTTAAAAGTTGAAATGGAGTAACAATGTACTATTTGAGATATGAACCAAATTTAAAGCCAATATCAAATAACTTAACAATGGAAATACAATCTACTGTTCCCATTTTTTCATTGGACTTTTCATGTTTAATTTGGGAAAAAATAAGTTTTCTTTACATATTATTGAATTTATGTGTGTGTGTGTATGTATATATGTACTTAACATCTCCTCCAATGTGTCCGTGTCTAGTTTTTGAAAAAATCACGTGTCCACTTATCTGTGTTGTGATCGTGTCTGTGTCCCGTATCCATATCCGTGCTTCTTAGTAGTAGATAGCAAGTCAGCTAGTGTGCTGGCATGGGACCAAAGGAGCTTGAAGAAAAAAAAGTTATCTCAGACACAGAGAGAGAAATGAAGTTAGAGGGAGCTCCCAATTGATAACATATATTCCTCAAATGGAGTTTGTGGGTGAGAGCATAAATAACAAACGTCTTGGGCAATATTACCTTTTTCAAAGTAACGGCTATTATCCATGCTTTCTGTAACTACTTCACCTCATGCCCAGAGGCAATTAAGAAAAATCTGCAATGGAATGATTAAAAGCTGTAGCTTTCATTACTGCTTTAGTTGGAAATGATGCATGTTAGTACTCGTTTGAGAGATGCTAGGATTTCTCAAATGCATTGGAACATGCTAAAAACCGGATATCCTGAATGGAAGTACTGTTTTACAAGTAGTTGTTACTACCATAGACAAATGAGATTACAAACTTCTGATCATAAGGTGCCAGTTTCGTTCCATGCAGAGAAAGGAGTTGACGAAGTTAAACAGGAACAAAGAAATGATGCTTATATTTTGAAATCATTTCTTCATACTTTGACGACACCTGCGGAATTCACCCTTTAACTCCTCTGAAATTTTCTCCGCTGTTAATCTATATTACGAAAACTTCTATCCCTTTACCATGATGAAATGGTAAAGACACAGACACAATTATTTTTAAAAAATGGGGATACGGTTACACATCATGTGTGTAGCAGACCGAACCCAGCTCCGGCTTCGCCAAGACGCGCCATTTGTCGGCTTTACCTTCACTTTGCATTCAGCAACGGAAAGAACCATGTCAGGTTCGGCCACCTTTGGGAGGTGGTCCCGTAGACTGTTTTTGCTTGGCTTAAAGTCCCATCAGGCTCGGCTACCCTTTCAGGCTCGGCTACCCTTTACGCTCGGATCCCCTTCAGGTTCGGCTACCCTGCGCGACCGGTTGAGCTCGGCCACCTGCACAATCACGTGTTGCCCTGCGTGTTGAGGCGGTTGCGCCAAAGGATAATCATGAGCGCACGTGGAATGTGCCAGCTCATGCCAAAACGGTTACCAGATTCGCCCGGTGACGTCATGACGACGTCGCCTGACCCGTGCAAGGCACGTGCCTGTGCTTGAAGAGCAAGTCAAGGAGACTCTATAAATATTGAAGGATAACGCCTCTGCAGAGGTACGCACTCTCATACGCGATTACCAACTCAAAACCCTAGTTTCTCTCCTTGCTTCCTACACATACTTATCCTCTCGCCGGAGGGCCTTGCCGGGCAACCCCCGGCCAGGTCTTAGTCGTGCGCTCACTGTGCAGGTTGCGGGGGAAAGGCTAGAGAACTACTGGATCAGCGGAGGAAGGGCTCGAGCCAGAAGAGATCACGGGCCACACAATGTGTATATTTATTTATAATATATACACATGCACACATATTCTCTTCCTCCTCTTCCAATAGATGACAAAGTATCTTTACTTGTTACCATAGAACAAGGCCCTGCCCCGTCACCTTCAATTTTCAACAAGTGAGCTTTCACCCTTATGTATGACCCATTTTTTGTTACATTGCAAAAGTGGCACTTCCATTTGAAATTTCCTCCTCTTCCAGGTAATTTTTCCAATTTAGTTACGAATTTCCAAAGTGCTCCTCGTGCTGCCTCGTCCACGACATTGGGTGTGCTACTAGCACCAGTTGAGGAAGACATGCCTATATGAATGATATAATTAAATTGATACATACACTGCTGTGCCGTTAAAAAAAAAAACCCAAGTATACTACATATATATACACATACCAGTATAACATATCTATACCAAAAGAGAGAGAGAGTGAGAGACAAGACATCAAATACACACACATATACATATACAGAACGAGAGAGAGAGAGAGAGAGATCTTGCGAGAGTGAGAGAGGAGCTGCTGTCGCATCTCTGAGAGAGGAGAGAGGGCTGTCGATCCTGAGAGAGAAGGAGAGAGGGTTGTCGACCGTTAGAGGAAGGAGAAGAGCTGCCAATGTAGGGTTTTGAAACTTTAATCGGTTGATATATGTTTTAGAATAGGTTTAAATACGTTTTAACCCAAAACTTTTAAATAATAACATATTTACCTAAAAAAATTAAAAACAATTACAAATGCACCCTCGTTGTGTCCCATCGGTGTCTCACACGTGTCATCCCGTGTCCCCGTTCGCGTCCCACTCCAAAAATTAAATTAAATTATTTAACATGCCATATGGTATGTCAGACACGTTTCTAGCCATGTCCCTGTGTCCGAATTAACATGCCGATATATCAACCTCTAGGAGTGTCGGTGCATCATAGATCATTGCACATTCATATTAAGCTTGTCACCGTCAATGGATCATATTAGCTTGATTTGTGGAAGCGGTTCTGCTTAATATATTCGATGACTGAGATTTAATCGTTACCTTGGATAATCAACTCATTTATGTCTATTCTTTTGGGGCGGCATTTGTCACATCGGTATCACTTTGGAAGAGGTCACATTGGCACTTTCATGAAAGCAAAATTGTATCATCTGCTGGAGCAAAGATCGACAAATTGGTATGCCATTACCTGAATTTTCTTTTAGATAAGTGTTTTCTCCTCGTACTTTCTTGTTCTAACTTCTCTTTTTCTTATACCCGGTACTTTGTGATTCCTTTGTGGAGAGGAAGTGGGTATACAACAATGTTTGCTCAAGGTTGGTCTCTAGTGATTTCGTTTCTTCAACCGTACACTTAATTGTTGGAAGTTGCTACATCAATTTTCATATGGAGGCTTCACGCCTTTCTAAAAGAGAAACCCTTCACGCAATAGTATAATATTTGTTTTCTTCAATATTACATAGTTCCACTTTCTTTTTCCTTTCTTTGTTGATTTCTAGATTCACACTTGATTTACGTCGCATAATATGCAGGGATATTTGTCAATTCAAGAGACGACTTCTTTATCTTTATTCACAGTTCTAATTTATTCGAACATATGTTTGTTTTGAACTACTACTATATTGTTTTCCGTCACCTATATAATTTGTGCTTTTTTGTAGTGCAGATGCCCCACACGAGCTTTTCACTGGTCTTGAAGATTACAAAGCAAGAGGGACCCAAACTGCGAGTTTTTGGCCGAAATGGCCATAAATTGTAATCAAATTGGGAGTATACCCATCTTTCTAAACATTTTGTAAAAATATGCCATCGCTCCTTTTCAAAAGGCGTTATAGCTGTTAGGCGCCATGTGGCCGCCACGTAGATAGCTCCTTTTGAAAAGGAGCTATAATTTAAACCCTAATTGCTCCTTTTGAAAAGAAGCTATCATTCGAACCCTAATAGCGCCTTTTGAAAAGGAGCTATAATTTTAACTAGTAGCGCCTTTTGAAAAGGAGCTATATATAATCCTAACCCCAAAAACATCGACATTAGTTATCTCAATTTATGAAACACAAAGTGCTCAATTTGTAGTATTATCCAAAGAAATAGACTGGCCACAACTCCCCACTTGCGTGGATCCCAATTAAAGCCACAGTAAATCGGGAAGCATATCTTATCTATGAGACTATGATACAGCATAAACCAAAACTGTGTAATGATAAATTTCACCGTTTAGGAAGTCCTTGTTAAGCCTAGATTGTAAATATATGATGAATTATGCTATTTGCACAGGCAGGCAGGCAGCACACAGGAAAAATTTAAAACCTTTCTTATACATGAGTGGCGAAATATACCACTCATAGGAAATGGAGGAGAGGCCCCCCAAATATAACACAGATTGAAGATTTAAAACATGAATAGGCGAAACCATAGACAACCCAAATATCCATAGCGAGGAATCGTACCAATTAGGGGTCATATGACCCAATACCACGAAATAACTGAACCAATCGCCAAGCCAACCACCAAAAACAAAAATTTCATAACAGCATTAAGACAAATTGCATCTTGAAAATTACCTATTGAGCCGAACCCTAGTATACACATACATAGATACATACATGAGACAAAGAGAGAGAGAGAGAGAGAGAGAGAGACTTACTGTGAGTGACAACAGAGGGTGGAGAGCATGCCGGAGATGAGAGAGCATGCCGGAGGAGGATGGCGGCTGGAGGAGATCGCACACCTTCGGAGGTCGCGATCGACGTGGAGTGAGAAAGAGAAATATCAGATAGGAGGAGAAAAGGGGATGGTTTGATTGAAGTCTGGGTTTTTAACCTATCGCTTCTTTCCAAAAGGAGCTTTAACCTATAGCTCCTTTCCAAAAGGAGCTATAATACTTACAACACGCCTTTGTAAAAGGCGTTATAAATCTGACTTGGACTCTTTGCCACGTAGGAAACCTATAACGCCTTTTGAAAAGGAGCGATGACATATTTTTACAAAACGTTTAGAAAGATGGGTACTCTTCCAATTTGATTACAATTTATGGCCATTTCGGTCAAAAACTCCCTAAGCTGCTCCCTATTTCACTGTTTCTTACTACACAGAATTTGCAGAAAAGGACTTGGTGCTTATTCGGGGGGATGTCGTGTTCACAAGCAAGATCAGTGACTCGGAGGCACAATGGCTTTTGGAGACAATGCAATCTTTCTACTTGAATGATAACAGGTACAAACTGGTTGAATGGTTCAACAGAGAGACTTGGGACTTTGAGTTCAAGGATTTTTTAAAAGCACTCGACATGCCCATCTTGTAGATTTTCCAAGTGAATAAACTTTTGGTCGTATCTCAGTTAAGTAGAATCACAAGCACTAATACTCCCATACAAGAGTGAAGATTGATTTTCTTCATTATATAGGATTTATGTGCTGTATTCTTAGGAGAACAGGTCCACAAGCACTAGAATCGGAATACAAGTCTGAAGATTGATTTTCATAGTTCTTTGGGATTTTTGCACTAAATTCCCTCTGTTCATGTTGAAAATGGATTCAAATGTTTGAGTTTTTGCTACTTGGCATGTTTTGCTGCAATTTTGAAACCAGCTTGCAATGCCTATATGAAATACATTCAAGATTGTGGAACTTTCATCAGGTGAAGTTAAATTTATCTTGAGTGTTTGTGCTTGTGTGTGGCCCGTGATCCTTGATCTGAGTTCCTCCTCCATTGGTTCGTGGGTTTCCTAGCCTTCTCGCTTTAACCTGCACAGTGAACGCATGACTAAGACCTGGTCGGAGTTGCCCGGCAAGGCCCTTTGGCAAGAGGATGAGAAGGTGCAGAGAGCCAAGCAAGTGACTAGGGTTTAGGGTGTATGTATGTGTGTACCTCTTAGGGCTATTATCCTTTGATATTTATAGAGCTTCCTCGACTTGCTCTCAAAGTACGGGTGTGTGCCTTGCACGGGCTGGTTAACGTCATGGTGATGTCACCAATAAGATCTGGTAACCGTTTTGGTGTGAGGTGGCGCCCCCTATGTCCGCTCATCATTATCACTTGGCATAGCCGCTCCAACGCATGGAGAGACACGTGGCAATACGATTAGCCGAGCCTCGCTCTCAGCCGAGCTCAGGGATAAATGACTCGTAAGGAGGGGCAGCTGACTGAATCGTCCGTCTTGAAGGTGGCCGAGCCTAAAGGCTCCCTCTAGAGCTAGCCACCGGATGAGTGAGTCATTGCTTACCACTGAGCTTTGATTAGAGCTGAGCCTGGGATTAAGTTTGGCTAACCCTCTTAACCCCAACCTTGGTCCCGGCTTCTCGAATGTGGGGTTGGGTCGTCATGTTCGGCCTACTACAATAGCCCCTCAATCTTCGCCGACGTTGACTGCTTGGCGAAGATTGAAAGTATACTTGGCCGAACCTAAGAGATTGCTGATCTTAATTGATTATGGACACAGCTGCGGTTTGGTTGAGCTTCTGTGTCTCAGATCTATTCAAAGAAAGATCACCCGCCAGAATTGAGCCCCAATGAGTGAACGCCAGGTGTTATCTCCTGCTTGGGCACGACAGATGAAAGGACTTTTGGCACGCGCTAGGGTTCTGCACCATTGTCCTGTCGAAGACACGTGTCGGGTGTTGGTTGGCCATTGGTTCGGCGGTGTAATAATGGGCATGAAATTTGAAACCCTAACCCTTCCTCTATATAAAGGGTGAGGAGAGGAGAGAGAAACGTTACGAACTCTCTCTCTTGAACTCCATAGCCAGAGCTCTTGTTTCCATCTCTTCGCCTTCCTACCTTGATTTCTCGTCGATCCATCGTCAGATTTCTCAGAAAACTTCAGGTTTGTGTTCGATCCTTGTTGCTCTTCATTTTTCTGCAATTGTTACACCGTTTTTCATCATTTTCCTGGGTTTTGTGGTGGTTTTTGCTCTGTGTGAACATTACGAAGGCGGATATGAATAGTAATGTTCATCTTCGTCTTCAAACTGTTCTTTCGAGCCCCAACTTCACAGTTGGTTGGTTTTGACACTAATGATGCCGAACCTGAAGACCCGAACGTATGAAGTCTCCCGAGCCTACGTCATTAGTGTAAGCTAGGGTGGGCTAGTAGGATAGCCGAACGTAACAAACTCCTCAGCCTTTTAGCCGACGATGAGGTTTTTCTCATTTTTTCTATTCTCGCTTTGTTAGGTCTGGCTCACCCAGTGATAGTGATTTCTTCTGACTCTGAAAGCTCGGTAGACGAATCCAATAGGTCGCTGATCCGAGAGCTGTTGAGTAGGAGTCAGTGTTTTAAATGGCAAAAGGCGCAACGATCCCCTGGGGTTTTAGCACAAGGCGCGGCGCGCTTTATTGATGTGAAGCGCAAAAAAAAAAAATTCTTCGCAACGAGGCAAATTTTATTAGAACAATTTTTCAACACAAACAAACACTTGTAAAACTTTCAAATGTCATAGAACATAACTTGTCAATGGTTAAATGAAAGTACCAAACACTAAACATAACATATCATCCATGAAAAGCTAACATAATAATGTTTAGCCTTAGAGACATAACAAAAGAATTAAAGGCAATAAAATCTAGAGGCATACATAGACATTAATCATCATTCTCAGAACCAAGAATTTCATCTTCAATTTCATCATCATCATCTGATGATTCTGATTTATATCCTTCCACATCTTCCTCCTCCTCCTCATCCGTCTCTAATTCTTCCTCTCATTCTCCTCATCTATAAGAGATGTCTTTCCTCTTGAAGCCTTAGCCTTTAGAGTTGGTTTTGCTATTTTCGCGATAGGTGTTGAGTCTGTTGACTTTGAACTTGAGGCTCTAGTTGTTTTCCTTGGTTCTTCGGCTCCAGAAGCTAAAGCAACATCATCCCAATTCAAATCATCACCCTTGAACACAACTTCTTCCTCCATCTTCCCAACCAACCATTCATTGCTCTCATCAATATCTTTCAAGGATATGGGATCAATGCGATCACATTTGAGGTATCAGCGTCTCAATGCTCTATTGTACTTAACAAATACCAAATCATTGAGATGCTTTTGAGCTAGTCTATTCCCTTTTTTTTTTTGTGAATCTACATTAACAATTAATTATACAAGGGACTTAAATTCATGATCATTGCTTAGCCTCAAACCTCGCCTTCGAATAAGGTTGAAAACCCCAAGCGTAGGGCTAGGTCGTCGATAGCATAATATCCGGAAGTCCGGAATCGTACCACAGGGAATTCGTAAGATAGCTTAAACGGATTGTAGGTTAAAAAGGGTAGAATGCGGCGTTCAAGACAGCCAACTAGGTTTTGCTTAGAAAAGGTGAAAATCGCCCGGGCGAAAGACTAGGAAAAAGCTTAAGTGACTTAAACGAGGCAAGTCTCAGGATCTTCTAACCCTTGACCAAGGAAGCTACCGGTTCTCAAATTAGCTCAGGCGGGAACCACGACCGCGTGCTCTCGCCCGGAGAATTTAACTTTAATGACTACGTTTACTGAAGGATGTGATTAAACGGAGGCGAACCCACTTATTTGACAAATTTATCGAATACATAGGAGGCCACGAGCCCTCAGGGAGCCGTTTGCCAAGACCGCTTGACAAACGCCTCGCCAAGTAGTTAACACCCCTTGCTTAGACCAAAAACACAAGTTAAGCTCTACTCCGTCAATCATGCTTTTAAGACCTAACATTTGAGAACCAAATAATCACCTAAGTCCTCGGGAAAGATTATCCCAAGACTTGACCAAACGACTACTCACACATACTTAACGCATAAACTAAAGCATAAAAATTGGGCATGACTTTTAACCGATAGAAACAAAAATGAAGTTGATTTTATAAAAGATCTAGTCCGCGGCTACAACATTAATAAACGAGAAAACATTAAACGACAAATACCTTGAGGAGTTCTTGGAGAAATTAGCTAGAAAAGCTTGAAAGCCATTAATGGAGTTCTAGAAAATTAAAAGACTTAAAGTGGAAAGTGACAAGATAATCAAGAAGAGAGAGAGAGACCCTATTTATACAAGGTGGTCTCTTTCTCACAAAATATCCCAAGAAAATATCCCAAAAGTAACCAAAAGTGGAAAATATTCCAAAAGTAGAAAGTAGAAAAAACAGCAAAAACGTGGCTGTAATCTGCAGTATGAACCGGTACTGGCCAAATCCCAGTACCGGTTCATGGTCTTCAAAAGCTGGAAAAACTTGCACTCTGGACAGCATGAACCGGTACTGGCCAAATCCCAGTACCGGTTCATAGGCGGCAGAATTTCAGATTTTGCTCTGCTTTGGCCCAGGCAGCCCGACAGTGACCCGACACCCTCTTTGGCCCGGGCTAAGCACCCCGCGGGGCTCGGAAGAACATCGCCTTACTGCCTTGAACCCTTGGATACTCCCGACTACGATCCTTGGCGTTAAGAATCGCCTTAGCACCCCGTATTACCTGAAACAATCAAAACAACACCTTACGTGCAAATTGGGATACAAACGATATTTAAAGGAATCAAAATGCTACAAATTAGGGAACTAGAGCACCAAGATTATACAATCTTGGTTGCTCATCACGCCCCCCAACTTAAACATTGCTATGCCCCGAGCAATGATGCAGAACAACATACGTAAAAACTAAACAATCCTTCCGGAAAAACAACTGCGGCACATGCTTCGAAGAATCCAATGCACAAGAGATCAAAAACAAACCATTTACCCCAAAGCAACTCACAGTCGGAGATAAGATGAGCAACTAGATGCTAAGCAGGTAAATAACAAGCATCCAAAAGGAGTATCCAAAATCAAAAAGGTGGATACGAAACTTCGAACAACCTTTAATATCAAAAGTAACCATATCCCACGCAAAAGGTGCTCGAGAATAGGCGTGGTGAACAAAAAATATGCCAAGCCAAAAATAAGTGGGGAGCACCATTAGAAAGACAAATTAACTAAGCAGCCAGAAATTTACTGAAAAGTAAAATGCCACAGACTAAACATGCCACAATCAACAATCTGAATCAAAAGGGAATCAACTTGTACGAAGGATCAACTAAGGGCTTTAAAGCTTGTAATGACCTTGGTTAATCAAAAGAACGGTTAGCAAAATGGGCAGCGGCCATATGCTAGCTTGGTTTTTCTACCCTAGGCCGCCACCGACACCAAACTACCAAGTCAAAAAGGCCACATGCTGGCCTAAGCAAAAACTTCTTAAGACTATTATTTACGAATTCACCTACTAAAATGAAAAACAAGATAGGATAGGAGGACTGTCAACCCCCATGTACCCCGACCAAGTAGAGGGATTTTCCAAGGACAACACCACCGACCCTAATCCTCTTCCGATGACTCCTCGTCATCCTCCTCCTCGTGAACAGGTTCTTTACCGCGCTTCCGCGTACTCGACTCACCAACACCACTAATCCCAGCACCGTGTCCAGCTTCTGGTTCCTCAGGAGTCGATTCTCTCATATCGGCCTCCGTGGGAACATACACATCACCTTCTTTCCCACATCGAGCTGCTATCCATAACATCCCCCTCTTTATGGCCGAGACATCCCTCCTCGTACGACGCATTTGAGTCTCAAGCTTTTTCTGTTTCCTCTGCACTGATTGGAGCTGAGCAGCCATAATTCTAGTATATTCTTCAATCCTCCCAGACTGAGTCCTAGCAGTAGGCGTAGGGAAATCGAAACTGTCGGACAGGGGTGGATGCGACAATGCCTTGCTTTTCTCCACGGAGCCACCCGTAATAGGACCGGGGGTACCCGGAAGAAGCCTTTCCGGAACTAGTACTCCTTGAGACTCGCAAAGAGAAGTAACCATAGCTGGAAACGGGATATTAGGCTTTGACGGTGCCGAACGCTCCCTAAACCTCACCATTGACTTCCAAATGAACAAAGCCCAATCCACCACCTCCTCATTGGAACCAAACACAAAAATAACCTCGCCATCCTCCTTGCGTGGGAGTTTCTCCGAGCCATGGGGACAAAGATTATAATGCACCACCTTATTAATAACCCGATACTTCTCGAATAACCTGCCATGGACAAAACGGTCAAGCTTCAGGGGTTTATCAGTTAGAGCGTTTTGGATTTCTTCCTGTGACTTAGACCATCCTCTAGTAGGGTAAGTAATAGCTTGGAGTGAAGGGCGTTGGTAGTTTTTTAGATACTTGGCTATGACAGTCGGGGTTACGAGCACAGTTTTCTTCCCCAAACAAGAGGTTATTTTCTCTTCCTTCTCATCCACTTCCATATTAGCATAGAAATCAAGCACCAATTTGGGTTTAAAGCCTTTGATTGGATCGAAAAAGAAATGCAATCCTCGTTGGTTGATGATGTCGATGATTGGGTGGGTTCCTAGTTTCGCACGATCCACCTGACGCTCACAAATGTACTTCCGACCCTTCAACTCCTTTTCCCATCTCTTTTTCTCCTCCTCTTTCCTCTCTCTTTTCCTCTTTCTATTTTCCTCCTCACTTCTTTCTGCCCTCTCAGCATTCTTCTCCGGATCGGAGCGTTTAATGTACGACGTTTTACCGGAGCTGTCCACTGATTGTATCGCATCCCCCATAAACTTCTTTGATCTCCCCATTTCAAAACAACAATCCTCACAAAAATAGAGCACCCCCCCAAACTTCAATCAAACAACCACCTGCAGCAAATTTCAGCCCCCGTAACAGAAACAGTCCAATAGCAGAAGAAATTCACAATAATTCACCCTGATAATGCAATCTATCAACAGAAACAGCAGGCACTCAATTAACCTCCCGAAACTAATCCACAAGTGTAGAACAACAAAACTAGCAACGCATTAACCCCCATTTTCAGTCCTTAATCACAGATCATCAGCACGCTTGGTGGTTTTGGTTCACAAATTTTAGATTTCTTTTGTGATTTGACAAGAAATTTCAGATTCCGGGTGTGGGTGTATGGGTCAAATGAAGGGATTTATGAGGGAATTCGAAATTGAGAGGGTGAAGAGAGAGAAAATTTCGGGTCCCCTGTGTCTCGGGGATCTAGGAATCAAAACTTCCACAACCCTTAATACAACTTTGAAATTTCTCAACTTCCGAGAGTAATCAAGGTGAATCAAGGTAAAGAACAAAGGAATTTCACAGGAGAAAGAAAAATTTCGAGATTACCTTGGTTATGGAGATTTTCGGACCTTGAAAGTGAGAACCCTCCTTTGAAACTTCTTAAATCCTCCACAAAACTTGAAGATTAAGTGTTTTTGTGAAGGGTGATGAAGATTTGAGAGAGATTTGGGGGGATTTGGAAGAACAGAGGCAAAGGGAGGGGGCGGTCTCGGCCGTTCTGGGTTTTGGAATGGGAATAGAATAGGTTTTGGGTTTATATAGTGGGTAGGAGAGAGAAGAGAACAACACGAACCGACCCCCTTTTTTTTCAAATTCTGTCGGTTATGAACCGGTACTGGCCAAATCCCAGTACCGGTTCATGAGCTCTGAAATTCTGAATTTTTTGCTCTCTGCCCTTTATGAACCGGTACTGGCCAAATCCCAGTACCGGTTCATATTCCCTGATTTTCTGAATTTTTGCCCACTTCAACATTTCAAACTCCGCTCATTCCCAACACCTTCCAAACATCCGCCGAACACCCCTCAGCAAGTTAAACAGCAATCCAAATCACCCTCCAAACATCCGGTTCCCTACGTTATTGAACAAATGGATAGACACGGACTAGGAACAAAATAGGACGAGGGAACACATTTGTGGTTTAATTAAACAAAGAATGCCTTGTATCACTTCCTCAGTACGCTATAGATTCCAAAATGATTCAACAATGACATCAAGCACATTTAGGTATGACAAAAGAGTATATTACCTACGCTACGAATTTACGATGAAACAAAAACGGGATATGGGTAAAACTTGCTCAAAACATACTCAACACCTAATTGCTCATCTTTAATCATGCTTATGAGTTGAAATGTACACTGTCACTTAATATCAAACACCAAGCTCTTGCCAATTGAGAACCAATAAGCATGTGCCAAGTTGTTTTAATCCACTAAAATTTGTAATAACGGAAGGATTGCAACCTAAAAACGGACCGAAACGAAAATTTTTACCAAACAAGAAAACAAAGAAACAACATATATAGCGTAGCTATATCCCTCCCCCCAACGTAAAGGATGCTATGTCCTCAAAGCATGGAGAACAACAGTATTGAGAGAGAAAGAACAAAAATCAAACCTCCGGGGGAATGTCAACCCCCGTATACCTCGACCAAGTTGGAGGCTTTTGCGTCACCGTCTCCGTTTGTCATACGAACAGCTTCCAAGGTCGACTCCTTCGGCTCGTCCAACGGAACCACAGCTAGTCACACGGGGTCATGGTCAAAGCTTTATTGGACTAACAGCCGCGACACGTAATCGCACCCATGCTTAGGGCTCCTGAATGCCTCATTCACTCCAACTTTAGACCCAATCCACCAAGGCTGGTGTGGTAGCACGTTCACCCTGCAAAAGACTTAAGCTCGAACTACCTACTAAGAGACAAATGACATTAGAACCGCCCGGCTCGTGTTATCCGGGCGCCAACAAGCATATATACAGAAGAAAAATTAAGAAACACCACCCGATTTTCACGCAATCTCACGAGTCATACTTTTCTTCCCATGTCGCACCGGCGAGGCAAGACATGGGTGGCTATACTGGACCGTCACATTTGTTACATCAACGCCCGAAGTAAAATTTACCGCTTGACCTCGCCAAGCAATTAAGCCCAGCGTTCCCTATGATCGAAACAAAGTGAGAAAAGACAGAGCCTAGTGCCAAAGCACGGGAATATCAAGGCTCACCCAAAGACCTAAATTGCCCCCGATAGGGACATATCTGGTGAGCATGGATCATTATCGGCAAACTACGTCAAAGAAAGACTAGTTAAAGCCCAATACAATGATGCGTTGGTGATATCTTTTGGTGAGAGTATCCCGAAACATGATAAATAAAGAACAAAGCATAAAAGCAACATTTACAAATGTACAAGCATACAGATTGTAACATCAGAACTCGGAGCGTCCAAGTCACAGCTGGACTCCGCCAAACAATGAAGTCCAGCGTCCCCTAAGATCGTAACCAGGCAGGCACAAGAAAGAGCCAAGTGCGGTAATGGAGCACGGGAATATCAAGGCCTAACCTAAGATCTATGCCGCCCCCGATGGGGCTAATCTGGAAGACGTGAGTGGTGCACTGTGAATTACTCCTATCAGAAAAGCTAATGAAAGCCCTAGGTCGCTGATGTTAACATTGCCCTTACTAACCGGAGCTGGGCACACGATCCTTTTTTTAGTAGCGGCGTGCGGAGCTACATATACCCAAGTCAATGGAGGGTACCCCCTACCCGGGGGCCGGGTCCGACAAACAGTTAAGTTCAGCGGTTACGCTTTCGCTCCCCGTGCAAATTAAAGTAACGCAAACTAAACCAATGGGCCATCCGTATAAACAGGATCGGCCAAAACCTCATCGGGCTCGCCAGCTTCAAAGCCACCAAGGAAGGGCTTAAGCCGTTGACCATTCACTTTGAAAGAGGAACCGGAACTCACGCTTTCTACTTCGATTGCCCCATGAGGGAACACAGTTTTAACAACATAAGGCCCGGCCCAACGTGAGCGCAACTTACCGGGGTGTAAATGCAACCGGGAATTATACAATAAAACTTTTTGCCCGGGCTCAAAGTTTTTAACCACAATTTTATTATCATGCTTGGCTTTGAGTTTAGATTTGTAAGCGCTAGAATGGTCGTACGCATTATACCTCAACTCCTCGAGTTCCGTCAATTGGAGCTTGCGGCGGGCACCGGCTTTGGCCATATTGAAATTCAACTTCTTAATGGCCCAATATGCTTTATGCTCAAACTCTACCGGCAAGTGGCATGCTTTCCCGTAGACCAGCCGATACGGTGACATTCCCAGAAGCGTCTTGTAAGCAGTACGGTAAGCCCACAAAGCATCGACCAATCGAGTTGACCAATCTTTACGGGTAGGATTAACCGTCTTCTCCAAGATGTTCTTGATCTCCCGATTCGCAAGCTCCGCTTGGCCATTAGTTTGCGGGTGATAAGCCGTTGCGACTTTGTGGATGATGGCATACTTCTTCATTAGGGCGGCAATGGATCGGTTACAAAAGTGGGACCCTTGGTCACTAATGATAGCCCGTGGCATGCCAAATCGCGCCAAAATGTACTCACGGAGAAATTCAACGACCACTTGAGCGTCATTGGTACGAGTGGGAATAGCTTCTACCCACTTGCTTACATAATCAACGGCAAGCAAAATGTAGAGGTAACCGAATGATGTAGGAAACGGTCCCATGAAGTCGATTCCCCAACAATCAAACACTTCAATGATCAAGATGGGCGTAAGCGGCATTTCGTTCCGTTGTGTCACACATCCCAAAAGCTGACAGCGTGCACACGCCCGGCAGAAAGCAAACGTATCTTTGTACAATTGTGGCCAATAGAAACCGCACTGTAAAATCTTGGCGGCGGTCTTTTTGAACGAAAAATGACCGCCACATGCCCCCGTGTGGCAAAACTTAATAACGCTTTGTTGCTCAGAATCGGGCACACAACGGCGGACAAGTTGGTCGGCGCAGTACTTAAACAAATACGGGTCATCGAAAGAGAACCTCTTCACCTCGGCCAAAAAGCGACGTTGTTCTTGAAAATTCCAGTGGGCCGGCATCAGACCGGTAACCAAGTAGTTCACAATATCCGCGTACCATGGAGCCGTAGAAATTGAAAATAATTGCTCATCGGGGAAAGAGTCACCGATAGGAATATGTGATGAATGATCTTCGAATTCTAGACGAGACAAATGATCGGCCACCACATTCTCTACACCCTTCTTGTCTTTAATAGTGAGGTCAAACTCTTGTAGGAGTAAGATCCACCGAATCAATCTCGCCTTGGCATCTTGCTTTGTAAAAAGGTACTTGAGAGCGGAATGATCGGTGTACACAGTGATCGGAGCTCCCACTAGGTAAGACCGAAACTTGTCCAACGCAAAGACTATGGCAAGCAACTCCTTCTCCGTAGTTGAATAGTTCATTTGAGCTTCATTGAGCGTCTTACTTGCATAATAAATGACGTACGGCTCTTTCCCTTTCCGTTGACCCAAAACAGCTCCAACGGCGTAATCACTGGCATCACACATGAGCTCAAAGGGCAATTCCCAATCCGGAGATCGCACAATAGGTGGAGAGCTGAGACTAGACTTTAACTTGGCGAAGGCGGCCTCGCAACCCGGCGTCCACTCAAACGGCACATCTTTGGCGAGCAAATGACATAAAGGCCGGGCAATTGCACTAAAATCTTTCATAAAACGGCGATAGAAACCAGCGTGCCCCAAGAAAGATCGGACATCCTTCAAACATTTTGGAGTCGGCAGATTCCCAATCAAATCGATTTTTGCCCGATCCACTTCGATGCCCTTCGAAGAAACAATATGGCCGAGTACAATGCCTTCGGTCACCATAAAGTGACATTTCTCCCAGTTCAACACCAGATTTTTCTCCTCGCACCGTGCTAACACTAACCCCAAGTTGCCAAGGCAAACTTCAAAAGAATCACCAAAAACCGAGAAGTCGTCCATGAACACCTCCATAATTTCCTCCACCATGTCGCTGAAAAGACCCATAATACACCTTGAGAAGGTACCGGGGGCGTTGCAAAGCCCGAACGGCATACGACGATACGCAAAGGTCCCGAA
Source organism: Rhododendron ovatum (assembly GCA_019656835.1). Classification (NCBI taxonomy): domain Eukaryota; kingdom Viridiplantae; phylum Streptophyta; class Magnoliopsida; order Ericales; family Ericaceae; genus Rhododendron; species Rhododendron ovatum. The sequence goes on from CM033798.1 coordinate 23,163,846, forward strand.
TGGGCACGTGAAAGTAGTCTTCTCTTGATCTTCCAAGGCCACCTCAATCTGATTATACCCGGAGTACCCGTCCAAGAAGCAGTAGAACTTGTGCCCGGCCACTCTCTCCAGAATTTGATCTATGAAGGGAAGGGGAAAATGATCCTTTCTTGTACTGGCGTTTAGCTTTCTATAATCAATGCACACCCTCCAACCGGTCTGAATACGCATTGGAATAAGCTCATCCTTGTCGTTTTTCACCACAGTCACCCCAGACTTCTTAGGTACCACTTGGATCGGGCTCACCCACTTGGAATCCGCTATCGGGTAAATAATGCCAACATCCAACAATTTAAGAACTTCCGCTCGCACCACATCCTTCATAAGCGGGTTCAATCGTCGCTGAGGCTGGCGAGAGGGCTTAACATCCTCCTCCAAGTAAATGTGATGAGAGCAAAGAGATCCATCTATTCCTTTGATATCGGCTATGGACCAGCCAATAGCCTTTGAATGCTTCCTCAACTTAGAGAGTAATTGAAACTCCTGACACTCGGTGAGGGCGGAGGAGATTACCACCGGGAATGTTTGGCCATCACCCAAATAGGCATACTTAAGAGTGGACGGTAATGGCTTCAACTCAAGCACTGGGGGTTCCCTGCTAGAGGGCACAGCTCGCTTCTCAATAGGAGGTAGCTCTTCGAATTTAGGAACCCACGGGTTGATACCACACATCTCCTCTTCATCTAACAAAGAGCGCAAGTACATGACTTCGGGGGCATCAAGAAAATCAGCCTCGGAGGAAGTAAGTGAGAGTTCCAACTCATCGTTGCGAATAAATTCATCAACATGATCTTGAACAAGTGAGTCAAGCATGCTAACTCCACATACATCATCATCATCCCCCATTTGGCTACCGATGTGGAACATGTTGACTTGCATCTTCATGTTGCCAAAACTCATGTTAAGTCGGCCATCCCGGCAATGAATGACGGCATCGGATGTTGCTAAAAACGGCCGGCCAAGAATGATCGGAACGGATGATTGAGCCGCCGGGACCGGGCACGTATCAAGAACCACAAAGTCGACCGGGTACACGAATTGGTCAACTTGAACAAGCACGTCCTCGACCATTCCTTGGGGAACTCGAATACTCCGATCCGCCAATTGTAAAGTCACCCGAGTCGGCTTCATTTCCCCCAACCCGAGCTGTTTGTACACAGAGAACGGCAGGAGATTCACGCTTGCGCCTAAATCAAGAAGAGCTTTCTCAACAACTTTACCCCCAATAGTGATGGATATCGTAGGACACCCCGGATCATTATACTTGGGCGGAAGGGTTGACTGGAAAAGTGAGCTTACTTGTTCGGTCAAGAACACCTTCTTCTGCACTTGGAGTTGCCGTTTGTGAGTGCACAACTCTTTCAAAAATTTAGCGTACGAAGGGATCTGTTTAATAGCATCAAGCAAAGGAAGGTTAACCGTCACTTTCTTGAGAACTTCATAAATATCGCTGTTCAAATTTGGCTTGGCTAACGTCCGTAGCCGGTTGGGATAGGGTGCGGGCACGGTGAAAGCTTGTGGACCTTCAACTTCTTTGGTTTTTCCTTTCTCTTCTTCCGTAAGAACTGGTTTGGGAGATTCCCCCTTTGGTATTATTGGCTTCAAGGGTGACGGGCACGGTAGTAAACTGGGCTTTACCGGCAGCTCCGCTTGAGCATTATCCACCATCTTCCCACTCCTCAACGAAATAATGGCCTTTGCTTGCTCGGGGAGAATCACCGAAGAGCTTTGTGCAAAATGTTGGCCTTGAGGGTTTGGTTGAGGTTGGGTAGGTAATTTGCCTTTCTCTTGTTGCAATACACCGATAGCTGTAGTTAATTTACCCACTTGATTTCTTATGTCATTCATCGCCTGAGCGGTTTGCTCATTGGTGGTCGTTTGCATTTGACAGAATGCATTCAAAGTATCCTCTAAAGAACGTCGTGGTGGCGGTGCTGGTTGATGCTGAAATTGGTTCTGCCCTTGGAACTGGTTTGGCGGTATGAATCCGGGAGGTCCTTGAGATGGAACCGTAGGGAACCGTGGTTGTCCTTGAAACTGAGGTTGGCGCCAAGGTGGATTCTGAGGAAGAGGGGCTTGAGACGTTGACGAGCCGGCCTCATTCTGGTTACCCCACCGGAAAGCTGGATTAGACCTCAATCCCGGATTGTAAGTATTGGAATATGGATCCCAACGTTGGTTCAATGCGCATACTTCTTCGGGGAGTTGATTATAGTGATGTCGGAGGGTGGGGATGGTATGACAGTTGTCAGTTGCATGACCCGTAGTCTCACAAATGACACACACTTCTTCCACTTGGCGAACCTCCTTCACTTCTTTCACTTCTTTCATTTGGACCGAATCTAGCTTCATTTTGTCCAACTTTAACGATAACTCATCCAACCGTGTCTCAAGACCGTTATGCTCGTTCACCGAAAACTTACCGGAGCCTCCCGGTCCTTGATTCCTCATAGCTTGGTCACCTGGATCAATGTATTGCCAAGTTTGAGCTCTCTCGGCTAAAGCGTCTAAGAATTCCCAAGCGGTGTCGGGATCCTTTCCCATAAAATCACCGCTCCCCATAGTATCCAGAAGCTGCTTAGACTCCCGATCACAACCCAAATAGAAATAGTTAATCACAAGATACATGGGAAAATTGTGGTGTGGGACAGCTGCAAGTAAATCCTTATAACGCTCCCAATACTTGTAGAAGGCCTCCCCATCTTTTTGCTTGAAATTCTGAATTTGATCCATGAGAAGCTTGGTTCGGCTGACCGGAAAGAACTTGGTGGTAAACACATCTTGCACTTCCCCCCATGTCAGCAAAGAGCGGGGCTTCAAAGAATGGAACCACTGTTTAGCCTTGTCTTTGAGCGAGAAGGGAAATAACTTCAGGCGAGCTTGATCTAGTTGTCCCGGCCCTGTCACAAAGGTGCTAACGATAGTCTCGAATTCCCGAATGTGAGCATAGGGATCCTCCAATTCACGCCCCCGAAACTCTGGTATAACCCGATGGTATTCTGGCTTGAAAGCGAACGCATTAGCGGCGGTGCAAGTGGGAATGGCTATAGGGGAGACATGTGGACCTCTTTCCGGCGTTAAATAATCACGCAAAGTGCGAGCTGCCGGTTGATCTGCCATTGGGCTTAATGGAGGTGATAACTCACGAGATGCAGATCGATGTAGCCGATGCGATAAGGGGCTACGATAGATATTGAGCATACAACCTGCATAGACCAATAAAGCAGACTAGAGGGGCTATGCCGCCACCTCGTTCTCAAACAGTTCTGTGGGGTTATGCCACCACCACAGCTATATAAACAATAAAAAAAAAAAGTAGAAAGACAATTGATGCTCGACTAGCTTCGTTAAACCTCAAGTCGAATTGGTGGCTCAGTTAGAGGTATCCGCTAAATTGAGTTCAATACACATAAAAGGAAAATTAAAAGGAGTACTTACAATGGTTTGTCGATCCTCCAAATAAGCTAGATAAAGAACTCCCCGGCAACGGCGCCAAAAATGCTTAGCCTCAAACCTCGCCTTCGAATAAGGTTGAAAACCCCAAGCGTAGGGCTAGGTCGTCGATAGCATAATATCCGGAAGTCCGGAATCGTACCACAGGGAATTCGTAAGATAGCTTAAACGGATTGTAGGTTAAAAAGGGTAGAATGCGGCGTTCAAGACAGCCAACTAGGTTTTGCTTAGAAAAGGTGAAAATCGCCCGGGCGAAAGACTAGGAAAAAGCTTAAGTGACTTAAACGAGGCAAGTCTCAGGATCTTCTAACCCTTGACCAAGGAAGCTACCGGTTCTCAAATTAGCTCAGGCGGGAACCACGACCGCGTGCTCTCGCCCGGAGAATTTAACTTTAATGACTACGTTTACTGAAGGATGTGATTAAACGGAGGCGAACCCACTTATTTGACAAATTTATCGAATACATAGGAGGCCACGAGCCCTCAGGGAGCCGTTTGCCAAGACCGCTTGACAAACGCCTCACCAAGTAGTTAACACCCCTTGCTTAGACCAAAAACACAAGTTAAGCTCTACTCCGTCAATCATGCTTTTAAGACCTAACATTTGAGAACCAAATAATCACCTAAGTCCTCGGGAAAGATTATCCCAAGACTTGGCCAAACGACTACTCACACATACTTAACGCATAAACTAAAGCATAAAAATTGGGCATGACTTTTAACCGATAGAAACAAAAATGAAGTTGATTTTATAAAAGATCTAGTCCGCGGCTACAACATTAATAAACGAGAAAACATTAAACGACAAATACCTTGAGGAGTTCTTGAGAAATTAGCTAGAAAAGCTTGAAAGCCATTAATGGAGTTCTAGAAAATTAAAAGACTTAAAGTGGAAAGTGACAAGATAATCAAGAAGAGAGAGAGAGACCCTATTTATACAAGGTGGTCTCTTTCTCACAAAATATCCCAAGAAAATATCCCAAAAGTAACCAAAAGTGGAAAATATTCCAAAAGTAGAAAGTAGAAAAAAACAGCAAAAACGTGGCTGTAATCTGCAGTATGAACCGGTACTGGCCAAATCCCAGTACCGGTTCATGGTCTTCAAAAGCTGGAAAAACTTGCACTCTGGACAGCATGAACCGGTACTGGCCAAATCCCAGTACCGGTTCATAGGCGGCAGAATTTCAGATTTTGCTCTGCTTTGGCCCAGGCAGCCCGACAGTGACCCGACACCCTCTTTGGCCCGGGCTAAGCACCCCGCGGGGCTCGGAAGAACATCGCCTTACTGCCTTGAACCCTTGGATACTCCCGACTACGATCCTTGGCGTTAAGAATCGCCTTAGCACCCCGTATTACCTGAAACAATCAAAACAACACCTTACGTGCAAATTGGGATACAAACGATATTTAAAGGAATCAAAATGCTACAAATTAGGGAACTAGAGCACCAAGATTATACAATCTTGGTTGCTCATCAATCATACATAGCTAAAGGAAGTCAATGAATGAACTTGATTATCATATACTCACATGCTCAAAGACACTCCAATTACGCTCGCATCTTGAGGAACTACAAGTAAGGCTAAGAACTTTGACGGCAAATTTTTGCAAGTCGGGAGTGTCATGACCAAATGAGGCCCACCAGTCAGTTGTACACCATAGAATATTGATATTGGAAAACATTCTTAAAGTGCAACTCTTAGGATTTAAATTAGTTACTGGGTTAACATGGTGATACCTGGTCCCCTTGTATTTCTTTGCCTCTTTGCAATTGGGTTACCGAAGAGTCCTTCAGCTCTCTCATACTTCATCAAGTCGACACAAATAAGGTCTTGTGTAGCAGTATTGGGAATCAACTTTGTGATACATTTGTATAGGCCCCTAATGACTTCTGGAACTTTGCAAGCCTCTAGATCTTTGTAAAAAAATTCAGAATTTAAGTAAAAATCAGCTGCATGCAAAGGCCGATGCAATCGGGATTCCCACCTCTTGTCGATTATCTTATAGACCTCATCATATATTTCCTTATTTTGATTGAAGCAATTTGCAATAGTTTCTTTAGCCCGATCCATAGCCGCATAAATGTATCCCATTGGAGGCTTGACTTCTCTATCAACCAATCTAAGTACCTTAACTAGTGGGGATGCGAACTTGAGGGTAAGGAGCACATTCCTCCAAAATGAGGCCATCAACATGACTTTTTCTATATGTTTTCCTCTTTGCTCTTTTGCCCATTTGCTATTGGTCCACTTCTCTGAAGTAAACATCTTCCTTAAGTTTCCCTTTTGTTCATAAACCCTTTGCAAAGTCAAAAAAACGGTTGCAAATCGAGTTTTTGTCGGCTTAATGAGCTCCTTCCTCTAGGTAAATTGCCTCATCATATTCAACAAAGAGGGTCGATTATAAATATAACCATGCATCGTTATTGCCCTTTCCCAAGTTGTCTTCAAATTTGGTAACTTGAAAATGTCTTCTAACATCAAGTCCAAGCAATGGGCAGCACACAAAGACCAAAACAAATGAGGTCGGTTTGCCTCCAACAACCTCCCTGGTAATTGTTATAAATAAGTGGTGTTAGAAGTTAAAATTAGAATAATAAGTGATTTTCAATTGTTCATAACTTCAAGTAAGTAACACAATCAAATAGCAAATTGAAATTCTCACTTGCTGCCACATTTGCCGCGGCACTATCCGTAATAACTTGAACCACGTTTGGTTCTCCAATATGCTCCACCCACCCATCAAGCAATTCATATATCATTTCTGCATCCTTTACAATTCCAGACGCATCCATAGATTTCAAAAACATGGTCCCTCTCGGAGAATTCACCAAAAGATTCATCAATGTTCTATTTTTCCTATCAGTCCACCCATTGCTCATTAACGTACACCCATATTGTGTCTGGTCTTTTTTGTGCTCCTCCATCAACTTGTTAACATGTTCTATCTCTTTTTTTAGAAGAGGAACTCGCACTTGATGATAAGTTGGTGGGGGCAAACCTAGACCGTATTGCCCAATAGTCTCTATCATTGGCGCAAAACTATCATTGTTCACAACATTTAGAGGTATCCCATAATCATATATCCACCTTGCAATAGCCTGATGAGTCCGGTCTTTCAATATTTTCTTATATGGTTCATTTTCATCAATTTTTGGCTGTTTGCCCTTGGCTTTTCTATTTTCCGCCACCACCTCTGGTTCAAGAGTGTTGTAAGTGTCGAGAGACCCTATGGTTCTTAGTTTCTTAGGCTTAGAATGAATAGATGTGGATGTTTGCTTTTGTGAGTATAAGATTTCTTAGAACAGGGATTGGATTCAATAATATCATCGTCCAGGTCCAGGTCATAATCATCATCATTCATTGCATCATCAAAATCTGGTATAGACTTAATTTGACTCTTTGCTTCATCCCTTTTACTTATAAACTCCCTCATCTCCTCTCTAACCTCAGGTGGGCATCGGCGACATGCCGCCGTATTCCTTTTAGCTCCTCCTGCAAGGTGTTGCTTGATTTTTGACACACCCCCATTTTTCATTTTGTTCCAAAAAATACATTTCAACTTGGTATTATTGTGTGGATGAACATTTTCCCAATACTTCCAACTAGAGTCCTTTTTATTAGAATTTTCAGATGTCATCTACAATTAACAAGTACAAATAATACGATAAAGTCATAAACACATATAACTGGAAAAAAAAAAAACATCCACAGCCCACTGGCCACGTAAAAAAAACGAAAAAACTGACCGACTGAAAAAACTACCATAAAGTCATCCACAGCCCAAAAGTTCAAAGAAAAAAAAGAAGAGGGAAAAAAAAAGAGAAAAAAAAATTGGCCAAGAGTCGCGGAGAAGAGGAGAAGAAAGAAGAATAAGAAAGAAGAAGATTCACCAGAAAGAAGAGGAAGAAAGAAGAAGTCGTAGAGAAGAGGAGGAGGAGGAGGAGGTTACCGTCGTCGTCTGAAGCTGCTGTTGTCGACTGAAGCTGCAACCTTGATCGATCGACTGAAGTTGCTCTGGATCGACTGAAGTTGCTCTCGATCAACTGAAGCTGCTGCTGCTATCTCGATCGACTGAAGCTGCTGCTACTATCTCAATCGACTGAGGCTGCTCTGCTGGCTGGGTATCAATCATATGGTCGATTAGGCTAAATCAGACTTAAAAGCAAAAATTATTCAGTGCATCGCCGCCATTGCATGTGTTTTATGCACCGTCGGATCAATTTTTGGATCCAAGACAAAAAGTGCGCGCCTCTGTGCCTTGCGCCATAGCATGCGCCTTGATGATTTCCGCTATAGCGCTATTCTTCGAAGCTCAAAACCTGTGCTTCACGCGCTTTTGAAATCACTGGTAGAAGTAGAAGCCGACACTAGATTTCTTTTGTTGCTTCCAACATGTCAGAAGATTCTCAAGATTCCAACACCGAATGTGATCATGATTACAGTGGTGACGAGTTCCTTACCGAACCCGAGATCATGTTCTCTCAATCTATGCATTCTGAGGCCGAACCCCAGAGGGGGCCGGAGGCTGAGTTTAGGTTCCATTATGGAGCCGAGACTTCAACATCTGCACAATCCAGATGTCACGCCGCATTGGTCGTGGACACTGAGGTTGTCGACCACTATGAGAGGGGCCAGGTTTGTCCCCATGCTCATTACTTCAGCGGGGAACCTAAGGAATATGAAGACTTCTGCCGAACCTACGGTATACCTGACGACGTGGTCGTTAGCCGTGTGGCTAGCGATCAAATCAAAGACGGAAGTATGCTGAGACCCAAGCATATCACTGTCCCCTTGATGGCCATCTGTGAGGCTAGGTTGCGGTTTACCCTTCATCCATTTCTTGGGGAGCTTCTGGCTTGGTTTAGCCTTGTCCCTCACTTTTTTGCCATCAATAGTTTTAGGATTGTGATGACGGAGATCCACGATTTGGAGTTTACCATCGCTGATCTTTTTGACACTTACATAACGTCTCGGCATGGTCGAACAGAACGTAGATATCTCTCGACTCGCCGAGGTAAGGAAACTTTGGTCGATGGGTTGCCTGACACTGACAAATGGGTCAATTTCTACGTGGAGGTACACGGTAACTACGAGTTTGGCAATCAAACTATGTGTAGATATCAAGTGCCGAAGACAAAGGACTTTAAAGGTCTCTCAGTCTGTTTTCTTTTATTTCGCCGTTCTTGCTTTCCTTTCGTTGGTTTGTGTTGCTTTTATTGAATTTTTTCTTTCTGCAGATCATCGAGCCATCATAAAGACCTTGAACTCTCAATCCATCGAGAAGCATGTCGAGATTTTAAGGTCGTAAGCTTGCCGAGACGCACCGACACTGCTGAATTACATCCCTTCGTATAAAGGCAAGCTCAAAAAGAAGGAGAAGGAAGCGGGTGGGCCGAGTAAGGAGGCTGGTGCTTCGAAGAAAGGTGGAGATAAAGGAGGTGGGAATAAGAGAGGGCGGCAACCGAGGGTAAAATTCCCGACCTTTAGGAAGCCAGCTTCCTTTTGGTTTATCAATAATCAAAGTATTGTGCTCCCCGGCATTGACATCTGCTTCAAATAATCGTCCCTGAGTTCGGCGAGAAGATGTCGAGGAGAAATGTTGTGCGAGTGAACTTGAGAGATAACGTTTCGGCTCGGGCGAGTGGATCAGATCCTTCCGCGCCCCAAGAGAAAATGCAGAAAGTTACACACGATTTCTTCCTCGCAAAGCCTCCGACCCCACGCTCAGTAGAGAAAGAAAGGCTTGATGCCTCGGCTGTAGGAGGTTCGAAAGCGGTTCAAAAGCCAGCAGGCTCGGGTGGGTATGCCGTCGTCCAAGAGTTTGCTCCCTCTTTCGCTTTGGCAGAAGGGAGGATAGTGACTGTGGAAGATAGTGTCAAGATCGAGCTAGGACTTGCTATCACCATGCTTTAAGGGCTTGCTCTACCGAAGGATATGGAGAAGGTTCCTGAAGACCTTCAACCGAGTCTAATGCACGCGAGTGCTTATTTAGTACAGGTTCTTCCGAGTCCCATTTTCCCAATTTTTATTTTTTATTATTATCATTATTTGCCGAGCTTGATGAATTTTCTTTGTACAGGCCGGGCAAGCCTTGAGGCTTTCAATAAGGCCACGCTTGCGACTGCCGAAAGATCTCGCTATCGCAAGGATTTGAAGGCCAAGCATGACAAGTTTAAGGCATTGGAGCAAAGTTTGAAGCTGGCCGAGGCTAAAGTTGGGGAAGTAGAAGAGAATAGGGATGTATCTTTTGTGAGGGTGAAGAACGCCGAGCGTGAGCTGAGCAGGATGAATAGAAGAGGGAAGAGAAAAATGAAGGAGGTAGATGGTAAGGCTTTCCAAGCAGGTTATGACCGAGCCTGAGCCGAGTATCAAAGGGAAGCTAAGAAGATGGTGAATGACGAGGTTGTGATAAGGGTGCCCATTGCGTATAAAAACGGGCACAAAGATGGTGTGGCCGCCGCAGCCGAGGTGCTCCAGCTTGAAGCTGACCTGAATTTGACAAAACAAATTTCAGCACTGGTTGTGCCCGAGCTTAACTTGTTGTTTGCGGAGGAAGAATGCGTGCCACTTCCTCCCGAAGAGTATCTTGAGAGTGAGGAGGAGATTGAAGAAGTTTCTGGTGAAGTTACCGTGGATGGTGCTGGTGACAAGATGAATACTGGGAATGGTGAATATGCCAATTTGAACGCCGAGGCTAAAAATATTGGGGAGGCTTGAAGATAACACCTGTAGGTGCCGACTTTGGGGTGGTCGGTTTCCATAGTTGTCAACCCGTTCATTTCTTCAAAACTTGTTTTTGTTTCAAATACTCTGAATTTCTTTGGATGGACTGGACAGCTCCAAATTTTGGGGTTTGTCGTGCCAGATGTAATAGTTTGTGGGAGGTCGATATCAAAATGGTTTACCATGCCGAGCCTCCCTGCTTAGGGAACTTGCAGCTCTTTTTATTCTGAATGGTTGAATGCCTTGGTTAAGTTTCTGCTTGCATCGAGTAATGGTTGTCCGTAGCCCCCACTTTGGTTTTGGTTCGGCAAAGGAGCTGAGCCTTGACAAAGTAGAATTGTCGTGATGAAGTTGAATAGGGGTTCTTTATCAGGTTGGAGTTCGACAGAAGTGCCAGCTTCTAGCCATAGTTCTTTGCTCATCGAATCGTGAGTGTAACCGAGCTGTGGCCGACCTTAATGTCTTGCTAAGCTTAATTGTAGCCTAAGTTCCAGCCGTAATGTGTGCCTTAGGCTCGGTGGACCATATGTACTGTTTTTGCTTCTTTAGGCATCAATAGTGGCCGAAGCAGAGGTGAGACGCCGTTTGTGGGTGTGATTGAAGTCATCGTTTGCGTTTGGCAGCAAGTGCTGAGGGTTGTTTAAATTAAAAGGTATAACATAAGGGAATGGAAATTAAAATGCGAGAGACATCAGTTGCCGAGCAAGAACTTTTACTTATTTTTTAGAAATAACGAGTATAAATTTAAAATAAACGAGGGCTGGGGCCGAAGCCAACTTGACAATATAAAGTAAAACATGGAAAATGGCCGAAGCCAATTTGAAATAAAGTGAAACAAGGCCTAGGGCCGAGAACAAAACAAGATAAGCAGTGGCCGAACACAAGGTGTACTGTTGGGGTCGATCACATGTATGCTTTTTTCAAATTCTGGTCATTCCATGGGTTGGTGAGGATTTTCCCATTCATGTCTTCCAAGGTATAAGCGCCTTGTCCAGCAATTTGAACCACACGAAATGGCCCCTCCCAGTTGGGCTTGAATTTCGTCTTTTTGCTAGCTTGTACAACTTTTTGCCATACCAAATCATCGGGTTTGAAGGTCTTGGTCCTCACACTACGGTTATATCCTTTGGCCACTTGTTACTGGTATTCGGCGAGCTTTAGCTGAGCGTCATCACGCTTTTCTTCTACCAAAATCAACTCTTGTTCCACAGCTTTGTCATTGGTTTTAGGATTGAAGTTTTTCGTTCTCAGGGTTGGGAATCGAGACTCTAGTGGGATGATAACCTCCATGTCGAATGCCATTGAGAAAAGTGTTTGGCCTATGGATCGTCGAGGTGTAGAACGGTAAGCTCATAGAATGCGTGGCAATTCTTCGGCCCATTTGCCTCTCTTTGAGTTTAGCCGACGTTTGATTCCGGCGCAAATGGTCTTGTTTGTCACTTCGGCTTACCCATTTCCTTGAGGGTATGCAGGGGTGGAGTTAAAGAAGCGTATACCAAATTCGGCGCAGAGGCTGATGAGGTCTTTGCCAACAAATTGGGTCTCGTTGTCCGAGACGATGGCATAAGGGATGCCGAACCTTGTTACAATGTTTCTCCAAACAAATCTTCAGACGTCAGCTTCAGTAATTGTGACAAGAGGTTCGGCTTCCACCCATTTGGAGAAGTAATCTGTTGCTATAATGAGGTATTTGAAGCCACTTGGTGCCGTAGGCAACTTACCCACGATGTCAAGCCCCCATTGTGCAAAAGGCTAAGGGCTTGTGATGGGGGGAAGATTGCTTCGGTATGGGGGTAAACAGTTGGCACGGTCGGCACTTGCAGACAACTTCTTCACAATCTTTCTTCATGTTCTTCTAGAAATATCCATGGCTCATTGCTCGTTGACATAAGGATTGACCACCTGAGTGATAGCTGCAGCTACCAAAGTAGAGCTCGGCTAGGATATCTGGAACCCGAGTGGGGTGAATTACGAGAAGGTACGGTCCCGAGATGGATTTCCTATAGAGTTGGTCGCTCTTGGAGAGCCAGTAGTAAGTAGCCTTGTTCCCGATGGAGTAAGCTTCCTTTTTGTCTGCCTGTAGAGTGTCATCACGGAGAAAAGCAACAATCTCGTCCATCCAGCTTGAGCCGAGCTCAATGTTGAGTACTTCAGGAGTTGTTTCAAAGGTTGGGTGGTCGATTTTGCTGAAGTTGATGGTCCTGAATTCTGAAGTTTTTGAGGCCGAGGCTAGGCCAGCGAGAGCATCGGCGTGGGCATTATGCTCGCGATTGATCTGCTCAATTTTGAAATTCTTGAAGTGTTGGATGAGTTCGGCTGCTGTTTCTTGGTATTTCAGCATCCTGAGGTCCTGAGCTTCGTAGTCCCTTAGAACCTGATTGACGATGAGTTGGGAGTCGTAGAAGACAGCCAGCTCTTCCACCTTTAGTGCGGTCACTGAGCGCAAGCCAGCTAAAAGGGCCTCATATTCGGCTTCATTGTTGGTAGCAAGGAAGTTGATGCTGATAGCATTTTCATGTAGTGTCCCACAAGGGGAGACCAAGACAACCCCTGCCCCTGCCCCTGCCCCATTGTTGTTAGAGGCTCCATCAACATGTAGGCACCAGATGTCTCATTGAAAAATGTGCCAAGGCTTCGGTGAAACTCTGTGCTTGGCGACTGGTTGGGGTGGGATGGGAATGTTGAGAGTGTCCATGTCTTCTGGAGTAAGCTTGGCGATAAAGTAGGCGTGGATTTGCCCTTTAGTTGTCGTCCGTGGCTCAAAACGAATGTCGAAATTTCCTAATTCAACTGCCCATTTGGAGACCCTATTGGAGAGGTCCGCTTTCTGAAAAAGGCTCTTGAGAGGGTGCTCCGTTAAGATGGTGATTGTATGAGACTGGAAGTACGACAAGAGTTTCCTCGCAGCCGAGATGAGTGCAAGTGCCAATTTCTTGAGAGGCAAGTATTGTGTTTATGCAGGTAGGAGCGTCTTGTTGGTAAAGTAAATCAGCATGTCATCAGTGCCTTCTCGCCGAACAAGAGCTGAACTGACGGCATGAGCTGAGATTGCAAGGTATAAGTAGAGAGTTTCGAATTCCTTTGGTTTCACCATTAGGGGAGCCAAGCTCAAGTAGCCTTTGAGTTCGGCTAACGCTGTGTCAGACTCCGAAGTCCATTCGAAACTGCATTGGCTTTTGCCCTTCAATGCTTGGAAGAAGGCATGGCATTTATCTGAGGATTTGCTGATGAAGCGGTTCAGAGCTGCTGCCATTCCTGTAAGCCTTTGTACTTCCATGATTGTTCTTGGTGGTCGTAAGTCTACAACGGCCTTGATTTGGTTGGGGTTGGCTTTGATATCGCGTTTGGTAACCAGATGTCCAAGAAATTTTCCTGCTCTCACGCCGAACGCGCATTTCTCGGCATTCAAACAAAGCTTGTGCTGTTTAAGGATTGCGAAGACATCGGCAAGCTCCTGAAGATGGTTGTACTCCTTCTGACTTTTGACCACGAGGTCATTGATGTAAGCTTCCACTGTGTGGCCAATCTGAGCATGAAGCATTTTGAAGATGACTCGAGTGAATATGGCACCTGAGTTCTTGAGCCCAAATGGCATAACTCTGTAGCAGAAGATGCCATAAGGAGTAATGAAAGCCGTCTTCTCCATGTCCTTTGGATCCATTGCTATCTGGCGGTAGCCGTGATAAGCATCGAGAAAGCTTAGCCGAGTGTGGCCAGCCGTTGCGTCCACCAGTTGGTTGATCTTAGGAAATGGAAACCTATCTTTTGGGCAGGCGTCATTGAGATTAGTGCAATCAACCCAAACTCGTCATTTGCCATTCTTCTTCTTGACAACAACTGTGTTTGACAACCACGTTGGGTATTGTACTTATTGTACTGCATTGGCCTTTAGCAGGCTGTTGACTTCATCTACAATGGCTTCTGTGTGCTCGGGGGCCGAGCATCGGGCCTTCTGGATGACTGGTTTGGAATCCTTCTTGATGTTGAGGGAATGACAAATGAAATTGGGATCAACCCTTGGCATTTCATGGGGGGTCCATGCAAAAACTTCCATATTATCTTTGAGGAATTGGAACATTTCTTCACGCTCAGCGTCGCTGAGGGAAGAGCCGAGTAAAAAGAAACAAGAGCCATCCTCATTGATCGGCATTGAGATAAGGTCTTCGACTACTTTATCTTTGGCCTTCTCACCAACGTCCTCAATGACGGCCATGTCCGAAACCTCGACTCAATGTACTTGCTTTGCCTTGGAGGAATTGTGGATAGCCGAGACGTAGCACTTTTTGGAGGTGACTTGGTCACCACATAAATCTTCTTGCCTTCCGTTAGCACCAATAAAGTGGACGACCTGATGGTAAGTAGAAGCGATGGCTTGCATACCATGAAGCCAGGTCGGCCAAGAATAGCATTGTATGGGCTCGACGCGTTGACGACAATGAATTCGACGCTTAACATTTTTCGAGCCGACGACAACAGGAAAGAAAATTCGGTCGAGTGGCCAAACGGATGCACCATTGAAGCCGACAAGTGGGACTTCGGTCGGTTGCAACGCGGACACTGGTAGGTCGAGTTTCTTGAAAAGGTCATAGTACATGACCTCCGCCGAGCTTATTTGGTCGATGAGAACGCGCTTGACTTCGTGGACACCAATTTGTACGGTGACCACTAGGGCGTTGAAGTGAGGTGTTTAGACCAGCTTGAGATCACGCTCGGTGAAGGTTATCGTCCATTTAGGTACTTTTTATAGACGTGGCCGTTTTGATCCAAAACCAACTGAGAGTATCTGCTTGGAGGTGGAGGCACGATCGAGGTCGGCTCGGAGGTTGGTTTCGGATTCCTTCGTTATTGGGTCGTGGATAATGTGAATCATTGGCTGCAGCTCGTTGGGGTTTGGATTTCAAGCAGGTTGACGGGTGGGTGTTTTGGCTTGATCGATGTATTGATCGAGATGTCCTACGATGGCGAGGCACTCCAGTAGTGCCTTGTATGGTGCGCAAGCGGCTGTGTAGTGGCCAAGTTCGTTGTGGTAAGAGCACTTTTTCCTTGGGTTCAGATCTGGCAGGCCAGTATCTGTTCCGAGTTTACCCGTTGGCCATTCAAACCAAGGTTGTCTCATGATTTCTTTGAGGAAGGACCAGATGGGCTCTTTGAAATAAGTTGTTTCGGCCACATAATCATGTACCTTCGGTGGACGCTTCTTCCCTTCTTTGATATTATTCACGTGTTTCTTTGATTAGGATTGTTGGGGAAGAATCGATGTTGGCATTTGCTGCGTTATCGTCGGTAATGGAGTAATTGGTTGGGGGATTCCTTGAGCTGCTCGGTTTGCGTAACGCTCTTCAAGAGCTCAGAATCTTTCCACTATTCGCATCAGTTCCCCCATTCCGTGTGGAGGACGGGTCGCCAGCTCATCCAGGATTTTGCTGCCAGACTCCAAGTCGTTCTTGAAAGAATGTGCGGCCCAATACTCATCAATTCCAGGTATTTCGTTGAAAAGTTGTCAGTAGCGTGGCGTACTTCTTGAGTGTTTTGCTTGGGAGCTTCCTCATCTGGGATAAGGTTTCGGGCTCCTTTGCTGTCCTGTTGCTCATTATGAAATGAGTGTTGAAGGCACATTCAAGGTCGGCCAGGGTTCGAATGGATCCAGCGGGCAATTTATTGAACCATTAGAGTCCAAGGGAGCCGAGGCTGGATGGGAATGCCTTGCATTTCACTTTATCTTTCAAAGTGCATAGTTCAATAGTCTGTCGAAAGTGAATCGGGTGGGTGTAAGCTTCGCAGGTGGCTAGATCGAATTTGGTGAATTTTGGCCAGTGGAAGGTGGATTCGAGTGGCGTGTTGATGATATGGGATGTGAAGGGCGAGATACCAAGGTCCTTCAACTACCTTTCAAAGCCTGGGTAGGGTGGTTTGTCGTGCCCATCTGTCTTCGTCCATTTGGGATCTCTGTCTGACAGTTTTTCATGCTTTCGCTGCCGAAGCTTATCCCTCAGATCTGTTGTTATGCGGTGAGGACCATCAATGGATTTCTCCCTCTCGCGACGAGTCTTGGGTTCATCGTTCGGCCCGTCAATGCGTACACCTTTACCATTACGCCAAACCTGATTGTCATTTTCCAAGTTCTCCTGTGGGATTTCCCTGAAACGCTCAGAGACATGGCACCTGGTCTCTACGGAGCCTCGGCTACGGTGGGAAACTGTTGTGCAAGAGGACTCCGCGCGACTAGTTGAGGACTCCGCGCGACCAGTTGAGTATGTACTTGTGAATGATTCCCTATCTCTGGATTTGGTCCGCTCCTGGTGGCTTCTCGAACGATGCGTTCCGGAGGTTGTTGGCTGGCGGTAGACGATTAACTCCCTTGCATCCCCCTTTTTTGGTGCGAAACCATGGCGGTCTTGCACGGAGCCGTGGTGGCCTGTTTTGTTGGGATGTTCCTGCGGCGGTGGAAGTGGTGGCGGAAGTGGTGTTTGTCTTCGTCGCCTCCTTTCTCCAGCAGATCTGGAGGTAGTTGGAGTGACATCTTGCATGTGTTCCTTCATTTGGGCCATCTTCGCTCTTAGAGCTGCCAGTTCGTTGTCTTTTTCATCGTCGCGTTGTTGCAGCAGGCGGATGTAGGCCGTCGTTATGTCGTCCGGAGAAGGAGACAGCCCGGAGCTGGTGGGGAGTGAAATGGACATGTGCCTCTCTAGGGGTGGAAGGACTACGTTTCCACTGGCGTCCTTCGCCCCCTGAGATGGTATCGTCCATCAGATCTCCGCCCATGGTGGTTAAATTTGTGGTTGTTTTTGAGAAAAGGAGAGTGGTTTGAGGGGAATTCGAGCCGTTTAAATCATAAGCGGTTCACGTCGGGTTCACCAATTGTGTGCCCCATGATCCTTGATTGGAGTTCCTCCTTCGTTGGTTCGTGGGTTTTCTAGCCTTCTCACTTTAACCTGCACAGTGAACGCACGACTAAGACCTAGTCACTACAAGAAATTTTGTTTTTCACGGCATTTTATAAATGCCGTTAAAAGTTCAAAAAATGTCAGTAAAGAGTATTACCGGCATTTGTCAAGTATTACCGGCATTTATAACAAATGCCGTCTAGGAGTGTGTCGGTAATGCTACAAATGCCGGGAAAGGTCTTTATAAATGCCGGGAATAGATGGACTCATTTGCGGCATTTGTACAAATGCCGGGAAAAATTGTACCATATAAGACAAAATGCCACGTGGGCGCTTGCGTGTCGCCCATGTGTCACCCACGTGGCACCCGCATGTCGCTTGTGTGGCGCCCGCGTGTCAAGCAAATTTGCTTGCCCCAAGATTCGAACTCGTGACCTTTGCCTCGTGCACGCGTGTAGTTACCATCTAGGCTAGCCACTATATTGGGTTACAATGCACAATGAAAAATATTTATATTATGTATTGATTTTTCCCGGCATTTTTTTCAACAAATGCCGGTAATAGTTTGGCGGTACTTATTTTGGCAGAAAACTTGACTTTTGCCGGCATTTTTTTGAACAAACGCCGGTAATAATTATTTTTTTCCGGCATTTCAAGAAATGCCGGTAATAGTGGCTTTTCCGGCATTAATTAAAATGCCGGGAATGGCCATTTTTCTTGTAGTGAGTTGAGGTTGCCCGGCAAAGCCGTCCGACGAGAGGATGAGAATGTGCAGAGAGCCAAGCAAGTGACTCGGGTTTAGGGTGTATGTATGTGTGTACCTCTTAGGGCTGTTATCCTTTGATATTTATAGAGCCTCATTGACTTGCTTTCCAAGTATAGGTGTGTGCCTTGCACGGGCCGGCGAACGTCATGGTGATGTCACCAATAAGTTCTGGTAACCGTTTTGGTGTGAGCTGGCACCCCCCATGTGCGCTCATCATTATCCTTTGGCGTAACCGCTTCAACGCATGGAGAGACACGTGGCAATACGATTAGCCGAGCTTAGGGATTAATGACTCATAAGGAGGGGCAGCTGACTAAATCGTCCGTTTTAAAGGTGGCCGAGCCTAAAGGCTCTCCCTAGAGCTGGCCGCCGGATGAATGAGTCATTGCTTATCGCTGAGCTTTGGTTAGAGCCGAGCCTGGGATTAAGTTCGGCTAACCCTCTTAACCCCAACCTTGGTCCCGGCTTCTCGAATGTGGGTTCGGATCGTCATGTTCGGCCTACTATAGCTTGTATGTTCACGTGATATGCTTTGAGGGGATTATAGGGTTCTAATTTCTTGTTGGATTCAGTTTCTTGAGTCACTGGTTGGTCCAATTTTGTAGTTTCTATCACGAAGACCAATCTCCAGTGGAGAAATCATTAGACTGGATATCTAGCAACTGAAGATGGGCGTAAGCTCTGTGTGGGGGGGGGGGGTTACTTCCTAAGTTCAGAATGACCTGTTCATACCAGCCAAGAAAATCTAGCTTTGTAAATTGTGTTTCTTTCTAATTTTGTCTTGTCCCATTGAGTTTGCCTGCTGGTGAGATTCTTTTCCTTTTTTTTTTGACATCAAAGAAGAACATCATATATATATATATATGAAAGAAATATTACAAAGGTTTAACAAACATAATACAAATCACAACTATGCTATCGCCTAAGATAAAAGGGCGCCGACGACATGCGAAGGCCATGAAGCCTAAGGAACAGAACACAGTGTGAAAACAAGCAGAAAAAACACGGAAACAAAACAATAAATAAATAATAACATAACTGCATCCAAGCGCCACCACCACGAGCAAGGCATAGGAACACTCATCACCCCGAACAGACAAATAGCTAGCAGGATCATGCCCATTCATTACGGCGGCCAACACAGATCAGTGAGCCAAACACCCATCATCAACCCCAGTAGCAGCATCCTTGCATCAACAGCATCGCAGCCAAGATCCTTTCATCAACACCACAAGGTCTCCGACAGAACCAAGCTCCCTTTTCATCACCTACAGAAACCTAAAGAAAACACACATGCAAACACACCTCACGATTGGATTGGACGGGGAAGGGTAGAAAGGGGTGGGAACCCAATCCAATCGGAGGAGAGAAAGAGAGAAAGAGAGAGAGAGAGAGAGAGAGAGAGCAGTCACTCAGACGGGAAAGGGGAAAAACGGAGCGGGAGGCCGTGCGACTGAGAAAAGTGGGGAAAAAAATAGAAAACAAAATGCATGGGAGCACAACGCCGGAGAAAAGAAACCTTGAGCGCTTGAGAATCGACTACTAGAGCAGGGAACAGAGCTTGTCGGAGGAAGAGAGCGGCGGCGAATACGTCACGCCCTCGATTTTGAACATAAATGAATAATACATTTCATCCTCGCATAGTATAGATAGTATCCAAAAGAGAGAGAGAGTCCCAAATGATCATTTACAAACCAAGCTCCCAAGTTTAAAACAATTACAATATTGGCACTACGACCTAAACTCCATAGCTAGTTGAAGAGAGTGAGCTTAGAGATTACACAATATCTGGAGTTAAAAGAGTTCAAACAAATTTACAATTTCAACCTTTAAGAAGTTTTCAAGCAAAAGATGATTGAACCACTTTCCAATGACAGCTTTCAACGACATGAAATCGGGCATGCACACCATGCACTCCATGGCAGATCCTTAGGATGTACCTGAAAATGATAGGTTGATCTACACTAGCCCAGTAAAGAATTCTATACTCAAGCTATATGTAAATGAGATGAAACATGCTATAAGAATGAATGAATTCTAATGAATGATCGAAGATACAAAGGCACAATGAACCGACGAACAATAACTACGGAATGCAATATGTCTTATAGAAATCCCTAATCATTCGTACATCAACTAAGAGCAACATTAAACATATATCAATCTAAATGGCCCACGACAGCTTCTCAAACTATTTTAAGACTCTTCAAAATGAATGTCACTGTGTATCTCCTCATTTCTTATCATTTTATCTCAAGCCTATTTTCATAAATGAAAACATTCTTTTTGATTTCCAAAATAATTTTGAAAAATACTCTCGATCTCTACGGGTCGAGCTCCATTGATTCACTTGAATACCGGAAGATTTTTCATAAAAATCCTTTTTCCAAAATCAAGTAGCTCAATCTCCATTAACACATCAAATAGTGAATTTAAGAACAATTTTCCGGGTCTTAGGGCCCCATATACCCACAAAAACATTCCGGGTACTTGTGACCCCGTACATCCATTTCACATTTCAGGTCTTAGGGTCCCATCTACCCACAACACATTCCTGGTACTCGTGACCTCGTACATTCATTTCACAATTTCGGGTCTTAGGGCCCCATATACCCACAACACATTCCAAGGTCACAGTTTTTCATTCAACATCATTTAATGTATTATAAACTCACAAACATGTCCTTTTGTACATTATTAAATACCTTAGGTTCACGTTATCCCTCAAAGTTTATCACGATGCCCCATGTCACGTACCGAACCCAAAATGACTCTACGACACACCATCCACTAGGTTCTAAACTAAAATCATATCGATCGGGTGCCAAGGGAATCTAGGAAGATCAACGAGACAAGGCACGAGGATACGAGTTACCCTATTCTCATCCGGACCGCAAAGAAAACCCCCATCGACCAACTATACATCCTACGATATACTTTATGGCCTGCGATACTCAATAACGACTCCAGAGTTCATTTCTCAATTCACCATTCATCACGTCATGTTATAACGCTTAACAAGTCTATATCGATCATTAATAAATGCCACAAAATCTACTTCAATCGACAAAGTGCATAGATAATGTACGAGTATCCTAATCATTCAAT
This sequence comes from Rhododendron ovatum, assembly GCA_019656835.1. Lineage (NCBI taxonomy): Eukaryota > Viridiplantae > Streptophyta > Magnoliopsida > Ericales > Ericaceae > Rhododendron > Rhododendron ovatum. The sequence goes on from CM033798.1 coordinate 23,184,821, forward strand.
TATACACTTTTCTAAGTTATGATGAGAGCCCAAGGAGATCAATTGGTCAACAAATCTTTCAAGGTACGAACAATCAAGTTTAGAAGCGATTCAAAGGTGTTTAGAGAGTGCTAAAAATGATCAGAGTTCAAACGAGTATGATAAGAGCAAGACATGTCAAAACTATCCAGAAAACAGGGGGGTATCAATACCCCAAAATGAAGTATCGATACCTGGATAGCTACTGTCCAGAAAAGGCTGGGGTATCAATACCTCGTTTTGGGGTATCAATACCCCGAAGTTTTTCAGCGAATTTTCAGACTTCGAAAGGCAAAACCTCAACAACAACAACGAATCAAGGCACGATCTAAGCACACAATCAACTCATAAACACATAGAGAGAGTAAGAAATCCCTACCTCAATGATCAAAGATCGAAGTTCAGGAGATTCGAGCAAGCCTTAGCTCGAAGGACTTCAAAACCAAGCGAAATATACCTCATCCGAGCTTGAATGAACACAACCCGAGGCCTAGAACACTTGAGGAAGACGATTTGGTGGAGGATCTTGGTGGGTTTCAAGTTTGGGAGTGAGTTTGAGAGTGGAGAAGTAAAGAGAGAGAGAGAGAGCCGAAGGTGAGAGAAAGATGGGTGTGGGATTTTGTTCTCCTACAATATATACACACTCCTTATATACTAGCATCCAAGCCAATTACACTCACACTCCCTCAAATAACAATCTTATCATTTGGGCCCCAAATCAAATAAACTCACAATTTTCCTCATTTATCAAATACTATAACATTTATAAAACCTTTAAATCATTTTCTAAAAATTACGGGTCTCTACAGGATAAATGATTGGGTATTATTCAGAACAAGAAAGAAAAGGGAGCATGGAGAGAGAGCCGGACGAAACTCTAGTCGGAGGCCTGGGTTGGGGGAGAACGGCCTGGGTTTTCTAGAGAGAGATTAGAGCCTCTCTCTCTATAAACTTCTTGAGAATGTTAATGAACTAAAGTTTCTATGATTCTTTTCCTTTTTGAAGCAAGTAGTTTGAGAGCTCTGGTGTGTTGTTAACACTCCGACTATCTTTATTAGAGCACGTGCGAATGTTAAGTCTCATATTGTTTAAACATTAGCTCTGAGTATTTTATTGAATGTCTTACTACTTACAGGATTAAGTTTTAACTTTTAACGTAGTTGTTCATTAAATTTGTATTCGGTCTAAGTGATGTGATTTGGGCTTTAACAGTTACTCCTTAACGGATTTAACCTTGAGCACGCAAGGGCAGATCAATGTATCGTTCAAACTCCCAACAGTATCTTTGACAAAATCAAGCCATATTTTAGCTAATAGAAGTGGAGTTGACCTTTTATAAGTTTCCTTGAGTTGAAGAAAATTTTAAGAAAACAAATAGGTCTTTTATCAAAGAAGAAAAAGTTATTTACCAAGGCATTACCAAATGCAATCTTCAAGAAGGTTGATTCATAATATTGGGATGCGTCAACTTAAAAATTTGTCATACAGTGTTGAGGGGAGGTCAGTGAATTCAAGATGGTAAATAGATCGTACTCTTTTTTTTGGCTAAGATTTTATTTCACCGGGTTTTTACTTGGCAAAGTTTCAATGGGGCAATTGAGGAAATATGCTGATTATCTTCAATCTGGTTGAGATCAGAGTATAATTAAGCACATTTGGGAAAAATGTGAATTGTCTTCAATCAAAGATAACTTGATAATATTGTATGAAGATAATGCTGCATATATCAGGCAAATTAAAGGCAAGTTCTACTACACACGTGACCTCTAGAAAAGCAGGGATATAAAGGTTCAGCATATAGATTCTGAGTTTTGTTGGGAAAAATAGTTGTATGTTTTTTGATAAAAAAAAGTTCTAAAGAGAACCCGACGAGGCATCTGTTTTAATAAGGTTCTGTTTACAGTTTTCTTTTTGTTTACAACTATTTTTGTTCAAAATAAGTGCAATAAACTTGTTTGTGGTTGGGGCTATAAACGAGCCGAATATTAGAATGTTCAAATTTATTCATTAAGTTTTTTAGCGAACTCGAGCTCTAGCCGAACTCAATGAAAATTATGATGAGCCAAACTCGAATCGAGCTTGCCCAGGTTTGGATCGAACTCGAGCTTGTTCATGAGCCTTAACGATTCAATAATATCATATTTTTATCAGTAAATTGGGCTGAGGTCCATTTTGAAGGTGGTTTTAGATGCTTAGTCCAACCCAAATTGTAATAGTGGTGGAGGTCCATTACTATGACATTTATAAGGTCTACAGTCTTTTTTTGGACAAAAATACCCCGACTGGCCCTTACTATCTATATAATGTGTTAGTTTTCTTTTGAGCTGGTGCTTCTCTCTCTCTCTCTCTCTCTCTCTCTCTCTCTCTCTCTTTCTCTCTCTCTCGCGATCTCGATTCTCTCTCTGACAATCTCTCCCGATCATAATCACGATCTCTGTCTTCGGTATTTTTCCGATCGCGATCTCTGTGGTGATGTATCTCGCTCACGATGTTTGATGATTTCTGACGATCTGCTCCCGAACTGTGCTTAGCAGCTTTTTGTTTCTCGCTCGTGATCTCTGTGGTGAAACTCTTACGGGTTTAGGGTTCAAAATGAATGTTTTTACTGAGATAGCTTTATTTGTCATTCTATTTTGTAAAATGTATTGGCTGAGATACTGTTATCACTTTTAATTTTTGTGTTGATTCAGATTTTATTAATTGAGATAGTATTATCTCTGGCTTTATTTTGATGGATTTTATTGGTTGAGATATCATTATCTCTTGGTTTTATTGGTTGAGATAGCATTAGCATGAGATGGTAACATTTATTTAACACAACTAGAAAAAGCAGTCTATGTAAAGCAAGATATAACAATATATTAGACAAATAGAATTCACCTTTAGGTTAGTTAGGGTATAATGGCAAATGTTTTGGTTTAACATCCTCTTCCTTCACCTCTTTTACGTCATCTTCCTCCTCATTTTCTTCTTCTTCTTCTTCTTCTTCTTCCAGTTGTTATTCCTCTTGAGATAGCGTTATCTCTTTTAATTTTTGTGAAATTTACTAGCTGAAATGTATTGGCTGAGATACTATTAAACGGATAAGATAACAGTATCTCAGCCAATTCAATTCACAGATAAACTGAGGGATAAAGCAAGAGATAGTAATATCACAATGTAAACACATGCAAAAACTCCATTACACAATATTTAACATGTTTTCTGTCATTTTTCCTGTTAAAACAGATGAGATAATAGTATCTCAGCCAATTCACTTCACAAATAAACTAAGAGATAACTCTATCTGCAAGAAATATAGTGTATCGGCAAAAATGAAGCAAGAGATAACAATATCTCATATAAATAGTGTTGGTATCTCACAAATTTAATAAAGAGATAATGTTCTCTCTTTGAAAACATTTTCTGATTGTATTTTACAATAAGGGATAAAACAAGAGATAGTAATATCACAATGTAAACATATATAGATACTCCATTACACAATATTTAACATGTTATCTATCATTTTTTCTATTAAAACAGATGACATAATAGTATCTCAGCCAATTCAATTCACAAATAAAGTAAGAGATAACTCTATTTACCAAAAATATAGTGTATCGGCAAAAATAAAGCAAGAGATAATAGTATCTTAGATAAATAGTGATGGTATCTCACAAACTGAATAAAGAGATAATGTTCTCATTGAAAATATTTTCTGGTTATATTTTACAACAAAGGATAAAGCAAGAGATAGTAATATCACAATGTAAACATATGCAGAGACTCCATTACAATGATGACAACAGCGACAGTGACAGAAACACGTGTATGCTGGGTATTTTTGAAACGCATGTCCATATAAGGACTGTAACCACTATGAAAAGTTTAGGTGGACTAATTGCACGTTGAACCATGTAGAGTGTCTTTATCAACAGAGCTCCCTATTTTTATACTCTCATAAAGGTCCAAAACTGCGAATAAATTTTTCATTATGTGCATAAATATGTTCATATACATATAAAATGATAAAAATATATACATAAGTAATTTTTTAGTAATTGTAAACGTTTAAACTTGTACAAGTTTTAAAATTTTCACTATATGACTATATAAAATCCCGATGATACACATATACTCCAGGTTCGCGAGCCTAATCGAGTCGAATACTGTTGCGTTCATGTTCGGTTCATTTATGAAACAAGTCTAAAATTGAGGTTCATGTTCGGTTCATTTAGTAGTCGAATCGAATTCGAATAAGCCTTTACCAAGTCAAGCCCGGAACAGTTCATAAGTGGTTCAGTTCATTTACAGCCCTATTTATGGTGTTGCTTTTGTTTGCAAATGGAAAAAAAATTATTCTTTCATGAAATTCAATCCATTAACAGTGGTAGCTCCAGTTATTTTTCCAAGGGTGTTCAGAAATTGTACTATACTATTTCGAGAAACCACAATTATATGTATAAACAAAAAGTCATACATAACATTTAAAATGTGACCCAAAAATAGCAAAGTATATAAGCTACAATTGTCCTCGACAAGTTTTCATATATTGAAACCGTTGCATGATATCCTCGTTATCAACGGTATCTGTCACGACCCAAATCTGATGAGTAAAAATTCGTGACATGGCCAGTGATTTAAAAATCACCCCAGGCCTAGATATTATACAACAACCCAAATATTATCATTATTCTTTTTATTCAAAACTCCCAGGACCGTAAATTAAAAATAAAATATTATATTCAGAGCTGTCTAGCGTACTCACTGATTACAACTTTAAAATTATATAATTGTGGCTCGCACACACAAACGCCACTCATTAACACATTATTTTCTTATTTAGCTATGACAACTGATATCTTTCACACGTAACGGATAAGCCTTCTTTAACCCTGAATTCCTGAAAAGGTTTTATGAAGCACAAAACCAATTCAGTAAGTTACGATATACTGGGGTTACATAAGAAAACATGGGATAATTTGAATAAAGCATGCAGAGCATAATCTCAATCACCATAAAACCTGGCATCAACATAAACCAAGGCATAATAAAACAACCTGTAGGCATAAAATCAATAATATTTATTAGCAACTTTCAGGCTTGAATCCGTAATGGGCGAAATACCGGCGGTAGCATGGGGAGCGACCCCAGCAAAACAAGGGGAATGATATCAATTCCAAAGGAATACCCGGCAGTATCCGTCGATAGGCGCCAAGAGCAACTCACTGCCCATAATAACTCACTGCCCACATATAACTCGCTGCCCAAATGTTGCCACAAAACTTCTCATTTTCTTTTCAAAATTAATCTCATGTTTCTTTTAAAAATTCCTTTTCGCAAAAGTTGTGCTTAATATGCAGTATATACAAAACATCTATTTTTAATATATTTGAATATAACATTTTTATAAAAACAAACATAAATAATTTGAAAGAATTATGTAGCCAGAGTATATTTGTAACTCACCTTTTTGCTGCCGTAATTTACCGTATTGTATTAGGACCTCATCCTTTTTCTCCTCCCTTGTTTTTTTTTTTTTTTTACTTTCTCCTTCCTTCTTTCTCTCTTTTCTTTCTTCCCTTCTCTGTTTTCTTTCTTCCTTTTGTTGGTGCCGTGCGTACTGGTGTGGTGTGTAGAGGGGAGGAGAAGAGAGGCCTATTTATACTTATGGGCTAAAACATCTAGAATGCCCTAACATATCTAATCAAATCTTATTATTATCTAACAAAATCTAGACCAAATCTTTATATTATCTAATAATATCTTAGTAGAATCTAAAACAAATCCTAATGAATCTAATCATATCCAAGTATATCTATTTGATATTATCCCACAAGATCTAGAATGATCTAATGCAATCTTTTCATATCTTTTAATATCTAGCATAATTTATATCAAATCTTAGGGAATCTAATAAAATCCAAGTGTATCATATCAAATCTTAGTGAATCTAATAAAATCCACAAAATCTAGGGAATTTAATCCGATTCTTTCCGGATTATTCTTTCCGTCTCGTGGTGACTAGTGCCTTATTCTCGTGCCGCGATATTGTTTAAAAGGTTATGGCGATATCTGTAAAGTTTTATAAAAATTGATAGATACATCAGAAAATACTCTACTTTTATAAATCTGAAGTCACAAATTAATATATTCTCTAAATCTTAACGGTAAGTGACCCGTTAAATGTTAGCTCATTGGAGGTGTCTGGGAGGTGTAGATAGAGAGTTAGGTGTGATTGCTTGGTGAATCACAAGACGCTCAAGTGGTATTTATAGAGGAACTCAGTGAGCCAACTTAGTCAATGTGTCCAGACAACCGTGGCCCAACTATTATAATTTTTTAACTAATTCCTACCAATCATTATTAAAAGAATTGAGAATAATCGAAAAATTAGACAGGAAAAATTTATTTCGAAAATGGCTAGCTAGGGTGACAAAATTGCAAGAAAATTTTTGGAGTATCGTGTTTTAATATTAGAGGTTTAAATTGGGTTATCACAGTATGAAATACATCACTCTCTATATAAGTAATTAAGCAATTATTCATCCACTGATATTCCATTCAATTGCGCAGATTGCTCTTTATGTACTTCATTACTGAAAAACTTTTTTCAACTGTTGCAGTAGTGACAAGAAGAATCAACACCAATGTCACAAGTAAATAGACCAATCTATATATGACATGTTTATCTGTCTCTACCAATTTTGCAGCAAGATCACCAATCCCTTTGAGCTCTGAAATTTTTTCATCGAATTTAACATTAACAATATAATTTTGAAGTTGAATGTCCAATGCCATTAGGTTTACCATAGAAAAGTCACGCGCAGAGTTCCACATTAGAGGTCTTCTGCGTGTGTTTTTTTTTTTTTTTTGCTTTCTATTTGTTCATTCCTTTTCTTATTTTCTTTTTTCATTTTGTTATTGCTGAAATTGGGTTGGTGGGTTGAAATTTGAGCTTTCAATTTCAAGTGAATTAATTTGTGGGCTATTTTTGGGGTGGGTGTTCATTAATGTTAACTTTTTTTTTCTGCTGAAACTGTAGTGCATAATGCTTTGCTTGGATTGGAATTTGAATTTTTTTTTGAAAAATAGTAGGGGTAATAATTAGAGAGAGATAGAGAGAGAAATATTGAGAGTAGGAGAAATCTAGAAGGAATCTAGGGATTTAAGTTGCAAAGAGAACAAAACATAAAATTTTTGAACCGTTTGCAATTTACAATATGCAAAAGTGTAGTTTTGGAAAAAAACAAAAAACAAATTTGGCATGATTATTTCCTTTTCTTATTTAGGTTTGAATCATAATTTTTTACTTTTATCGATTTTTCTCGAACCAATAATTCAAAAAGATTGATGGAAAACTAATTAAGACCAAAGAATTTAAATAAAGACAAAAAATAAGTCAATTGGCCAAAAGACCCTACAATTTTTCAATTTTAAATTCTCTGAAATCGGTTCTGTCTAGAGCTGGGCAACGGACACGAGACACGATAACACGACACGAACCGGACACGAAGTTAGCGGGTTAGGGTTGAACATTTCTGACACGAAACACGAAAATGACACGACTCGAGAACACAAATTCTAAATGGGTTAGGTTCGGGTTGAACACGCGAGACACGAAATTGACACAATTAACACGGTTGCTAATCTGTGTCACCCGTTAACACGAACGTATATACATAATATATGGTATATCTGTAATTCTATATAGAATTGGGCAACAGACACGATAACACGACACGAACCGGACACGAAGTTAACGGGTTAGGGTTGTGCATTTTTAACACGAAACACGAAAATGACACGACTCGAGAAACACGAATTCTAAATGGGTTGGATTCGGGTCGGGTGATTTGTGACACGAACCCGACTAACACGACACGAACACGACCTGTTACCCAGGTCTAGTTCTGTCTCTCAAATTACCACAAGTACGCACACAACCCTCACCAGTCGAGCCGCATTGAACAGAACACCATCTTCCACGACCAAATCGTCTCTCTTCTGTATCTGTCTCTACTTCGTATATTCACACAGTGCTGGCTCTAGTGAGAAGTTGCCGATCGTCATCTCCAAATCGCCATGACCGACGACGCCGCTGGCATCGAGAAGCTCTATGAGTACGGCGAGCGTCTCAGCGAGGCCAAAGACAAGTCTCAGGTCCCCTGAATTCCCCAATTTTCCCACTCCTATTTACGACTCTGTCCAATTTCTAGGGTTTCGTTACTCATATTCAGGCCCCTCTCTCCCTAATCTTTTGGCCCCTTTTTATTACTTTTCCTAAACTTGTGTTCAGCCTTTCGTTTATATTTTCTAGAATTAACCGCGTGTCTTGACGAGAGCAATCAGAAAAAAGTATAGAGATGTAAACCGGAGTTGAAATTTGTTCATACACTAAAACAAGAATACGTCTTTAGTGAATTTCTTTTCTTTTGGTCACGATTTTTAAACTTTAGACTCCTCTCCTCTCGTCGAAGACAAATGATTAATGTATAGAAGTATGACGTAAATCTAATGCAAATTTAGAAAAGATGAACAACAAAACCAAAACGAAAGTTTAAGAAGAATTTGGTGTTTTTGTTGTTTGTAATTTTGTGGAAATTGGAATGCTTTTGATTGCAGCATGTGGAGGACTACCGGAGTATAATTAAGGCGGCCGGCAGCGACAGCATCAAGGCGATGCAGTTAGCTGCCCAGCTCATTCCCAGATTCTTTAAGTTCTTCCCTGAACTCTCAGACTCGGCTGTCGATTCGCATATCGATTTGTGCGAGGCGGAAGAGCTTGGGGTCAGTGTCTCTCTTTACGATTGCATAACTTGGCTTTGTTATTGTGGATGCTTGAGTTTCATTCTAGAGACTGCCAAAACGGCATTTATCTTCTGAGTCAGAAAATTGAGGCATTATAAATTGATCTTATCATTTTTATTGGGCATGAATGTAGTTTGATATGTTCTCATTGAATTCTATGCCTACTTATCACGGCCTTTAGGACTGTTGGTTACATGTTATAACTTAGGATGTTAAACATGATACGTTGAATCCAAGGCCGGCTCTGAGATTTTGGAGGCCTAAGACGATCTTCGAAAGTGAGGCCCTTAATAATTATAAACGAAAATCAAATAAAAAGTCAATCACACTGAATAATTTTGATTCGGATATAGTATTTGTTTGTAATGAGAAGTACCGGAGTAGTAGCATTTAAGTGGGCAAAAAGACGCATCCATAACCCACCACACTGAATAATTTTGAAAGGCCCCAGAGATTTTTGGCGATCCCGTAACCTTTTACTCCTCCTTTTTGTTTTTTTTCTTTTGTTTTTTCCCGCATTCCGTTTTCCATTTTTTTGGGCCATTGGGGATTAAGTATAAACTGTCTTATTGGGTTTCAAATTGGCCCTAAAACCACGCATATATACTAGGTCCTAAAAATAAGTGGTGGCCCTATTCTTTTGACATTTTTGGGGGCTTAAGGCCCATGCCTCTTGGGCGTTAGCCCAAAGCCGGCAATGGTTGAATCAGATTGTAGCTAAAGTGGGTGTTGAAATAGTAGATGGATGATACTATAAACAATTAGGAGAAAGTGAACTGTGTTTGTGCAAGTAAACACAGACGCTGTTTGAAAAACCTGATGAGTGGAGGCTATTGAAGATGGTTTATCCACATCAATGCCGATTCTCCTATTGATGTGTTCGTTGATATGACTTGAAAGTGCTTGTTTAGCTGATAACTCGAAAGGGAAGAAACGAAATACTTATTTAATGCCATCAGGATGGTGCCATGGACATGATTGACTCTATTCAATTTTGGCAGATGCGTTAAGCAATGCAATTTTGAGAAAGAGAATCATGTGGCCATTTATTTCGCTTATAGTTTTTAGTTTTTCTATTTAGTAGTATTTACCTGCTTATTGTTTTTTTAAGTTCTGCATGCTCCATGTCTTGGGGCATATCATCCAGTTTGGAGCCATAGTGCCAACTCTGAATTTAAGGTTTTGAACGCAATTTTGGTAATTATTGTTGAAGCAACAACATATGATTGACATCCATACATGTGCATGCATGGAAGCACGTGTCTATGGCGGTTTTGCATCTCATTACACTGGTCTTCTGAAAATTCATTTTATTAAAAAATTGTTACGTACTCCTTTTGTTCAGTGTTATCCAAATTTTGAAGGGAAAAGGATCAGTATTTACCTTTTGATGCTTTTCATTATTCAAATATTTGAGCTTACCATCCATTCGTCAGGAGATCAGTTTCAAGGAGGTTAGTGGTATAGTTAATTTGTTACAAGCTTAAGGCACCCCTTGGTTTGAGCTTTTCAATGTAGTGATACATGCAGTTATGAGGATTGTACCTGATTAATCAATGGAGGATGGCTAAATCACGTAACTCTTTGCTGAACAATGTTATAGAAATTGACACTAGTTATGTTGTTCTGTTATTGTACGTAAATTGTGTATTTTTACATATTTCAGCCTTGAAGTTTTGTGGCTCATAAAAATTTACAGGTAAGGGTGCAGGCAATTCGTGGTCTTCCTCTTTTTTGCAAGGATACACCAGAGCACCTTTCTAAAATCATAGACATTCTCGCACAACTCCTTACAGCTGGTAAATTTAGTGTTTCAGGCTATGCTGTCGATGACATGTACTGTTCTTTGTACACATCTAATTCTAGTTTTGTTGACACTTGCAGAAGAAAATGTGGAGCGTGACGCAGTGCACAAAGCCCTGTTGTCGTTATTGAGGCAGGATGTGAAAGGTAATCGTTTTGCCCCTTCCAGTTAGTTGGTTTGTATCATGTTCAATGGTTTGTATCCATTTCAAACAATCCTGGTTATTTTCTGAAAGAGTGCCATTGATTGCATGAAGGTATTTATAATGCCAATTCCTGTAGAGCATGATTGTCGTTCTTCTAGTAATCTATAGTGCATTTGTAGTGCTATATATTTGGATTGTGTCATGCTTGCTCTGGTTCTATAATGCATAACATACACATGCAATATGCAGCAAAGCACAAGTACATCTCAAAAAGAAAAAAGCAGAGTTGAGAATCTCAGGATACATCTCCTCAATATGCTTCATGGGCTTGGAAGATTTGTGGAAGGCCAAGATATTTTGTTTTGGGAGAGGTTCCAAATGTGCAGGAGCTGGCTGATTCTTAGGCTTTCTAGTAGGTTCTCTGCCCACTATGTATTTGGCTCCAGCCTCCACACCTTGGCTCTTCTTTTAAGGCTAAGGTGGTGTGGGGCAGGCAATCGAGTGGCTGAAGCGACTTATTTGGTGGAAGCAAAAATAATTCTTGATGGGGTGGCAAAGTCACATATTTCAAACGCTCTTTTGTCTAGTCCCTCTCCCAACTATGTCCCGTTTCCCTATGGCACTGGTGGAGCCATTGGATCAGTTACCACGGAACTTTTTGTGGAGAGGCTTGGCATGTGAATTTAAAAATCATCTTGTCAATTGGAATGTCTGTAGTGTGTACGTTGATAGTGGTTGAGGGCTTGCGTATCAAGCCATTTCGCCAGTTCTACCAAGGATTGACGGGTAAGTGGCTTTTGGGTTGAGGAGGGTGGCCGTTTGTGGAGGGGAGTGATTGACTGCAAGTCTTGAGTGGAGACAAAAGGGCAGACTTCTAAGGAGAGTTCTGATGTCCACATGGGTTGGTTGTCTATTACTATTAGAAATAGGCGGTCTGATTTTAGTAGCCATGGCATACTTGAGCTTGGAGATGGCAGTAAAATTCAGACTGATTTTATCAACCGTGGCATACTTGAGATTGGAGATGGCAGTAAGTCATTTTGGGCATGATTTAGGATGTTCCTCTTTCAATGTTTAGCAACCTATGTGAAGGCTTTGGTGGTGGACTATCGCAGGATGAATGGGCAAGGATCATTCAGAGCCTTTAGATTCTAGAGCATCGCATGTTTGCGAGTGGGAGGTAGTAATTGAGTTCTCATGATCTTCTCTAGGGCATTGGTGCATGTTTGAGGTGGAAGCATGGAATGGAGTTTTCTCTGTCAGATCTTTTCATACCATCATTGGATGGGCGGGGATGTTCTTTTCCTTGGAAGAGCATTGGGAAACAAATGCACCTTGGAAGGCTGTGTGTTTTTGTGTGGATTTGAATATTTGATTATAAAATCTGAGAAGTTGAAGGTTTACAGATGGCCAGCAGATGTTGTATGTGTAGTAAAGACTAAAGGGCTAGAGTCTGTGAAGCATTTGCTTCGTCATTGTGTGGTGAGTGTTTCGGGATTTGGTGTCGTCGTCTCGACTGTCTTTCGAGATTCTTCTAGCCAACCATCATTGCATTTGGGGCACAAGCCGCACAACTGCAAATGGAAAAGGAAGAAACATGCTTGGATTAAAGCACATTTGTGCATTATGTGATACTTGTGGATGGCAGAAATAGGCAAATGTTTTAGGGGTATCATTCAGATGTCTAGAAGCTATATTTTGAGCTTTTTGCTTAGCTTTTATTTTGTCAGAGAATTTATCTGTTAATCCTCCTTGTAGATTTCATTGGTTAGCTCAACTTTGGTGTTGAGCCTTTCAATTCGCTGTAGTTTTTATACAAAGGTTGCACCCCTCCTGGCACTTTTTGAGTTGTACATTTTCATTACTTGAAATAAGGTTGATTGGGAGACGAAATGTATTTTGCTTTGGTTTGAAAGTGCCTTTTTATTCGGTTAAGATTCATGGATCATTGTTTTGCTTCTTTTTCTGTCAGAAAGTACAATAATGGCCTTGTTTTGCAGCGTCTTTGACTGCCTTATTTAAGCACATTGAGAGTGTTGATGAGCCAAACACAGATGAAAATTTGCGTGAAAATCTTCGTGAGCGGACTCTATGTTTTGTCAGAGATAAGGTGAGAAATCAACTCGGTTATCTTCATATTACATCATTTGCCGTTCACTTGTAAAGGATGATTGAACAATTTTACTGCAGGTTTTTCCTCTAAAAGCTGAGCTATTGAAACCTCAGGAGCAAATGGAGAGGCATATTACTGATTTGATAAAGAAGGTGAGCTTAAGATTTTGTTTTCCTTAATTTAGTGGATTGCTATTGTGTTTCTCATTAGTTCTTCTAGGTCGCTGACTATGATGTGTTGCATATCAAGTGATTGTACTTCCAAAATAGAGACATGATATTTGATTGACTGCTATTGCAGAGTTTGCAAGACGTGACGGGAGCCGAATTTAAAATGTTCATAGATTTCTTAAAAAGTTTGAGCTTATTTGGAGAGAAAGCTCCTCCAGAGCGTGTTCAAGAACTCGTTGAAATTATTGAAGGGCAAGCTGATCTAGATGCACTGTTCAATGTGAGTGTTGTTTCGTTTTCTTAAGTTTGGGAATTTGGTTTTTTCATCGTTGAGTACAAAATGGCACTCTGCTAACTAGCTGGTAATCTAACTTTGATGTTACTAAGATCTAAGATGGATCTTACGGAAAACAGTTAAGGATCACCCAAGGGTTCCTTTAGTATAAATGTTAACTCCAAGTTCATTTACAGTCTGATTGAACGTTTGCGGGCAAGTTACAACTGGGTTTATTTGCTCTGCTTTTTGTATATATGTTAACCCGTAAATAATTTGTTCAATCAGATAAGACGCAACTGTGCCAGATTTATTTGAACAACCAGAAGCTTTGGATACCATATTTTCAGTTATATCAAAAAAAGAGAAAAGCAATATTCTGCTATTTGGTGGGAATTGTGAGAAAGCTTGTGCTGGACAGTCTCTCTCATTACTCTCTGACCTCTTTGGGCATTTATCAATGGATTCTATAGGGGACACATCCTGCAAAATATTGGGTACTGGGGCAAACACCATGGTTGCAGAACATATATATATATATATATATATATATATATATAATATGTGGATTCTGCTGTAAACTGTTTTTTGCTGTTTCCAGTGGATGTTAAGGGGGTTGGAGTGCTAAGATTCCATCCAAATGTAACTTTTGTGGAGATTGAATCTTTGGAAGAGCCATTAACAACTGGTGGGAAAATGCTTTTGAACGTCTTTTGTTTATGCAAGAGGGCAGATGAGATGATATAACTGTTTGGCTTTATGATGGATATTTAGATATGCTGCCTTATAATTTATCTATCTACTTCTATTAATAGTTTTTGGGATGATGCTGAGATCAAGTGTAAGAAGAGATGTATGTGTAACAGGGTGGCTTCATTCAATCGGTTGTACCTAGAGGCTAGTTGATTTTCTTGAAATATTGTCCTTTTGGTTTTGACAGGGTTTCTCCTCTTGTAGACTATTTAGGTTCACTTCAAGCGTCAGATGTATGTACTTAAAGTTTATTAGTAGCGAATAAACCGCTTTCAGAGCTTGGGTGGTGGTTATGTCGAACTCTGGGTGATAGCTTGTACTATGGATGCTTCCCGTTTTACTATGGTAGACAATGTGGGTTCACTACAGATGCATGTACTTTTAGTTTCTTACCAAGGAAAGAAACGATGTTGTTGTGTAGCCCTTTTAGAGTTTAGGTGGTGGTTTGTTGACGTCCTGGGTAATAGCTTATACATGGCTTCTTTCTTTAATTCTCTTTAGTGATGTCATTTTTAGCGATGAGTATATAGAGAACCCATTCTTGCTGTCCAGAGGATCTGTAGTTTGAGTGTGATCTCATAGACTTCCAGTGCATGAGTTCCTTGTCATGTTGTGGTTGATATGCAGATATGGTATCCAGTGTTTACTGAAATGGATTTCAATATGCAGGTTTCAGATGGTGACCACATCGATCGATTGATATCCTGCCTATTCATGGCTCTTCCTTTTTTTGTGGTATGATCTCCTTTGATATGGTATTCCCTTTTATATCTAAATGTTGTGTCTTTATACTATACTGAACCTTGTTTTGCACACAGCGGGGCGCATCACCTAGCAAGTTTCTCAATTATTTGAACAAGCACATTTTGCCTGTTTTTGATGAGGTAACATCCAACCCTCCATGTTCTTATTAGTTTGTGATTAAGTTATTTGCCTTTGTTTACTGTGTGTTTTGAGTATCTTGTATTTAGTGCCCATGTTTGGAGGTGACAGTCGGGGCATCTCCCTCATTTTTTAGCGAAATGACGAAGGTCAAAACTTAGATATCTTCAATGCTTCTGACATCTTGCTTCTTTCTTACTTTCTCCACTTCAATTCTTCGTTCTTCTTTATTGCATGCTTTACGTGATCATGTGCTCCAATAGCTGTTGATATTTGCTCATTTTGGAAAATCTCTCCATTTTTGCAAAATTTTTTTCCTCCAATCCTTCTGTGCCAAGGGAAACTTAAAACGGAAGGCAATCCATTGGTCTTTTTTAAAATCTTATTACTGGTAGTGTGCGCACTAACCTAAGTGCATGTAATCTTATATGAGTGTTGAATTCTTCTGAGTCATTGATTCAGCTAATGTGTTATGAGGTTAGAAAACCTATGCTCATGCATGGACGAATGTACAGTAGTAGCATACTTCTTATTCAGAACAATTTTGTGGATGGAGTTGAACCCAGCAGATTATTTTCGTATGCGTTTGTACTTCTGATCTATATTTTTGGGTCACTGATTTGGCACAATATAAATGTCAAATCCCAAATAGTTACAGGCATATATTAACAATTTAACATCTTTGGTTTCGAGTAGAAATTGTGGTTTAAGTGTTTGTCTTTTCCCTCACCTTTAAATATAATCTGCGAGAAATATTAAGTTGTCCTTGCTGACCCGTTTCTCCTGAACTGGGAGAAAGGAAATCAATTTGATTTCCTGCATGTAAAACAACTTGGCTCAGGGCCCATGTGCAGATCATTTAGTTTCTAGTAATATTTTCTTTCCTGTTATCACCTTGAGTCTCTGTTTGAAGATTGTATACCTGGTATCAATCACCAAAAATTAACACATGGCACACACTAGTCAGTTTGGTCCCGAGATGCTTATAGGGATGAAAACACTCACTTCCATTTTGTGTACACTGCTGCTTATGCTCCAAGCCTGTTTTGTTTACTTGTGCAAGTTGGCCTTGCTGACTATCAAGAATTATGTTTCTTGGAAATTTGTAGAACTTGTAGGAGTTCTTAATATAAAGATTTTGTTGGTCATAAATTTGTGCTAACAATGCCTTAATCCATCTTAAATTGGGTGGTATGAGATAACTAAATATGGGTTACTGATCCAACTCGTGCTATCCATTTTGTCTACCTCTCAGCTTCCAGAAGAACGCAAAGTTGACTTGCTCAAAAACCTTGCAGAAAGCTCACCTTACACGACTCCACAGGATTCACGTCAGATTCTTCCCTCTGTTGTTCAGCTCTTAAAGGTGCTCCCTTTTCTTAGATGTGCTGTATGGATTGTAGAAAGCTCAAGAATGATGTGCATAGTGCTCTTTTGGTCGTTTAGCTCTTAAAATGATTATGTATAGTAATACCTATGTAACTATGTCATCTATAAGGTAGGCCCTGTTAGAAGTTGTGGTGTTGTTTCTTCTTCTTCTTCTCTGTTGTTCAGCTCTTAAAGGTGCTCCCTTTTCTTAGATGTACTGTATGGATTGTAGAAAGCTCAAGTATGAAGTGCATAGTGCACTTTTGTTCGTTTAGCTCTTAAAATGATTCTGTATAGTAATACCTATGTAACTATGTCGTCTATAAGGTAGGCCCTATTAGATCTTCTTCTTCTTCTTCTTCTTCATTATGTCATTGATCTCTTCTTCTTGAGTTGTTGTTTCTTCTTCATTATGTCATTGATCTCGTCTGAGTCATTACTTGGTGTGAAACAAATGGGTCATTATGTCATTGTGATCTCTTCTCATCAGAATTTACTGTCTTCATGTTTCAGTGCTTTTTTGTTTTTCTTGTTGGTCTGATGCTAGTTTTGGGAAATATGTTACCTTTTTGCCAGCAGATTTGTACATTTTATTGAACACTTTGCCTTGTCGACTTTTGCTTATCAGAAATACATGCCTCGGAGAAAATCTGGAGAAGAAACTAACTTTACTTATGTGGAGTGCTTGCTGTACACTTTTCACCATTTAGCAAGCAAGGTAAGTTGTTATTACTTCACAGTCCTCTCCATCTGTATCTAATGCATGTCTTTACTGTTGAATGTCTAATTTTTCTTATTGATTGTGCAGGCTCCAAATGCCACTAATAGTTTATGTGGGTACAAGATAGTGACTGGCCAACCATCAGATAGGCTTGGGGAAGACTTCTCAGAGTTTAACAAAGATTTCACTGAGAGGTGATGGTTACATTTTACCTCCTCAATGTCTTTATGCTTTTAGATGTACCATCTGTGAGGACACCCCATCGGTTTAGGTCGCGTACCTATAACTGAAGACTCAAGTTTGTGTCGCCTCAACTTACTGTAAGAAAATTATAATCATGAAAGGAAAAGAAAACATGCACTTCAAACAGTTGCCATGCATGAGATCCTGTTCGTCTTCCTCCACGTGTTGTTGCCTGCTGTGGGAGGGAAAGTAGGTTTTCCCTCCGGGCATGCCCCATCCCATCTGTCCATCCCCATGTGTGAGATCTACTGTAGTAGTGTGGACCCACCCAAAGGTGAGGTCACTAGATGGGGTAGGAGCAATCCATAGTAACAATGAAATGATGTCTTGGGTTGTGTCCCATGATGAAACACTACTTGGGAGTTACGAGCATAAGAATACGCATTTTTTGTTTCACTGTCCTCTGATTTCATATGCACTTTTCTCTCTTCTCCTTTATAAACACCATTCTTGCTTTCTTGGCCAACACGCATTTGTACTTCTCAGTGTCCCTCAGTTGGTTGCACGAAGTGGGGGCGGGAGCGGGGGAGTGGAGGGACCAGAAGCTAATAATACCAAAATATCTTTTATATTTTATTTTTGGGGGGTTTAACATGGTAGGACTCAAAATATTTGGGTTATAATGTAATTAACCCTTTAAAACTTAAAAATCTAGTACACATCAGTCGATTACTCCTAGAGTCATCTCGTTTCAAACCCTAAATCGACACCAGAGGTCTCCCTCTCCCTGGTATGTCTCTGACTCTCTCTCTCTCCCCCCCGTAAGCTCCCATCTCCTGTCGGAGCGCGATCCCATCTCAAGGGGAACACGCTCCCGATTGAGAAATGCGGAATCGCGTTTCTGAGTGAGAACCCCCTTCTGTTTAGGCGATTCCTGCAACTAAGGTCCCTCACTTCAGTTCATGCTCTCGCTCTCAGCTGAGACGACTAAACATGTGGTGACTCTATGTAAATCAATTTGAGCACGGCCAATGTTTTCCATAGTGGAAGAGGATTGGATTCAGTATTCCTTTGAATGCCTATTGTAGTCGGAGTGTTTGACCCTATGTCTCTTATTAATTTACCATCCTTCATCACTGTTGTTATCTTGCGCACTCAATTTGAGCACGGCCAATGTTTTCCATAGTGGAAGAGGATTGGATTCAGTATTCCTTTGAATGCCTATTGTAGTCGGAGTGTTTGACCCTATGTCTCTTATTAATTTACCATCCTTCATCACTGTTGTTATCTTGCGCACTCAATTAAAGGACTTCAAATTAAAACCTCTGGGGTACACAGCGGTGATCTAATTCACACTGTACAATTTCTTGATACTTAAAATCTAGGTCAGCACTGCACTCTTCGAAACTTGAAAATTGCACTCATTATTTTCACCTGCTGAAACGATTGCTATTACAATATCTTCCTGCTCAATTCACCAATTTCATCCCATTGAGTGAGATATAATAATTACGTGGGATTAGGCAAAATCAAGAGCTAGAAAATATGATGTTTAGCCTTCTAGTTTTCCATAGAGGTCCCAATTCAGCACATGTTTTTGAGGTGTATTAACTGAAAATTTTACAAATTTTGGATGGATGAGATCATCCACTTCATCCTCATCACAAGTTAGTCATAATATGTTACTGAAAAACCAAACATAAAGTTGCGGACCTGTGATGGATAATGAGCCGGTCATATGGTTTCTGATAAGGGGATGGGCACAGGTGCACATTTAAATGTGTGTTGCTTTCCATATCTGGATCTCCTTACCTATTCAAATGAAAATTTTGAAAATTCGTGTTTCTAATATTAATAATTTGCAAAAAACTTTCTTCGGCTGGTGTACTAGATTCAGAATTTCAGGTACAACTGGAAACAGGCGAGTGGTGTCTTTCATGCTCATGTTACTGTTGCCGTCAATGCGCTTAAATAGAAGACCTGTACCATGGCACTTTCACAATCTGCTTCCTTGGTTTCAGTCCATTAAGTTTCTTGAGACCTGGAACTGAATCCACCAGTCAGCTAAGATACATACATGTACCTGGAATACATGTTAAGTCTATCATGCTAGGAAGGTAGTGCAATTTGGAGGTTTCTGTATCAAACTCCCAATGAGAGCAAGCTATGCAAAGATGCTCCAGATGGAAAATAAATGGGCAGGGTGAACCGAAAATGTGGAATCCCAAGTTTAATTCGTGATCAAGCTATCATGGTCGGCTTTTAAAGGTTATTCATAGTGATCTACTGATATGTAATGCAGCATGGTAATCTTGCACATATTACTAGTGTGTTCTCGGTGCTCTTGCTTTGACTAGGCCAAACGGTGCGACTGGTGCTGACACACACAGGTAACAAAGTGAAGCCTTCTATTTGGGCCACTTGGGGTGGTTTGGTTGTTGGCTGAATGCTATCTGGCATTTCAGGTCCATTGTGTGATTCAAAGTATGATCTTCTCCTCTTGACCCATGTTACTCCGCAGCCCTTTGTCTTTGTGATACCTTAAATCTTGGATGATACAAACTTTTTGGTATTCACATTTTCTATCATATGCTGGGTCTCTCTTCCCTTATTCCTCACTCCACCTTGGGATCTATCACCAATAAAACTTTCGTTATTCTACCTACCATTGATGTGTTTCTGCTGCAATGTTTAGTAATATTGCGTTCAGATATCTCATAGTTCTTTGGGCAACAATAATGACTTGTGCGTCTGCTTGCACGGGAGGCACTGAGACTTGGGAGAACTACCGATACCGCGTTCACAAGTTCTTTAGGACTTCAATGACCCCAGTTTGGATGTCAATGGATTTCTTCTGTGAAGGATAATGACATAACTTAGCAAAGTTCAGGTGACTTTTAAACTATGGGTGGGTTTGAGAAAAAAACATAAAGCACAACTTGGGGTTGATTTGGTACAGCTCCAGTATGCAGCAAAATTCCTGCCCCAGTGCAATCAACTTAAAACTCTTGGCTGCCTGAATTTGGATAGTAAAGGACTACAGGTAGGTTTGGTTCCAATTCCTCCGCTCTATCCTTGCTAGTTGGCAGTGTTTCTCACCTTCCCAAACTTTCATGGTGGTTTTATTGGGAAGGAGTTATCATTGTGAACCGAGAAGGAATCTGTGGTGGTTATGGTCGACTCCGAAATATCGTCGCCATTGGTCTCTTCATCTTGCGTGATTGAAGACTCGTCGATGATTGTATTTGAAGTTATCAGTGGTCTTTCTAGTGCGCAACGTGTTTGAAGTTATCAGTGGTCTTTCTAATGTGCAACGTCAGTTGTTGGACATCATCGTGTGATTTTAATTTTGCAAATTAACGGTAAGGCTACGGTGTTTATATCGGATGGTTGAGGCAAAAGGGAAGCAGAAGTTAGTATTCCTTCTGTCCAAGTGGAATCATCTCTACCTTTTGGGTTGTCTATAATCAGTCAGTACAAGGATGGGCCTGTCTCGATCCATTCAGTGTCACAATGTCTACTAGCCAGTACTTGGAGTGATGGGTGAATGGGGTTATGAGACCTAACTAACAGTACGTTCAACATTTTTTTGTTATTCTTAAGAACATGCACATGTTTGTAACCAACTCATGCAGTAAATGGCAACAAAGATTAAATGCAGTTGAGAACTTTTTTTCATTTCTAACAAGGCACCACTTCTAGGTTATTTTCTATATAACTCCTCGTTGCTACCATGGATTTCCAATAGTTTTTATTTGCATTTGGAGATATTAGTTAACATTTGTAAATGTGCTGGTGAGACAGGTTAAGTAGCGTTGAAGAGCTAGCTAGGGCTACTATTAAGAAATTAACTCAGGGTATGGCTGAGCACAACAAAGCAATGGCTTCTGCTAAATCTGATGAAGCAAAAGCTAGCATTGTGAGTGCATAGGTTGCTTAGTCTGTTGTAAAGTTTTAAGCTTATTAACAAGTAACTGACATAGATGTTCTGTATAATCTATTTGCAGAAAGCTCAAAAACAGAATACTACCACTGGACTGCGAACTTGCAATAACATTTTGGCAATGACCCAGGTCTGAAAAGCAATTTATTTATTTTTTCTTGTGAAATGTTCATGTACTTGGAACTGATTTTTCTTATGATGTCTGAAACTCAGCCTTTGCATTCAAAATCACCTTCATTCATTGGTGATAAGAGAATCAACCTTTCTTGGAAAGAAATACCGAAAGTCTTGCCACCTTCAGCCACTACTGCAGCTGGGTATGTTATGTCTTTTTCTGGGAAAAAAATAGATAAGCAGTCGGTATGCTGAAAACCACTTATTCTCATCCCGAACAGCCCCTCTTCCTGAAGATGAATAAGAGTAAAAGAACAAAATAATGAAGCTTGTTAACAAAGGGACTGCACATTTTTATTTGAATTATATTGTATTGTCAGCATTCTTATTTTCTCAAAATATTCTTTTATTTCTATGCAGAGGGAAACGTCCTGCAAATCCTGCTAATGGTTCAAACAACAATGCATCAAAAAAGGGTCGTGGAGCTGGTGGTTCACAGAACCAGCTTGTTAACAGGGCATTTGAAGGTGCATCGTATGGAGGAAGAAGTGGTATGAGAGGCAGAGGCCGGGGTTGGGGTGGGCGTGCTAGAGGAAGAGGCTACCGGTAAGCTTTGGTTCAAATCCAGATTGACAAAAGGTGGTAGAGGAAGAGGCTACCGGTAAGCTTTCGTTCAAATCCAGATTGACAAAAGGTGAGGATTTGTATGAGTTTTTAACCAGAAGGATATGAGCAAAGAATAGTGGGATAAATTGATTATTAGTATGTCTTGTGTACTTTTAACAAATTTTGATACAGTTGGCAGATATTTTTTGGATTATGGAGCAAGAATTTCTTCCTTCTCGGGTGGCTTGCGTAATTGAATGGGCTTCCTTGAAAAACTGAAGTTAATAGACACGGCTTCTAGGCACTTGCCAAACCAGCTGCACCGTGTGGTCTGGGTGCGTGGGTCTCACCCAGATATTACTTGAATGATTCAAGCTATTCATTTTATAGGACATAATGTTTGCCTCGTCCACTGAAACTCCATCAAAAACTTGATTCAAACACATTCTGATTCCCAATTATTTTCAAGATGCGCGGATCAAGTATTTAACAATTATGATTTTTTTTTTTTTTTTTTTATGTTGATGAGATACCCATTGTGTCCAATTAAATGAACTACCGGATGTTCAAGTAAGATCTGGTTGGGACCCAAGTGCAATGTGCATTCCAAATCAGCAACTGCCGAGAAGCTGTGATCTACGTATTAATTTAGACAATTGCGACTGAAGCATGCAATATGCCTGCTGGAAAAGTGGAAGGCTTGATGCTAGGCGTTGGGGTCATAAATTTCTGTATTGTTTGGTTTGGTTTCCCAACTTCCGATTTTCCTCGTAGATCGATCCATTACCTAGACTAGTTAAGGATGTTCTTTTGAATGAATGGACCATGAAAGGGTACATTATCTTGTATGGAAATTCTGGACAAAAAATCCTTGTACATCATTACGTAAGGTACAATCTATATATCACACCAACAATATCAGCAAGGTATATACAGTTATATACTTAGTACAAAATTCCGTATGCGATCAACAATACCTATAAACATCAGAAATAATTTGTCTTTCTACGGTTTCCATAGTCCTTCCAGTTTTCATCCAGGCACTAGAAATTATTCACTCCTTATGGGAATTTTAATTTCAGGTGGTCTTGGGCCCTGTAAATGATCATCTGAAATTTCCGAAGGGCTAACCAATTCCCACTTCATAGAGTCCCTTACACCTAGATTCTGTGTCCGACCCATGCTTGGAGCTCTTGCCGGAGACCTAATTCCTCCGTTACGCAAAAACCGCACAAATCTCGCCATTCTGTTCCAAGCTCCCTTTCTACTTGGAGTCATTGTCCCTGGATTTCCTCGAAAGCTATCGCAATATTTCTTGATTACTCGAACGACGAAAAACAGAAAACAGAGGGTGGAAGTGGCGCCTGAGATGAGGTATAAGCCCCAGAAGCTTTGGAGGCCAAGGCTATCAACTTCTGTGGTGGTGGAGTTGTAGTTCGAACAACTTGTTAACTGGTTGAACCACCTTTCCTCCAACCTTTTTAGGTCTCCATTTTCTGATATGGTCAGAATGGCTTCAGAGAAATCGGTGGCTATCGGAGAACCTTTCTGGAATGCCTGCATGAATAGCATTAAGACTTTTTAACAATTGCTCTATCTCAAATCCAAGAACACACTGTATGACCATTGGAAATTAGTGTTGTTCATTAAGGAAGATTGCCCCATCACAATGTATTTTTTGCCTTGAATTTCATTTTCAAGGCAACCAAAAGAGAGGGCAGAGTTCAAGTGAGTACTCACAAAGCCAAATCCACCAAATCTGTAGACTGGTCCAGTGGCAGTGTACTCGTCACAGTACTCCTTGAGGAAAACTTTTTCATATGGTAGTTCAAGAAATGCTGCTGTGATATTGCCACTCTTGAACTTCTTGGGGTAATTTTCTTGGTTCCCAACTTCAATTACGTTTTCGAAACGAAGTACATTCCTCAGGTAATCCTTCACAAACGAATCACCATCGCAGCCGACTGTGGCATTGCTCCTCCTCAGCCACTCGATGTCCGTCACCGTTGGCTGCAGAAGCGGGACAGTGAGCATGGAAGTGAGACTGGCTGTGTAGCTTGAAGTCACCACAAACACAACAAAGAGCCACACCACCACCACCACTTTTGTGTAGTTGCTCTGAATCTTCTCTCCTGCGTAATTCCACGTGCTAAAGTGACACCATAGAGAAAATTTTCCAAACGAAGTGGAAATTAAGGGCTGTAAAAGACCTGGGTCGAACCCAGTAGTGGGTCGACAAGGATTGAAAGCATGGCACGAGCTTTAAAAAGGTATAAAAGTTTTGCTTCTCTCGTTTGAGGCGATTTCAAATAAGCTTTAGTCGATTTCAAGTACTTTTTATCATGAACAAAAAGTATTTTAAGTGGTAGAGAGATGTTAAGAAATAAAAATCTGACTGATCCTCGCGATTTAAAATTTCACTTTCCGGAACAATTTCGTTGGTAGGTTCAGTTGTGACATTTGAAACCAGCGTTACAGGTGCAGCTTTGAAAAGAGGAACACAAAACAAAAAATATGTGTGGTGACCATAATAATTTTTGTTTATTTGTTTTTTGGGCTGCTGAAAATGTTTTCAAAACAAATGAAAATGCAATTTTTGTGTTTCTAGAATTTCTGGAAACTAGTGGAATTGATTATATATTTTGTAAACAAATTATGGTGCTTGTTTCAAAAAACATCGGAAACAAAAATAAAAACTTTTCCAAACAGAGCCAAAAGATGACATTCTGTCAGTTTCCCTTTACAATTTACATGTTCCTAATTCCTATGTTAGTGATAATATTGAGTTGATTTGAAAAAAGTTTTTAGCCAGACAAACACGGACGATAGAAATTAGAGAAACATGGTTCGTTTTACAGCCCTAAATGTAATTCCTGTTTATTGAAACTTATTAATGGTGTTTGCTTTATCTGTCCATCATGCTTACTGTGAGCAAAGAAAAGGGAAGAGAAGGTGAACCAAAGGGCAGTGCTGAGTTGATCCTTCCAGGGGCCTCTGAATTCTGGATTGGATTGATGTTCCAAGAACCAAACAATGACCATGGTGTAGACCATCACTAGAAAAGTCACCGTCCACATTTCCTTAGTGAATGGCTTCATGAACATCCATGCATTAGACTCATCGGGTTTTGCCGGAACTACCATCGACAACCCAGACTCGGCAAAAGGCTGCGTGAATTCCACATATCTCGATCGGTTCACCAGTATTGTTATATCACCAACAACTGCATCGTAGGTCTTCAGGGCGTGCAAGAAAGAAAGAAGCAAGCGTATCAATACTAGAAATTATAAGCAATAAACCTAGGTGCACAGAACACTCTCCAGGTTGAGCCCAAAACAATGCTCATACCATTGTGAGTAGTCTACGCATTTTTTGTGCACGAATTATGTGCATTTAGCACAAAAGAAAGGAAGAAACAATCATATCATCGTTTGAAATCACTAACAGAACACATGTACATGCATAGAATTCGTGCACAACATACTCATCAGGGTATAGCCCCCGAAACTATTGGATCCATACCTTGTGAACCTTTTTTCAATAATGCTATGTACCCCAAAATGAGAAATCAAATGAATCTGGACCATTTGATTTCTCCTTACTGGGTACATAGCATTGCTCATCATCATTTTTTTTGGGCATGTTTTATTGGTGCACACTCGCAACAGAGACATCTTCTAATTGCCTACTGTTTCTCATGTGGAACAATTCAAATTTATACCAAAACATCTCAGAAAGGTCAGGTGAAGAAAAGTCATTGGAGAGAAGTCAGAATATCTCAAGAAAGAACAGTTCCAAGGGAAAATTATACTGTCTTGTAATGTGTTCAAACGTTTCTCGTGGATAATATTGACTTAAAAAGCTCTCTTTTATCTTAACATCAAAGGGAGTTCTTTGGTAGGTGAAAATTGTAATGCAAAAATGAAAAATGTTTCCTTGCCTATATCATCCTGAGAAACATGTAGATGAGTTTTCAAATATTCATGACCGTAAAATAATAATCTAACAAAGGTCCATAGATGATTTGTGTTAAAGCATTCAACTCAAAATCAATTGGCAATCAGAGAAGAGGCCGCCTAGGCTCATATAGTTTTCGAGGTGGTAATTAACCGATGTGGGACAATTTCCAACAATTCGTTCATTGGATGTTGCAATGTACAATCTAAATGTATGTATGTATATTTATCACTAATTTCAAGCATGAGTGGCCCCTATAGGAGCAGCAGTTGGATACTCGGAAGAATTTATGGAGGGAAAAGAAAAGATAAAAAATCCAACAGAACGATTTTCGGTTCCTTATCCTCTTCATTTTCTTCAGTAAATTCCTGCAGAAATCCAAGATCCAAACACAAGAAGAAGATAAGACTTAAGAGCAAAGAAAACCAAGGATGGAATTGGTCAATACCTTGTTGATGACACTCTCGACCAGCGCTTCATATGTATCGTTCTTCGGATAAAACTCATAGGGAAGAGAATAACTCAGCTGCAAAACACTTAACGCCGCGTGGAAAACATCGATGCAGAAACCGGAAGGTGCAGAATGCCCCTTCCCTAAAGCGTCGCTCCATGACACCTTCACAAATTTCTCAAAAGAAGAATTTCCAGGGATCACAATCCTCAACGGCGTTGCTACCGTAGGCATTACCCATCCCTTTGGTACCCCTCTTAGTTTTCCAGGCCAATGCACCGAGTCACTCCACGCTTCCATGCTCTCACTACCATAACTACTTGTGTTTCCCTCTCTGAAACCAAGATCAGATGACCAAAAACCAAGCTCGTTATACCTCTTCCCGATCACATTTACGATTCTGAAAACGGGAATTCGTTGCAATAACTCCCCGCCATCAAACCGTATCTCACCGCTCAAACCCGCGAAAATTGCTAGATAAAATGCTCTCGAGAAGCATTTTCTGAGTCCTATTACTACTACTCGTTTTCTCTATAGCATGTGCGATTGCGTAAACGCTGTCATACGCGCGTAAAGCATGAATTCCCGGCTCGTAACTGAACTCCTCCGGATACTCCGCCCGGAAAACTCCCTTGAATTTGCCTCTAAACTTGTCATAAGACTCTCCACTCTCGGAATAAACCCCGTCAATTCCTAGAGCACCTTGCATAGTGGAAATAACAGAAGTGTCAACTGAATCCAAGACACTAGAAACTGATTCTGTGACTACCCACACAGAGTCCCTCCCCACTAAACCTAATCCATTTGCTTCTCTGAACAAATGAGTTGCTAACGACAAAGAAGATTGAAGAACAATAAAGACTCTTGATTTTTTCACCAACAACTTTGCAACCTCGTCACGGACAAACCCATCTGGGTTAGAAACAGAAGAAAGTGGTGGAAAAACCAAACTGTGCTCGATAACAGAACCAGAGCTCTGGAGTGCTTCGGATAAGAGAGAGAGCATGCCGGAGTCGCCGCCATAGGCGTCGTCTTCGTAGATGGCGATGACTCTTTTCCACTTGTAGGATTTTAGAATGGATGCAATGCAGTTTACTTGGTGGGAGGCGTTGGAGGCGAGTTGGACCAAGAATGGCCACCGGAGCTGGGCTAGCGGCGGAGTGACGGCGGCAGCGGAGGAGAGTGAGGACGGGGACTTGGGCTCGGGTGCCGACGTCGGCGAGTAGAGCTGATTGGTGCCATGTCGTTGCGGCGAGGAGTGCTTGGACTTGCTTCTCTTTGATCAGCTCTTCTGCTGCAAACACAATTAGAGACAAAAGTATTGAAGTATTGAACTTTTATAATCTCTTATACATTTCCATTCTTCTCGTCTAGATGAAGAACGTGATGTGGAACCTTGATCCGAATTTAGTAAAAATTACAAAAAAAAAAAAAAATACAAAGAAAAAAGACAGTGCCAGAAAGACACTACAAAGTCAGCCCAAAGCCACCTTTGATGGTATGTTTGGAATACATTACGTTAGTAACATTGGTCCCATGGAAGTAAGGCAGCATATAAGCTGAGCTCTGAAGTGTTCGATGTCGACCTTTAATGGTATGTTTGGATTACATTACCTTTAGGAACATTGGTCCATTAAAAGTAAGGGCAGCATACAAGCTGAGTTTTGAAGTTCAAGCTTGACTCGTTCAGCTTTATCCTAGCTAGAGCTCAAGTTGAGCCCAAATAATCGAGCTCTCATATAATATTGAGGTGCTTGAGTTAGGTTCATTTGGCATATATTAACGATGTATGACTCCCTCTGTCCAAAAATAATTGTCCCTTTTTAGCAGTTGTGCCATTTACAAAATTTATTATATATATTTTCAACTTATAATGATTTTTAAAAATTTTATATAATAAAACTAATTGTGATTTATCAAACATCATCCATATTGCATGGAAACAAAAATTATAGATAAACAGATATAGATAATATTTTGATACCTTCCAAATAGTGAAAAGGGACACTTAATTTGGGATGGACATATACTATTATCTAGAAACTGTTGTTGCCAGGTCTGCCACCGAATCATATTATACCACCGAAAAAAAAGGCAATTAAGAAGAAATTTCATCCAATTCAATAACATAAAAATAACTAGAAAGTATTGCACCACACAAAAAAACTAACCAGCATAAGCTGCTTGGAGGGGGTCTCTGCCAGGGGCTTGGAAGTGGAGGGATAGCTTGTGCTGTGTTGAAGTGTTGTTGAAATTCTCAACTGCTATTTCCATGGCCACTTTCTGTTCTTTGCCAATCCGAGAATCCGCATCGATAACCGCACCGATATTTACGGTTACGGTTTCAGCAGTTGTGAAGGATCCATGAGACAGAACAAGCAGGAAGGAGAAGAGCAGAGGGAGTAAAAAGGTGGTGGATTTTGATGTCCTGTTAGTGGTGGAGAATTGGGAAGGAATTCTTGGCTTAGACATGGTAACAAGGTGTCTCATTCATGCTGTTTATGGAGAAGCTTATGGGAGTTTTATATGTAAACTGGATCAGGAAATTCAAATCCCACGCTTTGGGTGAAGGAAATTCCACCATGATTTTGGTGAATTTTGACCATGTTTGGCTGGGAATTGGGATTCTCACTAGGAAAAGTCAGCGGTCACAGTTGCTATAGGGAGATCAATATCTAGTTTCCCAACTTTTCTCATATGAATTTACATCGAAATTTCTACTAACAGAAATAGGGGACTAATTGATTCTTTCTACTGTATCTCATACGGTTAACTTTTGCGGGATCAGTTTTACCATTCACAAGAGGGAGGCCCAAATATGAATTGAAAAAAGCCGCTTATGTACTGACCTTAAAAAAAACTTATCGCACTTTGGAAATTTCGAACTTTAACTCTCTCATGCCTACAGCTTCTTTTCCCCTCTAAAGATTTCTACATGCAAATCCATGATAAGAACACAATCTATTTTTCTCTCACTGTTCCAATACCTACCTAACCACATCATTTAATCATGTTGTTTTAAAGAATAGACTACAAGTATGATTCTAAGAGAACATTGTCCTTAGGTTTTTGGAACTCCGCGAAAAAATTACACACCATCTATACTAATCTATTCCACTCGTACGACGGGTGGTATACTTCGATCATGGGCTATAGCCGTTCGTGATGAATATATTTTTATTTGACATGAGACCAGTGGTTGACCCACCAGATTGAACTGTGACCAAGCCGGATATTTAAGCTAGTATTTTTGACCATTGCGTTTTGTTACCTGGTGCAAGATAATTTTCTCTTTGCATGCTATTTTTCCATTCATGGTATCCAACAAATATCATGGCAGAATGATTAGCAGAATGAATTCCTGCCTTGAGATTCCCCCATGAACTTCCATTTTACATTGTTTAACTTCTGCTGCAATCTCAGCTTGAAAATGACCTAAATTGAAAAGTCAAACTTCGAATTTTCAGGGAAATAATTGAGGTTAAAGACAGCAACCCAACTTATTGCCAAAAGTCCAACTGTCCAAGTGGCTGCATCTATAGGTTCTGTTTTTTTGGTAGGTTAGTTTTTGTTCTTCTCTGTCTATTTTTATACGTACTTTCGTTTATATTTAACGACGGCCGATGTCGAGCACCGAATTTTCTGCTGCGACGGTCCCCTTGGGAAACTAACCTAGGAGAAAAGACACGACTTTGTGCGACGATGTAAAAATGAATTTGATAGCTGTGATTTGTTTAAAAATTTGAGTTGCCACTTAACAAAAAGTTCGGACGTGTGAAGTCACCCCCGAAGACATTGATCTCCTATAGAAATAGCTTCATGAAATTATTCGCTTGAAAATATGTTTTTATTTGAATATGACTCCTTTTGAGTTGTGGTATATGAAATCATAGATGGGTCTGGGAATTTTCTAAATTTTTACTATTATGAGTGAGGAAGGTATTAGGCACCCTACATCGCCCTTTCGGTGCTTATTTTTCAAAATTAACCCTTTTTAAAATTTATCCCTGTGCAGAGAAATAAAAGAGAATCCTAACGCAGTTGAAGTTAGTAAACTGTTGTCAGAAACAAAAATGAGATTTGTGCCCACATACATCTCTCATTTATCCAAGTCAATGCAAATCGGTTTTGATTTTAAAGACCAAATCTCTCAATTCTGCTGTAGAGAACCCCGCCCCGCATTAGAAAATTCGGGACTTCACAGCAGAAAATTAAAATCAATTGAGTAAGATAGCTAAAATTCGGGACTTCCCAACTGCAATTAGTCAATTGTAATCCACAAAGACCACACCACCTAGTGTCAAGGGTGGTGCTGCCCCCTCCTTATAG
Organism: Rhododendron ovatum; assembly: GCA_019656835.1. NCBI lineage: Eukaryota > Viridiplantae > Streptophyta > Magnoliopsida > Ericales > Ericaceae > Rhododendron > Rhododendron ovatum. Next base: position 23,215,445 of record CM033798.1, read on the forward strand.
AGCTCCAACGTACGGGAGCATCACATGATCATAGCTAAAATTTCTACAGTAGAAAATATTAAACAAAGTGACTTTGCGATTGAGGATTCCTTCTTGCTCGTCTTCTAAATGAAATATGACGAAAATGTACAACTAAAACTATTAGAGGAAGATGATTTTTGTAATAAATAATTTGTACACAATAATTAGAAGAATGAACGACTCATGAAGATTTCATCATATAAACATTTTTTATGATGAATATCAATTTTTTTTTTGTCTCAAGTAACATTTTTGTCAATACATACAATAACGCAGTACCAAAAAGTTAGCGCAAATATTTATGCTAACTTATAAAAAATGTTGTCATATGCAACTACAGATTCTTATAGGGTTGCGCGTTCATTTCTTCCAGTCCAAATATAAAATATTAAATGAAGTGTTAATTTTTTTCCACATAAATACAATTTTAGGACAACCATTGAATTCTTTTAAAAAAAAATCTTGAATGAAATGATATTAGATGGACGAACATATGTAATTTTGGTACTTTTTTTTTTAATTCTGAATATATCTTAAAAATTCGATATGGGTGTTCCGAGCTCATTCGCCCTCCAATCCATACTTGAGAATGATACCATAGAACTCGCGGCCGAACATCTAGTCTAGACATCAAGAAGAAAAGAACATGGCTAGTCCTTGTTAGATGACAACGGTTTATATCAAGATTCACTATCAATATCCAAATACTAAGAATCTTGTGAGGGAAAAAAAAAAAAGTTACTCCGCTAATCATCCCAAGGGTTGGTTTGATGGTCTTTGTCTCAAATTGTAGGGTTTTGAATCTTCCTAAGGTCTCAGATTTGATTATTTGATTATTTTATCAACAATTATTGGGGCCACCTTACGACATTTCTCTCAAGCGGAAGCATGTGAAAAGTTGTGGGAGGGGCTGTCAACAAGAAAAGATCATGGTCAGTCTTTGTTAGATGATAACAATTATATCATGATTCACCCCCAATATCCAAATAAGAATCTTGTGAGGAAAAAAGAGTAGTGTAATCATCTCATGGGTTGGCTTGATGGTTTTGATCTCGGATTTAGAGATTCAAATCCTCATAAGGTCTCAGATTTGATTTTTTTTGTCAACAATTTTTAAAGGCTTCCTTATCCGCGTGAAAAAGATGTGGAAGGAGTTGCAAGGTTTAGTCTAACATGTGCATAAGCTGACCCAGTGCACCCAAGAAAAAACACATTTATTTTGTAGGGCCGATAAACAAACCAAGCTACTTGAGTTCAAGCTTGTATTTGTTTCCTTCAAAGTTCGTTTGAAATCAATTGGTTAAATAAACAAATCAAGTTTGAACACTTTTTTGAAAGTCGTCAAGTTTTTTTAACCAAGTTTGAGCAAGCTATTACTTGGCTCGTTCAATTTATAATGTATGAAAATTACTCCAGTCCGTTCCTAATTTGAGAGTCCCTTATTCAAAATGATTGTCCCTTTCCAAAAATAGAAGTAAAATTTGATGAAATTTCAAAAGTGTCTCTTATATATATTTTTTTGAAAAAGTCAATTTCATTTCATAACAAGCTCGAAACCAAAGATTACATTGCAAAATACAGGAGTGCATCAAACTATTTACTCCGGAATTAATGGACACCATACAAAAACAAATCAACACTAGGTGCCGATATGAGAATCCCATCTGGGACTAGGCAGAGAGAAATCGAAACAAAATCTCAGTAGAAACCATTACACAAAAATAACAGATGTAATCAGAACAACAAACATATCACAATTGAAAAGGAATCTAATCTCGAGGTTCGCTGACTAAAAAGAGAACCAATCCAATCCAGTTGATCTAAGCTGTCATGCGAAGCTCGGCGGCTGGAGACCAAACCCTACTTTGCCCTTGACTTGCGGTCGTCTCCGAAGGCGCAAGGCCGGCCCACGACAGAAATCAACCAAATAAGCAGCCTTCCGGTCCCATGGACTTGCTGTCCTTTTAGCATGCTGGCCAGTTAGAGAAACTCCGTAGCAAGCCCCGCTGCCACGATGAGCTCCAACCACGCTAACCGAAGCAAACCAAACTAGGTCTAGGTGGCTGAGCGTGGTGACGACGACTGGTAACTGTCAGAAAGACTATCCATTAAAACCCATCCAAAACCCATACTAGAATAAGAATGAAAATAAAATTGCCCACCACCACAACCTCATTAGATCTGGGGGAGACCCGAATTGGTACGCAACCGGACTAGGAAAACTAGCTGGTAGAGGAGACGAAAAACTCGTCGGAAAAGGAAAAGTAAAACCCTAAATCCAAAAAAGCTGGTAAAGTGTCTCTTATATGTGAATACAAATAGTACAAAATAGATAGAATATAAGAGTAATGATGGAAAGTAGGTATAATAATTATATGTCTACTAAAAAAGTTGAAATTCTTAAAATGAACTCTCATTTAGAAAGAATTCCTAAGAGAGACCCATTTAGGAACAGAGGGAATACAAATTAAAGCTTGATGAATGTTGACATCTTGTTAAATTTTAAAAAAACCCAAGAAAAAAGGCGGTTAAGAACCGGGTCAACCCGCCACCAATGAGTCAATGACCCAGTGCTGAAGCCCTACCCAAAAAGGTTCGTTAGCTTCAAAATTCCCCAGTTCCCTGTTTCTTGCGTTCAACCGATTCATGTGTCTTGTCCCCCCCCAAAAAAAAAAACAAAAAAAACAAGAGAAAAAAAAATCTGATTCCAGTGCAGCGTCTCAGTTCTTCTGCGTTCTGAGCCCCTTTTATTACAATCGAGTAGAGCACAGACCTAACAACAATCATACTATCAGTAATTACGTACATACACATATCGATACACATGGCTCAGTTCTGGAAACCAGGTACTGAGAGGCCACCTCTCCTCGACGACGACGAAGGAGGCATTCTTCTCTATTCTGCGTCTTCCTCCTCATCCGGGTACTTTTCTTTATTCCCTTTTGACCATATTCTGTGCTTCTTTTCTTTATGCGTAAATTGATAGATAGATAGATATATGTATGTAGGGGTTTGGGAGAAAGTGTATTCTGTTTGTATAATGATGGGGTGTACTATTATTATTACAGATATGGGTATGTTAGCATAGAGAAACAAAGGCAGAGACTCCCTGTGTTCAAGTACCGGACGGCCATTCTGTACCTGGTTGAGACACACGCCACCACCATTGTCGTTGGCGAGACTGGAAGCGGCAAGACTACCCAAATCCCTCAGGTTCACTCTTCCCCTTTTTTACTTTTCCTATTACTCTCGTTGAGATGAATCAACAACTGACAAATGTTTGGTGTAAAGCTAACAATAGCGAACAAAATTTGAATAAGAAAGGACAAAACTAGAAAAAAAAAGCCCAAAAAGCTAGGAGGAATGGGGGCTAAGCATCTCCAGCCCTGACCTGCTTTTTTTTTCTTTTTTTTTTTATGCAAATTTGGTCAAAAGCTCTATTTGGGTATGCCTTCTCCAATGATAAACCAAATATTTACCCAAATCTAGTGTTTTTTAAGTTTTCCCTCACAAAATTTGAGTTAAAATGGCACAATTTCAGATACTAAGAAAGTGAAAAGAGGTGGATCTCCCCTCATTTGGGCAAGAGAAAGGGTAAAAGCCAAAATGAGTAGGCAAAAAGGGTATGCCATTGGAAACGGGTTTTTGATGTTTTTACTTAAATTTTGAGTTTAGGTACGAAAAAGGGTAAGGATTGGAGATGGTTATTGTGTGTGTATATAAACGCATAGTTAATAAAGTGATGAAGCTAAGTGATAAAAGTTCATGTTTTTATGCTTAGCACGATTTTGGATTTAAGGTTTTGGTCAATAGGTTCTTTAGTACAATGACATTAAACTTTGATTTGCACCACCATAAGGTTGGTGTTAAATAGTTATATGATGTTGGATTCTTATTTGTCCCAAGTCATTTAGCTATTTCCTCTATTTGACGTGTAATTATTACGTGTAATACATTGTAAAAATACATCTGTTGTAGCTGTACCCTACATTTCTTAGGTTTCGCTGTGTTGTACCAGTGCCTGTACTCCTGCTTCTTAGTAAATAAGCATGTTCATTTTTGTTGTCTCATGAATGGGAAATTTATATTTTCTTTGTGAGTGTGCCTTCATTTTTTGTAATGGGTTTATCATGAAGAACCAAAACCGTGTGAACCTATGAAGCACGGGTACTTCGAAAATGTCGCCGTACTCGTACCCGTACCCGTACCCGTACCGGGTACTGGTACGGCGTGGGTACGGCAAGGGTACGTTTTAGCCCAAAATGAAATTTTTTCAAAATTTCTGGGATTTTTTTGTAAATAATTATAAAATGTGGGCTTATTGTGTAATTTATTTGTCATTTATAAACACCCCTCTCTCTTTGTCCATCTCTCTCTTCGTCTCTCTCTGTATATTTTTTTTATCGATCAGAATAGTCTCTCTCTTTGTATATATGTACAAATGTATGCATGTGTAATGTATATGTATATATGTATCTGAAATTCTGAATACTAATAGATATGCATATTTGCACTGATTTTGCTTTTTTTTTGGTAAAATGGGTTTATATTTCATTTTATGCAATAAAAAATAGAAAAACATTATACATATATATATGTATATATATGCCGTACCCCCGCCGTACCCGTACCCTACTTTTTTGGGGTTTTGCCGTTTTCCGTACCCGTACCCGTACCGTACCCGTACCGCGTACCGGTACCCGTGCTCCATAGGTGTGAACCAACCAGAAGAAAGCGGATGATTTATGCAGGCGTTTTTTTGTTTATGTATGTAATTGTTTGAATGAATATCTTTTGTCTGATGCCAATTGGGGCTCATGGAAAGTGGTTTAGCTGGTAGATTCTGATAAAATACGTTTGTTCTGATGAATTTCAGTTCCTCAGAGAAGCAGGTTGGGCTGATGGTGGGCGTGTGATTGCTTGCACTCAACCGAGACGCTTAGCTGTTCAGGTTGTTTTCACAGCTTAAGCTGTGCTACCAGCATCATTTCTTCTTTTCCATATTATGATTGAAAATTCTTATCATTTTTGTAATTTGTAATCACTTTAGACTGGTTAAATGGCTTCGTGATGAGTGCTTTACTCGATTCTCAATTGCTAAAGAACCAAGGATCATTCCTTCAAATTAATCACATGAGATGAGGAAAGGATATCTACAATTTTATTGAATGGTTGTTTTTATCGATATTTGTGCCTTGTTGGTTTTGTATATTCCCCTTCCCTTATTTTCTGGCTCTCTTTTATATTGAGTCATTGTACTTTGCAAACTATAACCAACTTTTATGATCATGTACTTCTTACAAACTCAAGGTTTTGATGATGCACAGGCAGTGGCTTCAAGGGTGGCTGAAGAAATGGGTGTCAAGCTTGGGGAAGAAGTTGGTTATACAATTCGATTTGAAGATCTAACGAATAGAGTGAGTGTTCCCACTTTAATTTTAAGCTTTTAGAGTTGTAATTTATTGTCTTTGACAAAGGTATCTCTACTAGTATCTCCCACGAAATCTGCCTTTGGATAATTTGGAAGGTTAGATATTAAAATGAGATTTTTCTGCATTATTATCGTGTTCATATTTCAATACCTTCAATGGTGGGAGTTCTTTTCTTTTTGGCAGCACAGGACTCGACTAGGATCAAATTTCTCACCGATGGGGTGCTACTAAGAGAGATGATGGAAGATCCTCTCCTGACCAAGTATAGGTAAGTAAGTCACTCTTTACACATGTATACATCACTACAACTTATTTTCTCCCCTTATTGTAATCTGAGAGGCACGGACACGTTTGGTGACACTCTTGGAATATGCTAAGGACATACTAAAATGTATTCGTTTGCGGACCGTTGATTTGCATCGTCACAATGTTGTTCTTAATTGTGCAGAAGTAATGTTTTCGACTTTAAAATGAATTCATAACATACCTTTTGTAACAACAATACATTTACATTCGATGTGTCCCCGACGCGTCCGTATCCCATATTTGTGTTTGGGCTTCTTAGATTGGAAATTGATGACCGGGCATAGTTTCAAGGTTGTTCTACCGAATTCCGGTTATCTCGAAGGGGATCATTCATTAGAAGAGGACCAAGAGGTGTGATATCGTTGAGAGTTTAGCCTAAAGAGTTAAAAGCACAATGGCTTAAGTGGAAAGTGCTTTTGGCTTGTTTTCTTTCCAAATGTTGCTGACATAGTTAATTCATTATGAATGAAAGTGCTTTCAATGCGCATGTCATATTCTGGGTGAGTTTGAAGGGAAATCAAATGTACGGCAAGTCATGCATCAACTGCATATTCTTTCGGTGCAAGGTTCGCAAAAGAAGTTCAAACATAATAAACCAAGGATTATGTGCTATCTTGGAAAGAAGTGAATAGAGTGTTTGTGCATCGAGTCAAGCAGGACCAATCGATTCATCTACTAATAATGTATTTATTCCCATCCTTAACTAATCTCTTTGTGTCCTTAATAAAAAAAATTTGTTGTAATATCTTAGTGTTACATTCCGACTTGAACTTGGAAGGGTCCCTATTGTAAAGGTGCAAATTGATAATTAGGGTGGATTGGTGTAAGAAGAGTGGATAGCAAAGCAAAGTCCTTGCAAAAGAGGAAAGAGTGCCATCTCCCAGGTTTCAATGATTTTTACTTCTGGAATATTGTTGGCCATCAAATAATCTCAAAACTTAAGTGCTTTATATACCCAACTAGAAATAAAGTTACCATCAATTCAATATTTACATTGCATACTACCCTTCATCTTAGAACAAGCAGAGAGTGTATCATGGAAAATTAAGTTGCATTTGCGTTATTTTTTTTTTACCAATATCTTTGGAACCAAACTTGTAGTTAATCCTTACGACATATTTGTATCTCCTTAGCTACATAAATATAGTACTATAGTGCTTATTTCACTCCTTTGAAGAAGGTATTCTTGTAGTTGAAATTTCAGATTTTGGAAATTTGCTTCAACCATCACCACTTCTTAGATATTGGTTGCTGGATTTCGAGCTTGTTTGCTGGACTTCACATAAACTAGTCCTAAAATCTCATCTTTGAGCAAGTCTTATTTGGGTCTTCGTTTGATTGTATTTGTTCGAACCTTTGACCACTGCATCAAACATTTGATATTTCCTTTTCTTTTATGAATATTGAGCATTTCTCTTGAGCATATCTCAGCTAACTTAATGTAACGATAACTTGTTCCGGTATCATTCTCATAACTTGTTCCATATTCATCCAGTGTCATAATGGTTGATGAAGCACATGAGCGGTCTATTTCGACTGATGTGTTATTGGGTCTCCTGAAAAAGGTGTCCTTTTTTTCCCTATCAAAACATTGTCAATCTATCATGGTTTCAGTTTTTTTTTTTGTTTTTTGAAACGGTGTCTATTATGGTTTCAGTCAAAACAAAAAACTGTAGCTATGTTATTTATCAATCCTTTGTGTTCCTTTTGCACCTGCTAATGAGTAATGACATTCTAGATCCAACGGCGCCGACCTGAACTGCGCCTGATTATCTCGTCTGCTACTATCGAAGCAAAATCGATGGCTGCTTTTTTTCATACCAGGTTTTTCTTCTCTCTGTTTGGATAATATCTAGCTCCTCTATTTGGATAATATCTAGCCTCTCTATTTTTAGCTCCTGTGCTCGCATTCGCTCCCGCCCTTGCATAGCAAACTTGTGAGTTGTGACTTAGGCTACAGGTGAAGAAGATAAGAAGAACGGTTCTGGGATGCGGTTTGACATAGCATTACTTCCTGTGGCTGTCAATGGTTTAAGTTTTATTTTTGTTCGCTGCTATCAAGGTCTATAACCTATATGGTGGATCCCCATACCGCAAGCCTTTGGTGGTTTGGAAGAGCCTATTGGGTTCCCATGCACCGACATCCTCACCGACGAGATGGTTATTTGGGGTTGGCTCCGTTTGACAGCCGATTTGAAGAAGATTTCAAAGTTCTCTTTGACCCGCCTTCTTTTTATTGGCAGGTCTGATGCAAAATTCAATCAATTTTCTCCCAAGGAGCCCGAGACTCTCTTCTTTCTACCCAATATCAAGAAATTCCAATTTGCTGCCCTAACCAGCTTGAAAATGACCCCGGGCACCCCAGTCACTAGTCTACAATCCGCACACTCATTTGCCTCTAATGCATCTAGAATTTGTCTGCTTGCAACAAAGGCATTTTGAGTTTTGGACACTAGCTTTCCCACCAGACGCTTCAATTGAGTAGCCAATCTTTTGCTGACAACCTATAATCTTCCTCAAGGATAGAGCGTCATCCCCATGATCTCCAATCTAGCCACCTCCCAGGAAAGTTCAAAAAAATGTGGAAGTTCCCATCAGGACCCAGGATAATGCTGCCACTATCTGTTGCTCTTTATTTTAATTTTTTTTGTTTGCATTTATATGTAAAATCCTTTTGCCACAAAACATAATTCAGCTATATCTTTATGGAAAAACGACAGGTTCATCTTTAGTGTGTTGTGCTAAACTTTGGCTTCATAACAATTACTAAATTTGGGCAATTGCCATTCTGATACTTGCTCTCAAATTTCTGGACGTGGTTTTGGAATCCTTCCCAACTCCCACTTATTTTGCACACTATTTTATTTGTTCTACTTCTACATATTAGTAAAATGTATGCTTTAAAAATCAACAATTTGTGCCTTTGCTTGTAAATATGCGATGTCCATCTTGAATTTTAACATCCTGATTATTATTTTTTAATTGAAACTAGCAAAAAGCGCCGAGGGTTGGAAGGTGAAGATTCTGTACCAAAGACAGAGCCTGCCATATTGTCAGTTGAGGTATGCTAAGCTTGTGATATGATAATTATGTTAGTGCTTTCATGACAACTAACAAATGCGCAGTAGTGTTGATCTTGGCGGCATAGTAGGACTTTGTCATGGTTGGTGGTGATAATGTTGAGCTATTACCAATACAATTTCCAGGGTAGAGGATTTAACGTCCAGATATTTTACGTAGAGGAGCCTGTTTCTGACTATATCCAAGCAGCCGTTTCAACAGTAATGTCAATTCATGATCAGGTATGTTGAAATCTATGATTAGTGGTTGGAATTCTCTCTTTGATGTCGAAAATATGAGAGCTATAGTTACTATTTTTTCTCATATTTCTGATGTAGCAGTGCTATTGAAATTCTATACCAGTCTTGGTGAATCAACATACTTTACAATTTCTGTATTTTATTGCTGACTGTGATGGAATAGTAGTAAACCAAGAGAAGGAGAGGAAAAGGGGATGCTTGTAAAATGATGGATTTCACGAGTTATCCTGAAATTTAGCCAACTGAAAGGAGCCGTTACATAGCAGAAGAAGTTTAGATAATAAGAATACTAAGAGGAGAGAAGTGTACTACTTTGCAGGGATTGTCTGAGGTCTGCACTCAGGGTAATTGGATGCCCATGCTCAATCTTTAACAAAGAAAAATATTCAATGAAACTCCTTGTTTATGGTCAAGGGCCTTATTTATTGATGCACGTTCATGGCTAACACAAACCTTCTATGTTTTGTGGGCTACTATGAGATTCCAAGTCTAGTAAAACATAATGTTCAGGACAAGTGATTGGTTGTACTGTATCGCCTACTTTGATTTCACGTTTCTGTAAAATATATACATGAATTGTTTCTGGATTATCAATAGAACTCTCGATCCATCTCATATCAATAACTCGACCCCCAACACCTGTAGGTAGTTTTAGGGAAGTTTCTTTTAGGCCAGAAAAGGACTTAGGAAGCATCACAACCTCTTCAAATGGAAAATCAATATGCTATCAATGATTTTTGCTTCCTCTAGAGTTCTCTTTGTAACATCTTACTTGTACCACTTCAAGTTATTTAGCAAATTATACTGTAGTCTATTAGACATGATTAAAATATCTCCAACTATTTGTTTGCAATAGGTCCAATCCAAAATTTCCAGTCTTTTCATGTACTTGGAATTGGAACCTATTGCCCGAGCCTATGTTTATGTTATTGAACTGTTCTTCAACTACCCAATTTCTGAACCATGAACCAATTCCAGTTATTCCATTCTTTTTAACTTCAGCTTTTTGAGTGGGATAAAAAGGGCCATTGCTTGGCACTGTGGTCAAAGCGTCAAGTTACAAAGCGGGAGAGAATCCTTTTGCATCTAACCAGTGAACGTGCATTTAGTTATTTGAAATTTTCTTGTTCCCATGGTGGAGGTTCCCTTTAGAAAGTATTGACCCTTTTGCTATTAGTTTCTTCAGGCGGTTACCACTTACCATAGATGGGTGTCTTCTTGTTCATAATAATTTGATGTAGCGTTCTTAAGAAAGACAAACTAATCGGTTTACATTCTGTTTGTGTTGTAGGAACCAATGGGCGATATCCTTGTATTCCTTACTGGTCAAGATGATATTGATGCCGCAGTTCGGTTGCTTACAGAAGAAGCTCAAAATAACAGAAAGTCTTCCTCAGGTACATTCTTTATAGAGGACTATCCAGGCTTATCTGCATAATGCGTAATGTTAGGAGTCTACTTGAAGATACTATTTCAGGTTTTTAAGGGTGAAAATAGGGTGGTTCATTGATCTCCATGTTTTTGACATATATTTTTCTTACCTTGAATTACACGTGGTTTCAACATCTGAATCAGGACTACTTGAGTAAGAATTATGCATTTCTGATTTTGGTTGTTGCAGGTTTTTGAAATTTATTGCACGGACCACCTTAAATTTCCCTGTATTTGTCTTGTGGCCTTCTCTTATTTTCGGGTGGCATTCCCTTTATGCCTTCTTCTTAATATAACTATTTATTTATCAAAAAAAAAAAAAAATTCCCTGTATTTGTAGCTGTTCATGTAGACTTGTGCTTCTTTTCTCCATGTCCTCTTTTACTTCGGTTTCTTTATGTGGTTGGATGACAAAGCTTGTCCTACTGCGTACTCTTCCCTAATTTAGTTGGCTGATTTGACTATCTTTCTGCCCAATCTTTGTCTACAGGATTGGTTGTTTTGCCTTTGTATTCAGGACTTTCACGTGCAGACCAGGTTAATATTTCCCAGGTTTAGTCAAATTATATCGTGCTGATCTTTCTCTTAATTTTCTGACTTGCATTTCCTTTTTTTTCGCTTATAGGACCTTGTATTTTCCCCTATTCCCAGAGGTAAAAGGAAAGTGGTGATATCAACAAATATTGCAGAGACCTCGTTGACTTTGGAGGTAACATAATCACAAAGATGTTTTGCTTCCTTCCCATGTGAGAATTTGTTTGAACTTCTATTGGCATTCAGCAGGAAGTACTGTAAATGGTTTGATTCTTTTGTGTTTTTCCTCTCTGTACAGGGTGTTTCCTATGTCGTAGACAGTGGGTTCTCCAAACAACGGTTCTACAACCCGGTAACTTTACTTTTCTACACGTTGGCTTTTACTTGTGTATTTTGGTAATCAAATGATTTATGCGAACGATGAGTGGTTTCTATGTCGTATGGAATTTTATGCAATTTGCGTGACATCTAAGGGCTTGTTCATTTTGGGGATTTTGGATTTGAATTTGTAATGATTAGGGTAGGGAGAGAGGGGTAATGATTGGAGAGAGGTAGAGATAAAAATGAAAGTAATGATTTGAGATAGGGGTAATGAGTGGATTTTGGAGTAGGGTAATAATTTAGAGTCCAAAATCCAAATCCTCAACTGAACAAGGCCTAAGATTTTAGCCTATTTAGAGCATTAAGGGCTACAGCAGTATCAGGGTCTCAGTTCATCATTCTTTTCTTGTTAAGTTATGGATCTCTCATGAATTCAATTACTGATGCATTATACGTGGCATTTTCTGCCTCTTATGAGTTGTTAGAATTGTGCATCAATTTGTGTGTAGCAAGTCATACTGAGGATGATCTAGAACCTATCAGAAATGTGTTGACTCTGATGACTTCACATGGTTACGTTTTATGCACATGTTACGTCCTTTCCAGGATTTACATTCAACCTCTTTCACAATTTCCCTCACTTATTTCTTGTTCTTGGATATATCTTCAAGGGGTGCTACATTTTAGTGATTGTGTTACCATTTTTAACATTAATATTACATCCTGTGTCAGATATCCGATATTGAAAACTTGGTGGTTGCACCGATATCCAAAGCATCTGCTAGACAAAGGGCTGGTAGAGCTGGAAGAGTAAGACCTGGAAAGTGCTACAGGTGCCTAACTTACAACCTTTGATCTTACCATTTTTCGCTTCAGAAGGCGCAGCCATATGCTAAAACTTTTTCTAGATCTCAAACAAAAGCAATTATTTAGTTGACAAAGTCTTGTTTAGGACAACCTTTGTATGTTTTTTCCGGTCCAGGGGCATGAGGCTATTTTAGTTACATTTGAGTATTTGATTGATTCATATTCTGTTACACTTGGTTGTGTAACCAGAAAAGCATTTTATCCTCAAGTCGGCCTTTTAGTACGGTAATGCTCAACCGTTATCTCGATTCTAATCTCTTTCTTTGTGGGTGTGTGTGTGAGCTCGTGAGAGAGCATTATCCTGTGCTATTGTTATAGATTAGTGTCATTTATCTGGTGCTCACTTTCTTAGTCCGTGTTCGGTAGGCTGTCAGTAGGGTCACAGACTTGCAGTTAAATCAGAGGCAGAAAAGCATTAGAAAGAACTACTGCTGGTTGATGATTAACACTCGAGGTCAAATGTGTTCACTTTTGGTGAAACAGTAGGGGGGATTAGTTTTGATATGTATTGGCGATAAGATGGAGTTTATACTGGGTATGCTGGTTCAATTTTAATTTTGCCTGTACCATGTTGATTTTCCTATTGGGAGCAAATTTTAAAGGTGAATTGAGCTGTGGGCCTATAGCTACAACTTTGGTGGTTTGTAAGAAAATGAGGTATTAGCCACAGCAAGTGGAAGGGAAGTTTAAGCATCTTTTGCCAACAAAAAAAAAAAAAAAATTGCTCAGTTAGCTAAATGTTTGCAGTATTCGGATGAATGTGTAGCAGTTTTTGGTCATATTGGTGGGGGGGGGGGGGCGGCATAAGTTTAGCATGATAAGGGAGGCTAGTGCCATTTCAGAAAGCTGGATTTCCGTAACCTCGGGGGAGGTCTGTGTAGTTTCATTGAGAATAAGTTGCTTCTATTGACGATGCTCGTGCTTCCTTCTCGAGTTCTTAGCTGCTGGCTTTCTTAGATACCTATGTCGAGTAGTTGTTATGGCATTTTTTCGATCGTATTTATTTTGAGTTCTCCTTAGATGTAAATTTTTTCTCAAAGAGATTGATCTTTTGCCAAAAACCATTTTTATTGTCCAACCATTCTTTTTTCTGCATTTTAGGGCCTTGTTCTCTTCACTTTTCAAAAAGAATTTTTCAAAAAAATTCCCCCTAGATTCCGCCTACTTCCAACATTTCTCTCTCTATCTCTCTCCACTTATTACCCCTACGATTTTTCAAAAAAAATTTCAAAAACCAAACCAAACACCGCATTAATGTATATTGTCAGAATTCTTCATATTCTAGGGACAAGTATGTTGCTTTCTTGTGCAAGGAATTTATGGGGAAGTTCAGGCAGTTTAGCTGTGTTCCTTAGTTATTGTTTTCTTGCTATTGAGTGACAAAGTTAACTGTTGGTGGTCATTACCAGGTTGTATTCAGAAGAGTATTTTGTCAAAGAAATGTCTGCCGAGGGGATACCAGAGATGCAGAGATCAAATCTTGTTTCTTGTGTGATTCAGGTCTGCATTTTGTTGAAGTAATTCTTATGCATATCTCTATCAATCTTACTGGATTTGAGTAGTTCAAGCGGTTGTCATTTACCAAACTGTTTGACTAGTGGGCCTGGATTCCCAGGGTGATAAAACTATTTGTGCTGGATATTGCATCTCTGTACATAGTCTTTCATCTGTTCTGCGATGATGTCTGCCTTTCCAGTTCCATGGCTCTTTTCTTGACATAATGAAAGAGTTGTTCACATCTGTAGATGTATAGTAGAGATGTAGGAGCCATACAGTTTTTTTATATATTGTACAGATTGGTTGCACCGTTGCTTAAGGCACTCTAAGTTAAAGATTTTACCAGCGCAACAGGATTATTTAGTCCTCTGTGAGTATGCTATCATATTTGTTCTCTATGTCTATCCCCACTTCCGCTTCCCCTTGTGGTTAGGCCTTTTCTTGGTGTGATATCCACTGGGTATAGACTTCATTTAACCCATCCTCTATTTTCTGTTATCATCAGGTGCCAATCATAAATTATTGGGGATGAAGTACGTTAAATTCCATCAGGGTTGCTCGGGGGCTTTGGAGTGGTATCTGTTAAATATGGAAGGAATTCTTGATATTAGAGTGGGGAGAAGGGATAAGGCAATGTGTTGGCATTACAAGTGGTGTTGTGATGAGCGATTGTGCACATTTCCCTCCTTTCATGCTTGTTATGTACGGGGATTCGAGGGTTGGTCTTTCCATGGGAAGAAATTTGGTTCTGTTGGAGCCCTAGCTAACATTGCGTCTTTTGTTGGAATCCTGCCTCGGAAATACTTGATACTGTTGGTGATCATTGTCAATTGGTGTTGCCTTTACAAGTGACTAAGAGCATCCATAGTGGAATAACCAAAAGTCAATAATCAAAAGTCGCCACATCATTTTTTGGTTATCCATTTAAGGGGTTGCTAAGGTTAGTAATATAGAGGTCCACAATGGTACAATCAAAATTGAATAATCAAAACTTGTCACATCACCTTCTCAACTTATAAAAATCTAAAAATTGTGGCCCAGAAAACAATTTTTTAAAAATAGTTTCAAAATAATAAAAACAGGTTATTAGAAAAAGGGAAAATAGTTTTTTAAAAACTTTGATTTAAAAAAAACAGTTTTCTGGAAAAAGTTTTTAAAAAGCATTTTTTGAATAAAAAAAAGTTCTTGAATTTTTTTTTTAAAAGAAGAATTTTTGGAAACAAAGTTTTAATACAAAAACTGTTTTGAAATAAATTGTTTTGGGAAAAACAGTTTTTGCAAAAAACTAAAAACTGTTTTTAAAAGTTTATATTTTTCTTAGAAACATGTTTAAAATGGAAGAGAGAATGTTTTTGTGTAATGATGGTAAACTTGATTGAGGAAATATGGGGACAACTAAATTTGGTTATTGGCCAAAGGTTGCTAGTTTTGATTATCCAAGAGCAAAAATTTGATGAGTTGCTAAGAGATTGCTAAGTTTGGTTATTCCAAAGTGAGCTCTTTTTTGAGTAAATGTTGCTAACCTTAGCAACTTTTTGGTTTTGATTGTACCATTGTGGATGCTCTAAGAGTGACGAGGAGTCGCGAGGATGTGTCCCATCTCATTATTACCTTAAGGTGGCTGATGGTGGCAAGGGATTCGTGTTTGGTTTTTATGTTGCTTGGCATGCATTGGTTTATTCTCTAGAGATGGGATGGATGTATTTTTGGTGGGAGGTTGGGTACGGAAGCAGAGGCAGAAGGCGTGGCTGCTAGCTCACATTGACCTTTCATAGTATAAAGAAACCCCTAATGGGCTAAGACGTTTTTTTTTCTCTCACCATTTTTTCTTCTTGGGTGTTAGGGAGGGTTATCCATAGTATGGAACAGTTCTGGTCCCCCCCCCGGCAACGTAGTAATAAATTAATCAAAATATTAGCATGCCCATCAATCGCTAGGGTTGCATACTTTCCTCCTGATCTATTTACTTTCCTGCTGATCTATTTACTTTCCTCTATAAACCATTGTTGTGTAGCAGTTTATTTGTGTGTAAGTGGGAGCAATATGTATGTAGTTTTTCTTTGGGTTTTTTAGGTAATGCCCTATGAACTTCCAGCTTGAGAACTAACCTTCTCAATAACTGCTGATCGGACTATTTGTTTTCATCTCCCAGTTAAAGGCCTTAGGCATAGACAACATTCTAGGCTTTGATTGGCCTGCATCTCCATCGCCTGAAGCAATGATCAGAGCTCTTGAAGTACTATATTCACTTGGAGTCCTTGATGATGATGCCAAACTTACTTCACCTGCTGGATTCCAAGTTGCAGAGATACCATTAGTACGTTGCTTTCAGCTTTATGCTATTTTCTCATTCTCTATGCATGTTTATCCGTTTTTCACTTGTACAATTCCCTTTCTAGTCTTCTAGCAATAGCTGTTTGGTTTGGTTTATTGCTACTTTGGGTTTGGCCTGGGTTAATGTGATATCATTGTGATCTCTCCGCATCTCTTGTCATGAATATTCTTGCACTGAATTCGCTAGCTAATTACTTTCCCATCTGGTCGATTTTATCTGATTTTCTTTCTAAAGGAAGTAACCTGTAAGATGACTATGGGTAGAGTACACCAACCTCTTGAAGTTTCTAACAATTGGCTAACAGATCTTGAAGGTGCCCTTTTATGCTTTAAAATTTCCCTTATTCTTACAGATATGTGCTCTTTTAACACGGAAGTCAATTTAACTCTTCTCCTCTGATCAGTGGATTATCTCTCTCTTCACCAAAGTGCCCTTCCCTTTTCTCTCTCCTCACGAGCCGTAACTACTGCTCTCTCTTGAGGGAGTATGTGATTTTTTTTTCTTTTCCATTGGTCATTTCGACTCTCTTTCTCTCCCTCCCCCAAACCTCCAATGTGCACTTCCCTTTTCTCTCTCCAGACTCTCCTCACTGGCTCTAACTACAGTTCTCCCTCTCATCACCCCACACCTCCTCCCCATCTCGATTTTGCAACATCAATATGGAGGGATTTCAAACCAAACAGGTAGCAACGAAGGCCTTGAGTCTTCCTTTGCAAGCATTTATCTAGATAAAGTATTGCACATTCTGTTAAAGCATCCAACTCAAAACCAATTGGCAATGAGAGGAGAGGCCGCCCAGGCTTATATACTAGCTTTGGAGGAGATGATAAACTGATGTGGGATAAACTTCAACACTCCCCCGCACGTGCAACCCCCGACTTGCACGTGTAAAGGTAAACAGATGATCCATAACACTTGGATCACACGTGGAAAGGTAAACAAACGATCCATAACACTTGGATCACAACAAACAAGGTGCACTTATGGTACAAACAAGGGGGAACAAGTTCTCCGAAACCCTAGCTCTGATACAACTCAAAACCAATTGGCAATGAGAGGAGAGACAGCCCAAGCTCATATACTAGTATTGGAGGAGATAATTAACCGATGTGGGATAAACTTCAACACATTCAAACCAAATCGCTGCCAATATATCTCTCACAATAATTTATTGTTTGTATGTGCATTAAGACAAAGGATATAACCATACACACTGTCACAAAAAATTGTGCAAATTCTCTCACATGGGGTGCTTGGACCCCCATGATAATGAGAGTATGATTCCCTAAGAACACTGGGCCTGGGGGATTTTCATTCTATAAACTTTTCGCTCCAATAGGGTCAGAAGGTGTACATAATTTATTTTTCTTTTTCCCTATTTCTTTTCTCTGCGCACGCAAAGATCATATTGGGAGTGGTTTCTTTACTTTCCAGAGGCAATTATTGCTCCTGTTTAGGAAACCCATCCCCCGCTCCACAAATCTCCTATTCTACATCGAATTCATCTAGGTGGAGTCGGTAATTTGAACCCAGCTCCCTCTTGCACCTGTACTATTATAATGAGCATTCCATTCTATTTTAGGAGTTTTTAAATGTTACTGGTGGGTACTGTGTAAATAACAGAAAAAGAGATGCCAATGCATTGGGCTCCCCTTAAGTGGGCTCCCGCTAGTACTAAATGAATTGCTTTCCGTATACATCTCTGACTTGTCTAAACCTTGTAGTACGAGTATTTGATTCCATGACATTCCTAGATTTCTCAAACCCAGGCATGATATGTTGATTCTTGTGAACAGTGACTTCGGGGAAAGTGAGCTGCACTTTTTCATGATGGAAGAGTGGTATTTGTTGTTTGTTCTGTTGTCCTTTTTTTTTTTTAATCATCTTTTGATAGGCTGTACTAATATTGAGCTTTGAGTCAGTTTTCCTCTTAATTCCTCTTCTATTCTACATGGTACATATTTTTACGCTTCTTACTTTTTTTTAAAGAGATATGGAACTGCTTTTGCATCACTCTCAATCATTGCTTCTTCTCCTCTCCTTTCCTCCCTCCTCTTCTGTACTAATGTTCGAGTTGGATAATGTGCTGTGACCTTCGTCTCCTGCCCTTTATTCTCTCTTTCTTCCAGGTTTCCTATTTTGTTCCCCACCATTATATAAGAAGAGGACAGTGTAGTTTACACGCACACCTTGTCCTCAACTAGATTTCGAAGAGACCTATATATTTTAACTCAGACTGAAAATGGAAATCCTGTAAGATAGCAGATAGATTATCTTGTTGTCCTTGTGCTAACATTATTTTGTTCTGCCTTTGTGTAGTATAGGAAGTATTAGGAACGTGAAAAGCTGAATTCCATTGTTCTTATTAATACCTATGTTTATTTTTGTAGGACCCAATGGTCTCAAAAATGATCCTAGCTTCAAACCAGCTTGGCTGCTCCGAGGAAATCATCACTATTGCTGCTATTCTTTCCATTCAGGTTCATTGGTTTTTCTGTTCAATGTTTGTTTACTGGTATAATTCTCCCATATCTTTAGAACCCTCCTGATCAATGGAATAAATATTTCGAGCAAGATAGCCAGATAACTCATATAGTTGCATGTATGAATTATATGGTTAAGACTTCCCTTTTGAAAAAGTCAACGAGTACTGTACACGCTGAAAATAGTATACCAAATATTCTGTTGAGCAAAAGTTAATGTCTTAATTGCTTTTTCCAGTCTATCTGGATTTCTGTTAGGGGGCAACAAAAGGATCTGGATGAAGCCAAGTTGGGGTTTGCTGCTGCTGAGGTTTGATTTTAGTTTCGTATTAGTTTGCCTGAACTCAATTCAGCTTGATTCAACAAATCATACTTTCAGCTAGAAATATTTTGCGGCTTACACAGAAGTTACATTCTGCATTTTATTGAGAAGAATCTATACATGCGCATTTTCTTTTTGGTGTCTTGTATATATACGTACTTACATCCATGTCTGAGTGGGTCACAGATTGTGGTAGTATGTTTTACTAGTAATAGATAGAAAGCAACTCCGATGGTTAAGTTTTTTTGTCTCCTGCTTCTGCCAAAAGGGTATGGCAAAGGTCCTTGCTAGGACATTGGTATTTTGGTTGTACTTGAACAAAATCATATCTAGGAAGACACCCAAGAGAAAAGAATCCATGGTTAGTATTCGCATAGTCTCTATTTAGTCTTTACACCTTTATAGTTGGCCTTTACACCTTTAATCTTTCTGCCCATTTATAAAATTTATTACTCGACTTTGACTCCAAAACAAAGAGTAAATTAATCGAGAATAATTCATAGTTATGGTAACATCAAATCAGATACAAGTGAGTACTGTTCAATGCCTCAATTATCATTTCAATGCTATAGAGCATCAACACGTCAAAGAAGGCGACGTGTCCATATCCAACATTTCTCGGACACATGTCCTCGGACCTCCTCTTTTCTTCGTGTCCATAATTAGGTAAAAAGTCTTAAGTTTGGACACCTTCCTCCACTCTTTTTGCAACTTGTTCGACATTTCTTAGGTCTTTATGACTACGAAATTAATACGTAATCAACATTTTTTTGACGCATGCTAACATGTGATTACCAAATTCTGAAGTGGGCTATCTTAAACAAGTTTGGAAAATATAATGGTTGTGACTAATATAATTAAATGCTGTTAGAATGTAAACCTAAATGCAAAGTATACGTTTAAGAATTTCTTGACTTTTGTGTCCGTCTAGATTCTTCATTATTTGTTGTACCTATATAAATTGGGGACACAAAAATATTGTTATATTTATACCACACTATATAGTTGAATATAAATAGGTCAACGTACCCGAAATGTGTATGTGTCCTACTTTTTAGAGAAATAATGTATCCAAGTGTCTGTGTCATGTCCGTGTCATTCCACACTATGTCATGTGGAATGATATGTTCTAATCAACAAGTGTTGGATAATATACATCGTGTTTCAATAAGAAGTTCCAACCAACATTTTCTTTGGCATAGTTGGTATGTGCTACATACATGCATATTTTCCTATCAGATATTGAGGAGAAAACCATGCTCTAGTGTGAATTTCTACTAAATGGAAAGTAGTGTTGGCGGCGGCAATGCCTTTCATATGACATGGAGCTAGCTTTTCCTCCCCCTTCCCCTTTCCTATTAGTCCCTGGTAATGTTTCATTTGCTTACAAAGCGAGCCTTATCAGCGTATTTATTTGTTTTGCTCAGCGAATCAGCATATTTATGCTGACAACTTAGTGAATTTTGATGATGCCATGCTTGATTCTTCTGTTTCTAAACTTGTCATCAGCGCTCAAATGAAGTAGGAACCTAATATATTGTGTTATAAAACAGTTTTTTTTAGTGTCTTTTAGATGATTTGTTCTTTGACATACCTAAATGTACACAAGGGAACTACACGGTTTGAGTTTGAATATATTTAAATTTTCCATCTGAATCTGATGTATGTGCAAATACATGTGTGAACGATTTAATTTCCCATACTTTGCAGGGTGATCATGTGACCTTCCTAAATGTTTACAAAGGATTTCTTCGGTCTGGCAAATCCCCGAAGTGGTGTAATAAGAACTTTGTAAACTACCAGGCAATGGTATCTTTCTGGGCTGCTTTGCAATTGTATTTTTACACAGTTTTATGGAATATCTTTTGTATCCAATAGATAATGATCTACTAAGCGCGCCAAAATGGGGACATGATCTATGTACATGTCAACTGTACAGAAGCTAAGCCTTCAGACTCCAAAACTATCAAATCACCAAAATCTAGGGACAGAATAGTGTAAATTATGTAATCGGAAGTTTCCTTCACGCAGCCATGCTGATCCCTCGCCCTCCAATCACACCACGTAAGAGAAAAGCCAAATCCCTTTTGCCATCAGACATGCAGGTAGCACTTTGACAGCTCTTCCACGAGTAGTAGATTTTGCAAATATGCTTCCTAAGCAGCAGACCATGGGAAATGGGAGATTTGGAAGGACCTAACACGACAAGGGAACTCAAACCTGACTGTAGCACCTTTGAGAACGTCCTTTCCAACATTTGCATCTCTTCTGCATTGACCACCTTACTGTATCCTCTTTTTTCCCGGACAAGGAGAGGGTTAAATGTTAAGAGCTGGACAAGGAGAGGGTTAAAAGTTCCAACAAAAAGTAGGATATGTGTTCCCCATGGTATTGGATATGTTTCATTAATGTCATATGTTGACCTTGATTTGTTTCATGCGCAGCGAAAGGTTGTTGAAATTAGAGAGCAACTCAAAAGAATAGCGCAACGGATAGGCATAGTCTTGAAATCCTGTGAAAGTGATATGCAGGTAATGTGGTGCCTGCTGGAATAATACGTATTTGTGCATCAGTAAATTTTGCGCATTTTTTAGCTCCGATTATTGGCTATTGTAATGCAAGTGCATTGTTAATGCGCTCAACTAAAAACCAATTGGGAATTAGCACTGTAGAGATGTTCAGAGTGTTTATAGACTAGTTTGGGAGTTCTTTTACCGATTTAGGCCAAAGCTTTAACCCTTTTTCACACATGATGTTGAAATTAGTATAGATGTTTGAAGTGTTCATATATATATTTTCCCCGTCTTGCAGGTGGTAAGAAAGGCAGTTACTGCTGGCTTTTTTGCTAATGCTTGTAATTTGGAAGTAAGTTTTTGCTTCTTGATTAAGTTCAATTTTTTGAACCATGAAGTTTCTTGATGAAATCTTGCTCTAAATGGGTACATTCATGATTCTTTGGACGATAATAGGCATTCAGTCACAATGGCATGTACAAGACTATAAGAAGTTCCCAAGAAGTTTATATTCACCCCTCATCTGTCTTATTCAGGTTGGTATTCTACTATCCTAAGAATACGACGGTTTTGTTAGTAGCCACCGAGCAATAAATTTCCTGTGCAAGATTTGTTCAAAATTGGGATCTTTTAAGCAATTTAAGGATGCATTGTTTGTATAAATATCTGGTCATATTATACCACTTCAGGTTACAGCACTGATTCTTTTACGTCTTTTGTAAGCCTAACTTAGGATTGATTATTTTCTTCTCTTTTCCACCCCCCACCCCCCAAAAATAAATATTTCTTCCCGACAAAGAACTACAAATCGATGAATAGAACAGGCACGCCATTTCCAAAAAGAAACTGTTTGTAGAAATTAAAATGTTATGAAACCAGCAACTGAAATTTTCCAGTGAAATTTTGTCTGATACTTATAGACAGAAGAACTAAAATCACGGAACTCATTGTGAAGAAGTTAACTTTAGAATCTAATTTCGTCGAGTTTTTACTTGCAGGGTTAATCCAAAGTGGGTTATATACAATTCTCTTGTCTCGACTGATCGTCAATACATGCGAAATGTCATCTCTATCGACCCCTCTTGGCTGATAGAGGCTGCTCCACATTTTTACCAGCACCACCACCCCAATTCTATTCCTCATTGACAGATTCTTGTAGATCGATGGAGGCTGCCCGACAAATTCAGAGAAACAGCGAGCTAAGAAGTATTTTGTTTTTCAAAGTGCAATGAAGGAAAGATATGTTTACATTGTGTTTCAGATTATTGTCTTGATAAACCCATGTATGATGTTATATAAACTGGTACCGCTTGGGATTGGGATGGCTGTACAAATAGATTTTAACGGATGGGTTTAGATCATGTTTCAGATTATTGATTCTGAATTACAGTCGAAGCGGATAAATTTATTAAAACTATGATTGATTTGCAGCAAAAATTGGCTGTCTCTACTGCAAAGAGTTGGAAATTAACTTCCAAATTACTTCGATTTTAAAATCTAGTCCTAAAAGCATCCCAAACCGAGCTTTCTCTAAAGTACAACTTTACTTGAGTTTTTACAAGGGTAGTGCCGCTAACCTATTGGTGACCCCTTCTCCTTATTTTCCACTCAACCGGGCTTTAGGAAAACGGAAATAACTTGGACACAGATATCTGGGCATAGATGCGGATAGAGTGTAATTTTGTTCCCTCTCCTTAAAAGAGGGTGAACATTATTCTCCCTCTTATTAGTTGAAATGATGTGAATTCCATTACAAAGTGATGTCAAGTTTATCATGCAATATACTTTTTGGTAAGCATGACATCACTTTGTAGTGGGACCTACATTATTTCAACTAATAAAAAAAAGGATAATATTCACCCTCTTAAGTGAAGGGTGAACAAAACTCAACTCTGCGGATAGAGATGTTTTCGCAGCCATTCGATTTATGTGAGTCTCTGTGTGTCATGTGGCATGTTTACCTAAAGGTTTTGAACACGTGACCTGACGTTGAGCTGAACGTTGTTGAGGTATTTCATGGACTAGTGTGGCGTGTGGAAAAGTGGGCTCTTAATCTTGCTCTGTGTTTGCGTTCTCAATTTTCATTGTTGCAAATTTTAGTAGTTGATGATGTATTTCAAAGATGCTTTGATGTTCATGCTTATGCTTTCGTCCACGCACACACGAGTTATGTGACTGAGGCTCTACCAATATTGCCAATACAATTGTCGTCACATATATAAAGTCAATTTTGTACAAACTTCAGACCCGAAAACAACAGCCCTCAACGTTCAATTTCTCACCGTCCGTTTAAGCAATTAATGGTTTGGATTAAAAAAAAACTCTTCCAGAGAAAAGCTTTTCAAAATCCAGACTGTCTGAAACACTTATGAACAATCAGATTGAGAGCACTGGGGGAGCGGTGAATGTTGAGTGGTGGGTGGTAGTCATAAATATTGCTTTATTGTTGAATGTTAGGTCCCGTAGTAGTTACTGTCTAACAGTCTTAAGTCTTCAAGTATTCGTATTTATTTACGACGGGGGATCCTCCCTAGTCTTACAATCAAACTTGACATTTCAGTTTAAATTTCTGGCCCTCATTCAGGACTCATGTTACTGATCAAAATCGTTCGCCTTGTATAGCTCGTTGAGAAATTCAGTCATCTCAAAATAAAGTTGGTCGGTATCAGCTTAATATGATTTTGGAATGCAATCTTACCTTAAAAAGAAGAAAGTTTGACACAGTAAAGGGAACTATTTTTTCTCGAGACGAGTATGCATTGATGATTTGTTTGTCAAAGCCCGATGAATATAACTGTCGGCATGATTAACTTTCTCAACAAGCCCTACAAAATAAACAACTTCGATCATCGAAGCGGACTTGAAATGCATTTCAGCCCGAAGATCAAATTGGAAAGGAGCAAATCCTTTTGTTCATCAAAAATTTATTAAGTGAACTTACCCAAAAAAAAAATTTATTAAGTGAGTCTGGCCGTCTTTATTTGACCTGTAATACAAGATTACGTACACTGTACTCTAGCGTGTTCCCTAAAGGAAGTTCTGGGTCATTTGTGGCCTTTTCTAGACCCATTTCGATGATCGAGCCTACTTATTTTTCAAACCTTGTCGAGTACATTAGCATACCAAAAATCATGCTGATCAATTATCATTGTAACATATTTTTGGAACACATCTATATATGTTGCGCATTTTTGGGTTCGATCCAATACTTCAAACTTAATTTATTATTATTTCTTTTTTTTACAATATAAATGTTTTTCGAAACCCTATAAAACGATATTTAATATGCATAACTCTTTTCATGATTGATGTACTTTCGATGAGGTCTAGAAAATAAATTCTTGAAGAGAGCCTAGGAAGAACCCACAACTGAATCGAATAGAATGGTCTAGTCCCTTATGACCGGATTAGTTTTATGGATATAGTACTGCTGGGAGACATGTGGCAAGATGGTTTGTTTGAGTAATTTATAAAAAACAGGATATGTATATATATATATATATATATATATATATATATATATATATATGTGCATGCTTAGTTTGTTTTGTGGTAAATATATATGAGTTGATATAGAATTAGAAGGTAATGTGGCATTTTCGTAAATACAAAGGTGGATATGATAAGGGGGACGTGATGTTATCATCTCCGGCCCCGGGCGGATATACGATTCGGGCATATCACAAACATCAAATATAAATAGTTTAGATATTCTATCCAAGGTGATATTATATATCCGCCATCTATGTCCCATCGGCAAAACGGGCCGTTAAAAGATACTCCAGTAGATTTAATTCCTAGAACAATACGTTGATCGTGAAGTTGAAATTATTACTGCTAGTCATCGATCTGCCGCAATCGCTATATGACCACAGGGAAGAAATTAATTAAGTTCAACTTGCATGCACAATTCTCGGGGGACATTATTAGATCTTAATTGATTCATGGGATCCAGTGATGACTTTAAAGAGCTGGTTGCTTGCTATTTGGTCTTATTAATTTTACCGTTTGAGTGCCCTACAATATAAATACCTACTACTACTAAAAATCTCTACTTGCATGTTGTAGGAACTTTTAAACCACGCAAACTTCACAATAGGCATTAAAAATGAATCTATCCTAGTACGACGTGTTTGGGTTCAGACAATAGAGGTTTGGATACGACGTTATTAGGCAATCATCAAATACAATGATCGAATATAGTGATGACTGACTGGATCAAATTCTTATAGTCTTATGAGGTCAGTTCGTATGAGACTTGCATGGGAAAGTGGCTACTATACTTGATAATGGTGAACGTAGTTCTGAATTGAATTTGCAGTACTTGTAAAAAGAGAAGAAGAAAAGAAATTGAACCTGTACTGGAGTCAACGCTTTTAGCAGTTGCTAAAAGTGTGTAAGGTGTCACTAAAGGTTAGTCAATAGTTACATTTGTAGAAGATTTTATCGCTGGAGAAGTGTGGGGCGAGGCAAAAAGGATAATGAAGTGCTGGTAAGAATAATGTTATACCAGCGCTGGTGTAGTGATACAATTACGGGTATCACCGCTAGACGTTTATGCACTGGTATAGGTCGCAAAGGTCTATAGTAGCGTTTCACAGAACATTTACCAATGTTTTTGGCCACTGCTATAAACCGTTTTTTTTTTTTTTTGTAGCGGCCCCAGCTTTAATTGTCCCCTACGTACTAGTAGATATGGATTTGATCCCCAAGAAGTAATTGCGATTTTGATCCCCAAGAAGTTGTCGAGGTGTCCGTATGTTAAACGTTGGTCAGGACACCTGAATTACTCCAAAGATGTACAAACATTCAATCTAGCCGTTTGTGACTTTTTTTATCCATTCCACTCAATATTTCTTCTGGCAGGGAAAAAAATCTCCAAAATCATGAGATAAGGTTAGAAATATATGTAGAACACCTCACCCACCCCAAATTTGCAAACGTACGCAATCACCATGTGCAGACTATTCTACTATAAATTTACTTTGAATTCTTTACGTTGCATATGTTATTTTCATTTATGTTACTTTTTTTTTTTTTTGTAATTGCGAAGAAGTGTGTAGCATAGTAGAATTTTGTGGTTCATGTATTATATTTTCTTTTTCTTTTTTTTTGGTTCGATTTGCCACGCACTTTTCGTTCATCTGACTTTTTATGATGTTTGTTGTGTATTATTCTTCCCAGTTACGAATTAGTGTACGCATTGAAAAATATTATTTATAGTTACAAAAACATTTGGTGTTAGTTACGAACCATTTTTATAATTAGGTTAGGCAAATATTTGAAAGCCCTCTTAACACAACTTTGTGTCCCGTAGCTCTCTCCATTTTTCAAATCCCTTCCCCAAACCAAACAAAATCCAAGTTGGTCAACACAACACTCAATGCAACATGTGCATAATAATAATAATCTATAGTATTACTTCTGAGACTATTCTCTTCATCTTAATTTCTTTATAAACTAGCTAGCTAACCCATCTCCACAAACCAATAAGCTCTCCAATAGAACATGACAAGACCCAGATTTATCACCCTTCTTCTTCTCCTCCTCCTCCTCTCAATCACCCACTTGGGTTCTAGCAGAATCATTAGTTTGACATCTGATGGTGCTGCAGAAAGCAACTCTACAAGCAGATCCAGTACTGCCATTCTTAAACTGAAGCTCACCACAACAACAGTGACTTGTGAGCCCGTTTATGGATTCTTGCCTTGCACAACAGAGCTGTGGGGGCAACTCTTTCTGATAGTGGTATATGAGTACTTGATCTCACTTGGAAATAACTATGTTTCAGAGGGGTCTGAACTGTTTTTCAATATGATTGGACCTGGGATTTTTGGTGCTAGCCTGTTCCACATTCTTGGGACTATCCCGATGGTGGTTTTAATGCTTGGTATGCTTCTTTCTACCTATAACTGGCCTTCTTTAACTACGCTATATGCATTTTTTGGGCACTTCCATCTTTTTAGAAAGAAATCGGTTTCGGTTTCGGTTTTGTTTTCGTTTTCCATTTCCATTTTCAGAAAGCACACACAAATTGTTTGGATGCATGACTTATCTTAGCAAAACACCGAAGATGTTTTTCAATTTGGACAATTCCATCTTTTAATTAGAGAAAGTAAATTGGTTCCGCTTTCGCTTTTGTTTTCTGTTGTTCTAGCTCATTTTCAGAAAACACATAGGCGAGTTGTTTCCAAAAAATTGTTGGATAAGTTATCTCAGCGAAAAACTTGTTTGAAGTAAAATAGCAGCCCGTCTCAAAATATGAAGTGTGTGAAGAGTATTTTATAATTTCTATTTATTTCGAAAAAATAAATTTAATCAGAATATCAAGTACATGGTTCGCCTATGTTCTCAAAAGGTGCAAGGCCGGCACCTGACATTAATTATCAGAATACAAAGTAAGATTAGTTTGGAAGTTTAATAAAGCAAAAGAACTAATACAAGTACCTTTGATAGAAAGTGTATACATTTGACTTTAGCCAGGGCAAGTGTAAGTTGAGATCTGCATTCTTGCATCCAAACATAACCTAAATACTTAAATTTACTTAAAAAACGATTTTTTTGGGTTAGTACTTAAACAAATTTTTGTGCTTAATTAATTAGTAAGGAAGATGCAGTGATCGAGACCGGTGGTTAAATGAAACGATCATTGAATATTTGTTTTGAATTTTACTAAAGAATACCTCTTTGAAATGTTCAAATCTCTATGTAAAGTTCAAAAATAATGCCAATTTCTCCATCAGATGACTTGTACTTTTCGGGGAAAGAATAGATTAATGGGGTAGTTCATACCTCTATTTCGGATCACGATGTTGTAGGCTTATTTACTGTCAATCTGGATGTATATGAATTTGGATACAAATATTTAATTTTGATTGAAATCAAATTCATCTGGTAGAGTTCGTCAAGTAACTTTATTTATTACTAGTAATTACGTAAATCAGAAACTACTCGATAAATAATCGAAACTCATTAACTTCAAAAATTATGTTTCAATTCAGTGTATCAATCTTTTTTTTAATAGATAAATATAAATATATTATAAAAATCATGTTAGATCGGTATCTGATAAATTTTTTTATTCTAATTGAACTTCTTGACAAGCTGCACCAGATAAATAAT
Source organism: Rhododendron ovatum (assembly GCA_019656835.1). Classification (NCBI taxonomy): domain Eukaryota; kingdom Viridiplantae; phylum Streptophyta; class Magnoliopsida; order Ericales; family Ericaceae; genus Rhododendron; species Rhododendron ovatum. The sequence continues at coordinate 23,243,949 of CM033798.1, forward strand.
GCTGATTATTAACTTGGGCCCAAAATGCCCCCAAAAGTACTGTTAATTTTAATTATTTTTTTTCTGCTCCCTAGAAGTGTTGGTTAAAAGTGTATATATAAGTATATCGGCTGGATCCATTTGCTTAAACTACGTTTTTACTACACACAATGCTACTTCTTGTCCCACTTTAAATGTCTCATATGGGAATTCATGCAATTTTAAATTCTAAAAAAATATATTTCTACATATTATTGTGTTTTTGTTTTCAAAACACTTGCCAACCTTTTATTTAAGATTTGTTTTTTGGGTCCTTTTATTGACAGCTTAGTAAATTATCAATATGCTTTAAAACATGGCAAAAAATAAAACAAAACAAAGTTCAATGTACTTTTTACACTCTTACACTTTGGCTCCGTTTGTTTGGGCGTAAAATATTTTCTCTATTTTTCGGTGCTTAGTTGTATAAAAAATGGAGAAAACATTTTCAATGTAAAACATTTTTCATTAATTGGATGAAAATGACTTACCCTTAAAATCTTCTGTGAGTTATTTTTCGAAATAAGCCTGATGCCTTTTACTTCAATTTTCACTGCTCAGTTTTCTCGATCGTTAGTCCTGACCCATGTTCAATTCTAATATTCTTAGATCTCTCTACCATTTAAGCCCCTCTCTTTCTACACTATTTTGTCGATTCCTGAAAATATTTTTCAAGTGCTAACTAAACACCGAAAAATAAAAATTTGAAATTTGTTTTCTAAAAAAATATTTTACATGGAAAACATTTTACAACAAACAAACGGAGCCTTCGTTACACTTTTCACACATTTCATTATGCCTTTTCAATCTTAACAACAGCTTAATGAGGTGTTTTTAGCGCATATATATATATATATCACCACGGATTCAATGAGGGATTTCTTACCAGTCTACCATGCGAACCTCCCATTTTTCGAGCAAATTTCGATGATCTGAGCCACTCAAAGTGTGCAGAACGTGATTTTAAAGGTATTTGCGAGAATTCGGCAAAAAAAATGAACTGGAAGGGCTTGATTTGAGCAGTTTTTTACTGAATCGTTCAATGAATACTGCTCCGATCAAGCCCTTTCCGGTCATTTGTTTTGCTGATTTCTCGCGGGTACCTTAAAATCACGTTCTGATCATTTTGAGCGGCTCGGATCATCGAAATTTGATCAGAAAAATGAGGTCGGCACGGTAAAACCATGCGGGATCCCTCACTGGATAAGGACTGATATATATATATATATATATATATATATATATATATATATATATATATATATATATATATATATAATAACAGTCTCATATATATAATAACAGTCTCAAATGAGGGAGTCCTTATTTTAGTTAAAATGCGGATCTCCTCATTTCTCCCATTTTCTGATCGAATTTCGATGATCCGAGCCGCTCAATGTGTTCAGAACGTGATTTTAAGGGTACTCGTGAGAAATCGACAAAAAAATGACCAGGAAGGGCTTCATCCGAGCAGTTTTTGTTTGAACCGTTCAATAAAAAACAAACAAAAACTGCTCGGATGAAGCCATTCCCGGTCTTTTATTTTTTGCTGATTTCTCGTGGGTACCCTTGAAATCACGTTCTGAACACATTGAGCGGCTCGGATCATCGAAATTCAATAGGGAAAGGGAGGTCCGCATTTTATTAAAATGAGGTGGTCCTTACAGGAGATGGACTATATATATATATTTTATGGAGGGCGAACCAGGGTATAATTCCAAAGTCCATGCACAAGCCCATACGCTACTCGGGCTGGGCTAACCCGTCCGCTATACAAGATTGAGCCGGTTAAAGTCTGATGGGCTGGCGGGCTTGGGGGTTCAGGCCCGTTGGAAGAGTGATGAACATTAATAGTATTAATTCGCCAACAGAAAGTCTCAGTAATTGTGCAAAGATCACATAGTGGAGCCCACTAGGGGTCCCACACAAATAATTTGAGCCGTTAAATGTAAAATATTTTTTCAAGGGTTCTTGCAAAAAATCAGGTTAATTCAATACTTGTAGGTGCTCAATCCAATCATTTAACTTTTTAGTAGATCGAGCACCTACTGGTATCGGATTGAGTTGATTTTTCGCAGGGCCTTCGAAGAAATGTTTTTCATTTAACGAAGGGCTCAAATCGTTTGTGTGGAATCCAGAGTCGTGATCTATGCACAATCATTATGCAAATAGTCGCGTTGATTTGCCAAGGACCATAAAATCTAACTGTTGAGCAGCATCAACATAAAATCTAACAAAATTAGTTTTGGCATTATCATTTCCTTTTTTTTTTTGGGTAGTGATAATGCTAAAACTGTTTTTATTAGTGCCAATACTCCAGTACATAAAAGACTTGTACACTGGACATAGTACAAGCCTTTTATGCACTGAAGTTTTGACACTAATAAAATCAGTTTTGGCATTATCATTTCTCATTTTTCCCATACACCTTTTTTTTGAATGGCAAAATTTTTTTCCCCCAACAAACCTGCCATGCAAAAATGTTGGGCTGTGTTTTCGTCTATTGATACTTAATACAAGACACTAATTTCTGATAATTTCAGCATCAAAATTAAATACTTCCTCAATCCATCTTTTAGAATCCAGTATTTCATTTTGGAATATCCCTTAATAAGTGTTCATTTTGTAAAATTAGCGGGTAAAAATTGGTGCATTTTTCATTTTACCATTAAAAGTAGATTCCATTTCGAAAAGTTATTGAGCAAAAGTGTAATGATAGTATTTTCATAGAAAATAAGTAGAGAAAGTGGAGGTAAAAATTGATGTGAAAAGTATAATGAAAGTCTTCTCAATAAGTTAGAGTTACGAGGTTGGATACTTAGGGGGGTGTTTCCAGTAGTGAAAAATTTGTAGATTTTTATTTGTGGTTAAGAAGTTGTTAAGTGTTTCCGGTAGTAAATAAGTTGTTGATGAGTTTATAAGTAGAGTTACTGTAACAAAAAAAATTTTTGTGACAACTTTTTTGTTAATAGAAACGAAATGGTAAAATGCTGAAACTTTTTTGTTAGTGGAAATGATATAGTAAAATGCATTAAATTTTTAGTATTTTTTATTAGTGGAAACACTCCCTTAAAAAGAGACAAAGGGAGTAAGTTTAATAATTTAATGAAAGATATAATACAGATTTAAGTTTCTTTTTATTTTTATTTTCAGTGTCAGGACTTAATGCAAGCACAACAAGTGTTGAAGAACAGGCAGAAATGGGAATGGGGTTCCTAGCCGGATCAGCAGTCATGCTTCTCACTCTAGTATGGGGCTCTTGTATTGCTTTCGGCAGCACTGATTTCTCAAGGACTCTATCATCAGACAATCAAAATCAGAAGCCATTCAGCTTTACAGGTTTTCCAGATACAATTTTGAAAATTTTCACACGGAATTTTGCAGATATAGTTTTGAAATTTCTTCCCAATCAACGACGATGTCGTTGTAAGTTTCTAAGTTTACATAGTTTTCATGGACGGGATACAAGGCAAGAGGTTGGCTTGGTTGTCTCAAGCCGGAGACTTAATTAGAGGCGTCCTCCCTCCTAGATTTATTTTAAGTTCAAAATCTCCTACGTACTACCGTCTCTATGATCGATACCCGTACATACAGGACTTTTCTCCTTCTTTAATTGTGCCCCTTGTTAGTGATATGTGGAATTGATCCCCCAGATATAAGACAAGGCGTGCGTAAGCTGGCTCGAATAATATGAGTTATCAAATTAGAAAAAAGAGAAGAAAGAATTATTGGTTCTCCCCTAGTCTTACCATTATTAGAGAGATTGTGAGACAAAAGTGATGATTTCACATTTGTTTTCTTATCTTTTCTCACCAAGTCTCCCAATCAAAGGGAGTTGCTAGGCCAAGGCAATTAAATCTTTCCTTTCACTCCATGAAATCCAAAGTTACTTAAGTCACTATGTTGTGCAGGTTTTGGTGTTAGCACTGATGCTGAAACTAGCTACACAGCAAGAATCATGATTCTATCCATGGTCCCATTTCTCATCCTTCAACTCCCCAAAGTTCTCAATTCATCCGCGGGGACACGTGTGACGGTCCTAGTTTCTCTCCTTGTTACAATTGTGCTCCTTTTTGCTTACTGCTTCTATCAGGTAATTTTGGAGACACCAGATCGCATAACATAGCCTAGCTTGCCATATGATTCATGAAAAAACAACTAAAAAGTATACCACACGAGTTCTGTCAGTTCATGTGGTTTGTGAAATTGCCTTTTGCTTTGTTTAATGGTAAAAATGATAAATAAGGGCGTCATGAATCTATATTGTTGCACTGAAATACTGACCAGTTTTCTATCCACATTCCTACCGCGGGGGCCTGGTGAAATAATTTGAACTCATTGGAGTTTTGCAAACCAAACAGAACTGATCGTCAATCTTGGCCACGGACCCACATTGCATGACGCGCGGGACGATCCAACCATTCCAATATCAAGTAGACTAGAGAGAAATCGACTTCTAAAATGTATACATATACGTACTTCAATTCATGAACCTTCGACTATATCTCTTGTCTTAAAAATTAAACTTACACAAGAGGTGTATGAAATCGCACAAGCCCAAAACAAAATTGGGAACGAGAATTATTAGCTTGTTTCTTCTTCACAATAGAGGTTTTATGCAGGTTTTCCAGCCATGGATTCAGAACAGGAGATTCGAATACTTGTTGCACAAATACGTCGACGACAAGTTGCTTAGACTTTTCGTCACCAATGGCAACCCTAACATAACATTCATGAAAGAGTAAGATTCCTTATTTATAAGTAATTTTACATACTCTGTCACTGGCTAAATTGTAAAATACTTTTTAAGATTAAGAAAGGGAATTGATATTTACACTATCTTTTTTTGTCTTTTAGCAAAAAAATGCACACACTTTTAACACTAAAAAACAAAAAAAGGGAGTGTGGATAACAAAAAAGGGAGTGTGAATATCAATTCCCTTAAAGAAAAGGTTTAATTTTGAAGGGACTAGAGTAAAATTTACAAGTTTTTGGAGGGGGCAAAATACGGAATCAATTTATTATAAATACTGGAATATTTGTAAAAAATGAGGTCAATAAAAAGTTTGGAATTCTTTGTTTTATATATATATATATATATTTTATATATATATTTTATATATATATATATATATATATATATATATATATTGGCGCAAGTCAATTTTAGTAGAATAATTAGATTAGCACTTTTAAAAAGGACAGTGATAATGGTAAAACTGTTTTTGATGGTGCCAAAACGCTAGTGCATAAAAGTCTTGTATACTGTATATGATATAAACTTTTTGTGCATTAGAGTTTTGACATCAAAAAAATAGTTTTGGCATTATTATTTCTCTTTAAAAATCAGTTGAATTTATGATCTCTCTCCTGCACCAAGTGGCGGAGACAATGCATGACCAATGGGGGCATGGGCCCCACTGCACTTTCAGTTCAATGTTAGCCCTGAATTATAGAAGTTATGACAAATTGTATTCTAAAATTATACACATTTTCCTTTTATATCACTTACATCCCCTAGTATCTTTGTCAAGTTTCTAAAAAGGGTCTCTTAACTCAATAGTTTTACATATAGACCCATCATCTGTACATAAATTCTAGCAAATGTTCTGTTTTAAGTTCATTTCTTTTTTATTATTTGTAGTTTCATATAAGAAAAGGATGGAAAACTTTAAGATCATGTTTGATGGTGTTCCCACCAAACAAGATTTTTGTCTATGCCACTGTTTGCCACCTAAGTGCACTCTTGATGTCGTTGGGCCAAAGGCATTCGCACACCCCATTCCTCTACCATATATGTCGTTTGACTTTGCATATATATATCGAACTAATTCTATTCTCTTTACAATTTTACAAAAAAAAAAAAAGGCTATTTCAAGAAGTGGACAAGAATAAGAATGCAAACATATCGCCAGCAGAATTGAGAGTGCTATTTCTTGGGATACAATTAAAAGAAGAAGGAGAAGCATCGGTATCGAATACGAAAGATTTTGCGGACAAGGTCATGGAAGCATTTGATACCTCTGGCGATGCTCGTATAGATGAGGCAGAGTTCGTCAATGGCATGGTGAAATATATTTCAGATGCCGTGCAATCTTCCAAAACTGACCAAGACCCTAGTGGTTTTAAATTTTTTGGTCGCCATGCTAAGGTAAGTTAAGTTATTCATAGTCAGAATACGGGCAATTGATTCAACCATTAGATCACGGGAGTGAGGGGTGCAAACACCGAGCCATGCCGAGCCGAGTTTTGAAGTGTTCGAGCTTGGTTCGCTTTCTAAACGAGCATAAAACTCGAGCTTGAGCTCCAGTCACTTGTAAACGAGCAGAGCCTGGTTAACTTACTAACGAGCCTATGTAAATGAGCCGAGCCTATACAAATGTGTCAAGCTTCTTCAAGCCAGGCCCAGCCAAGATTTGGAGGGTTGAGCTCGGCTCGTTTACTATACGAGCTTAAAACTCGAGCTCGAGCGTAAGCTTGGCTCGATTACTAAACGAGCTAAGTCTAGCCTTAACGAGTCAAGCCTCCAAATGCTTGCGACTTGCTCGATTCATTTGCAGCCTTAGTCGGAGTTACCATCGTATATTTCCCAATCGTAGTGAAAATTAAGTGCTCATATAGACTATATATATCTTATTGCGTGTCATGTATCCTGTTGGATATTTAGCGTCAATTTTGCGTATGTTGTCACTGTTGTGCACTTTAGACACAGTACACTTGTTGCATGAGACCTTTATTAGGCCCACCTTAGGTCCGTTTATTTGATTTGAACAGTTTAAATTTTTTTTTTCTAGTTAAGTGTTATGTGCCAAAATTTAGATTGATTGAATATTAATAACTATATGACCGGAGCATATCTACCTAGCTTACAGTTTGTTTTCATCGTCATTCTTAGCTTCTTTTTTTAAAATAAATGTGTTCCGATCATATAAATGCTTAAATATCAAATCAATCCAAATTTTGCATAAGTCATTTAGACAAGGAAACATAGAGAATAAACTAATCACATCGAATACCATGACCAGGAGTCGGCTCAATTAGGGGCTCACGCACACATGCACCGCATGCCTAAGTGTAAATTAACGGTGGACACTCTAAGGATTAATTGAGGTGCACATAATTTGCACGAACATCTTACTTCATAAAAAAAAAATTGCACAACACAAACCACGGACCCTTTGGTTTACCTACAAACACGAAGTCGTAACATATCTATTACTCCGTATAAGTTTGTAAGATACTCACGAGTCACACATCAAACACATGGGAATTAAGTGTCACTTTTCTGTACTTAGAGGTAAAAATCTCAATTTTGAACACCACACTTACTACAGTTGGTTCGTTACACTCCCTTCCAAAGGGAGAGATCTCGAATTCAAGTTTTCGCGGACGAGGTGCTCACTCCCATTGTAACCCCTAAACAACTAACCCCTAACTAACATTGTCGGTCTGCTGATTTTTGAATTGCACACATATGCAGAGTGGGAGTAAGGAAGAAGAGAAGAGCTTGGTGAGCCAAAAGAAGGACGGCAGCAACAGCCCGCAGAGTGGCAGTGGTAAATCATGGTTGAATTACTTGAAAGCCTCATTTTACTTGATTCTTGGGACTGCAATTACAGCCCTATTGGGATTGCCCTTGATGGAGGCGGTTGCGGATTTCGCTACTGCTGCAAACATCTCCTCGTTCGCTGTATCGTACGTGGTGATTCCCTTGGCCTTGAACTACAGACAGGTGCTGTCGACAATCACTAGTGCAAGAAAGAAGAGTCGGAAGGCCATTTCTTTGACGTTGTCTGAGGTTTCATTTCTCTCTTTTTCTAACAGCCTTTTATTTTCATTGCAAAATGATACGCACAGAAATATAACACAAAGTAATGCGATTTCTTTTTTCTTTTGGTCATAGTTGTGTACTTTTTATATTCAGCCCGTCAAGATGTACGAATGATTAATTTTAGAAAGACGACACAAGTCCAACAAACAAATTCGAAAAGAATACACTAAAAAGATACTGGAGTACAAGTTTTTGGCCAAACTATCTATCACCACTTCATGTAGCAAACGAATAATTCTCCTTCATCCTGATGACCTTCATTCAGAATGAATGCAGTTTGGCCTATACAACATTCTATACACTTTCCTGCAATTTCGTTCGAGTCTCTATCTTTGTCTTACTACCAGTATTCAAATATTTTCTTTCCATTTCTCATGTTAAATCTGTGTTCAAAAACCGATTAATTTTTGTTTATGACTTGAATAACTTTTACAGATCTACGGTGCAGTGTTCATGAACAACATGATGGGATTGGCAATGTTTTTAGCACTCGTGTACATAAGGAACCTCTCATGGGACGTCTCGGCCGAGGTTTTGGTCGTTCTGGTTATTTGCACGGCCATGGGCATTTTTACCAGTGTGTGCACAAAATTTCCAATCTGGACAAGTTTTGTGGCATTTCTTCTGTACCCGATTTCTCTGTTGTTGCTTTATGTTCTGACCACCGTGTTTGGATGGTCTTAGTATGACAATGGAGATTTTAATTTTTACCAAACAGAGCATAAGGATTATATATATGATACTTTCAAAAAAACATTTCCGTCTATCTATAACTTTACTTTGGGCTGTGAATAGCATTTCTCATAGAAAGCAACGAGTAACGAGAAATGTAGAGAATAGTCCATGTTTTTTTTTTTTTCTTCCAAATTTCTTACCATCGGTTGAAAACCTATTTCAAAAAAGAAAAAAGAAAAAAAAAGAAAACTGGACATAATTTGATTTTCTATATGTGCAGTAGAGATGAAAGAAGACTAATAGATTGCTTGAAACTTTTCGAAAGAAAAAAAAAATAAGGAAAAAAATGATGTGGAAAAAGAAGAAAATCACAAGCCAAGGTATTGAGCTTATCTCCCTTATATTTTCTCTCTACTCTCCTCTCTTTATTTAAACATAATACCAAAGCAATTTTGTGTACAACAAAAAGAGAATTTTAATAGTCTTTGAAGCAATACAAAGATTAAATTGATAAAGAAAAAAACGGCATCATAACAAGGATAAAGTATCGCAACGAGGTTGGCCTCCGACCACTCAGACAATCAAAGCTAGTGATTGGGGCATTTGATTTTGTTTACCTGGCCGCTCGACAATAACTAACCAAAGCATAAAGCTAGTGATTGGGGCATTTGATTATATATGTTTACCTGGCCATTCAGCCCTTTTGGACCACAAAGTTTCCCTACCTCCCAACAATCAATAAAGAAACAAATGAAAAGGAAAAGGGGAACAAAACCTTGAGCAGTCTCTCAGTATCCTTTCCAGAGAATTAGAAAAGTAGGAAAATTCTAAAAATCAGTTCAATGGGGTGACAATAACAAATGTGTATCAAAAGGTATAAAAGTTAAACATAAATACGTATTTTCCTTATATGTTTGTGTGCTACTGGGCTAACAATAGAAAGACCGATAAAAATATATAGAGTTGGTTGAATGAAAGGGATTTTGCTAATCACTGCCCATCTGATGATGAGTAATATGTATATAATGGTAAATAAGTTACTAAGATTTAAGTAAATACTTTATGTATATCGATATTATACTTTCACATGTATTGACATACTTTTTCCAACTATCGAAATATACTTCATCTGTCTCTTTTTAAGAGTCTCACTTCGTAAATTCAACTATTTTATGGAGACATCGTCATTACCAGGGCCGGCTTAGGTACAAAGCCCAAGAGGCCTGGGCCTTAGATATTCCAAAAATTTCAAATTTTAGCATTCCAATATTTTTACTACTTGGATTTGAGTAAGACTCTTTTTAAGCCCAATACAAAGAAAAATGCCCAATTGAAGGTAATGAGTTAGCTCAACCCTTTTTTATTTTGTGTTCCTATGTAATGATTAGTAGAACTTTATATTAGTTTGACTTTCTCGTATTGTGATTGTTACTGTTAAAATTGTTAAAGTATTAACTCTTTAATGGCACATTATTTTTATTCGGCCTTGGGCACTAAAACCCTTGGACTTGGCCCTGGTCATTACACTTAAAAGTTATAACTTTTCTTACTTACCTTCTATAGAGACATCATCGTTATATTTTTAATTATTAACTTTTCAAAATGGAATATATTTTTAGGGGCAAAATAAAAAATGTACCAACTTTTATCCACTAACTTTACAAAATGACCACTTATTAAGGGACAATCTAAAATAAAATATTGAACTCTAAAAATTAAAGGAACAAAGGTAGTAACTTTTTACACGTTATTCACCATCTACAGTCTTGGTTGGGGTTTGCATTTGCTAATGAAATACTCTCTATGTCCATGTTTGTTATTCCGATTTCACTATTTCATCCACCTTAAAATATTATACATATTATTTTAATACAAATCTCTAAAAATATATAATATGGATCTTATTTGATAGATTTTAATTAGTTCTATTATAAAAAATTTCAAAATCATGAAATCTATTATAAATTGAAAATTATAGACAATTTAAAATATGACACGAATGCCGAAAAGTGGACCAACAAAGGAGAGAGCACTTATAGTTATTATTACGTCCAGTTGTTCTTCTGACACAATGTGGGCTAGGTGGAGTCAATAATTGGACCTTTTTTGTGGTTAATTTACAATGTTTCTCCATTCCCAATTCCCCACATGGGTGCCAATCTTGGTGGGAGCGAAGGGAAGCCAGTCACCTGCAAATACTCAATTGGCAACTGACCCACAACTTCATGTGCCAAAAGGCCCAAATTAAATCTTGTTCGCTTTGTAAAGTCACTTTCATAACCAGATTTTCAAAGGAATGTCCACCTCCAATAATGTGTGGTGAACTGGTGATACATTTTGCACATCATTGCCTTTTTATTTTATAGATCATATTGTCATACGTATCGCGCACAACAAGATACGTTAACAAAAGTTAATTGACTATTAAAAAGTAGTTAGGATCATTCTTGACATCTTACAGGCTCGAGGCAAACTTCAAAGAAATAATCAGGATTGATGCCTACAAGAAGGGCTTCAAGCATGCCGTCGTTGTGATGAATGCACCTTCCGACTGGCTTTCCATGGGATGATCCCCAACTTTCGATATCCAATTGTTGCTCCTCAGTAGCCTGACTCCCCTCCCATCAAAAGACTATTTTAGACTTTTGTTTCAATTTTGTGGTTGGCTTGAGATCCAATTGTTGCTTCTCTTATGGTGCGGCTAGCGCCGACAATGACCACTGCCAGGTCACCAACGTGTAAATCTTTTTACTTTCTATGTGAATGTGGTATACACAAGTTTACACGTGCATATTTGCTTAAATATCCTATTTGCCTGTTTTGCTTAGTGTTTAGCCACCACCCTGCTCCCACTCTGGTTAAGCCAAAGATATACTCTCGGCCTAATCTTGAGTAACATACTTGGAATAAAAATATATAACTTTTTTTCAACTTGGCTTTGTCTACCCAATATTTTGTCAAAAATGTGCTAAATAATCCCACCGTACAAAGGGTGCAAAGTCATTGGCCGAGATACCAATGAGACTTATCGTTTGTCAATTTTTCCCCGAACCTTGAAGTTCGCAGGCTTAGTAAAACCATTGACTTATACCAGTCACCCTCATGCATGTGCTCAAGCAAAAGTGGTTAATATGCATGTGGCCATCAACCAATATGCCTCGATCGCTCTTAGTGGGCACGCGGCACGGCACGGGCACGGAAGTGAGCGGGAACGACACGGGCACGACACGGAAGTTGGCCTGGCGACACGATCTTAGACTGGCACGGCATGGGCACGACACAGAAGTGGGATGGGCCACGTGTCACGACACGGCACGACACGGTTCTAGCTAGGCACAGCACGACACAGGCACGAGCACAAGCACGGAAGTAGGACTGGGCATGGCACGGCACAACACGGCTAGTCAGGCACAACATGGTACATGCACGACACAACACGATTCTCGTCAGGCACGACAAGGCACGACACGGCACAAGGCATGGAAAAAAAATGTTATTAAATAAACAAGAGATTTCAGATTATACTTTACTTTATTTCTACGTATTTTTTGATAATCCAATAATTTTTTAATTTTTTCCTTTTATTTAACTAAAATAAGCTTTTAAAATATTTTATATGATTAAGAAAATTTGAATCAAAATTCAAACATGATAATATACCAATTACCACACATATACTACTAATATACATTGTGTTTTATCTAATAAAGATTTTAAAAAAAATACATAGAAAATAAATAAGAAAAAAAACTAATTTTTTTAAAAAAAACCTCCATGTGATTCGAACCCAAGGCCATGAAACTTGTCACAAATCACAAACCACCAAGGTCATTAATCATGTTATGTATTTACTTGGAACAACTAATAATAAATAATAAAAAATTTTGTTTTAAAAAAATAATCTCTATGGAGATCAAACCCAAGTTCTTGAGGACTTGACACACATCTCAAATCACCAAGGCCAACAATCTTTTTGTGCTTATAATTGGAACAAGTAATATATATTATATAAAAACGGGCCTCTTGTACTGGTAGCCACACAATTGCAACACAATTATGACGATTCCATACTGTTCATTATGTTGTTCTTGGCATTTTAATCACTTTTGCAAATTTTTGGGTCTATCGGGTTTTGGAAGCCCTTTCATGGAGATGTAAATTCATTAATATAAATTTTTTTTGTTATGTGCGATCAAATATATAACGATAACCAATTTACTTTATTTTTTGCATGAATGATATAATCACTCTCACATATAAGGTAGACGGTTCCAATTTTCAAAAATACAGCTCAGGCGGCCCTCAAGTGGTGCATTATAGCACTTTAATGCCTTTGAAGTACCGAATGTGTTCCGATCACGTGGTTTCCAACATCCGATTATCACCTATTTAGGGAGAGAATGATAAATTTGATAAGATCTTAAATCGTAACGGTTTAGATCAAACATTCGAAAAAATGAGTCTGCAGCTACTTTCCAAATCTACAATTATTTGTTTGAAGATTTGTTTCATTCTTTTACTGATTTGTTGGAAAGACCGTCTCAATTCTGACTCACGGTTGTTGATTTATGAGCTTTCCCCGTTTTTCTGTTAGGTTCTGAAACAGATAAGAACAGAAAAAAGTCTGTCAGGTTCCGAAATAGATAAGAATAGAAAAAAGTTTAGGGAGCTCAGGCACATAATAAGAATAGATGGTAGTTCAACCAAAATCCCCAAGTATTTTTAAGTTTGAACTCGAAACAATTAGAGTGAATGAAGTGTTTTTCTTCATGTGCACATCTACTTGGTTGACTGATTAAAGTCTTGTTCACTTATTCTACCTTTTATTTCACTATCATTCGTCCTTAATATCCATTTCGATCTTTGGTAGTTTTAAATGAGCTTAATAGTTTATTGAGGCCTTTCTTTTTGGCCCTTTTCTAAATGCTGTGTTTAAAATTCTGAGTAAATATAGGCGTGAAGCACGGATACAACATGCAGCTTATGGAGGATGATGAGCCATGAATTCGAACGGTCAGATACTTTCCTCTGTGGTAGCAGGCCAGCAGAGGACTTTTCATAGTTTTGTTTAAATTCGAGTTGTATACTTGGTACATTTGGTTTCCGCCGTCTTTTTTGTGGTCAACTACTGTGTAAGAAATGTGAATTGTATCCTTTTTTGCCTTTTGGATTCTAATGTTTTATTGTGTTTTTAAGTGATTCAAGGGGCTTGTGAATGTAAACCCTCTTGGGGATTTTGGTTGAACTACCATCTATTCCTATGAGCTTGATAATTACAAATTTCTTATGCAAAAAAGTGCTACCAAATGAGCATATTGATATTGTCATAGGTTCATAGTTTAACCAAAACATATTTGGGGTTTGGAGCCACAGTCTTGCAATTTTCAACTAAAGAAGTGAAATTTCAGATTATTCAGATCAGCTTGCAGTACAGTTATATACCGTTGTTTTGTTTACGGTTTTCGAAATTTGCATTTTGGGAATAACTTGAAAATAACTGAGCTTTTAGAAAATATGAAGACAACGATTCCAAGTTTGAAATTATTTCCATGGAAAAATGATTTGGCCTTGAAAACTATGATTGTTTTCGTTTTCATATCTGAAAAATGTTCTACGGAACTGATTTTTAAGACAAGCCTTAGATTTGTTAATCGGCACGGGCACGACACGAGCACGACACGTTTGAAGGCGGCACGGCATGCCACAGGCACGATCTAATCCTGGCACGACATGATTCAAAAAAGCACGGCACGACAAGACACAATAAAAAAGGCACGACTCGACATGGTACGATAAAGTAAAATGACCTAGCACAAAACGCTTAAAGTATGGCACGGCATGCCATGGCACGATGAAGTAAACAGGCATGACACAGTATAAAGCATAGTTGGCATGGAAGTAGAATGGCACGGCACGACATGACACGTTTGCATCAGCCAATACCTGTTTTTAATTTCCTAGAAAAAAAAGACTTTCTTCTTTTGGTAAAACGACGATTCGAAAAAGACTTTCTCAGTCAAAGGAAGTTCGGACATTGAAAATGACAAAGATATATCAATAAGCCTAGACCTTGGGTTGTGATTTCACTTCAGTTGCCACTTTAATCATCAATTTGAAAAGCTCCATCCATTGTCGTATGTGGAGTGTTTGGACCCAGATTTTGGAAATGTGAGAGCAAAGATGTCCTTTGAGAAAGTAAATGGTCAGAAAATATTACTTTTTGTGATGAAATCCTGAAAATCAATGAAAAACAAAATGACGAGTATGACACTTTGTACTATTTAATTAAGACAGAGTTGTCCCCGCTATGATGCTTATGGTTCATATGAGACGTTTATCTCCCATCACTACTTGATTGAACGCTTCCTAGAAGTAGCACTACGATCGATAGCTATGTCGAATCTCCCAATGTTTTGTACTCTCTCAAATGAAATGACTCCGACTCTACGAAAATATGGAAAAACATTTTTTTCTAAAAATTCCCTTAGAATGAATGGGGGACATGATGTTCATGTACCAACTGATATGTCTCAGTATCAAATTTAATTTTTCCTCCTCAAATTCCGCTACAAATTCATAATTAAAATACAGATTTAGGTCAAATTTAATTGGTCGACGTGCCTTAAATTATTTCATTCCCGCAAAAACAAAAAAAATAAATAAAAAGAAAGCATAAATCTTGTCTTAAAAATTAAACAAAGAGACCAAAGTGCCAACCACATTACACTTAAATTAAGAGTACTAGGGGGAGAAAATCCAACAAAGATTCAGCAAACTAGCCAAATCTACTGAAAATTTTGAAAAGAATGAAAAATCAAATAACATGATTTAACCAAGATCTTCTGATCCTTCCACTGGTTATGAATGCATACGACAGCTCCAATTTCCTGGAAATTTTCACAGTGTGATCAAAGGGTGTTCGGGCTACACAATTATTCGCCGACAGTTGGAATTTTTTATGTTTACAAATTCTTTTGTGAGTGTTTCGTTAATATTTTTTGGATTAATAATTCATCTCGACAAGAAGAATTAAAAATTTATAAAAAAAATATCCGCCGAAGTTGGAAAAAGTCCAAATAAAGAGACAATATACAATTGGATTTTTCAAACTTTTTTCATCTTTATTTGTGTGTGTGTTTTTGACATAATTTTACAAGTTTTAGATTATTCTCATTGAGAATAAATATTTATCCAAAAACATTAACCCAAATCCAACAAATATTCGGTAACAAATATTACTACTTATAAACCTTTAGGTTATGTTTGGAACTTAAGGAAATAAATTGAAAAGAAGAGAAGCAATTAAGAAGAAATTAATATGGAAAATTCGAGAGAAATTATAACGATTTATTATTATTTTTTGGATTTTCTCTTCACAAAGAGATTCTTTCCACAAGTTCCAAACACAGCCGTAGTTAAAATATGCACCGGGTGAGGTAAAAATTAAAAAAGAAAAAAGGGAAGATGAATTGAAACAGAGAGGCAAGAGAAAAATCTGAGTTGAGGGGTTACCATGTGGAAAAGGAATAACAACATCTGGTTTCACTAATTTTGATAATGTAGTAGTGAGGAGGCAGCAGGAGAAGTCTTGTTTGGAACTGGCTTACGCTTTTCCTCTCCTCCTTGAATCCCATGGGAAACGAAATACCCAGGAAACCCATCTCCAGTACTGAGAGGATTCGAAGACGGACCCACTTGAGGAATCTGATCATAATTTCCCAGGTTGGAAATCGGAGAGTTCATCAAATCAAGAAATGATGGAGAAAAACTGGACTGAAGGGTTCCCCCTCGAGAAAACAACTGGTCTTGGCCTGCAATGTTAGTAGTATTATGCAGCAAGTTGGAGTGGGAATTGGAATTCCAACTGATCATTCTCTGGGAATTTCCATTTTCCACTGCTTGGGACCAACTCATGGGTGGCGGCGGCTCACTTGGGGAAATGGCACTCAAATGGTGATGAAATTCATTGGAATTTCCCTCGTTTCGAAACCCAGATGAAGATGATGGTAGAAAGAAGCTGAAACGGTTAATGGGTGGTTGTAGTTGTTGTTCTTCATTCAAATGGGGCTGACTCTGATTCCCAATGCCATACCCCCAGTACCGAAAACGCTCTGTTTTCCCCTGTTCTTGCTCTGGGTTTTGGCCAGCTGATTCGAGAGCATCGATGGCTGATTTGGCCTCCTTCATGAGCCAGTCGATGGCTTCGCTCGGCCTGTCGCAGCCGAGCCGGTCCTGGACGTCGTAGAACTGAATTGCTGTGTGAGCCGATAGACGGAGCCGCCGGTCCTTGGGACCCTTGGCCGTGCAGATTTTGCTGTGCCGGTCTTTTCTTCCGGTGGACCGGAGAATCCGGCCTCCTTGCAGGTCTGCTCGCTCTCCTCTTGTGCTCTTTAGCCTCATTCTCTCTGTAGTTTTGGCATGGCAGAGTTGTTTGGGTGCCAAATTTTGAGAAGAAGGTGGTATGGGGAAATGGGTTTCTTTGGATTGGGTGGGAAACCTCCTGTTTACTTGCTTTTCCACTAATGATTGATCCTGATGTTGATTTTGATCTTCTTCTTCATCATCTGAACGTGGGTGTTGACACCTTGGAAAATCCAGCTTTGAACTTCACTTTTTAGCTTAAAAAACAGTTGCTTTCTGAACCCTTCAACCCTTTATTGTGAGTCTGCGAGGGTTTTTTGCTTTACCCTTTCTGGTAACCTGTTTTTTAAATACTTTTGTCTTTACAAAAATTAGCGTATTGGCCGATCGATGTATGGTGACACAAAAAAATCAATAAGAACTTTTTCTTTGTTGTCTTGCGCATTAGAGGGTTAGCGTACATGGTTCTAAGAATTTACTCTATTTTCTCGCAAGAGAAAAATAGAAATCCACATCAATAAAAAAAAAACAAAGTAAATGAAGTTTTGTGGTCAGTATATAGTTCTTGAAATTTACTCTTTTTTCTCACATGGGAAAAATAGAAATACACAGCAATAAAAAAACAAAGTAAATGAAGTTTTGGCTAAAGTAAAGTTAGTCGAATACATAAAGTTTTAAATACCAACATTTTGCATTTACGGATTATAAATTTTGGCTAAAGTTTAAATTTTATTCTTTCATAATAATACTCCTTCCGTCTCTTTTTAAGTGCCCTGTTTCGTAACTCCAACTTATTAAAAAGCTATCATCATTACATCTTTCACATCAACTTCTTCCTCCACTTTTCCTACTTACCCATCATCATTACACTTTTACTCATTAACTTTTCAAAATGAAATATACTTTTAGAGACATAATATACAATGCACAAACTTTTACCCTCCTAACTTTACAAAATGGATACTTATTAAGGGACAGCCCAAAATGAAATACTGAACTCTAAAAGGGATGGAGGGAGTATGATAGTTTTATGAATTAACGAATGCTAATCCATAGAATTAACAAATACTAGTCCATAGTTTTAAGAATTACAAATGCACTCTAAATTATGTAAATGAGATCGTGCGGTAATGACATTGTATGTTTTCGAATGATATAATAGCTACAATATTCGAGATTAATTCTTCAATTTATCAAAATCATTCATTAAAGACTTGAATGACTCGATTTAGTCCTGAAATATCACTGAACAAAAATTCCTTTCATATTTTGGCCCCCTAATATTTCATTTCTTGGCTCCATCACTATTGAGAAACTAGACCTCTTGTTTGGTTAATACTTCTATTTTCTTTCGGAAAAGATTACCCTCTTTATTTATATTTTGGGTTGAATATTGTTATCAATAAAATCATTCTATTGTTTTGAAGGAAAAAAAACCTATTAGTGCTAGGTTGTCAAATTATCTGACATGACAAATCAAGTGAAAGAATTGACATGTAAATTAAGTAAGTCCAACCAAATTATCAAATGTTTAGGTGTCATTTGACATCTCCTATCTCATGTCAACTTTGTTAAATGTTTAACTTTCTGAGAATAACTTTTAACTCTCGGCACAGTTTTCAATAAATGTTTCTCTTTATCTCTTTTCACTCATTACCACTCAACTCTCAAAAATAACTTTCTAAGATGTAAACCAAACAAAGTATTTACTTCTCGTAACTTAATAAGTATCATTAAATAAATAATTAGGTATATTGGTTGGATTGGACATTAGAGATATCAAATTCTAATATGTCAAATTGCCACATAAGTCTCTAAAACAGATTTGATATCCCCACTTTTGAAGCTAAAGTTGGAGATGCTCCCATGAAGGAAGCTGGCCGAGGCAAATTAAAGCATAGGGAAACCGAGTAGGGGAAAAATAATAATTTTTACACTTTATTTTTATTTTTATTATGCCACTCTCTTTTTTTTAAACTCTTTTTTTGGAAAATAATTTTTGCACACATTTTTTTCTATTATGGCACTCTTTTTTTTTTTATTTTATAAAATGCACACAAAAGTTTCACTCATGACAAAAAAAAAAAAAAGTGGGGATGAATCTCCGAAAATATTGGGTGGTCTTATCTTCAAGAGGGAGATAAAGAGCCGTGCATATGAATAGTAGGAATCGTCCTTGTGATGCATGCAAGGCTGATGCCTGATTTGATAGTACGTAGGAGTAGGACAGAAGATTGTACAATCTCCCACCTATTCATCAGTATCCGGGCGCTGCTTTCTGCTTTAACTTCTGTACGTCCTTTGTAACTCATTGCCAATACAATAAGTCTACAGCTCACGAAACCAACCCACGAAACAAATCACGATACTGACGTAAGCTAACGTGGCCTGGGCTCCATGCCAGCTTTTAGACAAAAAAAAAAAAAAACCCCACAAATACTGAAATTTTTGAATCGTTCCAAAATAGAGAGAGGAGGAGGAGGAGGAGGAGGTCACAAACTTACCGCGCGACCACCAACGACCACCAGTCTCACCTCCACCTCCGGCGACAACCACCACCACCCGGTCCACCTCCGGCGACCAACCCGTCGCAAAAATTCACCGACGACCATCAACAAATCCACTGCCCAAGCTCTCTCTCTCTCTCTCTCTCTATATATATATATATTAGAGTGTTGTCCTTGCCTTTAATTTCACTATAACTTGTTCAAAGAAGAAAAAAATTAGGGCTTGTGAAATTGAGATTTTTTTATTGTGAAATTGGGGGGTTTTTTTCGGGTCAAACCCTAACTGTGTATTTCTGGTTTCATATTTGACGATTATATCTCAAATCCAAGATATATATTTTTACAAGACTTGGCACGCAAATTTTGTCTTGTATGTGAAGATACAACTGAGAAATCAACACTTTCCTCTACTTCTCTTTGGCAAAAATTGGGTAGCTACCCCTCCGGAAACATGGCTTTCATATAGACACTAGTCTCTATATGCATCTAGTTTGAGTTCAGAGGATATGATTCTGTATATTTGGACATTATAGCTATAGTTACACATTGGTCATACTTGTTCTTATTATGCATTCTACTTATACTTTCGTAGTGAGAACTATATATCTAATCTTATTGTAGAGTGAGCAAATCCTTAGTACTGTATTAAGCTTATGTACCAGTCTTCACGAACATGCCAACCTCTTGGGGTTGTAACAAGAATATTAAATTGAAAAAAAAAAACAGATCTACAAGGAAGGCGACCAATTTGTGACTCTCATTCCATTGATCAGAAATATGGAAGGTATAAAAGAAGTCTGAATGGCTTGTATTAGCTTAAGAATGTTGTGATCATGTTTTAGTTCTTTATTGGCATTGTTTGTTACTTTGTTTAAGCTTAAGAATGTTGACGTTGCTTATTATTCTTCTTCTTTTTACGTAGGCATGGCTCGAAAAGAGGTCTATTATGTTGCTTTTGTTGGAAAAGTCCCTGAATATATCAAAGTTGGGTAGCTTGTATCCAACAAGTTACTAGATTCTCCGATGCTGTGTATAGAAGGTTTCCGTCATTGGAAGAGGCAAATGATGCTTGGAGGTCGTATGAGGAAGCTCAATCCAAGTGCAATTACCGCCTCAACAAGAAATCATCACCGATTATCCATTTTTGCTCGTATCTGTGCACTCAAACATGGATGGCCATGGCCATGGTAGTTCAAATAGGTCTTTTTTACTCGGAGCAGCAGCAACATTTGTAATTTTCTCTAGGACATTTTAATGTAGTGGTCTATTATGTTGCTTTTGGTCTGTCAAATGGAGTCTGTAATATATTAGTAGTGAACCAAAGGGAAACATAGCAGTTTGGAGAAAAAAATGTATTACATGAGATTGAAGTTGATGGTGGAAATCTGGTCTTTTTTTAGAGAAATCTAGTCTTTTCAAGGAATCAACTTTGGTCTTTTTGTCAAGCTTTGTAGTTTTGGAATTGTAGTGGCGGTTGAATTAATTCTCAACGCATTGAATTTGGACAGAAACATTTGGATGATCTCATTTTTTCTATTATGCCTGCACAGTTTGCCTCCTATTCTCAAGTTATCCTTTGTGAATTTAACTAGTTGACGGAGTTTAATATGCTGCAAATTTTTGCCAGTTATACATTCCCTCATCTGTAATTTTTTTTGATGGACTAAACTGGAAGCTAAATGCCATGATTGATGCTTTTCGGTAGACTAGATTTTTTGTTTCTTTGGTATCATTCTTGTTGTCTTTTGAGAGTGCAGTAAATGACACTTTGAAGTGAGTTCAATACTATTCTATCAAATTCCAGTTTCTGTTGTAGTTTTGTTTTCCAGTCAAGGTTTATGTATCATCTCCTTTGGTGCAATAAGAAATAGAAGTGCAATGTGTTCCAAGACCCCTTCCTTTTCTGCAATCCTAACAAATGCAGCAATAAATTTGTCAACGATTAGCTTGGTTTTTTCATGATACTTCAGATCTCTAGTGTTGGCAATTGTTGTGAAGCTATCACACTTGTGTAGTTCCAAGATCAGAAAAGTCTCCTTGACCAAACTACTTGTTGAACACTTGATGAATAGAATGTGTATTCTGCCTCCATGGTCAATCAAGTTATGGAGGGTTCTTCTTGCTGCCTTTGTTATTGCATTGTCAGAGCATCTCTACCCCTTATCCATACAGAAACTCAAAATCTGAGGAAAAAATCCTCAAAGATCACCTCCCTGGACCCCTTTTACCCTTTCTCATACTAAATCAAATGAGAACTTTTTTTTTCCCAAGAATCAAGGGAGATCCCAACCTAACCCAAAATTCCAACTGCTAGTTTCTGGTGCTAGTCTACAATTTCTGGCTGTCATAGCAGATGCACAAGTCTTTGGGCAATGGTGTTCTTCGTGCTTATCCATGAAATTTGGGTGAACTCCATGAGCCATGTTAGCAGACACTACGCGGTAAGCAAACCAAACAGAAAACTTAGGACGCATCAATTGGACGGACTGCACAGTTAATAACAGAAAAAGAAAGACTTCGTTTGTGCAACTTGTCAAGAAATGGTTTTGTTTTCTGTTCTCACGTTTTTCCTATTTTTGATTTGGTACATGAGACAGTACGAACAATGAACTTCCAACTCAATGTCACTCTAAGTAATCATGTCAAAACCTGGACTCCATCTTTGTCATGGAGAGATGCTAGGTGGCTCATACCAATAATAAACTGACAATATATTCCATTCGACAACATATAGAGACACACTTCACAAATGCTACCAGGACACTCATCAAAATATAGATACATTGTTTACCAAAAAAAATACAGATACATCAAGATCAATAACAAACCTCCCAAACCTAAGCCATAACCCCCAAAAAAGAGACACTGAGGATACATCTTCTTCATCTTCATTATGTCCACTCCATATCTCCTCCTCCTCGTTAGTATCTATATCATCTTCATGCGGCGATCGAGGAGGCATTGTTGACGGAATTGACTCCGGCGACATCAAAGACAATGGTGATGGCAACGGAAACATCACCTACATGTAAACAAACCATACATCCACATGAGGTCAAAAGAAATAAGTTAATATTTGATTGCAGATAATTTAAGTATAATATGAGCATTATTTTTCCAATCCACCATGTAGTCTAATAATCCTTATGTATGGATATCTGCATTATTTTTCGAGAATAACATTTTGTTCACGACTCATTAACCAAATTGCTCTTCAAATACAAAATTAACCACTTCCAAGAAGCACAAAGAGTGAGGGATGAGCAAAACTAGACAAGTTGTACATAACGACACTGCTGAAATAATATCACTATATTAACAAGATCAACCATGCCAAGAATATATATAAGCCAATCCCAGAATCCATACCTCATCTTACTCCAATCATTACAAATTAATACCTATAATCAATTTCATGCTTTGTTCTATTTTTGAGTTATTTGCAACTGTCTATGCCCTAAATTTTTTTGGGGTATTATCTGCAGACCAACTGATGTCTACATTGGTCATGTAGAATTGAAAAATGCCAAGTATTAGAGCTAGCCCTAACTAAAAATTGCTTCTCTTTCAGCTTCATCTTTGTTGCCCGAGTACAAATTGCCGAGTATTACATTAACTGTTAATCTCATACGCACAAATTTCTTTCATCACTTAACACTATTTGAACTAGATATACAAACGGGGAGAGAGAGAGAGAGAGAGAGAAGAGAGAGAGAGAGAGAGAGAGAGACCTTAAGCGGTGGATTTGTCGACGGTCATCCATGGATTTTCACGATGGGTTGGTCGCCGGAGGTGGACTGGGTGGTGGTGTGGTCGCCGGAGGTGGAGGTGAGACTGGTGGTCGTCGGTGGTCGTGCGCTGAGTTCGTGGACCTCCTCATCCTCTTCTCTCTCTCTGTTTTGGAGCGTCCCAGGTTTCAAGTTTCCTGGATGTTAATTTTCCGAGAACGATTCAAAAATTTCAGCATTTGTGGGGGTTTTTTTTTTTGGGCTAAAAAACTGACGTGGGGCCCAAGCCACGTCAGCTTACGTCAGTGTCATGATTTGTTTCGTGGGTTGGTTTCGTGAGCTGTAGACTTATTGTTGCCCATATAATATTGCCTCACTCTCAGTTCTGTCATATCAATTTCCCCCTATTTAGAGTGAAATTATACAATAGTCAGGTTTGTATCATTTTACAATCACATATTTGGAGTGAAATTATACAATAGTTAGGTTTGTATCATTTTACAATCACATCTTCATATGAGATCTATTGTTTAAGTGTTTGAAGCTCGGGAAAGATTACAATACACATTACTTATTTGAATGTGTATCATATGCACCCCCAAAACGTTATGAATTGTAAAGAAAATGTTACGAACCATATTGCTAAAAAGGTACGAATCGTATAAAGGTTACGAGATACACCAAAATATTATGAATCATAATAAAAATGTTACGAATCGTACTACTGAAAGGTTATGAATTCTAGAACAAAAGTTGGGAAACACACTAAAATGTTATGAGTAAACTATAAAATAGGTGCATATGGTACATCCTTTTAAGGGGTGTGTATTGTAGACTTTCCCTTGAAGCTCACAGAAATGTCTGATTATAAAGTGATCCGGAGTGTTATGTGACGATACCATCGAACTATTGAATAATTACTCCTATTTGGATTAGTTTTTTTGTTTGTAAGGGATTTTCTGTGATCTATTTTTATCTAGTGTTAGTGAAATTTACCCTATAAAGATTACTCCATCCGTCCCAATTATTTTGCTCGTTGCGAAAAATCTTGCAATTTATTGACTTGAAGACTTTGGGTTGAAATTTATATTTTTAAAAGTACCATTTACATCACAAAAGCCTAGACCTTGGGTTGTAATTAGGGCTGTAAACGAACTGAATCAAGCCGAACCCTGTTAAGTTCGGCTCGGGTTCGTTAAGGTATGAGTTTGGCTCGGGTTTGGCTCGAGTTTGATTCGAGCCTGAACAATTTGGCTCGAGTTCGGCTCGTTAAAATTTTTCAAGGCTCGAGTTCGGCTCGGTTGGGTTCGTTAAGATACTAGTCTGGCTCGAGTTCGGCTCGGATTTGGCTCGAGTTCGATTTGACCGTGAACATCTTGGCTCGAGTTTGGCTTGTTAAACTCAAATGAATCGAGCCGAGCCTAATCTAAGCTCGAATTGAGCTCGTCAAGACTCAGGTTTGATTCGGCTCAGCTCATTAAACTCAAGCGAACCCAAATTCTCTATTGATCGTATAGAATTTGGGAGAAAAATAAGTATTGAATTATATATACAACCTTAAAATTTTTTACATTTACAAATAAACCCCTATTGAATTATTAATTAAATTTAAGTATAGGTTCGTGAACCTAACCGAGCCAAATACCGTTAGGCTCAGGTTCGGCTCATTTACGGAACGAGCCTAGAATTGAGGTTCAGATTCAGTTCGTTTAGCAGACGAATCAAACTCGAACGAGCTCTTACCGAACCGAGCCTCGAACAGTTCGCGAATGGCTCGGTTCATTTACCGCCCTAGTTGTGATACAAATGGGTAAAAATGAAACTTTGAGCTTTTGGTGGTTTCTAATTTGGGAAAGTTGCAAATAATTTGGGATAACCCACAAAAAGAAAGGTGAGCAAACAAATTGGGACGAAATGTGTATTTTCGTGGAGTGGTGCAATATATGATTCTCGGTCCATGAAACTGTTTATGAAAAGAAATGACTGATCCAGATTCACATTTATTTCATTTCATAAATCGAGAATCATATATCCTACCTTTTTCTAATTATTACCATTTTTTCTATGGGTACATCATTTGGGTCCATACGCTATTATCTATTGTATTTGAAAAATCGAGAGGCTGAGAGATGGGTTAAGTTATGCAAGTTGCAGCACTAGAAGAGTATAATACTCTTCAAAACTCTCTCAATGGATTTGCTTTTTCTATTGTACTATTTCCATATGAGTGAAGGCTCTATTATTGCTGATCACCTCATGAAGCTTTGTTGTTCCCTCTCTCTCACATGTAATACCCCAGTAGCTTTCTCATGACAACTTATAGGTTGGGCAATTTTGCTATCAGTAGGGACCTAAATCCCGACCTTCATCCCGATCCGATGTGGAAGGTCAGGGTCCACTGCTTCTTTCATTCAAATGCGCAAACCCTTCTGATTTCAAAACTTTTTTGGGAATGTAAATCTCTGTTTCTCTCTCTCCAAAAAACAATCCACCACCCAAGCTTCTCACGTATGCCGGCCCACCAACAGAGCTCCCAGATACGTTGGGCCACCACCACTAGAGTTCCCATCAATTGACCAGCCCACCACAATTGACGCCGCACCATGATTCATCGCACGCCTCGCATCAAGATTCTCCCGACTTCCACCAACTCACCACACCACCATGATCTCCTCTCTTCTCTCTCCTCCATCACACCCACTCTCCTCTCGTCGCACCACCACCAACGGGAAACCCAAACCCGCCATTACCACCACCTTAATTCTCTTCTCTCTCACAGGCATCTCTCTCTCACTTCCCTCCCCACCAAACCCGCCACACGAAAAAAATAGATTTTTTTTGGGACACATTTTCGTAGTCGTCTCTCTAATTTTACGGTTGTCTCAATTTCGTCACTTTAGTTTCAATTGCTACCAAATAAACCCTGTAGTTTATTTTACATTCCAAATTTGTAAAATTGTTAATACCGTTAATGAAACTAACAAAAAAATATGATTAAAAAATTAAGTACTCCAATTTTCAATCCGGTTGAATTGGTGCGAAGATCTTATTTTTTTGATCATTTTATCCTAGATGGTCGTAATGAATTTTTGGCTCTAAAGCTTTTTAATGAGCACCCGAAGACTCCTTATTTAGTTTCAGGGCTCTCTTATGGTGCTCATTGAAAAGCCTTAGAGTCAAAAATCCATTATGACCATTTAAGAGAAAATGATCAGAAAAATAAGATCTTCGCATTGGTTCAAACGGATTGAAAATTGGAACACTTATATTTTTACACCATTTATATATTAAAAAATATAGTTAAAAAATTAAGTGTTCCAATTTTTAATTTGTTTGAACCAGTGCGAAGATCTTATTTTTCTGATAATTTTATCTTAAATGATCATAATGATTTTTGGCTCTAAGGCCTTTTAATGAGCACCCTAAGAGAGCCCTGAAACTCAATTAGGAGTCTTCGGGTGCTCGTTGAAAAGCCTCAGAGCCAAAAATTCATTACAACCATCAAGGATAAAATGATAAAAAAAAAAAATCTTCGCACTAGTTCAACCGGATTGAAAATTGGAGCAATTAATTTTTTAATCATATTTTTCCGTTAATTTCATTAACGGTGTTAACAATTTTACCAATTTGGAACGTAAAACAAACTACAGGATTTGTTTGGTTGCAATTGAAACTAGAGGGACAAAATTGAGACAACCGTAAAACTAGAAGGACGACTATGAAAATTTGCAACCCCCCTTCTTTTTTTTTTTTTCTAGATTTCTTAAAATTAGGGTTTTCGATTCTAATGGTATTGATTGTAGATGTTATCGTTTCTTTTAGCTATAAAAAATTGGTCATGCTTTCCTCTCTTTCATTTTCAATTTTTCCCCTTCATGCAAAATTGGTTATGACGTGGATGAACAATTGAATGGGAATTTTAAGGCAATATATGCAATAGCAGGTATGATTTTCGTGGCATCTTACTCTTACATGTAAGCTTTATGTTATTTGCTAGCTCTGTTGTTTTGGGGCCTAGGCCCAGTTGTCCATTGCCCTTCCGTTTGTTGCAAATAGGACATGATGCGTCTGTCTGATTTTATAAAATGTCATTGATAGTTTTTTTTTTTTGAACATTGTCATTGATAGTTTGTTAACTTTTTCAGTAATGGTGCAAATTTAAACTGTTGGTTATAAGTGAAGTCAATGCCCAATCGAGAGAACACAAGTCTTGTTCAAATGATCGTCAAATGGCTTCTTGAAATTTGGTTAGTCTCCACTTTAATTTCTCGGAAGACAGTTCTTTAGGGTGATTTTCTCCTAAGAGCTTAGGCTTAGAAGTTGTAGCTTGTGGACAAACTACAAGCCCTTCCTATTGTTCTCTTCTCTTGCTGAATTCTTTTGGGAAAATAACCTGACTGCACATTTCTATTATTGATTTGATCTTCTGGACTCAACCTGGTAATTAGCTCACATGCATCATTGGGAATCTTAGTTTCTTCCTCAGCCTTATTGGCTACGTTTTTCTGAATTTATGTTCATATATACCTTGGTAACTTGGTTTGAAAGGATAATTAGTTGGTATGGAGATCAATTGCTGGAGGCTATGTGGCCATGGATTTATTAGATGTGGCTTGTGAGGAGAACTTGAATACCAAATAAAGCTTACCAACTTTAAAATAGACAAATCTTTAGATTGGTTGTTGTAAAGCTACAAAATGTATCCTGATAAAAAAGAGAGAGCACGTAATGTATCTATTCTCAAGGACTAAAATTCTAGTTCAATTTATGTTCTCTAGAGGATACTATTTTGTAATTCCAGATTAGATCCGAAGTGGGAATTTGTTCTATGAATATAAGTCTCATTTATACTTCTTTTGATAGAGAATTTGCATATCCTTATGTCCCTAATTATATGAGTTTGACATTAGCGTTCTCTAGTTTGATTCGGCAATTTGACTTTAGTTTGCTAACTTTCTAACTAAATGAATCATATGTCTCTGATGTAGCGATTATCAATGTACCAATGTACTTCAAGCACAAGACGTATGTGCAATGACCGGTTGATAGAGGCACAAGACGTACGTGCAATGATTGGTTGATACGGAAGAAATGTTTATTGTTCTTGTGTCTTAGCTGTAAATATATTTGTGATAGGTTTTTTTTTTTTGGTGAGGGATTGATGATGGATGAGTAAGGCAATGCAACAAAATTGCTTGTCTTCGTTTAAATATTTGGATAGACTTGGAAATTAGTCTCTTTGGATAGTCACATGCATTTGTAAAATTGCTTCTTTAGGTAGTTAGGAATAACAATCAGCGTGGGTTGTATTTTTTTTCTTTTGTAATTGATATGGTTGGAACTATTCTGTGTTGTGTGAAAGAGTTACGATACAAGTATTGAAATATTGGCAATAAACAGTGTACAATTTTCAGTTTTTCACTGCAATTAATTCTTTTCATGCAAGGGCAATACAGGTTTTTCTTGTAGTGTATGATGAGGTCTTGAGGAGCCTCTCAATGAGTTTTTTGTCTATGATGCTATCGTCAACAATCAAAACATGAAAATTGAGAATCTCTGGTGTAATAACCTGAATTTTTTATTATCTATTTGTCAATTCCTATTTATTTAAAAAAAAAGAAGGGGGAGAAAAAGAAACAACAACAACAACAGCAACAACAACAACAACAACAACAGCAACAATAATAATAATAATAATAATAATAATAATAATAATAATAATTAGTAATATAGTGATAATATAGTTTTTACTTTTAAATAGGAAACATATATATATACACACACGGGGCGGTTCCGCGGATAACCAATTAAATACCTAAAAAAACACCCTAAATCTCAATCTCATAGTTTCCGATCAAATTTTTATGATTCGAACTGTTCAATGTGTACAGAATGTGATTTTAAGGGTGCCCGCGAGAAATTAGCAAAAAAAATGACCTAAAAAGGCTTGATTTGAGCATATTTTATTTGAACCGTTCAATAAAAAACAGTTCAGATCAAACCCTTCCGGGTCATTTTTTTTACTGATTTCTCACGGGTACCCTTAAAATCACGTTTTGATCACATTGAGTGGCTCGGGATCATTAAAATT
This sequence comes from Rhododendron ovatum, assembly GCA_019656835.1. Taxonomy (NCBI): domain Eukaryota; kingdom Viridiplantae; phylum Streptophyta; class Magnoliopsida; order Ericales; family Ericaceae; genus Rhododendron; species Rhododendron ovatum. The sequence goes on from CM033798.1 coordinate 23,273,160, forward strand.
TTATCGGGAACTATGAGGTGTTTTTTTTGGTGTCTAATTAGTTGTCTATGGAACCGCCCCAGTATATATATACATATATACAAAAAAAAAAAATTCATGCATGCATGCATGCTTCTCTCTCTCTCTCTCTCCCTCCCGGACTGCCCTCTCTCTCCCTCTCCCTCTCCCTCCTTCCACCATGCTACCACCACCAGCTTCCCCTAACCTGCTCAATCATCAACCTTTGCTCTCACCCAAGGGCCAAATTCAACCATCTCTTTGGAATCCGAAATTCTCTTCTTACCTCCAACCTCTGAGCATTAACACCACCACGCCACCTCCTGCTTGCCCCTGCTACACCTGGCACGAACCCTACAACCCTAAACCGACCCTTGGAAGGCTTGGAACCTCACCACCATTAATGCCACCTTAACACCTCCACCTCTGAATTCTCTATAAATACCCAATTTCACTACCAAATACACACACACACCTCCTCTCCACCCCTTAATACTACTGAAAATCGAAGGAATCAAAAAAATAAAGCTCCAATACTATGGAATTCTAGAGAGAGAAAGTAAGAACATAAAAAGTGGGTTCCGTACTTCCACCCGACCGAAACCCAAATTGACCGACCCAATCATCTTTTACAACCCATAGTATCACTAAAAAACCACCAATTCAATCCCAAAGTCCCTCCCTCACCATAACCGAAGTCATCTTCTTCAATTAGCCAAAATTCAATTTCAATTCAATTCGGCAAAATCAAAGTATTATAATCCTTTCCCTTAAGTATATTTATACATTTTTTGACCTAACACATAGTCTCATAAGGTCCCATGCATCGAAAACATGCAAGAAAACCAAAAAATCAAAATCTGCGTTGCATCTTGCGGCCGCAAACTATTGGCTTACGGGCAACTGTTCCACCTTGCGGCCACACTCCTAGCTGCGAACTTCGTATGGTTTTGCTTAAATTCATTCGAAACTTTGTGACCTTCCGAATACCGTTTTTGACACCTAGGTTATTTTTCCTTGACGCCGTGCATCTCGAAAATGATATCTTGTTAATATCAATAATTTTTCATTATAAATTTAATTATTTATTTCATGAAGTTCTGATTAAAAATAACCTTACGACCTCATAACTCATATTATTATTTTCGAATTTTTTTTAACTCTCAGTAATCCTAGAACAAGACCTTGTTAAAATCAACATATATTATTTAGTTGATTAATTATGGTCTAACTATTTTAGTTATTCTACGTCGTGGCTACTCCTCCCTATGGTATGTTGATTCCGTGAATCTCTCTTAGTCACATCTTGTAGCTCCTCTCGGCAGCGGTCTTGGCTCTAAGAAAGTTCTCACGTTCCTGTGCGAGCTGTTCTTCCATTGTTAGGACGAGTGGTTCTTCCAGTGGTTCTAGGTAGTACTGGGAGAGATTTAGCATTACAGCCTCCAATTCCTGGTCAGACATAATGTAGTCAAATGGTTGCTCAAAGTCCTGCACAGGTGGTGTAGGGACTTGGGTAGGTGGGATGTTCTCGGGCGTTGTGACTGGTGGGGGTATCTCCCAAGTGATTGGAATTTCATAAAGCTCCATGTCATCCTCTGGTGGGGGTGTTGGTCCTGCGTACTTGTGTGCTAGCAATGACCGGTAGTCGGCCAATGCTCGCGGGGCGAAGGGTGGGCATCCTCCTTGTGGTACGTTCGACATCTATATCAATAAGAAAAGTTATATATTAGACTTAATGGTGTAATGAGTAGATTGCACACAAATAAATACAAGTACACACATAAACAGTGATCATATACCAATAGAAAACACAAGTCTTTCATTACTTAATAAAATGAATACAACATAGATGGCTTACATAAGCCTAAACTTTCTACTACATTCTGATTACAACAAAAGATCCAACCGTTTGCTAAACCTTCCTAACTAGTCTAAAAGATATTCAGGAATTCGACCCTATATGCGCCTATGTCAGTCTCGAAAGGTGGTGGGGGTACATCTCCAGAGTCAGCGGGTATGTCCATGAAGTCGGGCATAACCCACTGTACCGGTTCTGCTCCGTAAATCAATATTCCCCCATCGTCAGCTTCCCAGCCCATTGGTTCCTCCTCGGGAAACTCTTTAGGATATTCTTCCTTGGAACTTCCTCAACCATGTTATCGGGGGGTGCTATTGGAACTAGGGCGGGGGCTGCTTCGGCATTGTTCTCCTCAATTAGAAATATCACGTTATCGGGGGGTGCTATTTGGACTAGGATGGGTACTGCTTCGGCCTCATCTTCTTCCTCCTCATTTACGGGAAGTATAAGGGAACCATGCTCTTGTTAGAAGTTGTGAGTGTAAGGGAAAGCGTAGGGAAAATAAGGATCTCCCACTAGTTGGTTCGTCATTGACCTTAGGGTGCTTGCAAGTTGGTAAGCTTCAGCTAGTAGGTTGACTTCGTAGGGACTCATGTGATTCATCTACACGGAAAATTTTTAACCCCAATTGGTAACGTTTTAAAACTGGGTCTTATCAACTCTAAGAAAACTTCGACTTTCTAAATTCCACATTCGATTTTGATTTAAGTCATCATCCAATTGTTCGGAAATTCCCAATACTGCCAATTTCCATACCTTACTTTAATCCGAAGATTGTTTTGTCAGAATTGCACCCAATTTGGGACGGTAAACTTAAACTCAATTCACATTTGTGCAATGGTCAAACTATCTTACGGTTCTACCCATTCTACCCATGGCCGATGTATTGAATCTAAAGCTCTGATGCCAAGTTGTAACGCCCCGAGTTTTTGGAACGTTAAATAGATAATTTCATTGAAAAACTAAATAGAGTCTGGTTCGATATTACATCATTATCCTAACAAAAGTACTTTTATTCAACAAAAGGAGGGTGAACTAGGGTTCCTATCTACTGCTCCGCCTGTTCCTCCATCCTGGCCGGTTCCTCGGCTCTGAAAGCTTTCAAGGTGTAGAGTTCACCCTGTTCATCGATAAGATTTGACACATTATACCAGCGTTGCCATCGCCACTAATATAATATGTCAGGGTCACTAAAGGTAACACCGTGAGCTACAAAATGTCAATAGAATAACCCATACCCACTAACCCTCAACTTACAAACATTAGGGCATATTATTAACAAATTCTACTTAGTACAGACATATCTAACAACCAAATAACAATGACACATCTGCATTCACTATTCACTATCGTTGGGGTCCATGATTTCTGAGTCTCTCCTACGCGTCATTTCGTAGACCGTGTTACTGGTTTCACCTTTCATTAACCAAATCAACATTTTCAAAATTGTCATTTTACACACCCAACCTCGGTTCCGCCGTTTCGGTCTCCCGAGTATCCTCACAATGGTTCCGCCGCACCGAGTTCCCATTGGCACACATCACACACACCACACAATGGGCTACCACATCTGGCCACATTGCGGTTTCCCAAAACATTTCTCATTTTCAAAACACGCTATTTCATTAACCACACCTTAGGTGCCATGTTTCTATTTTCTCGATTTCTGTGTCTCGTTTTCATACAATGACTCCACGGTAGGACTTTTCACATACGTAGTCATAAATCATTCATTTTAATCTTGAAACTAAACTAGCAAGATCATCAACTCTATATCACTAATCATGCTCAATCACCACTTAAAGCATAACGCCACATGTACGGACGCCTTTGGAGTGAAGATCACGTATGCTTTACAATAAGACAAGTAATACAAGCAATTCATGTATACATGCTCATATCCTTCCTAAAGATCAAAATACGAATACTTTTATCAAACGATAAGTCTTATCTTTCGAAAACCGTTCTTTCCTCTATTTGTGGGAAGTTCAAAACAACATATGTTTATTAGAGTAAAAGTCGATTATTCTAACATGATCATACTTCCAATTAGCAAAATAAGTTTGTTAACTATCATGCGTTCCAAACATTATAAGTGATAGATAACCATATATACTTAGAGATAGGGTTTAAGAAAATTCTACGTTATACTTTCCAATATACGGTTCTATGTTATACATTGAGTTAGTGGACAAGAGACTCTACCTTTCTTCTTGGTGGTAGGTCGGTTTTGAGAATTGGTCGTCGATTTTGCGAATCGGCGGCATAACAGCTCCGAATTGCTTCAAAAGGAAGAGAAATGGATTTTCTCTTCCTAGAAACAATTTTGCTAACTAAGCTAGGCTACTTTAAAGATCTAGGGGTGGTTTTTGGAGGTGGTTTGGTGGTAGCTCTCAAGAACTTGAAGAAACTAAAAGAAACTTGAACTTTGAAACTAAGAAAGCTTAGAAATCCTGGAGAGAAGTGAGAGGAAAGAGTGAAGGTGTGAGAATGGCTTTAGACGAGCTTGCTATTTATAGGCCAAGGGTTCTCTCTCTCCTTCCCTCACTCGAAATCTCTCTCTCTCTCTCTCTCTCACCTATCTTTGATTTTTCTTGCTTTGTCACATCAAGGCATGGCTTGGTGGGTAAGTAGAAGGGTAATGTGCAAGTAATTGTCAATGTCTAGGCATGTAAGACTAGATTTTGTACTTTGGGTTAGGTTTTAGGAAGATTTGATAGAAGAAAGAAGGGACGATTCAAAGATTGGGTTAGTAAGTGTATATACAAGGACAATGGTGGGTAGATTTGACTTGGAGAAGCGTATAAGAATGGGTTGTAAGGATGTAAGAAGATCATGTCAAGATACTCTCCAAATCTCTCCCATATCTCTCCATCTCTCTCCAAATCTCTCCCATATCTCTCCATCCCTCTCCAAATCTCTCCCTCTTTCTCTTTCTCTCTTCCTCTCTCCTCTCGGCCCTCTCTCCCTCTCTCGGCCTCTCTCTCTCTTGGACTCTCTCTCTAGTACTAAGTACATACATACATACATATGTGTGTGTGTATATATATATATATATATATGTCACGCCCTCGATTTTCAACATAATTAAGGAATACATTTCAATAAAAGAGAAACCTCACATATCATATACGTTACCCAAAGGAGTTTGCCACCGGTTTAATTTACAAACAAGTCCTTAAGTTTAGATAATTACAACTTTAGTCAAAAGAAAATTCAGTAATAATTAGTTACAAAATCACCTTTAACAAAATGAGATCTTCACAACGATGACGAAATAACCAGTGATGTCAGCTTCCAAAAGTCTTTTATGTCAAGCACACAATGCATGCAATCTATTGCCCGGCATTAGAACCTGAAAAGAAAGATTTGGTTGAGCTACACTAGCCCAGTAGAGAATTCTAAGCTCAAGCTATATGTAGTTTGAATGAATCATACACCGAGAATGAATGAGTAGGGACTGACACGCCTATAGTACAGGTGACTACCAACAAACAGCAAATTATCGCCTAAGAGTCCTAGACTTCACATCAATGTCACTAGTCGTTTACTTCTTTAACTAGTTATATTATCAAACTCAAGTCATTCCACATTTGTCTATAATCAAATCAAAACATCTTATCATTCTACATACGGTAGTACAATCTTTCTCGTGTCCACTTTGACCTTCATTAAATCCCTACATTGTAAACCTTTCTTTTCCTTTAATCCGGTATTTCCCATCAAATAATCACTAGGGTCACCTCGGGTCTAGTTCCCTCGAGCGCAGGGTCACCCCGAGTCTTTTCCCTTAATAATAATAACTAGGTGGGGTCACCTTGGGTCTAGTTCCCTCGAGCGTAGGGTCACCCCAAGTCTTTTCCTCCAATAATATGAATCAGTTGGGTCACCTCGGGTCTAGTTCCCTCGAGCGTAGGGTCACCCCGAGTCTTTTCCCTCAATAACGACCACTTAGGTCACCTTTCACACTTTTCACAATCGATATCATTTCATAATCAATTTCATCATCCCTTTAACGGTTATACCACTGAATTTTAATTAATCATTACGCAACTCAACAAATATACATGTTCATGCCTTTTCACTAGTTTACCCATTTGCATCTGACATAGCGTATCAAGCCCGTACGTATAATCCTACCATACTTTATCCATTAGTTTCTACACTTGAACCTCCTAGAGAGAGTGTCAAAAGGATTAAAAGACTTGACGAGTCGAGAGGACACAAGTTATTTTATCATCTCAAACAATTCTTTCTCACATCAATTTTCACTTCAAGCATTCTAAACAATCAACCAATCCACCACGTTGATTACATCTCAAACCGTTCCTAACTGTCATCCATATCAAGATTCTGACTAATTAATTAATACAACCCTTTTCCTTTAAGTACACCATAGTCTCACACGTCCTCACCGTACCTCTAAGTACATTTTCCGTACCTTCACAAGCCACATATTAACCCGCGACTAGACTCTACAATGCCTGATTATCTAGTTTCTATACTCGAAGTCCGCAAAAGCATGTACTAAAGGAGTCTGAGAATCTTACGAGGCGAGAGAGAAAACGGATTGCAATACTACTCGTCGAATCCCTAGACATGTTCACTCTAGTCCATTGGACGTCACTCTAAGTGAGGAACGAGTAACACTCACCAAAACACTTGGAAGGATGCGTAAACAAACTCATTAGAGCCAATGAAAAGCTTCGACATGTGAGTTGAAAGATATAGAAAAGCAGCTGAAAGATACTGCAGCAGCTCAAAGAAGCAGGTGAAAGCAGCTCAAGCTCCTAATCGCCTACCGGTAGGCAAGCAAGTCCTACCGGTAGAACTTGACCTACCGGTAGGTATCTACCGGTAGGTAAAAAGTCCCTACCGGTAGAAACTGAAAACAGAAAGGCCAATACTCCAATTCGAACGTGACCTACCGGTAGGTAAGGAATTCCTACCGGTAGAAGACTGAAGACAAGAAGGCCAACATTCCAAATTTATGCCCAACATTCCAAATTTATGCCTGACCTAATACTCCAATTCGAACGTGACCTACCGGTAGGTAAGGAATTCCTACCGGTAGAAGACTGAAGACAAGAAGGCCAACATTCCAAATTTATGCCCAACATTCCAAATTTATGCCTGACCTACCGGTAGGTAAGGAATTCCTACCGGTAGAAGATTGATACGTTGAGCAGCTTTTGAGCTGCTGCTATACGTTTGAGCTGGTTGACGAAATTTCTCAATCGTTCTACCGGTAGGTGAAAAGTTCCTACCGATAGGAGGGGTTACTTACAGACGATTTCAATAGATTTCGATAGAAAATTTTAAGTTTCGATCCAATCTCAATAACAACCAATACCAACTCGAATAAGGCATAAAAACATCCAAATAACATATAAAGTGAGGTAGAATTCCCTACCTCAAGCGATTCGATCGAAACCCAAGCGATTGATTAAACCCTAGACTCCGAAAACTTCAAAATCAACCGAATCTCCTCCTCCGAGCGAAACCCACGAAATTTCAAGCTCAACAACGTGAATGGATGAAGGTTTGGAGGTTATTTACCATGGGTTTTGAGTTCGGGTTGGAGAGGGAGAGAGAGAGTGTGCCGAGAGAGAGAGAGAGAGCCGAGAGAGAGGAAAGAGAGAGATGGGAGAATTTTAATCTCCTACACACATACACACCCTTTTATACCAACACCCACAAATATCACACTTGCACTCCCTCTATTATCAATTCTATCACATTGACCCCAAATAAAATAAACTCAATCAATTTCACATTTTTCTCAATTTCTAATATTTATGAAACGTTTAAATAATAATCGAAAAATACGGGTCCTTACAATATATATATCTATGTATGTGAGTACATTAAGGTACTAAATAATCTATTAGGTTTGTGGAAAGGGAGATGATGAGTGGTAATGCTTCCATGGACACGAACATTGTCCCTTGGGTAATATTTTCCTAGAAAGTGCATATATGTACATATAGACATATATAGGCATGCTCAAAATAGCCTAAAAGGTACATATGTACCCATATATATATAAGTACATAGGAAATCTAGGAAAGTGACTTTGGTGGGTAACTTAGATTTAGGCCTATTAGTCAATGAGTGGCATTTAAGTTAGCTTCATTTGAAAGTAAAGTGATGGGATTTCGTTTTGACTTGTCTAGTCAAATCCATATATACACATTGGCAAGTCTTGTTCTATTAACCAAGTGATAAAAATTTCCCCAACATTTATTATCCAATAGGTAGAAGGATAATAATGTTGAATAAGGTTTGAAAAGACTAGACATGAAGTATAATATGATTATTTCTTAAGGTCCAATGGTTCAATTAGGATTTGGAGGGGTTCACAAGGCTTAAAGATGGTCAAAAATATCCATCTATGGTTAGGAGATTGTAACTAGGTGAATTGGTAGTTTGGTTCCTCCAACTAATCGGTTGAGAACTAATTCTACTTGCCATGTAGAATTTCTAGGCAAGAAATAAAATTTTAAAGAGCTTAAATCTAATTATGACGGATTATAGAAATTAAAAAGGAATTTTAAAAGCAATACTAAGTAATTTAAAAAGAAATTCCCATATATAACGAAATTTTTATTCAATAAAATTTCGAGTCGTTACAATAACGTTTCCACTCTCTTACATGACAATCTCGTGAAATCCAATAGCATGAGTATGGACTTCCACATTCTAAAGCGGAATAAAGTCAAATTCTAAACCATACAAACCAATGAGCATAATTATGTGAAACATCGAAAGGAATGCATAATGATTGGTATACCGGTGTACTCTTTGCATTGGCGCGACTACATTGGACCCTTTTGTTTGATTTCGTATTCTTCCTAACAATTTGCTTTGTCATTGATTGTTTCCTCTTCATTGGTGGTCGCCCTCTCCAAGGCCCTACACTTGAATAACCCACTGTGGGGGCGGCTTTCTTTGTGATCTTTCCTGTGTAGCTGTCACCGTGCATTGGGCCATGAAATATGATGCTGGACCTGATGTACCTGCAGAACCGAAGGGGGATGTTCCTCCGGGAAAAAGCTCCGACGAACTTGTCAGTAAGTGGAGAAGACAAGAAGAAGTTTAGTAAGAAAATATCTAGTAGAGAGGAGAAAGTGCTGTTTTTGGAGTCCAGAGCCCGTTTCTTAGTGATAATGCTCTTCTATTTATAGGTGAAGATGTTGAGTGCTGAGCAAGTTGGCTTTACTTTCCACGTGTCGCGCATTGCTCGGATGACGTCAGATGGCAGGGCCATTTAATGAACACCACTTTCCAAGTCTTACAGAGCCACATGGGTCGATGTCAGAAAGGTCACATCGTTCAGAGATGTCACTTCGAATATCAGAAAGGACAACTTACTTATCAAAAGATATTTCTGGAAGGTTCCATAGTCGTCTGTGCTTGGTGGAACCCACTTCTGTCACACGATGAATCTCCGAGCATCTGGCGTTCTTTCCGAAGAATAACATAGCAGAACAAGAGGACACCCTGAGCGTTTAGAAAGATCACCGAGCGAACTCAAATACATTTATGTTCGGAGAAGGGAGAAGGCACACAACGTTCGGAAATGTCCACGGGGATCCGTCTACCCTTCGGATGACTAATGACACAACATGCCGAAGCTCACCCCCATTTACAGATGAACTGAGACATTTAGACGACGGATCAAACAGCGTGAACCTTTATCCCCCTTTCTGGACCTTATGATCCTTCGAATATTTTGGCCCCGTACAATAGCCCCTCAACTCATGCTTTCCTCGTTCGGACGGGAAGGAGGAGTTGAATAGTAGTTGGCCGAACATCAATACAGATCCGAAGAACGAACGACTAGATGAATCGTTGAGGCTGTTGAACGGAAAAAGTGCATGGAACCTTTTTGACATGTGCATGCAGCTCTCATTTAATGCTTCTGCAACCGCCGATTTGAAACGTCGCCAGGTGTCACGATTACATTGGGTGGTGGTACAACACGTTTCATACTTGCCACGTGTCCTTCATTGAGCGTCACATCAATCTCCCGCTCAAATCCAACGGTCAGGGTCCAAGACCGCTTCGAATTCTGAACTCAGTATAAAAGGGCGGGGGAAAAAGAGAGAAAATCACTTTCACCCCCATTCTCGATTGTCTTCCTTGTTCAAGCGCCATTTTAGACCAAAAATCGCCAGAAATCTGCAGATTTGAAGGATTTGATCACAAATTTCTCTTGATTTTTTTAGGTATTTCTCAAGTTCTTTCATCTGTCGATGCAACTTGATTATTTTCGAATGCCTGTGCCCCTTTTAAGTTGGCTTTTTTCCTTTTTCGCCTGGACTGAAACAATCGCCTGATTCCCCAGGTGTTCATGTGTTCTTCTGAACATATGAACATCTTCAAATCGTGTTCTTCCGAACATGAGGGGATCTTTAAGTATGAGTTTTTCCCAAAGGGATACTCATTTAAAAAGCTTAGTGATTCGTATTGAGTTTCTTAATCACTATGTCCCCATTGGAGACACGTAGGGTTCCCAATCGTTTCCCTGAACGGTAGGAATCCCATCTTCGGAATTTCTTCCGAAGGGTGGTCGTTTGGGAGGTAACCGAGTAGACTTGAGGTCTCTCAGAATAACGTAGAACACTAAACATAGGCACTTGCACTCCTGGCCATGCAAATCGCTAATGGTCTTATCCCATGCACTTATTTGTTTCTAGGTATGGAGTCTTCGAAGTCAACTTCTTCGGGCGAATCTTATCGGTCGGTGGATACCAGAGCTTCAGATTTCGGTAGAGTCGATCCTCGGTTAGCCGAAGTAATCAGAGACTTCGCCCGGAGCTACCGAACGGGGTCAAGTGGCGGGGTTCCCGAGGGAGTAGAAGGAATAGACTACCCCGCCAGGGTGACTCCTCTCCGAACAATGGGGCCAGACCCTAACATAATAGACATAGATGAAGAATCGTCTGAGAGGGAGCCTCCTCACGACGAAGTAGAAGAGGGAGAAGACGCCGAGGGAGCTGACAAAGCCGAGTCAGAAAAAGAAACTCCAATGGCTTCGTCAAGCCGAACGAACTAGGGAGCGGGGGTCGTGGGAGAATCTTCGTCGCAACCTCCGAAGGCGAAGAGAAAAATCGTTCAATTGGACCCCGATGTAATTCCCGACTAAAAGGGGAGGGACCCCTGCCCTTACTTGGAGTGCTTTCAAGACGAAAAGAGCCTAAACCTCTTCCGAGCCATGTACGACGTTCCCGACAATGTCATTATCACGCCGGTCTAAGGCCCCCGAATAAGATATAGTGATGAACACATCACCATTCCCTTGATGGCGATAACGGAAGGGGGCCTTCGGTTCCCGATGCATAGGGTCTTGAGAGAAATCCTTCACAGCTTCAATCTTACTCCATGCCAGTTGAGCATGAACTCTTACCGTATTATTCACTTGGTAATCATACTCGCTGAGGTAAAGATGTTCCGACTCGAGGCCTACCATTTTTTTGAAAATTACACGATGTCGAGAAACGTTCGGTATTCTTGGTACTACCTTTGCTCCCGAAGGAAGATGCAAAAAATCATCCCCGAGGGCATGTATGACTCGGAGAAATGGGCCTTCGACTACGTCGAGATTCGGGGAAATTTCCAATTCCCTGAACAAGAGTACGGCCAATTCAAAATCGCCACACGAAGGGAAACTCCGAGTAAGAATAGTTGCCCATTATGTTAATGCTATTCCTTCTGTTGCTCTTATTACACTTATCTAAAAAATTTTGTTGGTGCTTTTCTTCGGCAAATACTACCAAGCTCAACAAGGTACTTTTAAGGGCGGCGAGAGGTTGTGGTCTTGCTGACTCCCTTCTCACCATCCCAGCGGAGCAAAGGGACGCCTCAACAATCCTAAAGTACAAAGCCACGTACGGAGGTCGGATCCGACGAAAGGTAACCGACGAGCGTGAGCAGGCTTCCAAAGTTGGTTTCGAAGAGATTCCAGAGGAACTCCGCCCGAGCTCTGATAAACCTCTTCGGGGGACATTCCGCCTTCCCACCGAAGAAGAGCCGTTTTAAGAGCAAGAAGAAATGCCTCCGAGGAGCATCAAAGAAGTTCTCTAGAAAAAATTGGAGGAAAAAGAGAAGAAGAAGGCTCAGCTTCGGAAGGCTGGAGCCCTGGGTGCTTCAGGCTCGGCGCTAAACAAGAAAACCCCACCCCCCTTCCCCACCCTCTAAAAAAAGACCACTGAGCGCCCCTCCTTCCCCGAAGGAACAACTCGCAAGCAAAAAGACAAAGACAGCTCCGAAGGGGAAGAGCCAGGAAGTTAAGCTTCCGAAGGGAGCCTAGGGAGGGGGAGAGAGAGAGAGAGGGTAGAGCTTTCTTTAGAACTTGAAACCCCATGGGGGCCTAACTTTGTTACCCCAAACAAAAAACAAGTTTTAAAATTAGATAGCCTCAAGGAGGATCCCTCCCTGGCTTTTACCCTTCATTCGGGGCTGGCTTTACCGAGGGATATACAGAGTCCCCCGTCTCTGAAAGCAGCCCTGAGCGAGTACTATTACCACGTTGGGAGAGTAAGTAAATTTCTCGTACTTGCGATGATTATCTGTTCACTTTCTTGTTTTTTGGAATAACTTTGATTCTGCTTTGACTGCAGGCCCTCAGTCCATTATGAGTGCCCAATGTTAGCTCACCAAACACGACAAGAAGTCGAAGCTGCTGAAGCATTCGGTTGAGCATAACAAGAGCGTCGCCGAAGACTACAAGAAGAGCCTGGAGCAATTCGAGCTCATGCGACAGGGCCAGGAAGTTCAAATTGCAAATCTGAATGACTTGATAAAGGGGCTCGAGGATGCGGCCGAGTGCACAAGGGCCGAAGGAAAAGAGGAGGGCCTGACTGAGAGAAGAGCCTTCGGGCGAGAAGAAATGAAGAAGGAAATGGAGAAGGAGTTGGAGAAGGAGCTGCATGGGCAGTATGATAAAGGGTACGACAAGGGGTATGCCCAAGCTGAGGAGGATGTGGCTGATCAAATTTTGGAAGTCCAAGCTGAGATCAAGGAAGGCCAACACAAAGAAAGCTTCATGCTCGGGTACAACAGGGGTTTTGACGATGTAGGCGTTGAGCTTGACGATGAGAGGAGGAATCTGGTAGAAGTACCTCCCCTCGCCCCTGCCGAAGCTGAAGCAGAAGATACAATAGCTGGTGCTGCCGACTCTACCATTGTACCAGCCCCTACAAATGCTCCAACAAATTGAACTTAGTCCAGTGTAGCTTGAAGTGACACCCTTTTTGTTTCTCTGTCTTTTATTTTGATTTTGAACAAGGTTGGCTCCGAACAATTGGAACCTTGCCAAACCATTGGATGTAATTAAAACAAGTTGGAGAATCCCTTGGTTAATGATAATCGTCTTTGTTCTTTGTTTTAACGAACTTGCAAATCTTTTTCGAGTCTTTTTGTTCGGAATGGATTCATTGTATTCATTGTGTTTCCAAGTATAAGAATTTGCCAAGTCTTTTTGTTCGGATTAAATTAGTTGTGTAGCCAAGTATAAGCCCCCTGTCTTAGTGGATGGTCATAGTGTAAAAATGAGGATCTAGTAAGGCAAACAAGTGGGTACACAATAGCATCAGCAGGCATCAGTACTAAGAGTGCGAGTGGTTCATCCGAGGGAAAGGACTTGGCTGCAAGAAGTTCGCCCAAACATATTTTGGACCACTGGCTTGGACAATTTCCTCCGAACAAATAAACCTTCATAGGCTATGAGAATTTTGCCCAAATAAAAGATGTACATACCGAGTGTAACGGTCATGGGAGAAATACTAATGCCTCGAAGGCATGAACCCAGGGCTAGATGAGATACCCCAGTTAATAAGAATAGTAGAGAAACAACGGAAAAAATATTGAGATTTGCATTAAGTAAACGGCGCTCAAAAGCGTATTTGCTGAACAAAAAATGTAATACAAGAAAAGTAAAAATAAAAATGAAGGATGCCAATACTAGCCATGGAATTTCCTGAGTTTTTGAGCATTCCACGGATTGGCAATTGGCGTTCCATCCATCTCAGCAAGCTTGTAGACACCATGCCCGATCTTCTCCACCACTCGGTAAGATCCTTCGTAGGGATCCTTCAGCTTGGTTAGTTTTGATGCTTTGGTAACCATCTGAAGGACTAAGTCCCCGATGTTAAACAGACGAGCGCGAATATTCCGGTTGTAGCCCCTTGCAACTTCTTGTTGATATGCAGCGTGCCGAAGGTTAACATTGTCACGTAGCACTTCGGCAAAGTCTAACTCGGCACCCACAAGTGCATTGTTGTCCACGGGGTTAAAATTTTCCATTCGGGCTGTTGGAATCAAAGTAGATAAGGGGAGGACAGCTTCCATACCATAGGCCATAGTAAATGGAGTACAGCCGGTAGACCGCCGAGGGGTGGTATGGTAGGCCCATAAAACGTGTGGAAGCTTTTCCATCCATTTACCAAGTTTCTTGTCCAAACGACGCTTAAGCCCCCGTGTGATCGTCTTGTTAGAAGCTTCGGCCTGTCCATTACCTTGTGGATAGGCCACAGAAGAATTATGGATCGTGATGTGGAGCTTTGCATAAAAAGCTTTGATGGCGGATGCGACAAACTGGGAGCCATTATCGGAAAGGATAGCGTAAGGCACGCCGAACCGCGAGATGATATGCTTCCAAATAAAACGCTCCACGTCGCCTGCCGTGGTCTTGACTAAGGGGGAAGCTTCAACCCACTTAGTGAACAAATCTGTGGTTGTGAGCATATACTCAAATCCGCCGGGCGCCTTCGGCATCTTGCCAACTATGTCAAAAGCCCAAACCACAAATGGCCATGTACTAGTGATCATTTTAAGGGGGAAGGCAGGCTGGTGGATGAGAGACGCCTGTTGCTGGCACCGAACACATCGCTTCACGTACTCTTCGGACTGCTTAACCATCTTCAGCCACCAATAGCCTTGTGTCAGCGCATGCTATGCAAGGGACCGTCCTCCTGAATGCGCCCCACAGCTTCCCGAATGGAGTTCCTCTAGAATGGCTTGCACAAGGTCGTCGTGGACAACACGCAGATCGGGGCCAGTGAAAGTTCATCGGTAAAGGTTGTCGTTTGGATCCAGGAAAAAATTGGCCGCTCGGCAACGGAGTTTGTATGCTTCGCGTTTGTTCAGTGGTAACACCTGGTTCTTTAAGTAATCAATCACTGGGTCCAGCTGACTTTGACCGAGGGAGATTGCCATCACTTGTTCACACGGCTGTTCGAAGCTCAGGGCTGCGACTTTGTTAAAAGTAAAAGTGCGACCGCCCGAGGTCCTATAAACAGAAGCAAGACCTGCCAGGGCGTCAGCGTGTGCATTGTGCTCCCGAGCGATCCACTCTACTTCTACTCGGCCAAATCTTCTGAACAGGGCCAACACGTGGCTTACGTAAGCATTCATACGCTGGTCTTTGGCTTGATAATCGTCGTTTAAATGACCCACAATGAGCTGAGAGTCACAAAAGACATGTATCGAATCCGCATCAAGCCGAAGAGTAAGTTGGAGTCCTGCAATCAGGGCTTCATACTCCGCTTCGTTGTTCGTCACCAGGTATCCAATCGAGACAACGCTTTCATGCATGGTCCCGCTCGGAGATACAAGGATGATGCCCGCACCAGCCCTGTGAACATTAGATGCTCCATCCACGTTCAGTCACCAAGCGTCGCCAGAAAAGAGCCTCCATTGCCGCTTTGGTTTCTTTCGTCCGAGGGAGTACCGAGCGTGGAGGGGCTCCACGGGACTGTTACATGGTCCTTCCAAAACCTCTTCCTCTTTTATCCGAGCTTCTTCAGCGGCGGTGGCCAAGGCATTGGCTTCGTCTTGCAATCCAGGAGTGAGTTCTGCAAAGAAGTCAGCCAAGGCCTGACCCTTGATAGCTGTCCGAGGCTCAAACTGGATATCGAAATTGGCCAAGTCTTGAGAGAATTTTAGGATCCGGCTCGACGTGTCTGTCTTCCGAAGGATAGCTTTGAGAGGAAACTCAGTGAGGACCACAATCCTATGGGATTGAAAGTAAGGCAAGAGGCTCGTTTTGGCTGAAACGAAAGCCAATGCCAATTTCTCCATAGGCAGATACCTCGTCTGAGAGTCCATCATCGTTTTGCTGGAGTAGAATATCGGTTGATGTTCCATCCCCTCTTTTCGAACAAGCACCGCGCTCGTAGCATGATCCGATACAGCAAGGTAAAGATATAAATCTTCGTCGGGTAGGGGCTTGACAAGCAAAGAAGCGTGTGACAGGTACTGCTTTAAGGACTGCAAAGCCTGCTCACATTCTTCGGTCCATACGAATCTACGTCGGCTAGTAGTGATTGCTCAGAAAAACGGACGGCAAAGATCGCCCGAACGTCGGATGAAACGGCTCAAGGCAGCCACCATTCCCGTAAGTCGTTGTACCTCTTTAATAGTAGTCGGAGCTCGGAGATTTTGCACGGCCAAAATTTGTTTAGGATCAGCTTCGATTCCTCGGCGACTTACCATGTAACCAAGGAACTTCCCCGAGCTTACGCCAAAAGCGCACTTTTCAGCATTAAGCCGTAACTTTTGTTACTTCAAAACGGCAAAGACCTCTCCCAAATCCTGAAGGTGGTCCCGAGCGAACGTGCTTTTGCAGACCAGATCATCGATATAAGCTTCTATTATTTGGCCGAGCATGCCAGGAAACATCTTTGTGATGGAGCGTTGGAAGGTTGCGCCAGTGTTCTTCAGGCCGAACGGAACGACCTTGTAGCAGTAAGTTCCCCAAGGAGAAATAAAGCTCGTCTTCTCCTGATCTTCCGGATCCAAAGCTATTTGGTGATAGCCTCGATATGCATCCATAAAGCTCAAGCGTTCGCATCCTGCCGTTGCGTCCACCATTTGCTCAATCCGAGGAAGAGGAAATCGATCCATAAGACAGGCATCGTTGAGGTTTGTGTAATTAACACAAACCCGTAGTTTCCCATTTTTCTTCGGCACAACCACTGGATTGGCAAGCCAAGAGGGATATAAAACTTCCCGAATGATGCCACCCTTCAACAATTGATCCTCCTACGTCATTACAGCTTCGATGTGTGCGGCAAACGAGCGTCGAACTCTCTGTACCACCGGCTGCCTATTAGGATCAACATTCAATGCGTGCATGGCGAACGTTGGATCCACACCGGGCATGTCTTACAGAGTCCAAGCAAATACCTCTATGTTTCGCATCAGGAAATCATACATCTCCTCGCGTTCGGCCACGCTCAGAGAACTCCTGATTAGAAAGTATCTTCCTTCACCTCTAGGAATTGAAAATCGTATTAACTCTTCGGTGGATCTTTGTTCGGTCGGCACGCCAACATCTTCAATTACTGGAACTGGGGTGGCTGCCACTCATTGTACTTCCATACAGCTCTGTTTGTTTGGCACAGTGCTGATGTAACATTTCTTTGATTGGATTTGATCCCCTCGGAGGCTCTCCTGACGCCCATTCCACCCAACAAATTTTACCACTTGGTGAAAGGTTGAAGCAACTGCTTTCATCTCGTGTAGCCAGGTTTGGCCGAGTATTACATTGTATGGGCTTGGAGAAATGACCACCACAAACTCAATCTCAAGAACCCGTGAGCCAGCTCGCACGGGCAGAGAGATTAAGCCGAGTGGCCAAACCTGGGCTCCAGTAAAGCTAACGAGGGGAGTAGACGCTGTCCGAAGTTGACTGGGAGATAGTCCGAGGCTCTGGAAAGTTGAATAAAACATTACATCCGCCGAGCTTCCTTGATCTATCAATACCCGTTGAACGGTTGACTTCTTAATAGCAACAGTAACGACGAAGGTGTCCGTATGAGGGAGTTGCACACCTTTCAAGTCATCAGATGAAAAAGTTATAGTGCTGCCGAAGCTCGGATCCTCCCATTTTCTCTTTCCCGAAGCGCCAATGTTGCAAACGGTTAAAGAGGTGACGGCTCTGTCAGTTTCTGAATGAAGCTTGGCCGCTCTTCCTTCGGAAACCAATCCTTGTATAACGCTAACGAGATTGCCGATAATAGGGGGAGGTGGTGGAAGTAGACTTCACCGAACGTCAATCCACTGATTTAGATGCCTAGCCGCTGCTAGCTCTTCTAGATACCATTTGAAAGGTGGGCATCGCGTGGTGTAGTGGCCGCGCTCCTTGTGATACGTGCACATCCTTGGTCCACTCCCGACGGTGCCTAAGAATACCATCGGCCAAACAAAGAATGGCAATTTGCCGATGATGTTGAGGAGTTTGTAGATAGGTTCGGTGAATGCCGTATGCTCGGCCATGTACTCGTCTTGCCGTGGTTCTCTTTTCGTTTGTTGTCACGATTGTGGCTGAGAGTGCTGCGGAGGTCGACCCTTGTTGATCGGCTTGTTGGTCGCTTGGCCTGAATTGCCTTGGCCTCCTTGCCCCTGGCGAACGTTTGATACTTGTCTCTTCGGCACAGTTGTTTTGGCAGGTTCCGGAGCCTTTGGTGTATGTCGCTCGGCCATGGCCTCTTCGTGAACGCAATCCTTCTCGATTATGGTCATGAGCTCTCCCATCGTTTTAGGCAGATTACATGAGAGGTCACGGAACATTGCCGAGGCTGGATCCAACCCGTTCATAAAAGACTCCGCCTCTACTCCTTGATCACAGTCGGGGATAAGATTATAAACCTCCCAATAGCGCTCGGTGTAAAGTCGTAAGGTTTCTCTAGCCGCTCTCCGCATGTTCACCTGCATAGATAATGTCTTTGGTTGAATGTTGCTGGTTACAAAGCGTTTACTAAACTCCAATTCCAGCTTGTTGAAGCAGGTGATAGATTTGGGTTTCAACTGATTGTACCATAACATGATTGGTTCGCTCAGCGTGAGTGGGACGATTTGCACATGAGGGCGTCGGAAAAATTATGGAGGCTCATAGTTTGTCTAAAGCGACAAACGAACGCGACTGCGTCCTCCTTCGCCTCGTAATGTTTTAGCTTCGGCATGACGAACCTATCCAGCGACCGCTCCTGTTGGATAGCGTCCACGAAGGGGGAAGCCTTTGCCTTCCAGAGCTTCGAGTTTTCTTCTTGAACTGGGGTTTGCGGGACAATAGGGAGAGGAACGTCAGCACGCGGCTCTGGAGTCTTTCTTCGTTCTTGTCGAAGGTGCCGGTGATGCTCCTCTTTCTCCTTCGGTCTCTGAGTGGCTAAAACCAAGGGCGAACACGCCTCTCCTCGCGAGCTTGCCAAAGAGTCTGCTGAGGCTTAAGTCCTGGGTCGACGGGTTGATACATGGTTGGCAAGCCCGTAAACTGATCGTATAGGATAATCGTATTATCGTGCTCCGAACGGTTTTCTCGGCTATCTGTTCGGTGGCGACTGCCAGATTTAACTGAGTGTCGCCTGTCATGGCATTCGGAGTTGTGTCGGGATTGTACCGAATATTCCCGGTTGTTGCTGGTGCGTGTACGCCGAGGTGGATCGTTTAGATCCATGGGCCTCTTCCCACTGTTTGGACTCATTTGTCGATCGGAACGAAGGTGTGTTCGGGCTGACGAGCCTCCCTTATTGGTTCCGGCCGTAGAACCTGTAGCTGAAGATCGTGAACTCTCGACACGAATAATGCTTGTCCGCTGAGGTCGTGAAACTCCTTAATCAAGACACTCGAAGACAGTTCGTCGGTCGGAAACGGGGAGTTTGGTCGTTTTGGCTGGACGAGATGGTCGGCTTCATTTGTGGGGTCTCTTCGGTCGACTTCGTTCGGCGGGATGCTCGTGAGCCGGGGTTGCGGTCTCCCCTCCGTCCCGCTCCTCCAGCCGTTGTTGAAGCATGGCAATAACCGTCGCCTAGCATTTCTGCTCCGCCAAGGCGATATCCAACTCGGTGGGTGGAAAAGAAAGTTGGCGGGCCACGTGGGGAACCGTCCTAGCCGTATGATGGGGCTCGAGGTTGATAGATCCATAGCCCTCCAGCCCAAGGGTGAAGTTCTCTGGACCCGAAGGTGAGAGGTGTTGAGCCATTTGTTTCGTTCAAACGAGAGGTGCACACAAAATGCACACTGGGATCGAATCAGGCCCTCTAACCGGTGTTATGAACACGAAGAACACAAATAACACCCTAGAACTTTAAGTTTTCCCCAGCGGAGTCGCCAGTTGTGGGGGCGGCTTTCTTTGTGATTCTTCTTGTGTAGTTGTCACTGTGCGTTGGGCCATGAAATATGATGCTGGACCTGATGTACCTGCAGAACCGGAGGGGGATGTTCTTCCGGGAAGAAGCTCCGACGAACTTGTTAGTAAGTGGAGAAGACAAGAAGAAGTTTAGTAAGAAAATATCTAGTAGAGAGGAGAAAGTGCTATTTTTGGAGTCCAGAGCTCGTTTCTTAGTGATAATGCTCTTCTATTTATAGGTGAAGATGTTGAGTGCTGAGCAAGTTGGCTTTACTTTCCACGTGTCGCGCATTGCTCAGATGACGTCAGATGGCAGGGCCATTTAATGAACACCACTTCCCAAGTCTTACAGAGCCACATGGGTCGATGTCAGAAAGGTCACATCGTTCAGAGATGTCACTTCGAATATCAGAAAGGATAGCTTACTTATCAAAAGATATTTCTGGAAGGTTCCATAATTGTCTGTACTTGGTGGAACCCACTTCTGTCACACGATGAATCTCCGAGCATTTGGCGTTCTTTCCGAAGAACAACATAGCCGAACAAGAGGACACCCCGAGCATTTAGAAAGATCACCGAGCGAACTCAAATACATTTACATTTGGAGAAGGGAGAAGGCACACAACATTCAGAAATGTCCACCGGGATCCGTCTACTCTTCGGATGACTAATGACACAACATGCCGAAGCTCACCCCCATTTACAGATGAACTGAGACATTTGGACGACAGATCAAACAACGTGAACCTTTATCCCCCTTTCTGGACCTTATGATCCTTCGGATATTTCGGCCCCCTACACCCACGGTATTTGATTTATCTTGGAAACTTTTCAAGCCATTTTGTACATGTAGGCATATTGCTTCGACCCTCCTCGTCGTATAAGTCATTCTCCACTTTAATTTCTCGCAACCTTGCTGCCATCCTATCAGTCTTGGCAATGGAATAGATGGCAATGTTGGTGGCCTTATTAAATAACTTCAACAGACTGTCATAGCGAGCAAATTCGCACTACAATAAAAATTACATTGGGTGACGAATGAAAATCATCACAAATTGCATGTTTTTCGTCACAAATAGTATATGCGACGAAAAAAAATTTGTCGACTAAAGGTTGTCGAGGATTCCTACTCTTTCCCCCTGTGGGAGTAATGGTGGAACTATCTATTCGGCTGGGTTTTAGCGTGTCGAATAACGTGGCAGAATATGAAGCATTATTAGCAGGCCTAAGAAGTGCTAAGACATTGAAGGTAAAAAGGATATGTGTGTATTGTGATTCACAACTCGTGGTAAATCAGTTGTCTGGTGAGGACGAAGCCGGAAATGAGAGGATGGTAGACTACGTGGAGGCAGCCAAGGATTTGCTCGACACCTTCGAGAGGGTATATGTTGAACAAATAAGCTATGGATAGAATTCCCATGCAGACTCCTGGGCTTGGTTGGCAGCGGTCATTCCAACAGAGTTCAAAAGAAAAAGGTGGCAGTGGGCTACCTTAGTGAGCCAAGTATTGGGAGGAGCGTGAAGTTGGTCTTGGACGTGAACCAAGGGCCTAGTTGGATGGATCCGATAGTGGAGTTCCTATGAGATGGGACACTCCCTACTAATAAAAAAGAAGCTCACAAGGTGAAAACAAAGTTAGCGCGATTCTGGCTATCCCCGAAAGGAAAACTGTATAGGAAATCCTTTACAGAACCATATTTGTTTTTCGTGCACCTTGAAATGGTACAGAAGTTCCTCCATGAGATTCATGAATGGACATGTGGAAGTCATGTTGGGGGTAGATCCATTGCCCACCGAGCAATAACCCAAGGGTATTGGTGGCCGCACATGCAAGGAAATACAAAGGTGTATGTGAAGATTTGTGAGAAATGTCAAAAGTTTTCACCCATGATCCGAACACCAGCCGAAGATCTGGTGCCATTAACAAGTCCTTGACCATTTGCACAATGGGGATTGGTCATTATGAGTCCACTCTACAAGGCAATTGGGAACAAAAAAAATTCTTGTTGGTTATGACGGACTATTTCACGAAATGGATTGAGGCAGAGTCATTGGCCAAGATTATGGAACCTGTGGTTGAAAGGTTTTTCTGGAAAAACATTATCACAAGGTTTGGGGTCCCCTATTCATTAATTTTTTATAATGGGGCGGAATTCCAGAAAAAGTTCAAAGCTTTTTGTTCTCAATACGGGATAAGAAACTACTACTTTACCCTAGCCTATCCTTAGAGCAATGGGCAGGTAGAAGCATCGAACAAAACCATTCTTGACGTGATCAAGAAGAGGTTAGAAAAGAAGAAGGGCAAGTGGCCCGATGAGTTACCACTGGTCCTATGGGTGCATCGAACAACACTAAGGAGGTTTGCGGGAGAGACCCCCGATTCATTAGCATATGAGACAGAGGCTGTTATACCGCTTGAGGTTGGTTTGCCGACCAATAGGACCGCTTTGGTTGAAAGTGGGGGCAATGACAGAGCCCTGGAAATTAAGTTGGACCTTGCCGAGGAATGGAGGGAACGAGCTCTCATACATTTGGCCTCCTATCAAGAGCAGCTCATGAAGAGCTACAACAAGCATGTTCACCCACGAGAGTTTGATGTTGGGGATAACATCAAGGTGAAGAACAAGGGTAAGTTGGAGCCAATTGGGAAGGCCTGTATCGAGTAACTGAGATTGTGGGCATAGGGGCTTATCGGCTGGAGGACCTAGATGGGAACCTAGTGCCAAAGCCTTGGAATGTCCACAATTTAAGGAAGTTCTTTGTTTAGGGGACTTCGGTTTGTTTTCATTCTGTTCTAGGATGCTTAACTATAGGCACCCCATTAGGGTTTCCAGATTAGTTTACTTACGGTATTTGATTCTTCAATGATGAAACAGATCAATAACACCCCGGGAATGTTAACGTGATTGAGTATTGAGCGTTTGATCCCCTTTTAAGCCTAATCAAAACCTAAGCCAGAACCTAACTTGCACACGTTGGTCCACACTTAGTAGCGCGCATTGGTCCATGTGCCAAGTATGGGTCAACAATCAAAGATTGACCATTAACCAGCACAGAGTGCTTGGACCTGCGCTTGCGAGTCCATAACTTGCGCGCACTGGTCAAACCCCCATCCCATCACCTTTTCCCAGCCTGTTTTTGCCATCATCAAAGGTCTATTACACCCCATAGGGTTTTTCGGTCATCTAAACAGGACAGGGGGTGTTCCCTCTCTCACATACTCTCTTATCACCTTTTCCCTCCCATTTAATGAGAGGGAGACTTCTTTGCCAAGAGTGATTTGCCATTGCATGGCTGGTGTAATGCTTTCTCACCCCCATTCCTCTATATATACACCCCTCTCACCTCCAAGCAAAGGGTTGGACGATTGATCACTTTGTTCCCAAAACTTTGTTGATCACATTGTTCAAGTAACCCTAAGGCATTCAAGCAAGCAACACACCACTCATTCTAATCTAGCATCACCATCATCCATCAAACACCACCATCTAGGTCTCAACTCAAGCTCAATCACTCTCTCAAACCCAAAAACCAAAGGTATAACCCCTGTTGTTTTCCTGTTCTGACCCCTGAGGGGGGCTGGCAAGGTCAAGGCTAGTAATCAATACCAAGTTTTGGCCCTAAGATTGGCAAGGTTTTAAAACCGTGCTTGTAGGTGACCAGCGAGTGTCGGCCCTTAGTACTCGAGCGCCACTCTAAGGAAGCATGTGCAGATCTTGCGCGACGACTGGAATCCTATATTTTATGCTTTCAGTTGAATATGGGTCACTGCAAGAATGTTAAAAACCAGTTTACTGCTTTCTATGATTAGAACTGCTAATTGTCTACCAATAAGTGATTTCTGCTGTAATGGAATACCCCTGGGGTCTTTCTGGATATGTCCTAGAACCTAGAACATGCAGAACCAAGCACTGCTTTGATGGTTCAAACCTATACGCAACAGTGGTTGACCTGTGCGCCTAGGTTCATCTCTGACTAGCGGCTGGCCTTTGCATAGGTAACTTGGTTTCAGGCCTTTGTTTTATCCCCACACTGTTTATGGGGTGTCTATTCTTTTGGTGGCTTATAGCCCATTTAACTATCTATAACTATGTATTAACTGCCAATGAACTGCGTGGTTTGTCCTGGGTGTGCACTGGTCCTTTTAGAGCCTAGAGGGTTGAAAGTAAAAGCTGTGGGCTTAAACCTACTGGCGCGCGTAAGTTTGGGTGTAGCGCGCGCATGTGTGTCTTGCATGCAGTGAATTAATCAGTGCATGCCGATTTCTTCCTACGTACGACACTCCAAGCAGTTGTCTTCCAGTCTGTTTAAAATCTCACAGTAGTCCGCTTTCATCCTAGTCTAACTGTTTCAATAAGTGAGCATGCCATTTATCACATCCTACAAATTTGTTACATTTTTAATCCCTTTAAACTATTCCCCTGCCCTAACTGGCTAAAATTGATTAATGAAATAGAATTGCAAACGTTTTACAAATGCCCGAGTAGAGATTGATCTCCGGATTGGGCTAGAGAGGTGTCTTAAAAACCTTCCCCTCTCGGGCAAGAGGGGTGTCTTAAAAACCTTCCTCTCTCGTAACCTGGTTTCCGAACCTAAGTTATCAAGGTGATGATGAACTAGTCTACAAGCCTTTTTCAAATCAAACAACGCAGAGCAGCATTCCAAGTTCGGTTTCTTGGGTGGCGGACCTTCAAATCCAAGTGGCGACTCTGAATTGAGTGTTTTGCCACGCTCTAAAAAGGAGTGCACCTGCTTATCACGTACGATTTTCGGGGCGTGTGCGCACAATAGTGTGATTGTGTGGGAGTTATAAATAAAATTTCCTTATTTTTTATTAGTTTTTAGTTGCAAGGGGTACAAGTAACGACCCCTTGAATTTTGGAATTATGAATAAAAGTCTATCATGCTGTCCAGTTGTGGTGAGAAATTATGAACAAAATTTCCTTGATTTTTTTATTTTTTTTAGAATTTTGAATACAATTCTCCTTTGTTTATGACGTATTGTTCTAGGCATATGAACTTAGAATGACAACTCTTTCCAACTCCATATTGGGGAGCAGAGAATGGGCACGTATACCCCAGCACATACTGTAGACACCCCAATCTGGCTTCCAGATTAGTTTACTTACAGTTTTTGATTCCCCGATGATGAAACGGATCAAGAACACCTTGGGAATAATAGCATGTTGAGCTTTGTGCGTTTGACACCCTTTTGAACCTAACCTAAGCCTAAGCCACTTCAAAAGCCAAAACCCTACTGGAATGCGCTGGTTGAGAACTAGCGCACACTGGTCAAACTGACAGGTGTTGGTCAACAGTCAAAGCACATGCACACGCTGGTCAAAGCAATGTCCCATCACCTTTTTGCCAACTTGCAGAAGTCATGATCAGGGTTCCCCGGTGCTTTGTGACTTACTGGCTAAGTTAACTCTCACCCTCTCCCCTATATACCCCCCATGGTTCTTCCAAAGGGTTCCAAGTTTTAAAAGCTTACAAAATCCTTCAACCATTTTCACACTTCAATCAAGCACAACCACCTTGTTCTTCAAGCATCAAACATCCAACCACTCAATCAAGCCTCAAACATCAAAGCTCAAATACTCTTTCAAACACAAAACCAAAGGTATAACATACCTAATATTTTCTTGTTCTGATCTCTGAGGGGGGCTGGCAGGGTCAAGGCTGGTAATCTATACCATGCTTTGACCCTAAAGCTAGCAAGGTTTCAAAAATCGTTGTGATAAGAATCAACGCGAGCCAGTAGTTCGTACTCGCGTGCCACTCTTTGGCTGTGCCCGCGGATCTACGTGGGGATTAATGTCTTATTGTTTTATGCTTTTCTTTCAATACACATCACTGCAAGCACGCTAACAACCAGTTTACTACTTTCCTTAGGTAAAATTGCTAGTTTTAGTCTAAAATGTGTTTATGCTGCTATGGAGTACCCCTGGGATCATTCTGGATATGTCCTAAAATCCAGAAATATGTAAAACCAAAAACTAGTCGGCAGGCTCAGACCTGCGCGCGTCTGTGGACTACCCGCGCGGGCAGGTCCATCTCTGACCAGTGAGTGGCCTTTGTATAGGTAGCTTGGCCTTAGGCCACTGTTTTGTCCCCACTCTGTTTATGGGGTGCTTTGTTAATTTGTAGGGTTTTTCAGCCTATAGACTATATATTAACTGCCTGCCAACTGCCTATGAATTGCTTGGTTTGTCCTAGGTGTGCACTGGTCATTTCTAGAGCCCAGAGGGTTGAAAATAAGAACTATGGGCTTAAGCTTACTGGCGCGCGCAAGTAGTGTAGTGGCGCGCGCAGGTCTGGTCAGCATGCAGTGACTTGATCAGTGTATAATAGTTTCTTCCTACGCATGACTTTTCAAAATGGTGGCTTTCTAGTCTATTTAAAACTCCCACATGAGTATGTTTTCATCCTATACTAACTGTTCGAGCATGCCATCTATCACATCCTGCAAATTGTGTTATAGCTTTGATCCCCATTAAACTGCTCCCCGCCCCTAAATGGCTAAAGAATTGATTAATCAACCAGAATCGCAAATGTGTTCACAAATGCCTAAGTAGAGACCGATCTCCGGATTGGGCAAGAGGGGTGCCTTAAAACCCTTCCCCTCTCATAACCTGGCTCCCAAACCTAGATATGGTTATGACAGACTGGTGCCTTCACTTTTTTAAATCAAACAACGTAGTAAGCGTTTCAAGTTCGGTTCCTTGAGTGTCGGACCTTCAAACCCAAGTGGCAACTCTGAATTGAGTGCTCATCTCGCTAGCGCTCCCTTGATCCTGCCCTCTTTAAAACTGGAATTTAAGGGCACGTTGCCCACACGTACGAACAAACACACAGATTGACTAAGTATGAATAAACTTAGAATTTGTCCAAGTATGAAAAACTTGGGTGCATATAAACGCATGTACAGTTTACTAAGTATGAAACACTTAGGAGCGCACGAACAAGCGAATGATTTTGTCTAAGTATAAAATACTTAGGAGCGTATGAACAGATGCACAAATTCACTAAGTATGAAACACTTAGGAGCATACAAACAAACGAATGATTTTGTCTAAGTATGAAACACTTAGGAGCGTATGAACAAACGCACAAATTTACTAAGCATGGACACGCTTGGGACTATACGAATAAGCACACGTGACTGTCCATATTCAAGTACGAATAGATTCCTCAGATACATATGACAAACATATTAAATCTTCCAAGAATGGTAAACTTGGGTGCATATGGTAAAACTATGTTGGGAGCAACGAACAATGCTTAAACATACAAACCATACCAGCAAGGATGCATGAAAGTTTTCTAGACCATGAAGGGCCACCAAATAAAGTGACATGCCACGAAGGGCTCAAAACTTTTGTTTAAGACTGTATCAGTGCCACGCAGGGCATAAACTACGGTCATGCAGGACCAGCAAATTGGTAAAGTAGTGGTTTTTAGGTCAAGGTGAGAAAGGTTTACCTATTTTTCTAGGGTCAGGTCTTGAATAGCAGAAGGGGTTGCTTGGACGGTATTGTTCTCCACTGTTGCGCTCTCCGTATTCGTACCACCGCTGGCTTCCTTCTGGCCAGGGTTGGTAATATCTCTGGATTCTTGATCAGCATTAGCAGCAAGCTAGTCGGATACTTCAACATTTAATTCCGTGTCCACATTGTCTTCTTCTTCTATAATTTCCTCCTCAGGTACGACTTAGGTGCTCGGGAGATCATTCTCAAGCCATAAGGGAGACATCTCAGCAATTCCAGCTTTTGTCAGATAGGGGCCCATGCTGCTGCCCATATTTCATCCTGAATCCTGGGCATTTGAGTTCTGTAATTCTCAGAGGCAGTGTCAATACCTTTTGTATAACCACGATCATAGGCATTTCTAGACTCAATCATGGTAGATTCTAGCTTTGCAAGAGCTTAACTAAGGCTGTCTTTAGCACCTTCCAACTTGAGCTTCAGACCTTTTGCCATGTTAGTAGCTTTGTTCCTCTCTCCCTCAAACCTCATGAGTGAGTTGCTTAACATTGTATTCTCCCTGACTAACCTTGCACGCTCGAGCTCTGCATAGTCCATCTTTTGGGAAATAATTACCATCTTTTGCATGGCCTAAAATTATGAAGTATCAGTAAATGGCAATAGTGGTGGAAGGAAGAGCATGGTACAATAAAGGAACAACAAAGGTTACTTTGATATTGTTGACCATAAAGGACACAAGGAGTTTGGAAAGGGAGCTCCCAAATTCCTGTAGGTGGAGAAATTCAATTAGTGCTTTTAACAGCACTGGATTGTAACGGCTTGTTCGTGCCTCTTCTCCGGAACCCTAATCCGTCGTCTGAACCCTAATCTGCAAAATAGACAGGGGGTGAGTGCGCCTTTGCCTCTCGTGGCAAAGGCCCTCCGATGCCAAAGTTAGTATCACGTACTAGCAATTGAACCCTAATTATCAGTAGGAAAGCAATAAGAATGCAGTATATTGCGTACTTCTTTTCTCTGAGTTTACCTCGTATTTATAGATTCATAGATGCTTGCTGCCCAAGCATCCCTGTCGCCCTAGGATTCCTATCTCGTAAAGGAAACCTAGGATATCAAGGATTCTCGTTTCCTTTACCAGTTAGCTACCTTAGTCCCTTTAGGACTCTTTTCCATATCTAGCCGAACATCCCATTCCTGTTATGTATCTCTTCGAGATCCTACATCCTCGGGATCTCATTCCACAATGGAATACCACTGTTTCTGGACTCTTCCAGAATGTTCCCTCTATTTCATCATCTGATAGAACTTCTTTCCTTGTTCGGCCGTCTCATAGCCGAACAGAAGGCCTGGACCAGTTACTTCACATGTAACTTGGTCCTTTATCAATTTTTTGGACCATTCCTTTCTTTAGGAGTTCTCCTCCTTGTTCGGCTTTCCCGTAGCCGAACAAGGTACTTGAACAGTGGCTTCACGTGTCACTTTCTTTTTTAACTGGTCTAATAACTTCTCATGTTTTACTGAACTGAGAGTCGTACAACCTCTCTGGACCAATGACTTTTCATGTCACCGGTCAATCGCGTTGACCTTTCCTTTAGCACCGTGCTCGGGCATTTCTCTTGCCTGTTTGGGAATACCTCCCTACATTTCCTTCTTCATGTCGATGGGCAATGACAGGGTCTGAGATAGGGCCAATGCAGTTTCTTCGGAGCCAACGCTGTCTCCAACACGCATAAGGCAGTCAACTCAAATGAGTTGAGGAGCCCAGGTGAGGGCAAAAATAGGGGAATCTTGAGAAGGGATGTTTCCTATGTTCGGAGCATGGGGGGTCTGGCAGTTGGCGTTTATCATGATGACTGGCAGTGACTTCTTTAGGAGAAAAACCCAGGGGAACATTAAATTGGACCACCGCCCGACGACCGTGGGAGGTACCACGGCTTTGAGTGGCTCTTTGGCCTTGAGAGGTGCCCTGGCCACGACCGAGAAGGTTGAGAAGGCTATTGAGGTCAATTGGTTGACTCATTTCTTGATTAAGCAATGAGGGCGATGGAGAGTAACCTCTCGAAGATGAGGTGGATGCTTCCTCGGCCAGAAGAATAGACTCGTCAGGAATTGGAGGGGTCTGAGATCAACTATCTCTCTCTTGAACAGGGTCAGAAGTAGAAGGTGCAGAAGGTCCCTGGTCATTTGCTGCACAGGTACGACAGTCAATGAATCCACCATAAGAAGCCCTATAGCCTAGCAGAACCTGCGCTGCACTTGCTCGGCCTGCTAGGCTGGTCCCCTCTCTGTTAAATGCAAGTGTGCGGCACATAGCAGAAGAATTAGCCAAAGCATGAAGAAGCTCAGAATGGCAGTAGTAGGAAATGAAATGGGAAAAAGGAACTAACGTGGTGTGCTAAATAAGTGAGGGGCATGGAAACCTATCACCCGACCGTCATCATCCCCGGGCTCAAAATTCCCTGTGACGACTAAGAAATCATCGTCATCCCCCCGAGCAAAGTTTGGAAGCTCGGTGACCAACTTTTTTCCAAGAATCCCTACTCTTGAGATAATAAGTTAAGCAATCTTTGGTTCTGGAGATGCTGTAAAGATGATGGATGTTGTACAAATCTGAATATGTGCCCAGCATCTCATTCAGATTGTGTATCCCCATAATAACTCGAAAGAAATTTGCAGAAACTTGCATAGGGGATAGCCTATAATGGGCTAGGACCTGACGCAACAAGGGGCACAAAGGAAATCTAACACCACCCTCCACAACGGCGACGACAGGAATGTGGAGAGAATCATTGTCAAAAATCTCATAGACAGCGTCCTCGGGGTGAGAGTGGTGGCGATATTATCAAGGACATTGTAACGAGTTCTAAAGTTTGCCATATTTTGAGGAGTATCACAATGCCTACGAACCTCCCCATTTTTCTACAGTAAAGTTCAAAGACAGAAACCCTAGAAACAAAGAGAAGCCCTAGGTCGACGAGAAACGACAGGAACAAGGGCGTAATTGGGAGCGAAAACTTAAGGAGTAGAGATGGGGAAAGCCTGGTGCGGAAAAGATGCACCTTGAAAGGGAAGAACAATGCTCCAATGGCGAGAAGCTCTTTCTCCTTTCTATAGAGAGACGCTTAGAGAGAGAAGATTTGGGGTTTTAAATGAGGACAAAATCCCCCAAATCCCCCAGTTTGTGGGGTGGCGTATGCGAAACGTCACCCCAGACGCCATTTGTGCATCTCGTTTCTCGTAAACTATTATTTACACTTAGCTGTAAATAATAGTATCCCCTCCATCTGAGTCACCACTATTATTTATAGAACCGAAGCTATATTGACTATTTAATTTTGCTTGGCATGATCTAGTGTCTAGATAATAAAATTAAAAGATTGTGCCTATCTACATGAATGATGAAGAGTAGAGGACTTCCCATCGAGGCATGCTCTTCACGGTGTGTTGGGTTGCCAATGTTTTTTCTTTTAACATGTGGTTGAGGGAACCAATATTAAAATAAAATTCAAATTTTTTACTGCCCTTCATAATTGTTGTTAGGAAAAATTTCAAAATGGCACTTGAACTTTGTACCAAATATCACAGAGACACCTGAACTTAAATTTATTTCAATTAAACACCTATACTAACAAAATCCTCAAATTTTGACACCTAAACTTAAAGTTTATTTCAATTAAACACCTGTACTAACAAAATCTCTAAATTTAGACCCCCGCTGTTATACTCCATCCCAAAAATTGCTGATATGGCATCTTCAACCCGTTTAAGTTTTCCCATTGCACGTGTTTCCAACAGGGGATGATGCACCCAAGCGAAACCCATCATTAGAAGTATGCCGAGCAGAAAGAAGAATTGGGTTTGGGCAAAAAAACATGGTTTGGAGGGAAAATGACCTTAACCTAATTGATTTCCCTTCATTTCTCTCTCTAGAAGTCTGCCTATTGTTCCACCATCTCCTTCACTTCAACCCTAGACCCGAAGTCTGCCTCTGGGTTTCGCTTGGGTGCATTGTCCCTTGTTAGAAACATGTGCAAAGAGGCAACTTAAACGGGTTGGAGATGCCATGTCAACAATTTTTTGGACGGAGTATAACGGCGGGGATCTAAATTTGGGGATTTTGTTAGTACAAGTGTTTAATTGAAATAAACTTAAGTTCAGGTGTCTAAATTTGGAGATTTTGTAAGTACAGGTGTTTAATTGAAATAAATTTAAGTTCATATGTCTCTGTGACATTTGGCTCTAAATTCAGGTGTCATTTTGAAATTTTCCCTTGTTGTTATGTTATGTGATTCTCAAATTAAAAAATGGGCTTTTTCAATCCACTTGCCATTATTCTCAAAGAAAAATAATTTACTGGACCAAACTATGTTGACTGGAAAAGAAATTTGGATATTGTGTTAACTGCTAAAGGGCACAAATATGTGCTATTTGAGGACTGTCCTCTAAAACTTGATGAGAATGCCACAGAACAGAAAGCAAAGCCTTATAAGGATTAGATTAACGCTGATCAGATGGCGCGGTGTTATATTCTGGCTTCTATGTCGAATATATTGCAACATCAACATCAGTCTATGGAAACTACTTACGATATGATGTTGAACCTCAAAGACATGTTTGGGGATCAAAATCGTGCAGCCAGGCTAGTTACTATGAAAGAATTGGTGAGCATAACCCATGTTGAAGGGACCCCAATTACGAATCATATTCTGAAGATGATTGCTCTTCTGAATGAACTAGAGATCTTTGAGGCTGAAATCGATACAGAAACCCAGATCAATTTCGTCCTTAAATAACTACAGTCTGAGAGTTTTAAGAATTCTCGCTCGAACTATACTATGAACAAAATGCATTTATCTTTGGTGGGACTTCTTAAGGAACTCCAAGCAGCTGAGGGTCTTGTGGTTGTGAAGAAATCACCATCAGTGTTAGTGCCTGAGAAGGCTTCTACTTCTAAGTCGAAAGGCAAGAAGAAGTAGAACAAGTCTCAAAAAAAGGTTATGGAGGCAGTTCGTGCACCTCAAGGTGGAGTGAAAAAGCCTACGGGCAAGTGTTTTCACTGTAAGTAGAGAGGACACTAGAAGAAGGATTGTCCAATTTTTCTCAATAAAATGAACACACAAGGTAAATCTTTTTCACTAATTGTTGAATCATGTTTAGCGGTGTTATCTACAAGTACCTTGTTTGTAGATACGAGAGCCACTGATCGTGTTTGCAATTCGTTGCAGGGGTTCCAAGAAACCAAAACACTCAATGATAGGGAGATTTATATACATATGAAAAATGCTACGAGAATGGTAGCAGTTGCAGTAGGAAATGTCATTTTAAATTTTAGTAGTAATAAGAGTTTAATTTTGAGAGATTGTCTTTATGTTCCTTCTATTAGAATAAACTTGGTTTTAGTTTCTAAGTTGATTAAGGATGGATATTTAGTTTATTGTAGTGACTCTGAGGTTATTAAGTTAAATAAACATTTTATCTATTTTGGTTCATTGGGGAATGATCTCTACATTCTTAATCCTATATTTTTTACAGTGCAACTGCATGAATTAAATAATGCTAATAATTTGCTATGTAAGAGAAAAGAAGCTTCTAAATTGAATCAAACGTATCTTTGGCACTT
The DNA here is from genome assembly GCA_019656835.1 of Rhododendron ovatum. Taxonomy (NCBI): domain Eukaryota; kingdom Viridiplantae; phylum Streptophyta; class Magnoliopsida; order Ericales; family Ericaceae; genus Rhododendron; species Rhododendron ovatum. The sequence continues at coordinate 23,306,252 of CM033798.1, forward strand.
ATGACTTGGTCATATTAATCTGAATATGATTTCTAGCCTAGTTAGAGATGGACCTTTAGGTTCATTAGAAGTTAAAGGAACTTCCAGTTTGTGAATCTTGTTTGGAAGGTAAGATGACCAAGAGGCCTTTTATAGCAAAAAGATGTAGAGCCAAAGAGCTGTTGGAATTGGTTCACTTTGATTTGTGTGGGCCTATGAATGTCCAAGTTAGAGGTGGTTTTGAGTACTTCGTTACTTTTATTAACGATTACTCGAGTCATGGATACATTTATTTGATGTGCCGTAAGTCTGAAAGCTTTGAGAAATTTAGGGAGTATAGGGCGGAAACGGAAAAACGTCTAGGTAAATGTCTCAGGACACTGCGATCTAATCGTGATGGTGAATACCTCTTGGGAGAGTTTAGGGACTACTTATCAGCTAAAGGGATTACACCCCAGTTGTCAGCTCTAGGTATGTCACAACAAAATAGTGTAGTGGAGAGAAGGAATAGGACTCTTATGGATATGGTAAGATCAATGATGAGTTATTCAGATTTACAAATTTTGTTTTAGGGACATGCACTAGAAATAGCAGTGTACATTCTTAACTTGGTACCATCTAAGTCAGTACCATCTACACCCTCAGAATTGTGGACTGGGCGCAAACCTAGTCTCTGGCATGTTCAGGTTTGGGGTAGTCCAAACACATGTGTTGAATGGGAACGCAGATAAATTGAAATCAAGAACAAAAGTTTGCTTGTTTTTAGGGTACCCTAGAGGAACGAAAGATGGTCTATTTTATACTCCTACGGATAAGAAGGTCATTGTTAGCACTAATGCTCAGTTCTTAGAAGATGACTATGTGATAGACCACAAGCCTAGAAGTTTGTTCTAGAGGAATTGAGAAGAGAGAGATAGGCAAAAACTTTTTTACCACTAGTAGTGCAAGAGGAAACAGCACAAGAGACATCCGTAGAGACACCTATTGACACACCAGTACCTCGTTGTAATGGGAGGGTTATTGTTCCACCCAATCCGTATACGTTGTTGGGAGAGTCTTTTGAAATGATCCCTAATGATCAACATGCCGAACCTTATAACTATAATGAGGCACTTCAAGAAGATGTGGAGCTTTGGCAAAAGGCTATGAAATCAGAGATGGAGTCTATGTACTCTAATCAGGTTTGGGATCTTGTAGAACCACCAGAATGGATTAAACTCATTGGATGCAAATGGATCTACAATAAGAAGAGAGGGGCGGATGGGAAGGTGCAAACCTTCGAAGCTAGGCTTGTTGCAAAAGGGTATACTCAGAAAGAAGGGATCGACTATGAGGAAACTTTTTTGTCAGTTGCCATGCTTAAGTCCATCCGAATTATCTTATCCATTGTGGCTCATCTCGATTATGGCAAATGGATGTCAAGACCGCATTCCTTAATGAAAATACGGATGAGTGTATCTATATTGTGCAACTAGATGGATTCATAGCAAAAGGTCAAGAGCACATGTTGTGCAAGCTTAAGAAGTCTATTTATGGGCTTAAGCAGGCATCAAGATCTTGGAACATCCGTTTTGATCAAGCAATCAAGTCTTTTTGTTTTGATCAATGTCCGAATGAGTCATGTGTGTACAAAAAATGCAACGAAAAAGTGGTGGTGTTTCTAGTGCTATATGTTGATGATATCCTACTCATCGGAAATGATGTGGGAGTGTTGTCTTCAATGAAAGTGTGGTTATCCAACCAATTTGAAATGGAGGACTTGGGAGAAGCTGGTCACATCCTAGGGATTAAGCTTATGCGGAATCGCAAGAATAGGATGTTGGGCTTATCACAAGGTACTTATATCGATGACATTCTTGCCCGTTTTGGCATGCAAGATTCCACGAAAGAGTTCCTTCCCTTTAGCCATGGAATCAACCTATTCAAGGATCAGTGTCCTAAGACACCTAAGGAGATAGATAAAATGAAGGCAGTTCCTTATGCCTCGGCAGTAGGAAGCCTCATGTATGCTATGTTGTGTACTAGACGTGATATTTGCTTTGAAGTTGGCATAGTTTGCAGATTTCAGTCTAATCCTGGGTAAGGGCATTAAACTGTAGTGAAACATATACTCAAATATTTGAAAAGAACTAGAGATCATATGTTGGTGTTCCAGTTAGATATTTTGGAACCTTGTGGGTACACATACTTAGGCTTATGTCAGACAAGGATTACATAAAGTCTACCTCAAGATATGTATTTACCCTAGGAGGTGGAGCCATTAGTTAGAGAAGTATTAAGCAATCTTGCATTGCTGATTCTACCATGGAGGCCAAGTATGTGGCGGTTTCTGAAGCAGCCAAGGAGGCCGTCTGGCTCAAAAACTTCTTGTTGGATCTGGAAGTGGTCCCTTCAGTGCAATCAGCCATTACACTATATTGTGACAATAGCGGTGAAGTTGCTAATTCGGAGGAGCCAAGGACTCACAAGAAGGGCAAACACATCAAGCGTAAGTATCATATGATTTGAGAGATCATATAGAGAGGTGATGTTGCTGTAACCAAGATTGCATCGGCAAACAACTTGGCAGATCCTTTTACGAAGAACTTACCGACTAAGACTTTTGATAGTCACATAGAGGGAATGAGAGTGAGATGCATGACAACATGGTTTTGAGTCTTAGTAGGAGTTCGTTAGAAAAATTATGTAAAATTATGATTTTATGTGATGGATTAATATTGAATTATTAATCAGATTTATCATTTTTTGATGAGAATTTTTTTATGGACAATATTTGCATGATATTATTGTATATTGTGCACGTGTTTCTTTTATTCTACATAGTAGATGATCCAGTATATAGAGTACGGCTTACACACAAAAGATTGAATTGTAACGCCCCAAGTTTTTGGGAACGTTAATTATAACTATTTTATTCAAACTTAACATTTAATAAATAAAAGTGGAATAATCAGTCATTACATCCCAACTTAATCTCAAATCAAGATTACATCTATTTAAGGATAGGGAGGAGTAGTACAGGAAATTTCTACTCTTCAAGGTGGTTGTCTTCCTCATCGATATTCTGCTCAGCTCCATACTACTCCAGAATATAGTATACCTCTTGTTCGCCTTCTAAGTTTGGCATAAGATGCCAGGGCCACAAAAGTAACACTGCGAGCTTTCAAGCTCAGTAGTTAACTCCTACCTCTATGTCCCATACTTTAGCAAAAATAACATCTACTATACAAGGCATTAAACAGAACTTTAACAATCACTATTATAGAGATCGTACGAATAAAAGTGTCAAGTTTCGGGTTTAGAATATTGTATCGTACTCCGTATCAAACATCAATTTCACTTATTATCAAATCTTTTCCTTTAGCACTGGTTCCGTTTACTACCTCTTTTAGAGTGACGATCGACCATGCAATTACAAACTATGGTTCTGCCATTCCGGTTTCAAAATAGTGTATCGTACTCCATGTCAAACGTCAATTTCACCTATTATCAAATCTTTTCCTTTAGCACTAGTTTTGTTTACTCCCTCTTTCAGAATGACGGTCGACCATGCAATTACAAACTATGGTTCCGCCATTTAGGTCTCCCAGGTTTACTCATGCACACCCAAACTCTGGTTCAACCGTTCCGGTCTCCCAGGTTTACACATGTCAAAATTTCTCTTTTGCTCTTTTCATTTTCGAATATCGTTTTATCGGTTCTCATGTCTTGTGCACATGCATCATTTTCTCGCAAACACATTATTCTTTCAAAACTTGCTAAAAATCAGGTGATATTAAATAAAATCTAATTCCATGCTATCCTATTTCTAATCAAAGTCACTACAGTACATTACTAAGAACAACATTACTTCTTAAATTCTTTGACAGTGAAATCTTTATAGATTAATTTATCATGTGATTTACAGTTAACTCCATTTCTAACAACTAACATTTACTTTGTTTATAACTAAGTTCACTTCAAATTTCCATTTGGCAAATCTCTAAGTTAGGCCTATGAAATAAATAATCGTACACTCAACATTTCCATCCTTTATACACTTAACAATTTTCCAATAAGTTTACATGCATCCGTTTTTATGTCAGATTCTTAAAATCAAATCATGCTTTTCTAAGATTTGAAAATGATGACAACGCATCTAATAAATTATGAACTATCTTCAATCAACAGAAATATCATTTTCCATTTCCAAGGAGTTCTACTTCTTTTCTTCTTATTCTTTATATGCAATTTTCTTATAAATCTAATTTCGATGATTAAACTAGAATTTATGGAGATATACTTAGGTAAGTAGATAGGAGGTTTCTACCTTACTTTGAGGTAGTGGGAGTTGAATTCTGACAGCTTCGAGTCAGGTGGTGATCAGCACGTTTCTTTTTGGTCTAGAATTGACAAAAATTGTAGTTTCCTTTCTTAGGACTTAAAAAGGACAGTAAAAGTGTAGAATTTTTTTGGAGGATAGTTATAGGGGTGATGATGTGATTAATGGGTGGTGGTATAAGGCTGACTTTTTCTCTCTCTTTTCTTCCGGTGACTCCCTCTCTCTTCTTTTTCTTTTCTCTCTCCAGTTTCCCAAATGGGGAAAGAACATGTGGAAGTAGAATGCCAAAAATGGGAAATGTGTGGAGGTATATTTAGGCCTCTCAACTCTCTCTCTCTCCTCCCTCGCCACGGCACACACTCTCACTCTCTCTCAGACTTTAATTTCTAGCCTGGTATGGCTACTCCTAATAGGGTCAAATAGGGTGATATGATGGTGCATGTGGGAGGAAAATCTAGTAGAAATCTTATCTCTCTCTCCCTCTCTTCTCTCGGCCATCTCTCTCTCTCTCTCTCATATGATAAATAAATCACTTGTGAAGTCAACATAAATGTGGGAAGTCATATAGAGATAAAATCCCTCCTCCTCTCTTCCCTCACTTTTCGCCTCTCTCTCTGTGTTGTAGACTTATAAGACTATGTAGATAGGATGACATAGGTTACTATTACTTGGGTAAGAGCAAAGCTTTCCTTTGTCAATTCTCTCTCTTCCGTCAATCACTGTTTCACTAATTATTGGGATAATGTTCTCAGAAAATGATGAGGGTGCATGCATAAGTGTATATACGTATCTGCATAATTTATTAGGGTGAGGGTTTGTACGTATATGTATGTCCAAATATATATATATTATGGCCTCCAGGTTTAAGTTTAAGGTTTTGTTTATAATATTAACACTCAAATAAATAATTGACAATCTAGTGAGAGAAATTTTTATTAAACTTATAATTTTATTAAAAAAAAATTAGGGTTGTTAAATCATTCCCCCCTTAACAAATTTCATCCTCAAAATTAAGTACATACTACGATGGAAAAAGATGCGGGTAATTTTCTCGGATAGCGCCTTCTCGTTCCCAAGTTGATTCCTTAATTCCTTGATGTCTCCATAAAACTCGCACCAACTTGATTGTTTTGCCTCGAATATTCTTTTCATTGTGATCTTGAATCTCTACTGCTTGCTTCTTGAAAGTTGTGTCCTCATTTAGGGTGATATCCTCCTAGTTGATGACATGAGTGGGAAGGGCAATGTACTTGCGAAGCATCGACATGTGAAACACACTGTGGACTAGATCTAGCTATGGTGGCAATGCTAAACGGTAAGCCACAGTCCCAATCTTTGCCAAAACATCGAATGGCCCAATATACCGTGGAGACAATTTCCCCTTTTTCCCAAACCGAATAACTCCCGGTACAGTCTGATTTTTAGAACACATGATCGCCAACCTTGAAAGATAAGGGTCTGCTCCTTTTGTCTGAGTAAACTTTTTGATGACTCTGGGCGGTAAGTAGTTTATGTTGAACCACCTTAATCTTTTCAGTCGTATTTCTGACCAGATCTGGTCCAATCAATCCGGCTCCAACATCAGCCCAACAAACCAGTGATCGATAGGGTCTTCCGTACAAAGCTTCGAAGGGTGCCATCTCGATGCTTGATTGATAGCTGTTGTTGTAAGCAAATTCGATCAAAGACAATTATTGTTCCCAATTTCTAGAGAAATCAAGTGCACAAGCCCTCAGCATATCCTCCAGAATCTAAATTGTCCTTTATGTCTATCCATCCTTCTATGGGTGAAAAGCGGTACTGAGCAGAATGTCAGTTCCTAAAGCTTTCTGCAACCCCTTCCAGAAATTGGATACGAATCTCGGATCATGGTCAGATACGATAGATACAAGTACTCATGTAAGCGTACAATTCCTTGGATGTAGAGTAAACTTAAAGCCACCATGTTCTCCGTCATCTTTACCGGTAAGTAATGCGCAGATTTAGTGAGACAGTCAACTATTACCCAAATAGCAGTGTTAGACTTAGGCATCTAGGGTAAGCCAGTCACAAAATCCATGGAAATATGCTCCCACTTCCACGTCGATATTGGTAAAGGTTAAAGATCCCCTCCAGGCTTCCGGTGTTCAGCTTTGACTTGTTGACAGACCAAACATGTTGACACAAAGCTAGCTACATCTTTCTTCATTCCCTCCCACTAGTATGTCCTTCGCAGATCGTGGTACATCTTAGTACCCCCAGGATGAACAGCGAAATTCGAGTGATGAAATTCTCGTAGTGTGGTTTCTCGAAGGGTCCTGATGTTTGGTACAAAAGTCAAACCTTTGAATCTAAGGTTGTTGTCGGTGTGAATCGTCCATCTAGTAAGTGCTTTACCGACAATAATCTGAGACTATATAAACTCACGGTCCTGTTCAAATCCTTGAGCAAGTAACATTTCTTGGTGGAGTGCAGGTACAACAATAAGAATGCACAAGCGTGCTTGTCCATTGACTGATGACGCTTGCAGGTTGAACTCGTTGAGTGTCTCTACCATCTCCCATTCTTTCATGACCACTTTAGTGTTCTGCTCTCGACTCTTTCGACTCAAAGCATCGGCTACAACGTTAGCTTTTCCTGGGTGGTAGGACATAGTGAATTTATAATCCTCAAGATACTCCATCCACCTCCTCTGTCTCATATTTAGCTCCTTTTGTGTGAACAGATACTTTGAGACTTGTGATCTGTGAAAACTTCAAATTGCTCGGCGTATAGATAATAACTGTAACGCCCCGAATTTTGGGTACGTTAAATAAGTAATTTTATTGAAAATAAACTGAGTCAGGCTCTTATTACAAAACTTAAAAGAAGTACTTTTATTACAAACGGAAGGGAACTAAGGTTCCTAACTACTGCTCCGCTTGTTCTTCCATCCGGGCTAGCTCTTCGGCTCCAAAGGCCTCCAAGGTGTAAAGTTCACCCTGTTCATCTATGAGGTCTGACATATTATACCGGTGTCGCCACCAATATAATAGGCCAGGGTCACCAACAAGGCAATACCGTGAGCTTAAACGCTCAATAGAGTAATCCAAACCCTCTAACCCTTAACTTAAGAACGAAAGAACATAATAACAACAATTCCACTTAGATCATGCATATAGTCCAAACAAGTATTCTAATCCACATTCCTTACTCAACTAACGTTGTGTTCATTATTTAGACTCATCGTAGACCGTGTTATTATTCCACTTTTCTTTTTACCCAAAAAACTCCTTTTTAACTCACCCAATCTCGGTTCCGCCGAGCCGGTCTCCCGAGTATCCTCACAATGGTTCCGCCACGCCGGGTTCCCATTGGCACACAACCGCATTGGCTCCGTACTGTGGATAACCAAGCTACACACCCAACCTTGGTTCTGCCGCGCTGGTCTCCCGAGTATCCTCACAATGGTTCCGCCGCGCCTGGTTCCCATTGGCACACACACACACACAACTCACATAATGTACCCAAAACCGGTCATTATGTAGTTTCAAAATATTTCCTTCCTCGGATACACACATTTTCATCTTCGTTAACACACCTTAGTTGCCATGTCTCTACTTTCTTGGTTCTCGTATCACGTTATCATGCATAGACTCCGTGGTGTAGGACTTTCCACATAACAAACATTTATCGAAACTCAAAATGAATCAAACAAGGCTACATAACATGCTTGATTTACCAATAGCGAACATTATGCATTTCATACGTTTCCAACAAAAGATAACCTTAACTACTTTAAATATAATGATCAAAGTTACTTCCTAATGAACTTATATACAAAACTACTTTATATTTGGGATAGTAGGTAAGGATAACTACCGTTCTTCTTGGCGGTGGTCGGCTACGAAGATTCGGTCTTCGATTTTGGATTTCGGCGGCGTAATGGCGTCGGTTTGCTTTGAAAGGAAAAGAGATGTACTTTCTTTTCCTAGAAACAACTTTACTAACTAACTAAACTACTTTAAAATATCTAAAGGTGGTTTTGGGAGGTGGTTTGGTGGTATTGGTCAAGAGCACTCAAGAACACAAGAAAACAAGAACTTTGGAAGCAAGAACTTTTGGAATTTCTAGAGAGAAGTGAGAGCAATGGTTGAAGGTGTGAGTTTGAAACTTGGAGTGAGCTTCTATTTATAGGCAAAGGCTTCCCTCTCTCTCTCTCTAGCCGAACCTCTCTCTCTCTCTCTTTCTCCCTCACTTTTCTTTCACATGTCAAGGTTGATTGAAAGGTTGGAGGCTAATTGGTAGGCTTGCATGGCTAGGTTAGTCATTGGATTTGATCTTTGGAAGATTTGTTGGAAAGAAGGAGACATTGGTACAAGATTTGGTGTTTAAACAATTGAAAGATGTACAAAGGAGGACAATGATGGTAGATATGGAAGATATTTATCTCCAAAGTTTGAAAAGATGAAGAATATCAAGGTACAAGTCCCATCCTTCTTCTTCTTCCTTCTTCCTTCCCTCTCTCTCTCTCTTTCCCTCTCCCTCTTTCTCTCTCTCGGCCTCTCTCTCTCTCTCTCACAGCTCTCCCTCTCCTCTCTCCTCTCTCTCTCTCTCTCTCATGTACTAGCTATATACATATATATATATGTATGTACTAAAATGTAATAACACAAATAAATAAAAGAGTACTTTGGCACTTTAAAATCTAAAATGACTTAAGGTCAAGATTCACCCTTTAAACTAAAATAAAGGTACGAGTACTTTAATTAATAAAATAATATACTTTTGTACTCTCGAGAATCTTAACAAAATATTAGTTTATTAAGCCAAGTACTTAGTTGGAAGATGAACCTATTACCCAATGGATAATAAAACTCCTAACGGTTATTAACCAAGGGATAACAAAGGACGAGTACTTTTAAATAATAATTTAAGTCTTTTAAAAAAAACTACATGTCCTTTGAAATACACATGTGTATACATATATATATATATATATATATATATATGTACTTAACCAAATATAATAAAGGGAAGGCTATTGACCAATGGGTAAAGATTACCCTAACGGTTATTGTCCAATGGTTAAAGATTACTAGGGTACTTTTATTATAAAAAATAATCAAAAGTACTTTTCAAATAATTATAAATGTCTATTCTTTAAAAGATTATAGTACTTTGTTTAAATCTTTCAAAATCCTTTTAATATAAAGAATTGGGTTTCTATTATCCAATGGATAATAGTTTCCCTAATATTTATCGTCCAAAGGATAAAGAATAAAACCAAAACATTTAAAAGAAAATAATTAAACAATTTCAAGTCTAGGGTTTGAAAAGGTTCAAAAGGTTCAAGATGGGTAAAACGGTCCATCTACGGTTAAGGAAAAGTAACTAGGTGACTTTCTAGTTTGGTTACTCCATCAAGCCGGTTAGAAGCTAACTAGGCTTGCTAAGTAGGGCTTAAAAGTCAAGAAATGATTCTTGAGGGGCTAAAGTGAAATTATGGTTTCTAGTCGAGGAGTAAGATGATAAGGCGTTCGATTGCTTGAAGACAAACCGCTAAAAATTAATACGAAAACCATTGAGCGTTTAAGAGAAATTAAGAAATTTCGAATAACAACGAGATTTTTATTGAATGAAAAATCGGAGTTGTTACAATAACGCCACGACTCGAGAGCGAAGACTACCGCTGCCAATTCTAGGTGGTGCGTGGGGTAATTCTTTTCATGCGGTCTCAGTTGACGTGATCCATAGGCAACAACCTTCCCATTTTGCATCAAGACACAACCCAAACCATCTTTAGAGGCATCACAGTAAACTGTGTAACGTACATCGCTCTCTGGAATGAGGAGTATAGGTGCACTGGTTAGTTTTTTCTTCAACTCCTGAAAGGTCTTCTCACAAGTTTCATTCCATTCAAACTTGACTCCCTTTTGCGTCAATCTTGTCATTGGTTTGGCAAGAATCGAGAAGGCCTAAATAAATCGTTGATAATAGCCAGCCAATCCCAGAAAACTTTTGATTTCAAACATTATCGTAGGTAGCTTCCAATTTAGTATGGCTTCCACCATGCTATCATCCACTGCAATTCTATCTTTAGACACTACGTGTCCTAGGAATTTAACCACCTCTAGCTAGAACTCGCACTTACTAGCCTTTGCATAGAGTTGGTTGTCTCTAAGTAGTTGCAGTACAATTCTGAGGTCCTTCATTCTCCTCCTTCGTGGCCGAGTATATCATTATGTCATCAATGAACACTACCACAAATCTATCCAGGTATGATTGAAAAATTTTGTTCATGAGACACATGAATACTGCTGGTGCATTGGTGAGTCCAAATGACATTACTACAAATTCATAGTGTCCGTATGTCACGCCTTCGATTTTCAACATAAATATATAATCCATTTCAATTAAAGATCCTCACATAACATTGATAATACCCAAAAGAATTCCCACCTATTCAATTTATAAATTAAGTCCCCAAGTCAAAAGATGTACAACTTTGGCACTCCGGCCCAAATCAAGCTTAAGTTCTGGTACAGTAAAGTTATCAAGTTACAGACGATTTAGTCAAAAGAAATTTTAGAGTAATTAATTACAAACTCATTTTTATCAAAAGAAAGTCTTTAGAAAGATGATAAGGTAACTAAACAATATCAAGCTTCCAAAAGTCTTTAGTGTCCAAGCACAAGATGCATGCAGGTACTGTCCAGTATTTGAACCTGAAAAGAATGATTAGGTTGAGCTACACTAGCCCAGTAGGAAAATCTTTACCAATACTATGTGTAAATATGATCATAAGTGCATAAGGATGAAGACAAGAGATACAATTCAATCGATGGATAACAATCAATTCATGAGTATACCAACATTCAATACAATCATTCTAAGACTTGCCATTATCACAAAATGCCAACCAGTTCATAAGACATTGACAACTTTGGTAATCTCGACACGACTCACTATTGCCAATCTTTACCATCTGTATTTCCACCCCTTATGTTACAGTATAACACTGCGAGGTTACCGCATTAATGGACTTACATTCTGGTTCTTAAGAACCCCATACGTCTCCCAAAGGTCTCCAACATGAGTCCAAGTAGCTCATTCTCCATTAACTCATCAAATAGTGAACTTAAGAGACTTTTCGGGTCTTAGGGCCCCATATACCCATAATACATTTCGGGTACTTATGACCCCGTATATTCATTTTACATTCTGGGTCTTCGGGCCACATATACCCACAACACATTCCGGGTACTCGTGACCCCGTACATCCATTTTACATTCCGGGTCTGTGGGCAGCATGACCTTTGGAAATTTCTAGGTTTCCAAACGCGAGGGCCCAGAATCGAGGGAGCGCGAGCGCGGATGACAAGCACTCAAAAATACAGAGTTGCCACTCGGGTTTTGAAGGTCCGACACCCAAGGAACCGTATTTCAAAGCACCTGCCGCGCTATTTGATTTGAAAAAGTTAAGGAACCAATCCATCATAACCATATCTGGGTTTAGGAGCCAGGTTATGAGAGAGAAAGGGTTTTCTGGCACCCCTCTCGCCCAATCCAGAGATCGGTCTCGACTTAGGCATTTTGTTAAAACATTTGCGATTCTTCTTTTATTAACCAATTTTTAGCCAATTAGGGTGGGGAAACAGTAAATCGGGGATTAAAACTGTAACACCTTGTAGGATGTGATCGAAAAATGTCATGGATGAAAGATATGCTAGAAAATGAATTAGATTAAACCCCACATTGACCGGATATCAAACAGTGCGTTGGTGTGAGTTTGACATGAGCAGTGGCCAACTTGCATGCATGAAACTTCCAGCATGCAAATAAACCATCGCACGTTGAACCCACTCCATCGCGCGAGGGTTGATATCCTTCAAACATGTTGAATTTTGTCTCCTTCTAGGCTCTGGAAGGACCAGTGCACACCCAGGGGACAAACCAAGCAGTTTATGTTTACTGAAAATAAATAATTATTACAAACAGGGATAACAGGAATAAAATGCGACTTCTAAACAGTGGGGGTACCAAAACAGAGGCCACGGACCAAGTTGCCCATGCAAGGGCAATTACTGGAAACAGGCTGAGACATATTCAGAAGCAACCCAGGGGCATTCCCAAGTGAACAAGCAAATAAGCTAAGTTAAGCCACAAATTTTTATCAAGCAAGGCAGTGGATTAATTTTAATCTTGCTTCAAGGTGATTTATTACACTACGGAAAACAGAAAAAATAACTAGCATCCTATCCCCACGAGGAGCATCGCACAATGACCAGAAGGTCGCGCGTGGGAGTGGCTCCATCGCGCGTAGGAGTGCCAGCAGACGATTCTTGTAACCCCACTGACTTTAGGATCAGGACTGGTATTAATTACCAGTCTTGATCCTGCCAGCCCCCCTTAGGGACCAAAACAGTAAACAGGCAGTAAAGTTATACCTTTGCTTGAGTGATATGGAAATAGTTTGAAGAACGTGGTAGAGCTTGTGAAAGAAGTGTATGAAGATGGGTTGAGTGAGGAAATATCAAGAGTATTAGGGTTTATGTAGCTTTTCTTACTTGATTTCTTGTAAGCCTTTGGAAGAAGAACCATGGGGGGTACTTATTGGAGATGGGAAAGAGTTTGGTGGGTGGAAGACTTAGCCTAGAAACCAGCCAACAAGGCTGGTCAGCCTTCCTTGGTGGAGAAAGAGGCCAACAAGGTGATGGGAGTGGTTGTGAGGGTGGTCCTACCCATGCACCTGCAAAACGCTGTTCAGTCGACGAAAACGGGGTTCTACAGATCAGTAGCCCCCTGATCATCACAAAATCAAGTTGGAAAAAGGTGAAAGTGATAGGTGTTAACCGTCACGCGACACAGTGACTCCATCGCGTGATGGTTGAACCAGCACCGACGATGGTCAACAGTCAAGAATTTGACTTTGACCAACACCTGGCAGGCAAAGCATTGCGCGAGAGATTCAATTAATCGCACGACGGTCAAAACCTGAGGTTAGGGTTTTGACTTTTAGGGTTTTGGGTTTAGGATAGGTTCCACTCACTCCAAGCTCAAACCATTTCACTCCCAAGACTATTTTTTATCTGATTCATCATCGGGGAAACAATAAATCGAAAAACAAATTAAAACAATTGGGAAACCAGATTGGGGTGTCTAAAGTAGTCCCTATTTGACGGCGTGCGGAGCACCATTGACTGGTACGGGTAACGTCAAAGATTTCTAGACTCCCATCCAATTTACCCAAAAGCCGATAAAATGGAAAATGCAAACAAGTATATACAAATACTGTGCACCAATGGATCGAAAAGTGGATCAATCAATGAATAAACTCTCCTGGGGAATAAATAAAAATGGACGGATAGATCGTTTCTGAGTTGAAGATGGACGGATGGATCGTCGTTGGGTTGAAATCGGATGGATAGATCGCTGTTGATTTGATAGTTGGACGGATAGATCGCTGTTGATTTGATAGTTGGACAGATAGATCGTAGCATATTTGATAGTTGGACGGATAGATCATCGCAGATTGAAATTGGACAGATGGATCGCCGCTGGTTTGATAGTTGGACGGATAGATCGTCGCAAATTGAAATTGGACGGATGGATCGTCACTGACTTGATAGTTGGACGGATAGATCGTTGCAGATTGAAATTGGACGGATGGATAGCCGCTAGCTTGAAATCGGACGGATAGATCGTCGCAGATTGAAATTGGATAGATGGATCACCGCTAAGTTGAAGATGGACGGATAGATCGTCGCAAATTGAAATCGGACGGATGGATCGCCATTGATTTGATAGTTGGATGAACAGATCGTCACAGATTGAAATTGGACAGATAGATCATCTATGAGTTGAAGATGGACGGATAGATCGTCACAGATTGAAATCGGATGGATGGATCGCCATTGATTTGAAATTGGACGGATGGATCGTTACTAACTTGATAGTTGGACGGATAGGTCGTCGCAGATTGAAATTGGACGGATGGATCGCCGCTGGCTTGAAATTGGAGTGTGAGCGGGCAGACCACTGCTGGGGATACAAAAGTGCTCCGGATTTGAAGATCATTTAATTCATGGCAACCATCAAAATTGCTGTAGTGCCATAACGAGAAACCATGGGCCTTCATAAGAAAGATGAACACGATCGGGCCGTCTAGCGGTCTAGAAGCTGGATTGGGCTTGGAGGCCCAATTGGACCATCGCGTGACAGAGCCATTCCATCGCGCGAGGGAATCCTGTTAGGGCTTGGGTCTGGAAAGGGCCCAGACCCTGCCCACACCTGTTTTCTTCCCTTTTCTTCCCATGGACGCTACAGAAATCAGTTCCCAGCGGTTTCAAAATTTCAAAACTCCTCAGTCCTCACAACTCTTAAACTCTCCAAATCCCAACTCAAACCCTAGGATTTCTTCCCAAACTTTTGATTTCTTCACGAAAATCAATAAATCCACGTGCAAACACACACCATGGCAGATCACGGCAATGGTGGCGGTGGAGGAAAGGTAGTTAATCGTCCGAAGGACGAGGGAGGACCCATGGAAGTTGAAATAGCAGAGCAATAGCCGGCGGGGGTTGTCGGTGCAGTGAGAGCAGGCGGCGACGATGGTGTACAAGGCCGCGAACAGGAGGTGGGTGGCGAAGGCGACCATCGCACGACGAAGGAAGCTGGGGCCACGGGGTCTGTTTTTCGACCATTGGACCCGAGCGTAACAGTGGAAGGCTCGGTGGTGATTAGTGGCGATTCTGGTGGTGCTGGGGGCAGTGGTGCTGATGGTGATCGCCTGGGACCGAGTGGGTTTACGCCGAGGGACTCGGCGAGAGGCAAAGGCATAGCGGCTGAGGAGGAAGAGATCACGGGGGTCCCTTTTGTGTACAGAGAGGAGGATGTACTCTTCTGGCCAGCAACCACATCGTCGGGCCACAGGCCGATCATGAAACAAGATGCCGCAGAGCTCCTGAGCGATGAGCAACTAGCCCAACTTTTGGAGGATAACCCTGAAATAGGGGCTGCTATTTTGGAGGCCCGAGAGGAGTGAGAGAGGGAGATAACAGCTTCAGAGGCCGCGGCGAGGGCCAAGAGGGAGAGGGCCAGAGAGGAGGAGGCTCTGAAGGACATGGAGACCGAGGAGAGGGCCGGAGCTAGGGTGTATGGGCCTAGAGTGACGGCAGTGAGAGAGGCGGAGAGTTTGACTCGGATCCCTTTTTCAACAGAGGGGTATGTGCCA
Organism: Rhododendron ovatum; assembly: GCA_019656835.1. NCBI lineage: Eukaryota > Viridiplantae > Streptophyta > Magnoliopsida > Ericales > Ericaceae > Rhododendron > Rhododendron ovatum. The sequence continues at coordinate 23,321,746 of CM033798.1, forward strand.
CCCACTCCACACTTGTTTGTGCCATCGAGCTTTGCAGCGTATAGGCCACGGCAGATAGAGTACGACTCTGAGCTCATCCTGAGAGACACCGAGACTCACATTTCGAGCAGCTAGATAGAGGTAAACTTCCAAAATCCCCCTTGTAGTTTCAAATTTGAATTTGCCTGCCTGTACTTGAATGTCGAAACACACATGGTAATCCTTAAAAGAAAAGACTGAATTGCGATACCATGATCCTCATATCGAATGACATGCATATAACATAATAACTTGAACCAACCATCAGTTACCAGGCTGCATTGATTACCTAGATCTTTAGAATGAAAACCCTACATGCTAACATGCCCTATTGTTGCTTGTTTTTGTGTCTGAAACAGGCGAGAGCGAGGCAGAGGGATATTCGTGGTTTCAGAGGCGCATGTAGTTCCTTAGCGTTGTACCAGGGTTTGCCCGAAAGGGTGAGGCAGTTAGTAAATGAAGCGGGCTTTAGTGAGTTCATCCAAACTCTTACTTCGGTCAGAAATGACCATGCCATTCTAGTAGCACTTGCAGAGAGGTGGAGAGACACTACCAACACCTTTCACCTACTGCCCGGGGAGATGATAGTGACACCTGCTGACTTTGCAGCAATTACCGGCTTGAGAGTTAGGTGTGAGCCTATCCCGTTTGATTCGGGTATTCACGAAGACCTAGTGGTTCTGGAATGATTCTTGGGAGAAGCGCCCAAGATTAAGGAAGGGATGGCGAGGTATGGGCAGTTCACCAAATACCTTAAGAAAAAGGTGATAACTGAATAGGAAGCGGAGCAGATGGCCCGGGCATACCTGTTGTACCTCTTTGGCGCGTCTTTGTATCCAAATAGGCGTAGTAAAGTCCATTTTTCATACTTGCCTGCATTGAGGGACTTGAGGACAGCTTCGCGCTTTGACTGGGGCGGAGCGGCATTGGGCGCGGCCTATGGTTTCTTGGGCGACTCGTCGAGGACGGAGATGAGTACTGCTGGGTATTGGAGGATCTGGAAGGTATGATTTCAATAGAGTAAAGCACAATCTCAGATTACACTTACATCCATTTGATTGTATAGTCTGCTTGATTGTATTATTGTATGCACTGATGATTTACTTTATTTGCGAACCATGCAGCTCTGGGCCTATAAGGTTTTGAACATGTGCCGCCCAGCATCCAAGAGCTTGGACTTGGGAATTCTCTCGTGTGCTCACATTTGGAGCAAGAAGAACATGGGGGAGAAGAAAGGAAGGGGTGATCTGAATGGCTTTCGGATATACTTAGACGAGCTCCGCCCCTCACAGGTATAATCATGAAACTTGACCAAACAAAGTACACATCCCTTTGTATTGCTTTAATGCTGTCGCTGATCAATACTTGCATTGTTCCCCTATCTTGTGTGTAGATCGAGTGGGATCCTTGGAGAGTGATAGGGCCAGAGCCCGAGTACTTGGCTAGATGTAGGGTTGTAACGGCTAGCAGAGTGTTGCTGGAGTCAGCCTTTGGTTGGCAGTGGTACTTGGGAGAACGGGTGACACGCCAGTCGCTCGGCTTTACTGAGTTCCAGGTGCCGGGGCCTCTTCCACCACGGGCCTCACACACAGGGGAGTACACACTGGCTGAGCTGGAGACGTTTACGCAGCCTGACACCGACCTTACACGCCACTTATGTCCTGACATGGACTATGCAACATACCAGAGGGAGCGTTTGGCAGGGCCGCTGAAAGTTCGAGAGTTCAGAGAGGTCCGGAGTCAGGCTCATGGAGCCGCTAAGGAAAGGAGGGCTGCAGGAGAGAGACAAAGTGGTAGCGAGGGCCACATGAGACGAGGCTTGAGTGGACCAGTGAGAGGTGGGCCACCAGAGTTACCGTGGAAGATAGCAGTGGTAGACTCTCAAGGCAATCTAGCCGAGCTACACCTAGCCCCTGCTAGAGTTGAGCCTGCACCGATTATTGTTCCAGTAAGACATTGTTGTTTCCTTTCACTGCATTTCATTAGAATTGAATTATCGCTGAATTGCCTTGATAGCTCCTAAATCACTATTGCAGGTACCAACTGAGTGGGTGAACGAAGCTATTTGTTGCATGCTTGCACTAGAGAATGCAGAAAGAAGGGTGGCGAGTGGTTTGCCATTGGACATGCGCTATCCAGTACCAACTTCTCCACCAGTGATTCGGAGATCTCAAGTACCCCTTTCAAAAAACGATACGCTCCTGCTTTCAATACTTGATATATGCATCTCCTATTGATACATAATACACTTTAAAAGCCTTTCATTTGAAATTGACCATACCTGCTTTCAAACATACAATATGTAGTATGCACAACATATACACTAATGCTTAAAATTTCACAATGCAGGCACAAAGATAGATGGCACACAGAGGAAGCTGGCTGAGAGGGCTCCTACTCCTCCGGTTACTACCAGGCAACAGACGAAAGGCTCACAGTCGACCACCACGAGTGAGGAGGCCCCGAGAGGCCGTGGCGCGCGCAGAGGAGCGGTACCAAATCAAGATGCGCTAGAAGGCCTCACAAGATGAGCTGGTCCGCAAGAAGCGACTAATCCTGCCTGAGGTCTCTAAGGAGGAGGACGAAGAGGAGGAAGAAGAAGATGAAGAGGAAGAGGAGGAAGATGGGTCGTCTGATGGCAGCGGCTCTAATGACACCACAGACGATCCCGGATACAAGCAAGATCCTAGAGAGATAAACGATGACGACGACGACGGAGATTGGCTCGGAGAGGATTGAGGACTACTACAAAGCCTCCTTTACTTCCTGCACTTTTGATAGGTAGATAGCAGGCGAATAGGCCCCAACTGACATGTGATATTTGTTTTGAGGCCTGCGTGCCTTCTTGATTCGTGGGCGGATGTGCCCAAGTAGACATGATGATTTTGATTGGCCGAAGTGCGAAACATGTAGCAACTTTCTTTATTTTCGACATGGATAGATCATGGTTTAGCTATAAAATTCGCATTTTCATGGTTTATTTATTCTTGCAATAGATTAGAGTAGATAAAATTCACCACTAATACCAAACTTGCATTGATGACATGCTGAGACTGCTTACAGACACATATATATATACAAATGTGACTAGCTCAGAAGAAAAATCGAGGATACGGGAAAAATATAATGAAATTTTGGATATTAATAAGCCAAAACTCAAAATATTCCAATTTGGACAAAACCGACACTTTTGTGAGATCGAATATATACAAAATGATCTGCACGAATCGAAAGGGCTAAGAAATACATCCCGAAGCAAAACTTAGAGCTAAAAGTTCAAAAACAAGACACAAAATGGATATGAGATGCAAAACATGACTCAATTATGTCCCAGACTGAAACCGACACCTTCGTACAGTCACATAAGGTCCATATGACTTGTATGGCATGAGAGAATGGGGTGAAAGCCTCTAAAATGAATTTCGACCACCCGAAACCCTAATTAAAACTTGAAATGGGCCACCGAGGGTCCAAACCTTCGTTAAGCGTGATATTTCGAATCCGATGGTTGGACACAGTCACACATACCTATAATGACTTGTTGGAACCATCAAAACTGCAAAATAACCTTTGGAATGAAAAACAACCAAAACTAGACAGTAGCTGTTGTAAACTGTCAAATTGCAGGCTGCAGAATCGCGCGATAGACAAGGAGGATCGCGCGATGGAGGAACAATCACGCGATGAAGTGAGACCATTGCGTGATGGATAATCCCTGCTAAGTCACCTTTGTTTGACCACATCAGATCTTTAAGGCACAAGAAGCCTTGTCATTGTCCTTAGCCATCCAGAGCACCTCTGGGACAGCTCACAAGTGTGCCATTGTATTGAAGGGGGTATTGCCACCTTGCTTAGATATTTGCCTTGAAAGGAAGGATATTTTTTTTTCAAGCCCTAGGCTATAAAAGGCCATGCCCCTGCAAATATGAGGCATATCCTCTAAAGTTAAAACTTTCACCACCCTCACAATGGCAAACAACCTCTCTATCTTGATCAGTCCATGGCTAACGGCCTTTGTAGCCGGAGATTGGCTATCATTTCGATCTCACGGGTTGGCTGCTTTTCGTTTCCTCCGAAATGTGAGGGTCCGCCTCGAAATTCTGATGGCGGCCCTACAGTTCTGGGACCCGGAGGTTCATGTTTTTAGGTTCGGTGACAACGAGCTGTGCCCAACTGTGGAGGAGTTCCAAACATATCTCCAGGGATTTGCTTCGAGCGTGATCGTTGTACCACCTTATAGGAAGAGCATGCCAAAACTTTTGCAGTCATATCTCGACACCTCGAGGGGAGCATCCGAAAGTCTATTAACTGAGGGGCAAATCAACATCATGCACCTGATGGAGTGGTATGGGCCTGAAGGGAACACATAGGACACCGCCTTGCAAGCTTGACGCCGATTTGCCCTAACGATCAGTGTACTAGCCGCTTACTTACTGGTATCTCCGAATGGGCGAGTCAACCCCTGGCTGGTGAACGTTGCCACTCAAATGGGTGCTCGACGGAATGCGGTGCCATTGGTTCTGGCAGAAATGCTCATGGGCTTGGATTTGGTTCTACTGGCCAAACAAACATATTCGGCGGTAGTCCACTCCTGCTATAGGTAAACCCTCACTCAGTTCACCTTTTTTCAATTTCCGCACATTGACCTTTTACCTCATCTCTCGGCCTAGGCTATATTGGGGCTCCTAACTTGTTTTCTTGCTCAAGTTTTATATGGCTCCTCACTTGTCTTTTCACCCACTCATACAGCTATGGCTATCAGACAAATTGGGACTGCTCACAGCACCGGAGGCAAATTGGCCTCATCTGCTTGGTCGAATGCATTAGCGCGGGATGATCTACCTGGAGATGTCCGTGAACCAGTGGTACACGTTCATGAAGGAAATGCTACCCAATGAGATCATCTGAAGGCATGAGGCCCTGAACATTCCAGACATGGACCTTAATTCTGCAGGTTTCGAGAGGATGGTGATAGCCGGGCTAACCGCTTTCACATTCTACATTCCCGGTCTCATTCTTCGTCAGCTAGGGATAAGTCAAGGACTGCACCGAGCCGGAATCGAAACTTTCAATATTCTTGCATTCAGTGCACAAAAACTTGGCCGGATATGAGCACAATTGGGGCCTGCGGTAACTTGGCAGAGCAGGACCAGATTTCAGCACAAAGCTCATGCATCGATACAAAGTGTGGCTAAGAAGGGAAACCGCGAGAAGACAAAGTGACGACTAACTCTCGACAAACTCTAATGATCTAAAATAAACTGTGAGCCTGTTAAGGCCTCTAGCATTTTATTATGTTTTTATGCTTATCTGTTTTAAAGGCTTTGCTCAGCTGTGTAATAGAAGTAGTGGTTTGAATAAAATCGAAAGATTTAAAACTTTCTCCTCTTGATCCAAATGTTGAGCTCCACGCCGCTTTGAACGTTGAAGAAAAAAATTCCAAAATGGCAAACCATGGATCAAATTGATGGAATGTGATCGAATCTCACGAAGAGACTACCTACGTATCCTCTTTCAAGGAATCTGGTCAAAACGTAGTTCAAGCTTAGGTTCGCTTGAGTATTTTTGACTCTCCTTTTACGCTCTAACTTTTGCCTAGTTCCGCCACATCAAGTTTTCGGCCTAGTGAGCTTTTGAATATTGCCTATTTATTTTGGCCTGAACCGCCTTCTCAGGTTTTCGGTCCAGCAGGCTTGTTCTAATTTTTGCTTGGAATCGCCCACCCTTGTGGTTTTTGGCCCAACGAGCTTCTCTCCGGGGTAGTAACGCTTGAGTTGATTCAGATTTACCAAAGTGGAGAACTCGTTGCCGTCGAGGTCTATGAGTTGAGCTGCTCCCTCAGAAAGAATGGTCTTGATAATGTAAGGTCCCGAACACTTCGGACAGAACTTGCCGCAGGGATCAAACATAGGCGCCTGAATCTCCTTCGTAACCATGTCTCCCTCAACCAAGTCCCTAGACTTCACCTTCTTGTTGAATGCCCATGCGATCCTTCGCTGATACCCCTGAACATGGTATAAGGCATGGAGTCTCCTCTCATCGAAGAGCATGAGTTCCACAAACCTCCCGCTGAGCCATTCAGATTCCGTGAGTTTGCATTCTGTCATGATTCTCAAAGATGGTACCTCTAGCTCGATAGGGAGTACCGCTTCCATCCCATAAACTAAAGAATAGGGTGTCGCTCCTGTCGATGTTCGAATTGACGTCCGATACCCCTAAAGTGCTAGAGGTAGTTGCTCATGCCAGTCCCGGGTAGACTCAGCAGACTTTTTGATTATCGTCTCAATATTCTTGTTTGCTGCTTCGACAGCTCCATTTGTTTTGGGGTGATAAACGGTTGAATGATGGATTTGGATTTTGAACTCTTCAAACAAATCCAAAACCCTGCCTATGAAATGAGTCCCATTATCTGACACAAACGCATGAGGTACACCATATCGATAGATGATGTTCTTCAGGATAAAATGGGCAACCTAAACTGCAGTTAGGGTTTTGTAGGATTCAGCTTCCACCCACTTGGTAAAGTAATCTATCGCTACCAAAATAAACCTGTGACCGTTCGAAGCAAACGGTCTGATCATGCCGATGACACCAATACCCCACATAGAGAAAGGCCAAGGAAAAGTCATGCTAAAGAGGTTAGAAGGGGGAACATGCATTAGGTTGGCATGGATTTGGCACTTATGACAACGCCGTACATAATCCACACACTGAGACTCCATCGTGGACCAGAAGTAACCTTGCCGTAGGATTTTCCTAGCAAGCATGACACCACTCATATGAGGACTGCAAACTCCTCCATGAACTTCTTCCATAATCCTTATGGCTTCAGAACCGTTGACACAGAGTTTGTGCATCCCACAATGGGATCTCTTGCATAACTTCCCTCCATAAAAGATATACTGGGCAGCTATCCTTCGTAACGCGAGTTGATCCTTTTTAGAAGCTTCAGCCGAATACTCTCCACTTTCAACAAAATTTCATATGTCGTGGTACCAGGGTAGGCCATCATCTACATCATCGATGGCATTGACATACTGATAGGTAGGTCAGTCTCGCTATTCGATCAGAATAGGGTGGAGTTTGACACCCAAAGGAAGTTCAACCATGGAAGCCAAGGTTGCCAAGGCATCAGCAAATTGATTCTTGAAGCGAGGAATATGAGTAAAAGTAACCTTGTTAAAATGAGGAATAAGATCTTCCAAGTCCTGATGATAAAGTTTCAACTTCTCTTCGCGAACTTTCCAGTCTCCGTTGGCTTGAGATACAACAAGATTGGAATCACCAATGACCTCGAGTTTTTCCACACCGAGGGTAAGAGCGGCCTCCATACCAACAATACAAGCCTCATACTTAGCTTGGTTGTTTGTGACATCGAAATTGAGCTTGAACGCAAGCGGAATGTGAAAGCCATCTGGTGTAATCAACAGTACTCCGATCCCATATCCCTTCTGGTTGGCTGCTCCATCAAAGTAGAGTGTCCACATGTCTTCGACAACTGTTAGCACTTCCTCATCCGAGAACATTAAATCTGAGTCCTTCTGTCCATCGACAGGGTGATGAGCCAAAAATTCCGCAACTGCTCGCCCTTTGACGGATTTCCTTATAACATACTCGAGATCAAACTCTGCCAATAAGAGCAACCAACGTGCTAACTTACCAGTAAGTGCTGGTTTCTCAAATAGATACTTGAGAGGATCCATTCGAGAAATCAATTTCATTGGATAAGCCAGCATGTAGTGTCTCAACTTCTTAGAAGCCCAAATAAGAGCCCAACATGTCTTTTCCAGAGCTGTGTAGCGTTCTTCACATCAAACCATCTTCTTACTTAACTAATAAATGGCCTTTTCGACACCTTTATCTCCTTCTTGAGCTAGTAAACACCTCATAGACGAAGGATTCATAGGCAAATAAAGTATCAAAGGCTTCCCGGGAACAGGCGGCATGAGGACCGGCAGATTCTACAAGTAATTTTGAATGGATGTGAAAGCCGCTTGAGACTTGTCTATCCATACAAATGGAGTGTTCTTCTTTAAAAGACGAATCATCGGCTCGCAAGTCAAAGTTAACTTGGTGATGAATCTGCTGATAAACTGAACCTTCCCCAAAAAGCTCTGCACTCCCTTTTCAGACTCTGGTGGCTTCATTTCAAGTACAGCCTCAATCTTTGACGGGTCAACTTCGATTCCATGAGTAGTGATCAGAAAGCCAAGCATTTTAGCTGCTGTGACTCCAAAAGTACACTTTTGCGGATTGAGACGCATTCTATACTTACGGAGTCGCTCAATGAACTTTCGAAGAACAGGGATATGCCCCTCACGAGTTTTTGACTGGGTAATCATGTCATCTACAAATACCTCAACTTCCTTGTGCATCATGTCGTGCAAAATGGTCGTAGCAGCGTGTTGATAAGTAGGGCCGGCATTCTTCAAACCAAACGGCATGACCAAATAGCAGTAAGTCCCCCATTTAGTGATGGACGTCGTTTTCTCACGGTCTTCTGGTGCCATGAGAATATGATCATAACCTGAGAAACCATCCATGAACGAGAGCATGGCATGTCCCGCCGTATTGTCAACGAGCACATCGATATGTGGTAGGGGAAAATCGTCTTTAGGGCTCGCCCTGTTCAAATCCCTGAAATCGACGCATACCTGGATTTGTCCATTCTTCTTAGGAACCGACACGATGTTGGCGACCCAGGTAGGATATTTAGAAACCATAAGAAAACTAGCATCGATCTGGTTAGTGACCTCATCCTTGATCTTCTGCACCCAATCCGGCCTCATCCGCCTTAGTTTCTGTTTTACGGGTTTAGCATTTGGCAGTAGAGGAATTCGATGCTCCACTGTCCCTGGGTCAATGCCGAGCATGTCTTGATGAGACCATGCAAAAATATCACCAAACTCCATGAGCAGTTCTTGAAATCCTGATATTCCTCTGGGGACAAAGTGGAGCCCGCTTGAACCATTTGGGGATCGCTCTCATCTTTCAAATTTAAAGTAACTACTTCTTTTAACGGCTGAGCATGCCTTTGATCTTCCCTTTCAATGAAGGCACGGACTTCCTTGGGAATATCTCCATTGAAATCTATCCCTTCATCGTCAGGGTCAACACAGTTTATATATAAATCATCAAAGTAGACAGAAGTAGGCTCTTTCATTCCAAAAGGCCCCTCAAGGCTACCAAGTACAGCAGAGTCAAACTCAAAATAAAAGCTATCACGTGGAGGGCCAAGAGGCACAAACTCCGACTCAAAGCTAGACTCAGAAGACTCCGTGTCAGACTCAGACTCAGACACATCATCAATGCAATTTAAGCGCGGTTTAAAAATGTAATTTTTAAGGCTACCCTTGGCTTCTGTAATAAAAGAGGTGGGATCCTCGAGAGCATCAGGCCCGAGCATGAGCACTTCGGCTTCTTCAGCTTCCTCGGCCAAACCCACTCGGGAGAACTCATGAAACAGCTACTCTAAGCTTCCCTGATTGAAAGATCCTAGCCAGTCAGTCTTGACCTTCGGCTGGCTGAGCTTCTTCTTGAATTCCATTCTTGCTAGCTCCTTATCGCTATCCGACCAGGTGTCGTTAGCAAAAATCTCAAAACCTGGTAGCAGCTCCCTAGTCTCTGAATAGATAAAGGGCTTTGCTTGCCCTGTGTAAATAGTATTTCCCTTCTTACAGACGAAGTAGCTGTCAGGATCACCATAGAGGGTTCAAGGTTTTTCCCTACATTTCTCTCTTTTGGCATCATTGGCTGAGGCGATGTACCCCAAACCAAAGCGGCCCTCACAGGAAAGAAAGGTAAGGAATTTCGGGATCCCTTGTTGGTGAATCCCTAAGCCCAGCCCAGGTAGATAGGACATCCTTCTCATAATATCCAAAGCAACAGAGCTTATGATAAAATCCCCATCCACGTTGATGGCCAAAACATAGCCAAATGTGTTGAAGGAGAAACCTCCGAGATCCACGTCTTCCTCACCGTGCATAGTTCCCAGAACTGGAGTACCATCCTCCTTAAGCGGGCGAATGCCTGAGTCCCCGCAAATTGTTAACGTGTCAGTAGGAAGTCCCAGCATGACTTTTTGGTGGAGAGTAGATGGCACAACCATGATGTCAGATCTATGGAGCTACGGCCTACCAAGTAATAGGTTGAAAGTGGTAGGGATGTCGACAACATGGAATTCAACATCCATTTTAAAGCCTTCAGCATCGAGCTTGAGCCTCAGTGTACCCTCGACTATACGACGAGTGTTGTCGTATGCCTTAACGGCCAGATTGGAAGGTGCAAAATCCTTCTTAGTCAATCTTAGACGGTAAGCCACCCTTAAAGGGCAAACAATGATTACTGAACCATTGTCGATGAGAACAGTAAGAACCCAGAGCCCTTGGCATTTGATAATGATGTGCAAGGGGCGATTGTGGTTGATCCCTTCAATTGGCAGGTCCTTATCAGTGAAGATCACAGTGTGCTTGGAAGTAGGTGGAAGGATGAGAGATATCATCGCTTCAGGAGTGATATCGGCCTGAACCTCAAGGCAAGAGAGAGTGTGGCAAAGTTTCTGTCGTTGCTCACAGGAGGAACAAATCAGTCCCCAAATCGATATAGCAGCGGGAATCCGCTCAAGTTGTTTCTGAATCATGTCCGTATCCGGGGTGCCAGCAAGTACCTCAAGTGGTGCATACCTTGGGAAGGTAGAGGCCTCGTTCCTTTGGTTAGATGGGTTGGACAAACTTCCAGCCTGCAAATTAACAGGCTGAAAAATCCGTCCACTCCTCATAACATTATGAACGTTTCCCAAAGAAGGCACAACCTGAGGGTCTTGATCAATATCCCAGAGGTCAACAGGGACCTCACCCCATTTGCGCTTCCCTTTGTCGGTTGCTGGTGCTATCGTAGGCACTTCCAAGTCTAAACCCAAATCTTCAGCCAAGTCTTTTACCAACAGTGTGTCCCAAAAGTCCAAATCTTTGACCGCCACGATCTCTGCAACAGGTTCTGAGTTAGCAATGAAGGGAACATCCCAAAGTCCGCCATCGGCTAAAGAGTGATTGATAGTCCAAACTTCTGCCCTAACTTGGACATTGACTACATCATCGACGATTTAAAGATCGGCTGGAGGGATAAGGTCCATTACCATGATACTGTACTCTTCCCTAGTCAAAAAAGGAATTGTAGGGCGTGGAAGTCCTTCATCAACGATGTAGAAAGTGGGGTCATGCCCGACATCAGATACCGAGTTGATGAGCATGTTGATGGTAGAGGGGAAAAAGCATTCCCCTAAGACATGAGGTTCTTCTTGAACAAAATCATCCTTGACAAAGTGAGTCATGTGATTTTGCAAAGCGTAGCCATGAAGAGGATTAGTGTCAAAATCCAACAGAAATTGCCAAGCGGGTTCGGGCTTCCAATAGTATTCCTCTTCGGGAAGCAAATGTTCAGGCTGTTGGAATAGCATATACAAGGAGATAACATCCAAAGGATCGAGCATCGCCTAGTTGTGTTCAACCTGCCATTCTTCGTTCCAGGCCTGGTCATGCTGACGGTACGAGAGATATTCGGGGTGTAATGGGAAGCCTTCTAGCTCAAGTTGGTTCCACTCTTGGATTAAAGGAGCCGCATAATCATCATCGTCGGCTATAGACTAACCCACGGCCTGCATGCTGAGTTCAGGCTCTTGCTTAAAGAATGCTGGTAGTGCAGCCTTGAATTGGCTTTCAAAATTACAAGAAGAACTAGGATCTGTTATGACTTGGATAGGATCACAACGAGTCGAGGTAGGACCAAGTCGTATAGGCTGAATAGGGTCATCATGGAGATCACCAATAATTTCGTTGAAGAGGTCGAGGCCTGTCTGCAGGAGCTGAAGAGTTGGATTAGGATGAGAAGGTTCTCCAATGAACATGAGTTCTACTTCTGGCTCCAATGGTATAGTTACGACCGGTTTGGGCTGATTCATTGGGATTATGTGGTCGGTAGGGTTGAATATGGTGGAGCAAGGGTTGATTTGAGTGGAGCTGAAGGATATGTGGTTGATATGTGGAGCAGCATTGTGCTTTGGCATGAAATTGGAAAGGATGTTTGGTTTTTAAGATGGCGGAGGTGGAGCCTGAAGGGTCCCTTCATCTATAAGATCCTGAATCGCATGGCAGAGGGAAAGCATGAATCTATAAGATGGCCAGCCCCTTGGTGATAGGCGCAGTAGATATTAGCTTTGAAAATGGGTGAAGGATTTTTAGGTAGAGGAGTTGGGTCATGGGGCTTCAAATGACCCGATTTGATCTTCTTTTCCATAAAAGAGGATAATGGAGCCTCAAATGCATAGAAACTGCGGGGCTGATTACGAGGCCAGTTGTTCTGTGGAGTCTGCACTTGATTGACGTCGGCAATGTGATTGGTAGTGTTGGAGGAGGCATTGGTGCCACTGGTTGCTGCGTTGGAAAAAGTCCCACCTCCAAACAGTGCATTGGTATTTCCTGAGTATGCCCGAGGTTTTGACTTCGGAGGGTTAGAGGATTCTCTTCTTGATAGAACACCAATTTGTAGTGCATCCTCGATGGCCAGGCCAGAGTCGAAGAAGGTTTCAAAGTTTGTCGACGCTTGAACAAGAACCAAATGTTTAGCATAGTCTGGCTGAGGATTGCGGGAAATGATACGGAGTTGATCCCTTTCACTGGGACGCTCAGTCATTAGAGCGGCTTTGGCCCTCCACCTATTGACAACATCTGCGAAAGACTCTTTGGCATCCATTTTGGTGGATTCAAGTTCCCGTGTCGTCATTTTCGGTAGGGAGTTATAACTGAATTGCGAAATAAACGCAGCAACAAATCTTCCCAAGTCCTCCTCTCGGCAATGTCAAGCGATAAGAACCAATGAAAAGCCAGACCAGAGAGAGTTTGAGGGAATAGTTGCGACATGGCTTCAGGCTCGACTGACAAGAGCTTCATGACAGCGTGATAACTATAGAGATGAGTCTTAGGGTCACCACTGCCATGAAACTTGGCCAGGTCTGGCATTTTGAACTTATCGGGAAGCTTGGCATTGGGATACAAATAGAGACGGTCCATGTCAATTCCCCCAGCACTGATCCTTTCAGATTTAGAGACAGATTCCTCCAGCTTGGTGATCTTGGCCATAAGCGTAGCGAAATTAGGATTTTGAGCAAGTCTAATGACAGTAGGGTTTAGGCTTATGGCTATTGGGTGAGCTTCTCTCGGATTGGGCTAAACTATGAGTCGCCCTGCATGATTCAGGTCCTCGACAAAGATAGGTTCTGCATGAACATCCTCATCGACCTCGCCTCTTACTTCTACTACTGGCGGAAGACAAGTGTTAAAGAGGTCTTTCAAATTAATAACATTGGCATCTGTCTGAGCAGCCCTCTGTTGCATGGTGGCGATGCTATTCTAAAGGCTTGTGAACATTGCTTCCATCTTGAGTGGTTGGGGTTGATCTACCATGACTGGTATTTCAGAGGAACTTGATGAAGATGAAATAGTTGGTGATATCAGGGGTTTAACTTCTTGAATAACTGAAGACGAGCCTGACTGAAGAGTAGCCAACAAAGAACGCGGATAGTCTTCCGTTGTGACTGACTGGGATTGTAACCTGACAAGCCTTTGAACCGGATTCTGATGCAGACTTTCCCAAGTGGGTTTGCCTTTCTACTTGGATATTCTCCGTGATGGTGCAATGATTCAAAACTTTGCTTGAGCAAAGTAAGAAAAGGCTCAATAAGGGTCCTTCAATGACTTTAATCTAAATAAAAAACTAAAGCGAAAGCGCAATCACGGTCGTCAGTAACATCCTAGACTCTAGAACTAGAAGACAAGTCTGTCTTGAAATGTTCGGACACTGCCAGAATCCTCGGAAATCTTTTCGAGGGTGTATCCTTGTTAGAATCGACTAACACTAAGAGATGTCAAAATAGTTTAAGCCTTTGACTATTCCATTTTTGAAGTTTCAACTTTGAACGCAGAACAACACGGTGTTGATGACGTGATACCGAAACTGGGGTGGCGTAGGCGACATAGTGCCATAGCCTAAACAGTGTATGTGCTGCGCACAATAACCAAGGTGGTATAAGCATCACGACATTCTCTCCGTCGTTCCTTGTTTTCTGTTTGAAACCTCGATTGGGTATCTAAATAAGGACTTAGAAAGTCTTGATTTCCCAAAGTCTTTTTGATCTAAAGACTTTGAAAATTAGTAACATGCACCATTGAGATGCATGACTCTTCATTGGGCTCGAAGCAGTGTCCTAATACTTTAAGACAGACCCGAAGAATCGAAAACCTAGAAGCCGCCCTAAACATGTTTCTACGCAAACGGTATGTATGTACAGTACATGCAACAGGGAAAGCAGTAACACATAGACAGTGTACGGGGGTTAGATGCAAGTAAATCTTACCCTGCAGGTACCTGTTCTAGTTTGATGAGTGCTAATGCTTTGTATATGCAAAGGCTAGTTTTGGTTTGTAACGGGTTCCTCGGACTATAGCCAAGATATACCTCCCACTGCTCGCGTAATCGCAGAGCAACAGTCAAACGGTAGAATGACTCATCATCATTGAAGGTTGTTGGTCATTCGGGGTCCTCGGGCTCCGGTAAACCATGCCGGATTGCCAAAACGATCCAACAAGGCTTATCCCACATCGATGCAGATGAAGAATGCTGAAAATTGATTTAAGAAGAGAAGAATCACAAAATTGCAAAATCCCTGTTCAAATTTGGCTCACTTTATTTAGTACATTCTAAAAGGAAACTACATAAATGATCAATCGAAAAAGTCCCAGATTGGATTGGCCGGAAACAAGGTCTTATGAACATGAGTTCTACTTCTGGCTCCAATGGTATAGTTACGATCGGTTTGGGCTAATTCATTGGGATTATATGGTCAGTAGGGTTAAATATGGTGGAGCAAGGGTTGATTTGAGTGGAGCTGAAGGATATGTGGAGCAGCATTGTGGTTTGGCATGAAATTGGAAAGGATTTTTGGTTTTTGAGATGGCGGAGGTGGAGCCTGAAGGGTCCCTTCATCTATAAGATCCTAAATCGCATGACAGAGGGAAAGCATGAATCTGTAAGATGGCCAGCCCCTTGGTGATAGGCATAGTAGAGATTAGCTTTGAAATTGGGCGAAGGATTTTTGGGTAGAGGAGTTGGGTCATGGGGCTTGAGATGACCCGATTTGATCTTCTTTTCCATAACAGAGGATAATGGAGCCTCGAATGCAGAGAAACTGCGGGGCTGATTACGAGGCCAGTTGTTCTATGGAGTCTGCACTTGATTGACGTCGGCAATGTAATTGGTAGTGTTGGAGGAGGCATTTTGGCGCCACTGGTTGCTGCGTTGGAGAAAGTCCCACCTCCAAACAGTGCATTGGTATTTCCTAAGTATGCCCGAGGTTTTGACTTCGGAGGGTTAGAGGATTCTCTTCTTGATAGAACACCATTTTGCAGCGCATCCTCGATGGCCAAGCCAGAGTCGAAGAAGGTTTCAAAGTTTGTCGACGCTTGAACAAGAACCAAATGTTTAGCATAGTCTGGCTGAAGATTGCGGGAAATGATGCGGAATTGATCCCTCTCACTGGGACACTCAGTCATTAGAGCAGCTTTGGCCCTCCATCTATTGATAAAATCCGCGAAAGACTCCTTGGCTTCCATTTTGGTGGATTCAAGTTCCTGTGTCGTCATTTTTGACATGGAGTTATAACTGAATTGCGAAATAAACGCAGCAGCAAATCTTCCCAAGTCCTCCTCTCGGCAATGTCAAGCGACAAGAACCAATGAAAAGCCGGACCAGAGAGAGTTTGAGGGAATAGTTGTGACATGGCTTCAGGCTCGACTAACAAGAGCTTCATGACAGCGTGATAACTATAGAGATGAGTCTTAGGATCACCACTGCCATCAAACTTGGCTTGGTCTGGCATTTTGAACTTGTCGTTAAGCTTGGCATTGGGATACAAATAGAGACGATCCATGTTGATTCCCCCAGCACTGATCCTTTCAGATTTAGAGATAGATTCCTCCAGCTTGGTGATCTTGGCCATAAGCACAGCGAAATCAGGATTTTGAGCAGGTCTAATGACAGTAGGGTTCAGGCTTGTGGCTATTGGGTGAGCTTCTCTCGGATTGGGCTGAACTATGAGTCGCCCTGCATGATTCAGGTCCTCGACAAAGATAGGTTCTGCATGAACATCCTCATTGACCTCGCCTCTTACTTCTGCTACTGGCGGAAGACAAGTGTTAAAGAGGTCATTCAAACGAGTAACATTGGCATCTGTCTGAGCAGCCCTCTGTTGCATGGTGGCGATGCTATTCTGAAGGCTTGTGAACATTGCTTCCATCATGAGTGGTTGGGGTTGATCTACCATGACTGGTATTTCAGAGGAACTTGATGAAGATGAAATAGTTGGTGATATCAGGGGTTTAACTTCTTGAATAACTGAAGACGAGCCTGACTGAAGAGTAGCCAACAAAGAACGCGGAGAGTCTTCCGTTGTGACTGAGTGGGATTGTAACCTGACAAGCCTTTGAACCGGATTCTGGTGCAGACTTTCCCAAGTGGGTTTGCCTTTCTACTTGGATACTCTCCGTGATGGTGCAATGATTCAAAACTTTGCTTGAGTAAAGTAAGAAAAGGCTCAATAGGGGTCCTTCAATGACTTTAATCTAAATAAAAAACTAAAGCAAAAGCGCAATCACGGTCGTCAGTGTCATCCTAGACTCTAGAACTAGAAGACAAGTCTGTCTTGAAATGTTTGGACACTGCCAGAATCCTCGGAAATCTTTTCGAGGGTGTATCGTTGTTAGAATCGACTAACACTAAGAGATGTCAAAATAGTCTAAGCCTTTGACTATTCCATTTTTGAAGTTTCAACTTTGAACGCAGAACAACTCGGTGTTGATGACGTGACACCGAAACCGGGGTGGCGTAGGCGACATAGTGCCATAGCCTAAACAGTGTATGTGCTGTGCACGATAACCAAGGTGGTATAAGCACCACGGCATTCTCTCCGTCGTTCCTTGTTTTCTGTTTGAAACCTCAATTGGGTATCTAAATAAGGACTTAGAAAGTCTTGATTTCCCAAAGTCTTTTTGATCTAAAGACTTTGAAAATTAGTAACATGCACCATTGAGATGCATGACTCTTCATTGGGCTCAAAGCAGTGTCCTAATACTTTAAGACAGACCCGAAGAATCGAAAACCTAGAAGCCACCCTAAACATGTTCCTACGCAAATGGTATGTATGTACAGTACATGCAACAGGGAAAGCAGTAACACATAGACAGTGTACGCGGGTTAGATGCAAGTAAATCTTACCCTGCAGGTACCTGTTCTAGTTTGATGAGTGCTAATGCTTTGTATATGCAAAGGCTAGTTTTGGTTTGTAACGGGTTCCTCGGACTATAGCCAAGATATACCTCCCACTGCTCGCGTAATCATAGAGCAACAGTCAAACGGTAGAATGACTCATCATCATCGAAGGTTGTTGGTCATTTGGGGTCCCCAGGCTCCGGTAAACCGTGCCGGATTGCCAAAACGATCCAACAAGGCTTATCCCACATCGATGCAGATGAAGAATGCTGAAAATTGATTTAAGAAGAGAAGAATCACAAAATTGCAAAATCCCTTTTCAAATTTGGCTCACTTTATTTAGTCCATTCTAAAAGGAAACTACACAAATGATCAATCGAAAAAGTCTTAGATTGGATTGGCCGGAAACAAGGTCTTATTAAATCACCATTCCGACCTTCGGCAATGCGAAGCTCACCGTTTTGACAGACTTTTAATGGATTGTTCATAAGTGTATTAAACTTTTAAGCATGGATTAATATTGGTTCGATTATCCCCAGCAGAGTCGCCACTTTGGGCAACATGCCCTTTGGAAATTTTTGGATTTCCAAACATGAGGGCCCAGAATCGAGGGAGCGCTAGCACGGATGACAAGCGCTCAAAAATACAGAGTCGCCACTCAGGTTTTGAAGGTTCAACACCCAAGGAACCGTATTTTGAAGCACTTGCCGCGCTATTTGATTTGTAAAAGTTAAGGAACCAGTCCATCATAACCATATCTGGGTTCGAGAGCCAGGTTATGAGAGAGGAAGGGTTTTATGGCACCCCTCTCGCCCAATCCGGAGATCGGTCTCTACTTAGGCATTTTGTAAAAACATTTGCGATTCTTCTTTTATTAACCAATTAGGGCGGGCAAATAGTTAATCGAGGATTAAAACTGTAACACCTTGCAGGATGTGATCGAAAAATGTCATGGATGAAAGATATTGTAGAAAATGATTGAGATAAAACCCCACACTGTGACCGGATATCAAACAGTGCATTGGTGTGAGTTTGACACAAGCAGTGGCCAACTTGCATGCATGAAACTTCCAGCATGCAAATAAACCATCACGCGTCGAACCCACTCTATCGCACGAGGGTTGATATCCTTCAAACAGGTTGAATTTTGTCTCCTTCTGGGCTCTGAAAGGGCCAGTGCACACCCAGGGGACAAACCAAGCAGTTTATGTATACTAAAAATAAATAATTATTACAAACAGGAATAACAAGAATCAAATGTGACTCCTAAATTAGTGGGGGTACCAAAACAGAGGCCACGGACTAAGTTGCCCATGCAAGGGCAATTACTAGAAACAAGCTGACCATCGCGCGATGGAGTCAGTTCACAGCGCGAGTGTCATGACTGGACTTCCAGGAATTGCTTTGCATGCCTGAGCTCTGAGACATATTCAGAAGCAACCCAGGGGCATCCCCAAATTTTTATCATGCAAGGTAGTGGATTAATTCTAATCTTGCTTCAAGGTGATTTATTACACTACGGAAAATAGAAAAAATAACTAGCATCCTATCTCCAAGAGGAGCATCGCGCGATGACCGAAACAGTCGCGTGTGGGAGTGGCTCCATCGCGCGTAAGAGTGCCAGCAAACGGTTCTTGTAACCCTGCTGACTTTAGGACCAAGACTGGTATTGATTACTAGCGTTGATCCTGCCAGCCCCCCTCAAGGACCAAAATAGTAAACAGGCAGTAAAGTTATACCTTTGCTTAAGTGATATGGAAATAGCTTGAAGAAGGTGGTAGAGCTTGTGAAATAAGTGTATGAAGATGGGTTGAGTGAGAAAATATCAAGAGTATTAGGGTTTATGTAGCCTTTCTTACTTGATTTCTTGTAACCTTTTGGAAGAAAAACCATGGGGGGTACTTATAGAAGATGGGAAAGAGTTTGGTGGGTGGAGGATTTAGCCTAGCAACCAGCCAACAAGGTTGGTCAGCCTTCCTTGGTGGAGAAAGAGGCCAACAAGGTGATGGGAGTGGTTATGAGGGTGGTGCTATCCATGCACTTGCAAAACGCTGCACAGTCGACGAAAACGGGGTTCTACAGATCAGTAGCCCCTTGATCATCACAAAATCCAGTTGGAAAAAGGTGAAAGTGACAGGTGTTGACAGTGACTCCATCGCGCGATGGTTGAACCAGCCCCCCGCAATGGTCAACAGTCAAGACTTTGACTTTGACCAACACCTGGCAGGCAAAGCATCGCGCGAGAGATTCAATTAATCGCGCGACGGTCAAAACTTAAGGTCAAGGTTTTGACTTTTAGGGTTTTGGGTTTAGGATAGGTTCCACTCACTCCAAGCTCAAACCATTTCACTCTCAAGACTGTTTTTGATCTGATTCATCATCGGAGAAACAAGAAACCGAAAAACAAAGTAAAACAATTAGGAAACCAGATTGGGGTGTCTACAGGGTCTTAAGGCCCCATATACCCATAATACATTCTGGGTACTCGTGACCCTGTACATCCATTTTATATTTCATCCCACATATTTCCAAGGCTCTAATTTCAAGAATGTAGATAGGAGAGAGATATTGATATTAAGTAGGTAGTTGACATATTAACTATCATTTTCGATTTGTTCCCAAACTCTCTATCTCGACTCCCCCCTTGTACTACATGGCATCAATTGTCAAGTTGTCACATCGTACATTATTGAATACCTTACGATCACGTTAATCCTCTGAGTCTATCACAACGCCCTTTGTCTCATACCATACCCACAAATGACCCCCACGACACACTATCCACTAGGTTCTAAACGAAAATCTTATAGAACGAGTGCCAAATGGACCTAGGAAGATCAACAAAATGAAGCATGAGGATATGAGTCATAATCCTATCCATTGGATCACTAGACAAGCTCGTGTCTACCCATAACACTGGCCATATTACCCCTTATAGTCCACGGTACTCCTATCAACATTACGATACAATCCCTAACCAACATTGTTAATATTATGCTCTAATGAGTGCCAAGAAACAAGGCCGAACAATGAGTCATTAGGACATAAGCAATCAAGCTCAGAAGTGACTTAAACATGTTTTAATTATATTGGGAATCAGAATACAGAACAAGAACAACCTTAGGAATAGCCACAGACATCGTCAGGCTGACATGCCTCTACTCAAATGGTCATAACTTTATGTGTACTAAGAGTCTTAAAGTAATCCCAGTGGAAAATGAAAGCTGACTTCAAGACCTTCGAATCAATATAAAGTTTGCATGAAATGAACATCGGACGAAGAAGTTATGGTCATTTGAAGTTGGGATGAAACCCAAAAAAGCGAGCAGAATTTTCAGAGAGGCCAGGGATCGATCCCTGGGCTTGCTGGACCAGAAATGAAAAAGGGGATCGATCCCCCAAGTTTAGGGATCAATCCCTACGCGATTTTAGGGGATTTTCTTCAGATTTTGACAGTTTTCGAAATGGACGAAGGGAGACAATCAAAGCCTGATTCTTATACCAAACCAACATATAAACACATAAAAGAGGTAAAGAAGTCCCTACCTCACAACGATAACCAAGATCTACGAGATTTGAGCAAGCCTTAGCTTCCTTGAACTCTAAAGCTTCGTTCCAAGCTTCACCTGGTGAAACCCAAGCTCAAAAGCGCGAATGGAAGGTCAATTCTTGAGGATTTTGTGAGATAGAGGGAAGTTTTATGAGAGAGCAAGAAAGAGAGAGAGATTTTCGGTCGAGAGAGAGAGAGGGATGGTGGAGAGAGAGATACAAGGAGATAAATAGATCTCCTACACCATACAAACATCCCTTTTATACCCCTAAATCTTTATATCACACTCACACTCCTTCTAGTTTCTATTCATTCACTTCAATCCTCAATTCAAACTATCACTTAATAAACTATATTCTCCCAATAGGCATTTAATATACATTTCAAAAATAAAAAAAATTCGAGTCTCTACACCGTATCTGGTTCTGAATGCAGTCTTGGTGATGTCTTCATCCCGAATTCTCAGTTGGTGGTACCCCGATTGAAGGTCAATCTTTGAGAAACAAGTAGCTCCTCTCAATTGATCGAACAGGTCATCGATTCTAGGCAAAGGGTAGCGATTCTTGATCGTAACTCGATTCAACTGTCTATAGTCGATACAAAGACGTAGTGTCCTTTCCTTCTTCTTCACAAATAAGGCTGGTGCTCCCTATGGTGATGTGCTTGGCCGAATATAACCCTTCTCTTGCAGGTCCTGCAATTGAAGCTTGATTTCCTTCAGTTCGGTCGTTGCCATTCTGTATGGGGCTATGGAGATTGGTGCAGTTCCAGGTTGGAGTTCAATGGTGAAGTCTAGCTATCGCTGTGGTGGCAATCCAAGAAGTTCTTTAGGAAATACGTCAGCATACTCGCAGACAATATGGGGTAGTCCCAGCTTCAATCGATCAGTTTCTTCCAACCTGAGGCTAGCTAGACATCCAAAAGGTTGGTACTGCCACCTTGTTCATCTTGTTGTTGAATTTGGAGTTTGTCGATCCCCCTTAAATTTGAAGTAGGTTCCATCAGGATTGAAAGTCGTCACCATTTTATGATGGAAGTCTATGGCAACTCAGTGGGATGACAACCAGTCCATTCCCAAAATTATATTGAAGTGAGCCATATCGATCACTCGTAAGTCACAAGTCAGACGGAGATCAACTACCTCTATCTCACACCTTTTACAAATTAGATTAATAGCTAACTTCCCATCCAAAGGTGATGTTACCATCATGCTTGATTTGAGGGGTTCTATTTCTAATCCTAGTGTAGATACGCAGGTAGCAGATATAAATGAGCGCGATGCTCCAGAATCAAATAAAGTTTGTATGCAGGTACTGAATAATAGTAGCGTACCTTGGATCACACAGGGATCCTACTCTTCCTAGTCAGCATGTAGAGCAAAGACATGCCTTCCAGCATTCTGTTGAGTTTCTATCGGCTACTTCCCTTTCCAATTGTGTTGTTGAGGTTGGAACTGTTTGTTGTTCTGTTGTTGAGGCCCACCTTGATTTTGATTAGTAAAACTAGTCTGTCAGAATTGTTGAGGTGGTTGAGTTCCGTTCACTCGAGGCCTCTCCAGCTGTGGTTTCGGGTTGTCACAGCTATAATGCCCCATTGCTTGGAAATTGTAGCATTGAACCGTAGAAATATCGTGGATAAATCCCTGCGGTGGCCTTGGTGGTTGGTTTTGCACTGCCCTAGTGTTGTTCCATGATTGGCCCCTTGTTGCAAGTTGAATGACCTTTTCGGATAAGGTCCTTAATTGTTGGTGGTGTTGTAGGTTTGGTTGCTTCAAATTGGTCCTTCAGCACTTGCTCCTGTCTTCTTCCATTTGGCTTTCAAACACTACAAGAAAATGTGACATTAACAACATTTTTCTTACCGGCATGTGTTAAAATGCCACTAATATTAGTTATTCCCGGCATTAATAGTAACGCCCGAAAATATTATCTTTAAACGGCATTAGTTATAAAATGCCGGTAAAAATTACTCAAAAATGACATTATTTCAGAAAATGTCGTTTTTAGTTTCCATGGGCACCAATTAATTACAACGAACGCGTGCAATTTATTCTCCCCTCCTAAAACAACGTCGCCTAGTTACACTGTGAAGTACTTCCCTCGTACTTTTTCCCTCATACTTTTTCCTTTTTCCCTCTTATCTTTTCCTTTTCCATCTCTCGTCCTCATTCCAAGCCCACTCTCTCTGGCAAACGAAAATCCCCCAAATTAAAAACCAAAAAACGGAAGCCCCTGATCGAAATAGAAAAACTTGGTGATCGCTCTCTCTGCAAACAACAATCCCTCATCTTCACTGGTCTTTGCATGATATCTCATGGTTCTCACCATCACAAGTACACTATTTCTTCTTGATCGAACAAAATTTCTGCATTTGGGTTTGAGTTTTTAGTTTAAAAAATTTCTTCATTTGTTCACCTTTGAACCTTAAATCTCATCTCTCTGTTTAGGGTTTTAGAATTGCATGCTCATAGTTGCAAAATTGATGTACTGCTTGTAATCTATTTCTGCCATTAGACTGCGGGATTTGCTAAACTATTGGTTTGATTTTGTGTATTTGGTCTCGTCGTAGAAAAAGTGTTCTTGTTCCATGGGAGGGCGGTCGCAAAGAACTACTCATCAGGGAGTCGCCTATCAATACAACTCCTTTGACGCCTAAAGTGTTGAAGCTTTTAGTGTGGTGAATAGTGTAACGACCCTAATTTTGGTCCTAAAATTTTCAAATAAAAACTCGTATTGTTACCCTAAAACTTTATTAGTTAAGTACATTAGAAGTATTTTTATTCAGAAATTATCTCTTTAAAATAAATAAAATAATTAGCTAGTCATATATCGTATTTCTATATTAGTCAAAATTTTAAAATCCAATTATATATATATATATACACACATATGTATATATATATATATATACGTGTATATATATTTCTGTACATGATAATTGCTCCCTAAAATTGTGGGATTGTGTTTCCCCAATCCTAATCTCTCCTGACTCCCTCTCACCTCTCACCTCTCTCTCTCTCTCTCTCTCTCTCTCTCTCCTTGTTTCCTGCGGAACCATCACTCCATCTCCCTTATACTTCGGTTGCCATCCTTATCCTACGAAATTTGCAGCCACACCACCTCCTCCAAATAAACCATCCCTCTCCCTCCTCACTCACTCCTCCATATATACCACCACGTGAAACTCGAGATTTACACACAAAAAACCCCCACACTCATACAACTGAATCCATTAGCAAAAAGGAGAGAAAGAGAGATTTTCGAGCTCCAACAACGGTGGTTTAGAGTGAGAGTAAAAGTGGGTTTCGATCCTACACTTATCTAAGCACCCATTTCGACTGCCCATCTTCTAGAATGACCCCGAGCACCTCTAAACGAATCCTCAATCATCCGAAGTTAGCACTGACGTCCTGTTGCTCCATCGTCTTGCCCGATTTTTCGGAAGCCGTCCAAAACTGTCCGGAATACCGTTACCCGCTTTTTCGGTTGGGACCAAGGTAGAATAATCGCTTCCCTACTCTCTCCTAAGTATATTATGTGATTACCTATTGACTTTACGATCTCGGAATGAAAGAAATTGATCTTGACGTCGCGTGGTCGAGACCGGCCATTTTCCTCTGCTTTTCGCGACAATGAACAGTAACCCACAAGAGGGTTTTCAATTATTGAGATCACTTAAGCACTCCTAATTATTTATCCCTAAATGTTAATTTATACAAGTTGTTATGGAATGAATTGAATTGAAACCTTGGATCAGAGCCAAGGAAATAAGTTACTACTCTGTTTTTTTGTTTTCTTTGCAGTTCACTGTAGCATGCACGATTTAATTTGTAAAGAGATGCACTGATATTACAGTTTGGCCCCTGTACTAAATGTAGTTCTAGATTTGACCCTAAACTATGTTCTTAACTTATTTTTTATAACACTACTTGTTACATTCTAATGTTTAGAATGATAGATACTAGATGTCCTTGCTAAATATGACGTGAATATAATATGTTTAAGTAGACATTAACTAAACCTTGTTGTTATATAATAATAAAAATGATGGAATGTTAATTAAATGGATTGTAGTTTTTAATAAAACAATTCACAAGATAAGTTGTGAAAATAACCCTTAGGTTTGTTTTCTTTAAGAAAAATGTATTTAATCCAGTAGGCATCTATAGAACATTAAAATTTCTAAAAGTATAAGATTCTATAACCCCATTTTCTTTAAACCACTGTTTTCACCTAAAGTACTACATTAATTGAAGTATGACTAGTTTAGTATAAAATATGGTACTTAGTAGGATAAGATAGTAAGATAATTACAGTCAGGAGTTAACCTAACTAATTAGTAGTAAGAACTATAGACTTTGACTCTGGTACTAAATGAAAGTTAGGATTCCTTCTAGCTAGTCTAATAATAATACTACGGGAAAAGAAATATATATTCAGTACAGTTGGACAAAAGAATAAACAACTACTTGTATGTAGGGAGGTATTCCCGAACAGATAGAATCAAGATACATGGTATGAGGCGCCGTGGTATAGATCTAATAGGAGAAGTAACATGCGAAGTCACTGCTCCAAATAGTCTATTCGGCTTAGAAAAAGGCTGAACAGATTGAGAGCTCATGAGAAGACGTAAGCCCAAAATGATTGATAAAAGACTAGTTAAAGTATGAAGTAAACTAATCCAGACGGTCTGTTCGGCTATGAGATAGCCGAACAAGGAAGGAGCTCCAATCAGGTGCTAAGGCAGGAAGAACACTCTGGAAGGGTCCAGAAGCAATGTTATTCCGTTAAGGAATGAGATCCCGAGGAAATAGGATCTAAAATAGATACTCAATGAAAGTGGGATGTTCGGCCAGCTATGGAAAAGAGTCCTAAGTGGACTAAGGTAATGAACTGATAAGGAAACGAGAATCCAAGATATTTTGGTTTCTTATACGAGGTAGGAAACCTAGTGCAACACGGATACTTGGGCGGTAAGCATCCATGAATCTATAAATATGAGGTAAACCTAGAGATAAAGGTACGCAATACGTGGCATTCATATTATTTTTCTACTGATAATTAGGGTTCGATTACTAATACGTGATACTAACTTAGGCATCGGAGGGCCTTTGCCACGAGGGGCAAAGGTGTACTCATCTCTTATCTATTTTGCAGATTAGGGGTTCCGACGACGAACTAGGGTTCCGGTGAAGAGGCACGAATAAGCCGTTGCACTCCAGGTTGACCCGAGACATTAATCGTTTTCATCCCCCTACAATTGGCGCCGTCTGTGGGAAATGAACGATTTTCCTTTGAAAAACGATCATGGTGGAAATAGATCCAGCAACACCACACGATCCGAAAAATCTGTTAGATGGAGGTGGAGATAAATCTCCGCCTGGGGCTCCGAGAAAGCCCGAAGGCAGACATAGGAGGACCACGAATAAGGACCGCTCCCTTACTATTCATGACAACTCTAAGAACAGAGAGGGAATCAGAAAGTGGCCCAACAATGTCTAATTTCCATCATTAAAAGAGCCCCAAAGACCCATCACGTTCATACATTAGAAGTACCAGATCAACCAACTATCGAGGATGTTGGAAGAAATCCGGCAGAAAAGGTGGTTGAGGGCTTGGAGAAGATTCAAATCAACGAGACTGATCCTAAAAGATATTTCTTAATTGGAGAATCATTGCCAGCAGACGAAAAGGCTGAATTGATAAGATTTCTGAAGAAATATGTTGATGTATTTGCATGGGTGCCAGAAGAAATGCCCGGAGTAGATGCAGATGTGATTTGTCACCATCTAAATGTTGATCCTCAGCATAAGCCGGTCATTCAGAAAAAATGGAGAGCAGCCGTGTAGCATGTGGATGTTGTAATTGAAGAGGTTGATCGTTTGCTGGAGGCAAAAGCAATACGTGAAGTTTACTACCCAGAGTGGTTATCCAACACCGCGGTGGTAAAGAAAAAGAATGGGAAGTGGCGTGTCTGCGTAGACTTCACAGACCTAAACAAGGCGTGTCCAAAAGACAGTTTTCCTCTTCCAAGGATAGACCAGTTGGTTGACGCAACTACTGGTTACGAGCGAATGAGTTTCCTCGACACATATTGAGGATATCATCAGATTGCTATGTTTGGGCCTGATCAAGAGAAGACTTCTTTTATTACACGACGACGGTTGTACTGCTATAGCGTCATGCCATTTGGGCTAAGAAATGTTGGGGCAACATACCAAAGACTTGCAACCATCATGTTCAAAAAGCTCCTTAGCAAGACTATGGAGGTTTACATAGATGATATGGTGGTGAAAGGTCAAGATAACAGGGACACATAGCGGATTTAAAAGAAGCTTTCGAGATCCTGAGGGAGTACAAATTGAAACTCAACGCCTCGAAATGTGTGTTTCGAGTCGGTTAAGGAAAGTTCCTAGGCCATTTGGTGACCATGAGAGGGATTGAGGCTAACCCTGATCAAATTGTAACCCTACAAAGGCTACAAAGTCCCAAAACCACTAAGGAAGTCCAGAGGTTGACTGGAATGGCTGCAGCATTTAATAGATTTATCAATAGGTCAAGTGACAAATGCAGACCCTTTTTTCAATTATTGAAAAAGAGGGAGGTATTCGAATGGGGAGCAGAGTGCGAACAAGCCTTCCAGGACCTAAAGAAGTATCTGGCCGAGCCCCCACTTTTGTCAACTCCACAGCCAGGTGAGTCTTTAGTTTTGTACTTAGCTGTTTCTGAGCATGCAGTTAGTGCAGTCCTGTTAAAGGATTTGGGAATCGAACAAATCCCTATTTATTATGTTATCAAGACACTGCTGGATGCAGAGACGAGATATCTGCCCTTAGAGAAACTTGTCCTTACACGTAGGACAGCCACAAGGAAATTGCCACACTACTTCCAAAGCCACAAGGTTGTGGTTTATACTGAGTTTCCATTGAAATCACTACTACGAAAACAGACTTCTCAGGAAGGATCTCGACATGGTCCGTCGAGTTAAGCCAGTACGATATCGATTATCAGCCGCATACGACAATTAAAGGCCAAGTGTTGGCTGATTTTGTGGCAGAGTTTTCACCTGCAGTAGCTCCCCTGCCTCCTACAAGAAAGGAATAGGAGACTAAGACATCACCCACGAGGAAATAAGTCTCAGCCGAACGGAACCCCACGGAATGGAAGCTATTTGTTGACGGATCAGCATGTAATACTGGATCAGGAATTGGGGTAGTCCTTTTTCCTCCTGAAGGAGTAATGATCAAACTATCTGTTCGGCTTGATTTCAGTGTGTCAAACAATGTGGCAGAGTACGAGGCACTCTTAGCTGGCTTGAGAAGTGCAAAAACCCTAAAAGCAGAATGGGTTAGGGTGTATTGTGATTCACAGCTTGTGGTCAATCAACTGTCCAGGGAATATAAAACTCGGAGTGAAAAGATGGCAGCCTATGTACAGGCAGCCAAAAACCTGTTTGATACCTTCGAAAGGGTATATATTGAACAGATAAGTTCTGGACAAAATGCTCATGCAGATTCATTAGTTTGGTTGGCTGCAGCTGTACCAACTGAGTTTAAAAGGAATGTGGCAGTAGAGTATCTGAGTGAGCCGAGCATTGAGAGAAGTGTGAAGTTGGTCTTGGACGTAAACCAAGGACCAAGTTGGATGGACCCAATCGTGGAGTTTTTACGAGATCAAATACTCCCTTCTGACAAAAAGGAGGCTCATAAGATAAGGACCAAATCTGTTAGGTTTTGACTGTCCCCAGAAAGAAAATTGTACAGTAAGTCTTTTATAGGTCCCTATTTGCTTTGTGTGCGTCCTGAGATGGTGCAAAAATTCCTACACGAAATTCATGAGGGAACCTGTGGAAGCCATGCTGGGGGCAGATCCATAGCCCACCGAGCAATTACCCAAGGTTATTAGTGGCCACACATGCAAGAAGATACCAAGGTTTATGTGAAAATCTGTGAAAAGTGTCAGAAATTCTCACCTATGATTTGGACACCAGCAGAAGACCTGGTGCCATTGACAAGTCCTTGGCTGTAACGCCCCGAATTTTGGGTACGTTAAAAAAGACATTTTATTACAAAACAAAGTGAGTCTGGCTCAATATTACATCATTACTCTCTTGAGTGTACTTTTATTACACAAGGGAAGGGAACAAAGGTTCCTAACTACAGCTCCGCCTGCTCCTCCATCAGGGCCAGCTCTTCAGCTCTAAAGGCCTCCAAGGTGTACTGCTCACCTTGATCATCTACAAAGTCTGACACATTATACCGGCGTCGCCACCCATATAATGTGTTAGGGTCACCAAAAGGTAACACCGTGAGCTACAACGCTCAATAGGAAATCTTACCCACCAACCTTAAACTTATAAACAGAGATCATATACAATATCAAACACACATCCACATTTGTTAATCAACTATCGTTGGTGTCCAAGATTTTCTATGTTTCTCCTACGTGACTCGTCGTAGACCGTGTCAACCTTATCATTTACAAATCAACCTTTCAAAAACCATTTGTTTAACAAACCCAACCTCGGTTCCGCCATTCCGGATTTCCGAGTTTCCTCACAATGGTTCCGCCGCACCGGGTTCCCATTGGCACACATCAGCATTGGCTCCGTACCGCGGATAACCAAGCCACACACCCAACCTCGGTTCCGCCGTTCCAGGTTCCCGAGTATCCTAACAATGGTTCTGCCGTCTCGGGTTCCCATTGACACATAATTGCATTGGCTCCGTATCGCGGATAACCAAGCCACAATTCAAAACCCTCAGTTCCGCCGTTTCGGGTTCCCGAGTATCCCCACAATGATTCCGCCGCTCCGGGTTCTCATTGGGTTTTGTGCAAATTTTACTTTTACACACACACACAACTCACATAATGCCACCCAAAACAGGTCATTGTGTAGTTTCAAAATATTTCCTTCCTCGAAAAATATTTCCTTTCATTAATCACACCCTAGGTGCCATGTTTCTACTTTCTCGGTTCTCGTGTCTCGTTTACATGCAAAGACTCCGCGGTAGGACAAACGTAAGCATGAAACATATTAACAAGATCATCCAATTCTATAATATACCACAAGTAACACAATCGATTCATGTACACAACTCAACCTCCTTGAAAGATCAAAATACAAATACTTCGATTCACATGGTAAATAACCTACGTATTCATCGAGTAAGTATGGGTACCTACATTATACTTAGGAATAGAGATAAGGAATTCCTAATTTATACTTGGGGTGGACGATAAAGAGATCCTACCTTACTTCCTGGCGGTAGTCGGCTACGAAAGGTTAGTCGGTTTTGTGATTCGACGGAGTAACGGCGCCGGATTGCTTCGAAAGGAAGAGAGATGATCTTTTCTCTTCCTAGAAACAACTAGCTAACTTTAACTATGCTACTTTAAAGATCTAGAAGTGGTTTTGGAAGTGGTTTGGTGGTTTTGCTCAAGAACTCTCAAGAACTCAAGAAAAGGCTAGAACTTTGGAACAAAGAACACTAAGAAATTCTAGAGAGAAGTTGGAGCAAAGTGAGAAGGTGTGAGTTCAATGCTTGGAGTGGGGCTTCTATTTATAGGCAAGGCTCTCCCCCCTCCTCTCTTGGCCGGCCCCTCTCTCTCTCTCTACAACTCATTTTTTTATTCCATAAAATCAAGCTTTTATGGAAGATCAAGGTAAAGATCCTAGGTTTGCATGGCTAGGGTAGTCCTTAGATTTGATTATGGAAGATTTGTTGGAAGAAAAGAGACAATGGTACAAGATTTGGTCTTTAAACAAATCATAGAAGTACAATGGAGGACAATAGAGGGTTAGTTTCTTAGTTAGGAAGGAAGATTCACCCATAGATTTGAAAGATGTAGAAAGATCATGGAAGATCAAGGAAGGTACCACCAAATCTTTCTCTTTTCTTCTTCCTCTCTCTCTCTCTCTCTCTCTCCCTTCCTCTCTCTCTTTCGGCTCTCCCTCTCTCTCTCTCTCCCAAGTACACTATATACATATATATATATATACATATATATATATATACTACTAAGTGCAAGAATACAAATAAAATAATAGGTACTTTTGTACAAAAGATCAAAGTAGTCTTTAAAGGTCAAGATTTTCTCAATAAACTAATAAATGAGCACATGTGTACTAAGGCAATATTTAAATCATACTAGGTACTTTGTAATCTAGGTAGATCACACCTCCCATTAAACTAATCCAATTGGGTACAAAATCCCAATATAAAATAATAAAAGAGTACTTAAGAAAACTTAGGTTTTAAGTCAAAAGTACATTCTTAATAAAATATTGGGACAACATCACATGGGCAATTGGAAAAATGACTTGTTTATTAAGCCTTACTACTTGTTTGAAAAACTAAATCTTTTACCCAATGGATAATAAATCCCCTAATTTTTATTATCCAATGAACAAAAGTTAAAAGAAAATTTTTATATTAAAATAATCAAAGTTGTTCTTTAAAGCATGTGACAAAAGCCCTATATTTAAGTATATGTGTGGTACCAAGTACCACAATTAAATAAGAGGCTAGGATTTTCCCCAATAAAATAACAATAAAGTACTTGTACCATTTTATTCAATAAAGTACCTTGGAAATGTAGGGTTTAGATATACCCCAATAGTTTAATGCATAAAAGTACATGGGAATCCAAATCTTGATTATTAAAATAAAATCTCGTACTTGGTAGGAAGATTGGAGCTATTACCCAATGGATAATAATTTTCCTTGCGGTTAATAACCAAAGGATAATAGAGGTGCAAGTACTTTTTATCTTTAAAATAAGATTTTGAAAAGACTACATGTGCTTTTAGTCAAATATTATAATGGAAAACTTATTGTCCAATGGACAAAAATTACCCTAACAATAAGAACCAATGGGTAAAGAAAAAAGGTCCAAAAGGTTCATATAGTAACTAGGTGAGTTGGTTGCTCGGTTCCTCCAACTAGTTGGTTAGAAACTAACTAAATTGGTTAAGTAGGGTTTTTAGTCAAGAGTTAAACAAATGACCAAAATCTAACTACGACAAAAATTAACAAGAAATCATATAGCCACTTAAAAGAAAATAAGTAATTCAAATAAAGTTCAAATATTTAACGAAATTTTTATTGACCAAAATTCAGGGGCATAACATTGGCCATTTGCCCAATGGGGTATGGATATCGTGGGTCCACTCCACAAAGCAACTGGCAATAGGAAATTTCTGTTGGTGGCAACGGATTACTTCACTAAGTGGATTGAGGCAGAAGCGTTGGCTAAAATCACAGAACCTATGATAGAAAGGTTCGTGTGGAAAAGTATTATTACTCGATTTGGGGTCCCTTATTCATTGATTACAGACAATGGGTCCCAGTTTCAAAAAAAGTTTAAAGCTTTTTGTGCCCAATACGGGATACGAAATTACTACTCAACCCCAGCCTACCCTCAGAGTAAAGGGCAGGCAGAAGCTTCTAACAAAATCATTCTTGATGGGATCAAGAAAAGGTTGGATAAAGCAAAGGGAAAGTGGTCAGATGAACTACCATTAGTACTATGGGCGCATCGAACGATGCCTAGAAGGTCCACGGGAGAGACCCTCTATTCATTGGCATATGGTACAGAGGCAGTTATACCCCTAGAAGTTGGCCTTCCAACCATTAGAACTGCATTGGTTGAAAGTGGGGGCAATGACAGGGCACTTGAGATTGAGCTTGACCTTGTCGAGGAAAGAAGAGAAAGGGCTCTGGTTCATTTAGCCTCATATCAGGAGCAGCTGATGAAAAACTACAACAAAAATGTCCACCCACGAGAGTTTGTTGTTGGAGACATTGTACTTCGAAAAGTGCTCAGTAACACCAAGGTGGCCAATGAAGGCAAGTTAGGGGCCAATTGGGAAGACCAGTATCGAGTGACCGAGGTTGTGGGTATAGGGGCTTACAGATTGACAGATTTGGAAGGAAACCCAGTACCAAGGCCTTAGAATGTCCATAATTTAAGGATGTTTTTTATTTAAAGGCCTCCAGTCTTTTAGGGCTGCATTTCGTGATTGTGTGGGAGTTACGAGTAAAACTCTTATATTTTTATTACTTGTTAGTTGCAATGGGTACGAATAACGCCCTTTTGAGTTTCAAAGATTATGAATAAAATCAATTTTTGCAGTATAAATATTACGTTTTTAGTATTTGTCCTAAAAATACAAACTACGGGCTTGGTTTCCCCCATTCGTATTGGGGAGCAGGGAACAGGCACCTGTACACTAAGTACGTGAAACTTAAAACTGTTGAGTACGTGAAACTTAGCAAAGTACAAGTATGAAACACTTGTATGGTTTGCCATTTATTTTAAAGTACGAGAAACTTAGATACATACAAGTACGAAAACACTTGGTTCGCATACGAAAACATGCTTGAACACTTGCAGTACATACAAGTATGAGAAACTGAGGATTTATTTAAGAGTACGAGCAACTTAAACATCATCTCAGTACGAGAAACTTAGATGTACAGGATTACTGAGTACGAAACACTAGGTTAAATAAGCATAACGAGCATATGTTTAAAGGATTAATCAACTGTTTGCATCTGAACACATGCAAACATATGAGACAGCCAAGCAAAATATATAGTTATGCCGCAAGGGGCCGAATACCTGTGTTATCAAAAGTATAGAAAGTACTGGTGCCACGCAAGGCTCAAATGTCACGGTCACATAGGACCGGCCAAAATGTTTTGAAAAGTATTCTATGCAACCTTACCAAATCAATCCAAGTTCTGGACCTCTGAATGCGTTTCATCTGGGACCTCTCCACTGATTCCTGCCATAGTATCACCTTCAGTAGCATTCTCCTCCAGGTTAATGGGCTTGATGGTTGAGTCACGAACAGGTGATTGCACAGGGTGAGAGTCAATTCGCGTATCCTTTCCTTCATTAGCAAACTCTTCAATCTGCTGCTCAACGTCATCCTCTAGGGTCTCCTCGTGTTCTTGAGAGGCTGCAGAATGCCTGCTTGGTAGGTCATTCTCCACCCAGAGGACTGAGTCTTCGGCAGTGCCAACCTTTGTCAAACAGGCCTCCCAGCTGGCGGCCTAGATTTGGTCTTGTATGGCTGGCCTCTGCTCCACGTAGCTGGCTGTAGCAGCGTCGAATCCCTTCTGGTAACCTTCTTCATAAGCAGCTTGTTTGGTCCTATCCATTTCTGCCAAAGCCTGATTGAGGCTATCTTCAGCTTTTCCGAGTTTTCCTTTTGCCTCTTCAAAATCAACCTTGGCTTTATCTCTTTCTCCCTCTAGTCTTGAGATTGTACGGAGCAGCCTAGTGTTGTCGTTTAACAACCTGATCCTCTCAGCATCTGCATCTTGGAACTTCTCTCCGGATGTAACCATTTTTTGAATAAACTGAGAGATATCCAAAAATAATGACAAAACTATAATAGTAAACAAGGGGAACATGGAGCATGCATAAAGTAAGGATAATACTTTACCTTTATCCCACTAACAAGACCAGTGGAGATGAGCCGATCAGGTGGAGATCCAGATTCCTTCTGCATATCGACAGGCAGCAAAAGGCCTTGGGCAAGTGCTAGTGCATTTTTAGAAGAACTTGCACTATCCTCAACATGAACGGACCGATCACCCCTGGTGAATTGAGGGGCCCAAGTTTGAGGTAATGCTTGGGTACTTAGCGATATGGGGGGTGGAATCGAAGCTGCGGCTTGTCTGGCGGCATCACCGGAGTCTTCTGCTCTAGGACGTTTGTCCCGATGAGCATCACCAACTTCATGAACAGTATCCGACCCTCGAGGAAAAGAGGAAGATCGGGAAGAGCCACCCCTGGTACGACAGGGTGGGGGAGGAGCATGCCCGGTTGACGCTGCCCTCCCAGAGCCCCGTCCCTGGGCAGAAATAGTCAGGAGAGAGCTAAGGTTTATGGGTTGTTGGGACATTGTACCTGAATTTGGCGGAGATGGGGACTAACCGGATGACGATGATTGACTGGTATCAAGGTCAACGGCTGGGTGCTCGGTTTGTCGTTGAAAGACGGCTTGATGTTGCGAGGATCTTCTAAGGATTAAGCGAGGCAATGGGATGCCCTCGGAGACGGGAACTTCACCTGGTTGTCCGGCAACAGTAACTCCAGCATGGGATCTCGAACTCCGTGGTTGGGGTGCGGTCGAAGTCGAGGCAGCACTAGTACTTGGGATGGCAAGTCTCCTGTCTATAACGCCCCTGTAGGCAGGTTCATATCCCAGCAATACGTCAGTGTTGCGACCCCGACCAGCTGTTGCGGTGCCTGGTTCACCTGTATATTTCAGAATCCTATTAATCTCCGCTGTTTGGACGTAACTTGGCTCTCGTCTGGGACGCTTGTTAGCATTATCAGCTGCCAAATGATTTAGCAAAACAAAGGTTAGCAAATGCAAAGGAGAGAAGCAAAACGAAAATTCAAATAGATCAAAGAATATCAAGATCATACGTGGGTAGCCCCAAACATGGGGACAATGGAGGCCCACCACTTGGCCATCTTCCCCTATTGGCTCGAAAGCTCCGGTAACATAGAGGAAGTCAATCTCGTGATCACGAGCAGAACCTGGCAAGTTTAGCACCAGACGCTTTTCTGCTCTTCTAACCTTGAAATAATATGTGTTGTAATCGGGGTTTAACACTATACTATACCACCACTGGATGTCCCAAATCCCCAGTTAAGTCCCCAGGATTCTATTCAGGGCTATAACCCCCATTATCAACCTAAAGACGTTGGTCGAAACTTGCATAGGGGTAAGGCGGTACCAATTCAGAATTTGGAGAAGTAATGGGTGAAGGGGGAAACGAACTCCTCCCTCAACAATGGCTACGATAGGGATACACATTCTGTCCCACGAATCGCAGTCCCTATCCGCACCTAAAGGAGCGAGTTCAAGCCCCACGTTATCTGGGACATTATATTCAACCCTAAATGCAGCCATGGCGGTAGGGGTTTCACAGAGTTTCCTAAACTTACTAGGTTTTAGAGGGTTCTCATCCGCCATTGACACAGAAGAAATGAATAAATCCCAAAGTGGGTTCGATTCGAAACCCTAAAATAGAGGACTAATCTGGGAGCAAATCTCAGAAATAAAGAAACGAAGATAAGAATCTTACGAAAATGTTGCAGCGGTTGCCTAAGATACAATAAAGTTGTAGATGGCGGTGATGGCGGAAGAAAGAGAAGAAAGCTCTTTTCTGGTTGAAGAGGGAGAGATAAATGAGATATGGATCAATTGGGTAAAAAACCCAAAGAAACCTTTTTGGGATTTAAATTGAGAGACGGAGATGAAACCTCTCTCTTATGCCGTTTCATGAAAAGTAACGGCGAGTAGTACCAATCAGACGCCATTTGTCTAAAAGCGTCAGTCGAAATTTAATGCGAAGTGTATAGAACATGCCCTGTGGAGTTCCTACCTCGAGACGGCATGATGATTTAAACGCCAAAATAATCATTGGCATGTCTGCACGAGATCTAAGGAGTTGAAAGCTTAGTTCAAGGATAAGTTTTAGTTTTACCAGTTGCCCCCGAACAGAGGCAAAATGGCAAAACTAGGGAGCCATTGTAGGAGGTATTCCCTAACAGATAGAATCAAGATACATGGTATGAGGCACCGTGGTATAGATCTAATAGGAGAAGTAACATGCGAAGTCACTACTCCAAATAGTCTGTTCGGCTTAGAGAAAGGCCGAACTGATTGAGAGCTCATGAGAAGACATAAGCCCAAAATGATTGATAAAAGACCAGTTAAAGTATGAAGTAAACTAATCCAGACAATCTGTTCGGCTATGAGATAGCCGAATAAGGAAGGAGCTCTAATCAGGTGCTAAGGCAGGAAGAACACTCTGGAAGGGTCCAGAAGCAGTGTTATTCCGTTAAGGAATGAGATCCCGAGGAAATAGGATCAAGAATAGATACCCAATGAAAGTGGGATGTTCGGCCAGTTATGGAAAAGAGTCCTAAGTGGACTAAGGTAATGAACTGATAAGGGAACGAGAATTCAAGATATTCTGGTTTCCTATACGAGGTAGGAAACCTAGTGCAACACGGATACTTGGGCGGCAAACATCCATGAATCTATAAATATGAGGTAAACCTAGAGATAAAGGTACGCAATACGTGGCATTCATATTATTTTCCTACTGATAATTAGGGTTCGATTACTAATACGTGATACTAACTTAGGCATCGGAGGGCCTTTGCCACGAGGGGCAAAGGTGCGCTCATCTCTTGTCTGTTTTGCAGATTAGGAGTTCCGACGACGAACTAGGGTTCCAGTGAAGAGGCACGAATAAGCCGTTGCACTCCAGGTTGACCCGATACATCAATTGTTTTCATCGCCCTACATTGTACAATCCTAAAATTATAAATATTCTACGGATTTTGAAACTACTAATGGAAATCCTCAAAGTTAATAAAATTATATGCCTCTTATGACACCTAACTCCGCTCTTTGATATAGCTCTCCGAGTCCCTTCTTGATTCCATAGCCACCACGAGTTCACCACCTCGATCTCCGGGTCAAGCCGGCTCCGGAATCATCCGGCCATGTAGAGTCATAGGCAACAATTTATGGATTTAAAAAAGAAGACGAAGTTTTTTGTGAAAAACAAATCAACCTAGAGAGAATACATTGAATGTTAGAGTATTTCTCTAGGATGACAAAGGATGATCCAATACTCAATTTAGATCATCTCAAATGCATAAACACAAGGGATATGAGTGAAATTGATTTTCTCTCTCTAAAGTGGGCTAATGCAAGAGCGGGTTGCCCTAATAGAGAGAAATTCGGCATATATATTGGCTGGAACAAAAACCTAGAGCTAGCCAATAAGGGATGGATACGGCAGGTGCTAGCGCGCTCCAGCGGCGCTCTTAGCACGCGAGCTAGCGCTAGTGTGCTGCCAAGGCACTCCGCGAGCGCCCTTCAAAATCTGGCATTTCAAACTAAATAAAAAATAAAGAACACTTTGAATAGCGCCACCGGAGAACTCTAGCACTCTTAAGGCACTAACGAGTGCTACCGCGCTACAAGAGCGCTCCGTTGGCACACGGTTCTGTCCACTTTTTGCCTTAGAAAAATTTTCTTCATTTAAACCAAGGCTAGCCACACCACTATATGCATGCCTTAGAAAAATTTCCTCCATCACTCACAGACGTAAACCAAGAGAACCAATGCCTTAGAATTAAAAACGAGATTACTCTATTTCAAGTTTAGAAATGACACAAGAAGTGATGCATGGAAAAAAAAAACATTACGCTAAATGCATATGAATGCATTTACCTCTTCCGAACATAATCTGAGCATCATTCAAGGCAAGAGCTTCTCAATATTTCTTCATTCACCGGGCGGAGTATCTAGACAAGATAAAATGAAGGAACCACCTCCCAAACCCAAATGAAATACAGACTCTAATGGTTTTGACATAATCCAGAAAACGCCAATAATACTAACATAACTTAAATGTGCTCACCTAGGACCCTGGTGCAGGATAAGCAAGAGGAATGGTGGACCCATGAGACGGTTGTAGTTAGTGGATATGGGAGGAAAGGATCTCGTAGAGATGATCCTTAGATTTCATGTAAGATGATGGATAGTAAAGAAAAAGACGATGTGCTATTATTCTATACCTCTCGTGTATTATCAATTGTGATATTATTGTTATTTTTTTTGAATGGTAATTGTAGAGTAAAGGGTTTGTAGGATTGGGATTATTCTACTGGGTGAATTATCACTCACGGATACGTTTGTATCATGGTAAATCGGTTGTTTCAGTGATCAATTTGCTAGAGGGTGCAGGATTCAATGGTGGAGCTATTTGACATAGGAGGAATACCAAGAGCGGAGACCGAGTATTCTTGAGATCTGTATCAAGACTAGAGTTGCTTTGAAGAAGTTTAAATAAAATGTTAGATTCTTTTTTGTATTTTTTTTAAATGTACATTTTGTATAATGACAAATAAGGGCCTAGTAGTTTATAAAATTCAGTGTATTTTAGGGTTAACGCTTCCGAAATTTCTTAGAAAATCGGAGCGTTACAAACAGAGAGAGAAATTCCCTGTTTCAGTTGCTTTTAAGTCAACCTACTCTCTATGGTCCACTCGTTATATATTCTAGGCTTTCTCTCCTTTGAAGTATAAGAAACTTTATTTATTTATTTTTTTGCCCAAAATTGGTGGAGACCATCTCGATTTTGTGTATAGATGTGTTTCTTTCAAAGGCACATATAAACTGTTTGTTGAAATGCATGTTAAGAGAGTGAACACAGTAGCCAGATGGTTGAAGTTTTGTTAGTATAATATTCCATTTTTAGGAGTAATTTTTTCATTTAGCATGACTTTGTTATTAGGAAAAAAAATGTTTCAG
This sequence comes from Rhododendron ovatum, assembly GCA_019656835.1. Lineage (NCBI taxonomy): Eukaryota > Viridiplantae > Streptophyta > Magnoliopsida > Ericales > Ericaceae > Rhododendron > Rhododendron ovatum. Next base: position 23,360,996 of record CM033798.1, read on the forward strand.
GACCTTCCATGTAACGCCCCGATTTTTCAAGAAATTTCAGAAGTATTAACTTTGAAATACATTGAATTTTACAAACTATTAGGCCCCTATTTATCTTTATACAAAAATTTCAATTTCAAAATAATACAAAAATCTATGTACATTTATTTAACAAAAGCAATTTCAGAGCGACTCTAGTTTTGACATGAATTCCAAGGAACGTTGTCCCAGGCACCGTTTTAGGGGTCCCACCTGTATCAACTGCTCCACCGTAGAATCCTGCACACTCTGGCAAATTGAATGCCGAAGCAAACGATTTGCCACGATACAAACGTATTCTAAGTGATAATTCAACAAGTAGAAATCCTAAAACCCAATACCACAATATGCAGATCAACAATATAATAATTCATAATACACAGAATGTATAGAATAATAACACATCATTTTAGTCTTTACTATCCATCATCTTACATGTAATCTAAGGATCATCTCCACGAGATCCTTTCCTTCCACATCCACTAACTACAATCGTCTCATGGGTCCACCCTTCCTCTTGCTTATCCTGCACCAAGGTCCTAGGTGAGCGCACCTAAGTTATGTACCGAACATGTTCTCACTTAAAACCATAACAGGAGGATCGAGTCATCCCATGACGTATTATACATTAGGGTCGGACATCCACTATCCCACGCTAACTTTAACCGTCTCATGGGAGCCATTCTCTTCTCCAAAGAGAAATTTTCCATGACGTATTATACATTAACGTCTCACTAACTATAACCGTTTCATGGGACCCATTCTCTTCCTCGAAGAGAAACTTTCCATGACGTATCATATGTTAGCGTCTCACTAACTATAACTGTCTCATGGGACCCATTCTCTTCCTCGAAGAGAAACTTCTCATGACGTATCATACGTTAGTGTCACAACACTGGGCCCCGCAGGTAATCTATTTCAACACAGGGCCCCATAGGTTATCCTTGTCATCGCCATGGCTCAATTCACAATCCACACAGTACTTACACTTTTAAACTATACCATTTTTCATTTACTTATCATCGTCTACATGATTCACTACTCGTAACCATCCCAAGAATCTATTTGTCCAATCTACAACCACAACAAAATATCACACGGTTCAACATTTCAACTAAAAGTACTAACATGCTAACAACACATAACCATGCGATAAAATTAATCATGTCATAGAATTAATCATGCGAGTAACAAAATAATATTCAGTCAAATAATTAATTACTATACATAAAATTAAATATATTTCTCTTGTTTAGAAATTTTATAAAGTATTTCTACTATTTAAACATTATCTTTAACTCTCATATTATTCATAAATTTTACAAACTAATTTTTTATTGAAAAATACTTATTGCTAAATTTAGTATTTACTAACTATATTAAACATTAATATGAGATTTTTATAACAACAAAATTATGAGAGGCTATTCTAGTCAATATTTATTAGAGTTAAAGATTAACTAATATATAATCTAAAATATTTCTTGTTTACCATCTAAATAAATTTTTACTAGCAAAATATTCTTGTTAATATTTCATAAACATTTATCTACCCCAATAATTTACTAAACACGTAAACATTCACTCAAATACAAATCAACAATGCATCATTAATAGTAATTTCGTAATTAAACACTTGTTAAACGATCATAAATTTTCATAGGGCATAACAATAATTATTCCAGCACAACCGGACAAAATTTTAATATAAATAGGACTAAAAAATAAATTGACAATTTAACAACAGGCCATCATCTTCAATAAACTTTAAATCTAAGTCATAATTCCATTAAAATGCAGATTAAGTTTTTGGGTTTCCGGAAAACTATCTCAAATGCGATTCTATATCCGGATAAGTGTTGTACGGTGTCTGTAGATCGCCGTGGTGGTTTCGAAATCTCGAGGCTGCGTCCGGCGACACTCGATAGGGCCCGCAATGGTGGTGTGCCCACGAAACTCATGGTGCGCACACACCCACGACCACAACTCTCTCTCTCTCTCTCTCTATATATATTCTAGACTCAACAATAGAATTGAGAGTGAAATAATATACTGGTGTTCAATTTTTGAATTTATGTGGGTATGTATAATAAGAGAGAATAAGATAGTGAGAAGATGAGAGGATAAGTGTGGAAGTGGTGGAATGGAGAAGGAGAGTGAAGGAGAGGGATACTGATAATGATAAGAGGGATTGGAGACAAGTGCTACATTTGGGGGGGTTTTCAATTCTAATGTTTGTAGACGCATGTATGTACAGGGTGAGAATGTATCTGGACACGTGTATGTATAGGATGAGAGAGAGAGAAGTGAAAAGTTAGTTTGAATAGAGTTCTAGTTAGGATTTAGATAGGAAAGATAAGATATGAATATGAATCACTGATTCCCTGTACATCTAAAGTTTAAATATATATATCTTATACAATAGTGCAAATAATATCAATTATACACATAATAATATATTTTAATTATTCAATCTAATTAATTATTGAATTAGGAATTTAACAATATAAATTTGTATTAAAAAATTTTGAGTCAAAAATCCGGGTCGTTACAACCTATCCTCCTTAAAATAATTTCGTCCTCGAAATTGTGTGTTTAGGAATTCAAACTAAAACAATAATTTTTTTTTATAACTCATTCACGTTGATAAAAGATATTTTCAAAATGTTTTGTTTTTAATAGTTTAAAAAAAATCCATTTTAAGAATCCCTAAAAGATATATTTAGATTCCAAAAAGACTTTTCTTCAAAGAGATTAAGGACGATGAATAACCATATGTCAAATAAAAGCTTTTCATGAAAATTAATTTTGATAACAAACATGAAATTATAGTTTTCAAATTATTATTTTTTTGATCTTAGGACCATTGGAGTCAAACGGCAACACTATGCTCATTTTATTAGAAAAATTTCAAAAATGTTAAATTTTTTTAATATTATAAAGTAACAAATCTTGTATTCGCTTAGTGGATTTTATGCAAAACTAATTCAATGCGGCTAACATAATAAGATCCGTTTTAACGAGTGGTCCAACCGTTTTTTTGTTTGTTTGTTTGACATCGTACTCTCTCACTTATAGTACAAGTAGTTGATTAAATATATAGGATCATATTAATTTTTAACTATATAAGTAACCTCACAAAAAAAAAAAAAAAGTTAACTTATCACATAAAAGTCAAGCAAGTAAAACCTACGTTTTCTCACATTACACTCTTCGAAGTCTAAGTTGAATGGTGGCTAAATAGTACTTATAGTTTAGATTTGAAAATAAGGAATAACCATAACTGGTAACTCAGGTTTACGCTCTCGGAAAGTGATCTACCCAATCTACCTAAGGCCGAGAGTTGAACCTATGCTCTGATACCATTCTGTAATGCTCCGATTTTTTAAGGAATTTCGGAAGGATTAACTTTAAAATATACTGAATTTTACAAACTATTATGCCCCTATTTATCCTTATACAAAAATTTCAATTTCAAAATAATACAAAAATCTATGTACATTTATTTAACAAAAGCAACTCCAGAGCGACTCTAGTTTTGATATGAATTCTAAGCAACGTTGGCCCAGACTCTGTTTTAGGGGTCCCACCTATATCAACTGCTCCACCGTGGAATCCTGCACACTCTGACAAATTGAACGCCGAAGCAAACGATTTGCTAGGATACAAACGTATACTGAGTGATAATTCACCAAATAGAAATCCAAAAACCCAATATCACAATATGTAGATCAACAATATAATAATTCATAATACACAGAATGTACAAAATAATAACACATCTTTTTTTTCTTTATTATCCATCATCTTACATGTAATCTAAGGATCATCTCCATGAGATCCTTTCCTCCCACATCCACTAACTACAATCGTCTCATGGGTCCACCCTTCCTCTTCCTTATCCTGCACCAAGGTCCTAGATGAGCGCACCTAAATTATGTACCGAGCATGTTCTCACTTAAGATCATAACAGGAGGATCGAGTCATGCCATGACGTATCGTACATTAGGGTCGGACATCCACTACCCCACGCTAATTATAACCGTCTCACGGGACCCATTCTCTTCTCCAAAGAGAAACTTCTTATGACGTATCATACATTAACGTCTCACTAACTATAACCGTCTCATGGAACCCATTCTTTTTCTCGAAGAGAAACTTCCCATGACGTATCATATATTAGCGTCTCATTAACTACAACCGTCTCATAGGACCCATTCTCTACCTCGAATAGAAACTTTCCATGACGTATCATACGTTATTGTCACAACACTGGGCCCCGCAGGTAACTCATTTCAACACAGGGCCCGTTAGGTTACCCTTGCCATCGCCATGGCTCAATTCACAATTCACACAGTACTCACACTTTTAACACTTTACCATTTTTCATTTACTTATCATCGTCTACATGATTCATTACTCGTAACCATCCCAGAAACCTATTTGTCCAATCTACAACCACAACAAAATATCACACAGTTCAACATTTCAACTAAAAGTACTAACATGCTAAAAACACATAACCATGCGATAAAATTAATCCTGTCATAGAATTAATTATGCGAGTAACAAAATAATATTCAGTCAAACAATTAATTACTATACATAAAATTAAATCTATTTCTCTCGTTTAGAAATTTTATGAAGTATTTCTACTATTTAAACATTATTTTTAACTCTCATATTAATCATAGATTTTACAAACTAATTTTTTATTGAAAAATAGTTATTGCTAAATTTAGTATTTACTAACTATATTAAATATTAATATGAGATTTTTGTAACAACAAAATTATGAGAGGCTATTCTAGTCAATATTTATTAGAGCTAAAGATTAACTAATATATAATCTAAAATATTTCTTGTTTACCATCTAAATAAATTTTTACTAGTAAAATATTCTTGTTAATATTTCATAAACATTTATCTACCTCAATAATTTATTAAACACGTAAACATCCACTCAAATACAAATCAACAATGCATCATTAATAGTAATTTCACAATCAAACACTTGTTAAACGATCATAAATTTTCACAGGGTATAACACTAATCATTCCAGCATAACCGGACTAAATTTTAATATAAATAGGACTAAAAAATAAATTGACAATTTAACAGCAGGTCATCATCTTCAATAAATTTAAATCTAAGTCCTAACTCCATTAAAATGCAGATTAAGTTTTTGGGTTTCCGGAAAACTATCTCAAATGAGATTCTATATCCGGATAAGTGTTGTACGGTGTCCGTAAATCGCCGTGGTGGTTCCAAAATCTCGAAGCGGCGTCCGGCGACACTCCGACAGGGCCCGTAGTGGCGGTGTGCCCACGAAACTCACGGTGCTCACACACCCACAGCCACAACTCTCTCTCTCTCTCTCTCTCTCTCTCTCTCTCTCTATATATATATATATATATTCTAGACTCAACAATAGAATTGGGAGTGAAATAATATACTGGTGTTCAATTTTCGAATTTATGTGGGTATGTATAATGAGAGAGAATAAGATAGTGAGAAGGTGAGAGGATACGAGTGGAAGTGGTGGAATGGGGAAGGAGAGTGAAGGAGAGGGATACTGGTAATGATAAGAGGGATAGGGGACAAGTGCCACATTTGGGGGGGTTTCCAATTCTAATGTATGTGGACGCATGTATGTATAGGGTGAGAATGTATCTGGACGTGTGTATGTATAGGATGAGAGATAGAGAGAAGTGAAAAGTTAGTTTGAATAGAGTTCTAGTTAGGATTTAGATGGGAAAGACAATAGATGAATATGAATCCCTGATTCTCTATATATCTAAAGTTTAAATTAATATCGTATACAATAGTGCAAATAATATCAATTATACACATAATAATATATTTTCATTATTCAATCTAATTAATTATTGAATTAGAAATTTAACAATATAAATTTGTATTAAAAAATTTTGAGTCGAAAATCCGGATCGTTACAATCCGTTCCCAAGTCCTTAGATCTCGAGGTTTTCGTGCCCTAAACCAATGTTTCTATGGAAAAGTTTAGTTCAATTAACAGTAGTTAAAAAGAATATTGTTTTGCAATTCATGACATTTGATGCCGAAGCATCCTAGGCGGGAAGGAGACCAAATTCCGAATTGAAGTCCACTGTAGAAGTTTATCCCATGTAAACTCTTCTGTTCAAAATGCTTGATCGCATCAGATCGATTTAGTTATGATACCAAGTTTCTCAAATGCACTGAGCACTTAAAAGTAAGCATGGAGGTTGGGACTTCTTTGAAATATATATGCATTTTCAATCTTTTCCAAATCCGAGGCCATTGCTGTAAGGACTTTTGTGGTTCTTGACTTCTTGTCTCGGAAAACTTGATGGATAGTTTCCCTTTTGGCATTAATAGAACTAGCGAAGTACCCGTGCTCTGCACGGGATGGGTGAAGATAAAATGTTGTGAAAATAGGTTACGCAAAATCAATATAATGCTTTCACCAAAGTAACATATCTACCATTATATATGGCCTTGTTCTTATAGGGTAGGTCGACACGGGACTTTGCTAGTAGACGTCGGGATCAAACCCCAGAGATTAGTTGATATATATGCGCGCAAGTTGGCCCGGCCGGATACTCTGTTTTATACAAAAGAAAAGTTAGTCCTGCTTCAAATTTAACACCATGAAAGCTTATTACTGCTAAAATGCATAGAATAAGGTTAAAAGATATAACTGGACTACTTCGCTACTCATGAACGAATTTTACAGCCAGTCAGCCACGGACTTGGCCGGGTTTGAATCTCATCATTTCAATCTTCAACAACCTTAATGATATTCCTATATATCAATCACACAGTTAGATATCAGTTATCACTTTAACTTATGTTACTTCCATGCAAGAGTACTTAATTTCTTTTTTGGATGATGGTGAATGACAATGAAGGAAAACTTTACCTTGACGTACACTTCCATATATAATTGTTTCATGCCAAATATGAAAAGTGAATAATAAATTGGGCGCAAGGAGTTAGCACGATGGTTCGGTTGGCTTCCAACTTGAAATGACGACTTTACTATTTAAATGAGGTAGCTAGGCTATCCTGTTATGGTAAAATTAATTCGATTAAAAGTTCATCCTGAAAGGGTATACGTCCTTCTAAAGAGTTGTAATCTTTCTATAATTAGTTTAATAGGTAAGGTAATTGATATATATATATATATATATATATATAGTTAGTTAGTTTGCTTGGTTTTGAATTCCATTAATATTTATGCCATAGAATATCTCGAAATGATTTTGGAATGATACCCTAGTTGATAGTTGATAGGATCCTTATAAATGTTTCCATGTTTGTAAAAATTTGAAACAATTTTTTCAAAATTGAAACAAAATCAATAATCAAGTGATTGTTTTGGCCAATCAATTTGTGCCACTTGTTGCATCCACGTTGCTCCTCACGAAAACTCATCATGCGTTAATTTATATAGATCGATAGCCCCACCAATGACCAGATTTGTGGAAATTTTTGATATTGCCAAAGCATTTCTGACAGACTTGTGAAAATTTTTATTTATGGAAGCTCTTAATTAATAATGCCAGCCACTTCGGAGCATTTCTGGAAATTAAAATCACCTCTATTATACCTCTTTCAAACTCAATTTTGTGGGTTCAACAGTCTCAAAATATTGATCCCAACGATTTAAGTCATGATGCCGTAGGGGAAAAAAAAATCCTCTCAGAAATAATCAATTTCATCGGATTTCGACGGAAAGCAAACTTCTCATATTTCCTTCGATGGCAAATGCAACTTACACTTGACCGGTATATTTGAGAAAATAAAACACGTTACATTTGCATGTCCGGCAAAGTTCAATCAAGCTAATTATTGGTTTTTTACAAAAAAGTCATTTTTGTGTCGTCTACCGAATGAGCTGGTCGGATCAATATTGTAGAACTGTGTTAGGAGCTAGAAATTCAAGTTTGAGGATTGAATTAGTTTGAAACAGCAGTGGGAGGGACTATATGAATTAGTTTGAAATGTGCACAAATTAACTAACCCTGGACATCTGCATTACAAAACATTAAAAACAAAAACATTGGTTGAACATGGACCTTCATGTTACATATATAATAGTTCAAAACTAGATGAGAACTCAAACCAGCCACGAAGATGAGTCTAATAACCAAATCTCTCGCAATCTATCTCATAGCCTTATTTCTATCCCTCATCCAATATTGCTTGAACACTGAGGCTTTAAGGGACTTCTCTATAACATTCGAAGCAGCATACTCTTACCTATTGAGTAAAATGCAATTTGATACAGTATATGCCAGTTTTAACTAAGTAAGGAAGACAGATCAATCAACTTGACATTTGTGCTTTGGGTATCTTTAACTCTCGCTTCAGATTCGATCTGGCCCATGACAGAGTTATTAGGGGATCTTAGAATGCCCTTGAAAATTCTGTTGTTCCTTTCTTGCTAGATTAAATAGACCATAGCAGCTAGAGCAAGCCTTCTAAGAGTATTTCTCTTTTTGAAATTGGAACAGCACCGAGCAACTTTCTGGTACTAGTAAGACCAGCAGGGATACAATACAACTCAGCTTAGCACCCGAAAAGAAGAGGCTGAAAATCATTGGATAGATTTGTGAAGAGCATTGAAAATTCTTAGGCCATTAAATTAATAATGGCCCCACCAGTGACCAGATTTGTAGAAATTCTTGATATTGGCTAAGCGTTTTTGACACTCTTGTGGAAATTCTTAATAGAATATCAATAACGACCGCGAGAGGCTACACTGTTTCTAAAGTCACTTGACTAGGCTTTGAGGGGATTCAGGGGCCGTGCTGCACACTTTTGTGCAGTGAACGGTGCTTGCATGGCTAGTGCAGCCGTGCCGGTGGCAGTCAGACGATTGGAGACGTTCACCGCGTAGATCTCGTCGAGTGCTATAAGCGTACCAAAAATAAACTCAATCAGATATCATTAATTGTGTCATCGGAACACATATAACGTGAAAAAAAAAATGGAACACTTATAACTTAAAACACTGGATCAAAATCATTAAACCAATTTTTTTCACGTATATGTGTTCCGATGACTTACTTAACGATATCCGATTCAGTTGATTTTTGGTACACTTATAGTACTCAACGAGATCTACAAGGTGAACGTCTCGGATTGTCCGACCGCCACTAGCAAGGCCACGCCAAGTGTGCACTGCACACAAGTGTGTAGCACGGTCCCTGGATCCACTTTGAGGACTTACTCGTGGTGTGCAATCCAAGGTTCTGAATACCGTTTTGGCGAGGGTACCGATTTCATACTGAAATGGTACGTATTGGTACCAGTCAAATACCGGGTACCGTTTCAGATTCACCGCAACTATTAGTGTGTGTGTGTGTATGTGTATATATATATATATATATATATATATATACACACACACACACACACACATATACAGTCAGTCTCAAATGAGGGAGTCCGCATTTTAACTAAAATACGAACCTCCTCATTTCTTCCATTTTCCGATCAAATTTCGATGATCTGAGCCGCTCAATGTGTTCAGAACGTGATTTTAAGGGTACTTGCATGAAATCGGCAAAAAAAATGATCGGGAAGAGCTTCATCCGAGCAGTTTTGAACGGTTCAAACAAAAACTGCTCGGATGAAGCCCTTCTCGATCATTTTTTTTACTGATTTATCGCGGGTACTCTTAAAATCACGTTCTGAACATATTAAGCGGCTCGGATCATCGAAATTCGATCAGGAAAGTGAGGTCCGCATTTTATTAAAATGAGGTGGTTCTCATAAGAGCCGGACTCTCTCTCTCTCTCTCTCTCTCTATATATATATATATATATATATATTACTATTTACAACTCAAAAAAATTTCTAAGAACACTCATAACATGATAAAAAAAACATACGCAATGTCAAAGTACATATTAGAGGGACGAAAAGGGAACCAAAAAAGAAAAATAAAACAAGGGAAATATGGAAAAATAAAAACGATAAATAACTACATGGATGAACTGTTATCGGATTATTTGGTCTTCTATGGGATTTTTACTTACAAGACACCAAGAAAACATGGTCAAGAAAATTCAGAAAGTGGAAACACTTGTTTGAGATCGAAGGTCGTGGAAACCCGGAATTGCACGGAATTACAAAAGCGCCCATTTTGGAAAATTCCGCCCGAAATATCTGGTACCGGCCGGTATTGTCTGGAATTGCTGGAACTGGCCAGAATTGGCCGGATTTTACCCCGAGATGGAATTAGACCCTTAGCGTTTCGTTTTCCTTCAAATCTTGGTACGTACGTATCGGCTGGTACGGAACGGTATCAATAACGTTGGTGTAATCTCCGATATTGACCGTGGTGGGGCCGAAGCAATTGATGCAAATTGTAGAGGGTCCGGAGGTGAGCAAAACGACAACGTTGGAGGAAGGGAGGGAGAGAAGAAATTTTTCAGTGCCGGGTGGAGTGGGTAGGAGACGTGGTGCCCACCGGCGCATCCGGGTTGTCCATTCCGGTTTTGGGTCCGGATGTGTAGAGAAAAAAAGGTGATAGGAGATATGGTATTTTAATTTGGGTCATCCGGCACACTTTTGAACGGCCCAGATTCGCCGAGTGGGCACCACATCGTCTCCTACCCGCTCGATGCTGAAAAATTTCTCGAGGGAGAGGCACAGGGAAATCTCCAGCTATTTCAATGATCAAAAGTGTTCATTTTTTTTATAAAAAATACTTTTCAAGATCATCGATCATGCCCACAATTAGATTGATCGAATCATATTCATTGGCTACCATTTTCAGAAAACATTTATCTTTATCTTAATTTCAAAAGAAAATGGATACTACATTTAGATGAGGGGATGTTGATGGCTTTAACATCCCATTGACGTTTTAACCAAGGAGGGGTATCGAGTGATTTCGAAGAATAAAGGGGCCAATTGTGATTTGAAAAGAATATAGCGGTTTAATAATGTAGAGAAAATATGCATTTTCAAGCTTTCCAAATCTGGGCCATGGCTACCAGGACTTTGTGGTTCTTCTCTCACAAAAACTGCTGGAAAGATTTGCAAAGGTGTTGAAAATTTAAGGCAATTAATAGAACGGCCCCACCACCGACCACAAATGTGGAAATTTTTTTATTTCTGGAAGTTTGACAGAGCCACATTGGTAAACATTATGCTAAAAAAAATAAAAACATGGACAATAATATGCATATTTATCGACTGCAGAAAAAATAAAATAGAATATTGGAAACTATAATGAACGATGTTTGTCATATGCATGTATGGTACCAAGAAAGGTATTTTTAATTGAATATAACTATATATAAAAGTAAGGTATCTTAAATTGTTTTGCTCTTTCATGTTGTTAAAAGCATCGATAATGAAATCGGCATCAAAATTTTTAGAAATGTTCTTTTCAATGTATGAGTCCTTCTCCTTCTCGACTTTGACTAAAATTTCTTTGCAAACATGGTCAATTTCAGTCGTGTATGCGTTGCTTTCTTTCTATTTGTTTGCTTTAGGTGTTTTTCTTGTTCGTCTCCTGTTATCAAAATTCTTGTTTTCCTTCCGATTGACGGAGAATCGACGGGAAAATTGTATCGTAAGCTTGCTGGAATGTGGGTGTGAAAAGTGGAGTTTGGTTTTGTAACGCCCCCAATTTTGGGTACGTTAAAAGGGAAATTTCATTGAAAATCTAAATGGAGTCTGGCTCAATATTACAGCATAACTCTTACAAAGAGTGTTCTTAATCAACAACAGGAGAGATAAACTAGGGTTCCTATCTACTACTCCGCTTCTTCCTCCAATCTGGCCAGCTCCTCGGCTCCAAAAGCCTCCAAGGTGTAGAATTCACCCTGTTCGTCTATAGAATCTGACACATTATACCGGCGTCGCCACCAATATAATATGTCAGGGTCACCAAAGGTAACACCGTGAGCTATAAAGCTCAATAGAATATCCAAACCCACTAACCCTTAACTTACAAACAATATATCATAACATTAACAGAGTACAAGCAAGTTTAACAAAAACGATTAACGATAACACATCCATATTCACCATTCAAGTATCGTTGGTGTCCATACTTTTCCGTGTTTCTCCTACGCGACTCATCGTAGACCGTGTCTCCATTTTCACTTTTCATAACCAAATCAACATTTTCAAAATCCGTTTTTTTTAACACACCCAACCTCGGTTCCGCCGTTCCGGGTTCCCGAGTATCCTCACAATGGTTCCGCTGCACCGGGTTCCCATTGGCACACATTTGCATTGGCTCCTCTCCGCGGATAACCAAGCCACACACCCAACCTCGGTTCCGCCGTTCCGGTCTCCCGAGTATCCTCACAATGGTTCCGCCGCACCGGGTTCCCATTGGCACACACTCACACACACATTTCCCATAATGCCATCAAAATTGGTCATTATGTAGTTTTAAAATATTTTCGTCCTCGAAAAACATTTCCTTTCATTAATCACACCCTAGGTGCCATGTTTCTACTTTTTCGATTCTCGCGTCTCGTTTTCATGCATAGACTCCGCGGTAGGACTTATCACAAAAGTCAACATTCACAAAGGTAAACATAAATCATTTTTTTGAAATCATGAAGCTAAACCAACAAGATCATCCAACTCAATATTGCTAAGCATGCTTGAAAAGATCCAAATATGACTACTTCAAATCATGCGTTAAAATCTCCTTTTTCGAAAATCGTTCTATCTTGCTTTTTGAGAAATTCAATACAACATATGTTTATTTAAGGTAACGTCATTTATCTAACATGCTCGTACTCCCATTAGCAAGATAAACTTATTGATAATCATGCATTTTAAACGATAGATAACTTTATTTACTTGAAACTTAAATAATAGATAACCTTATCTACTTATGGAAAACGATAAGGATATTGATATTTTGAGTCGAGAACATTCTACTTATACTTAAGGAAGTAAGTAGAGAAAATCTACCTTGATCCGAAACTTAGTCGGGGCCGAATAAGCTAGTTGGAAATTTCCTACGGGCAGTGAAAACTTGCAATCTGGACCGAACTTCGGACGGCAGTAACTCGGTCAATATTTGGCCGAATACGATCGTTCTTGGGTTGAAATTGAAGCTCTCGAAGTGCTCTACGACTTTCGGGAAGGAAGTTGGTCCTAGAAACTACTTTAGGTGGGAGAAAAATGGGGATAAATGAGAAGACAGTGTGCTGTCTGGAAGTAGGAATCCGAGATTTTTACTGAACTTCGGATGCCCATATCTTTGTCATTTCTTCACCGATTTGGATGGTTCTTGGGTCTAACTTGAAGGTTTCGAAGTGCTCTACAACTTTTTCGAAGGGAGTTGGTCCTAAAAACTACTCTAAGCAGGAGAAAAATAGAGATTCGTGGAGGACAGTAAGCTGTCTGAAAAATGAAAATGGCAAGTGAGTGAAGTGTGAGTTGAATGGAAGGCATGTGGTGCTATTTATAGCCAACACTTGAGCTCCTCCTTCCTCCTTTATGGCCAGCCATATCTCTTTCCCTCTCTCCCATGGATTTGCTCCATTATCTTGTCATTTCAAGCCTTTCAATCAAGTCATAGTCTTCCATGACTTGTCACTTCCATTTTAGGCCAAATCTTAGGCCATCATGAAGGATTTTTGACTTGTCAAGTCTATGGGGAGGTTGCTTGCAAGAAAGAATATAATCATTGCACTTTGGAAGACTAGAAATGGGTTGGCATGGTCAAAAATAGGCTTAAGGCTATAAGGGTTACTTGTGTAAGTAATCAAAACACAAGCACACACTCCACCTCACTCTCTCCCATCCGGCCCTCTCTCTCTCTCTCTCCCCATTCGGCTCTCTCTCTCTCTCTCTCTCTCTCTCTCTTGTTCTATATACTTCTAGGATAATCTAGGAAAGTAAAACCTACGATAGCTAGGCTTAAGAACATAGGTGTGCATGCATGGCAAGGCTAGGAAGCAAAATGATGAGATTCCTTGGCATGACTAGTCTTATCATGCTTATTGGCAAGTCAAAGGTCTATTAACCAATGAACAAAAATTCCCCTAACAATTATGGACCAAGGGGTAAAGGAATATTGGTAATAATTTGATATGACTAGTCATGGGAATCTATTGTCCAAGGGATAATATTTTCCTTAACAATTATGGACCAAAGGGTAAAGAAATATTAGGGTTTGAAATGACTTGTCATGGGGTATAATGATTACCCCTAAAAGTCTAAGGGTTCAATAGGGTTCGGAGGGTTTCATAAGGCTCAAAGACGGTCAAAAAGGTCCATCTCGGGTTAGGAAATTGTAACTAGATTGAAACGGTAATTAGGGTTTTCTAACGAATTGGTTGGAAACTAATTCTACTTGCCAAGTAGGATTTCTAGCCAAGAAATATAATTTAAAGATTTTATTTAACTCACTAGAAAAAATTACAAGTGCTTCTACAAGCATACTTGTCTTTAGAAAATGACTAGTTTGCTCGGCGTGAAAATATATAATTTTATAAATCTCAAATCTAATTATGACGGATTATTAAAATTAAAAAGAAATTTTTAGTAGCCAATCCAAGTAATTAAAATAAAATTTAAATATTTAACGAAATTTTTATTTACCGAAAATCAGGGTCGTTACAGGTTTCTTGCCGTATTTCAGGACTTCTTTGGAAACAAACAATGAAGTGGATGAAGTGTGGAAGAAGATTAACAAAATGGACTTTATTAACCCTCAAACTAGAAGAACAAACAATCGAGATGATTGAGTGAACGATTACAAGTTAATTCTACTCCTAGAAAAGAAAAGATAAAGGCCTGATTGGCGTTGTTTGTGTGTCCTTGAAACTGCTAATAACTCGTACTTAAATAGGCCTCTTTGCATTACATTTGAATTCAAAACTTCCCTCCAAAGTGGCAGTTGACAACTCCTTGGATTCTGATCATGAACCTCCTTCAACTGCCGATCATGCCCACGTTGAGAAAATTATCTCGTTGATTGCGGTTTCCATCCTCTTCAATCGTGGAGTCATGGGATCCACCTCCATTTGACATTTGTCACCTGATCGACGGTCAAAAGTGCCAAAAGAACATGCCATGTGTAGGCCAATCGATGAACAAGACCTTTTATGGTTTCACCATCGATTTACCTCCATTCAGAATTATTACGTTAAGTCCATGCTAACCTCACATTTGCCTATTTTTACCCCTGCCACGTGTCACATGATCAACGGGTAAAAATAGAAATCTTATTTGTGGTACAAACAATGCCCCCCTTATTTGTTTGAGTTAAAAAAAATATTTAACTCGAATAAATAATTCCTCCATCTTTTCCAAAAGGCGTGATTAGTACATGGGGCTCTTCCAACGTATTTATATTCTCTTGTTTATAAAAATTAGGGCATCATTTGAAACCATCAACGCCTGAATTGATGGCGCGCAAGAAAGCTCCCCAAGGCAAAGCAATGGCTTCCAAAGCTTCCTCCAAATCGTCGACTCCTCGGTCAACTCAGAAGAAAACATCGAGCTCTCAGACAACAGAGACCCCGACTGAGTCCTATCCTCCAAGGTATCCTCAATGCCTACGGGAGGCACCACAGTTTCCTCTCTATTTTATTCCTGTAGTTGGTTGTCCCTCTAGATTCATACTGGGCCCTATTTATGCTCCAACCCCTCCTGATTCACTACCAACCTTCTATCCGGTGAATTTTGATGAACCCTTGCTCCTTTCGCTCCCAGGTCTCCATCGCACTGGTTGGAATACCAGAGGGACAATCCGATCATGGCCCTCTGTATTCCCATCTTGGACAAAGTGGGTAGACCGCATGAAGGGATACTTACACCTCTCGTGGCGTGCCATGGGAATTTACGAAACCATAGATCTATCCACACAGGCTTTTGAGTTTAACCCAGTTAAGAACTTTTGATTAATTAGTTCATCAAACAATTGATCAGCTTTGGATAAATCAAATGAGTATTGTCTAAAATTCGCTTGATTTCTCCTGTTTGGATGAGATGAAGGCATATTCACAGGCTTCTCAGCCTTTGTCAGAGTATCACAAATAATTGGTGCTTTTCCAATTACTTGGGCGACATCAATCTCGACATCCCCCTCTATATCTTGGTAATATGTACCAAGTGATTTATTTTTTCTGTATTCTCCTTCCATCAGAATAGCCTCATATCCGATGGCTTTGGAAGTAAAATCAAATAAGTCTCTGAATTCAGTTCTAGTAAAATGTTTCTTGAAATCATAATCTAACCCTTCCTGGGCTATCTTTACTATTTCTGATTCAGGGATGTAAAAATGACACTGATTCCTAATCTTTTTGAATCTGTTCATATACTGTTCAACAGACTCTGAAGGCTTCTGTTTGATTTTAGCCAAGTCTGCTACTGAAATTTCTGGTGCATGCCTAAAGAATTGAGTATGAAACTGTTCTTCCATTTCTCTCCAAGAATGAACAGAATTTGGAGGCAAGTTAATAAACCAAGAGAAAGCAGTTCTAGTAAGAGAATGAGGAAACAATTTTAATTTCAGAGCCTCATCCAAATCTGCTTCACCTATTTGCAGGCAAAATCTCCCAACATGCTCTATAGTTGATTGATTCTCCTCTCCATTGAAAAGGACTAAATCTGGGATTCTATAATGCCTAGGGAAAGGCACATTATCCACCCAATTTGGATATGGTTTTCTAAACATAGGTTTTTCAATTCTCCGTAATCCAGGACCGTACATGTCCTGCATAATATTTGTAAGCTGAGCCCTTAAATAAGGCTCTTGAATTCTTCCAGTTTGATTTGGAGGAACAAAGGCTTCAGGCCTAATATCATAACCATATGGATAATCTTGTCTTTTTACGTTTGGTGGGTCATACCCATAGAGATTTGGATCACCATTAGCCATACCTGGCACATTTCTATTTTCATTTCTAAAAAGATTTGTATAAACGTTTTGCCCTCCAAGGGCATTGTTTCCAATATTTCCAGTTTCTATTCCCATAGGAATAGTGGTTGGTATACTTTGATAAAAGCTTTGATTTTGACCGTTACTAACATTATTTGGAACTCTATTCATGCCAGTAAAAACAGTTTCAAAAGTTGGATTTTCAAATACCTGCGTAGAAGGTATCGCAGTACTACGGTTCGCATATCCACTGGTCTGTCCAGGGTTAACATTTACGTTAACTGGGATTTCCACCGCTGGTTGATTTTGAATCCCTGCTGCCTTAAACATAGCCATCAAAGTTTTGGCTACTTCACTCTCTGGATCATTTAAAACTCTTGCACATTTTTGGACCAAATCACGTGACTCACTCTCTAGACCATTTGGTTGGCCTACTTCTGGACTTCTCTGGTCTGGATTCACAATATTGACTCCATTCAAATCACTTCCACCATTGGTGTTGGCAGGGTTATTGTCATTGTTACCATCTGTTGGCAATTGATTCCTAGTTTTCGGTGCCATTGCTTACTTCCAAATTAGTAATGAGCCCTCCTTCTAGCGCCAAAATTGTTATCAAAATTCTTATTTTCCTTCCAATCGACGGAGAATCGACGGGAAAATTGTATCGTAAGCTTGCTGGAATGTGGGTGTGAAAAGTGGAGTTTGGTTCCTTGCCGTATTTCAGGACTTCTTTGGAAACAAACAATGAAGTGGATGAAGTGTGGAAGAAGATTAACAAAATGGACTTTATTAACCCTCAAACTAGAAGAACAAACAATCGAGATGATTGAGTGAACGATTACAAGTTAATTCTACTCCTAGAAAAGAAAAGATAAAGGCTTGATTGGCGTTGTTTGTGTGTCCTTGAAACTGCTAATAACTCGTACTTAAATAGGCCTCTTTGCATTACATTTGAATTCAAAACTTCCCTCCAAAGTGGCAGTTGACAACTCCTTGGATTCTGATCATGAACCTCCTTCAACTGCCGATCATGCCTACGTTGAGAAAATTATCTCGTTGATTGCGGTTTCCATCCTCTTCAATCGTGGAGTCATGGGATCCACCTTCATTATTTGTCACCTGATCGACGGTCAAAAGTGCCAAAAGAACATGCCATGTGTAGGCCAATCGATGGACAAGACCTTTTATGGTTTCACCATCGATTTACCTCCATTCAGAATTATTACGTTAAGTCCATGCTAACCTCACATTTGCCTATTTTTACCCCTGCCACGTGTCACATGATCGACGGGTAAAAATAGAAATCTTATTTGTGGTACAAACATCTCCAAAACCAAATCAAACCGAGCCTTATGTCCCAATCACTTGGGATTGGCTACATGAATCCATTTTTTTCATTGAGCTCTGTCCAGGACTATTTGTTCACTCAAACCCATAATACTCATATCCTTGCGCATAACCGCATCTAATGTCAATTTAGGTCTTCCCCTAACCATAACGTTACTACCTAAAACTATTACATCTGCTCTCTTAACTACTGCATCTACAAGTCTATAATAAACATGCCCAAACCATCTTAGCCTATGTTCCCTCAACTTCTCATCTTTGTTTATCTCCAAAAAAGAAAGAAAGAAAAACTACTCAGGCCAATGCTTTAGAACTCTGTTAGGATCACCTACTACAAAATTGAGTGTCGAGGGATTTTAATAGGGTATGGAAGTAAATGCCAAAATGAATGTATTCTTCTTCAAGCCCACTGAGTTTAATTTTCTTGAGATAATTCAACCTGCCCAAGTCTGCCACTATATAGCAGTATTTCACTCAAATTCTAAAAGTCCAAACAAAGACTTGCAAGTTGCACCAATGAGACGACTATAATTATGTGGTTTGACTTGGACGTTCACGTTCCTTGTATGGTTCAAACATACTGTAATTGAGAGCTCAAACCACACACCAAGATGAGTCTACAAACCAAATCTCTCTCAATTTCTCTCCTAGCCTTATTTCTCTCCCTCATCCCATTGCTTCACATCAAAGCCCTTGCCCTTGACACAACATCCATTAGTCTTACGAACGCTATTAATGTTGCTGGCAACAAGACTGATTTCCATGCATTATTGGCTTTCAAGTCAAATATTTTCCCAAAATATTAACAGGCCTTGAGCTCATGGAACGAATCTCTACATTTCTGTCACTGAAAAGGTGTCCAATGCATTCGCCAACACGAACGAGTCACCGTTATAGACCTCGCAGCCAGAGGTATAATGGGTTATTTGTCTCCTTCCATCGGGAACCTCAGTTTTCTCCGGGAGCTTTGCTGGGAAAAATTAATTAATCCCCGAATCTCACCCACAAGCACAACGGAAGCGTAACGATAAAATCAAACAAAAACCAAACACACAATATACGTAGTTCCCCAAATTCGGGTATGTCCAAGGGGGGAGAGAGAGAGAGAGAGCAATTTCCACTATCACAAAGAGATTCAGAAATCTCACAATACCCTATCCAATAACCTATACAAGAGTGGAAAGATCTTACCCAAATATGGCTGCACAAAACCCCCGAATCAAGCCGGAATGAAGAGCCCAAATCAAGCACAAAATCAGCTCCGAATGAACACAAGACCCAGCTGTTGATTGCTTGAACAAAGAAAGATATGGCTGCCCTTTTTCTTGTCTTTATCACCAAGAATACAAAGACAGAAGGAGCACTCACCCTTTTCCCTTTCTCTACGGCACACACACAGTGCACTCCACTCTCCTCTTCTTCACGGCACACACACGGTTTTTGCTGCCTCACTTCTCTCTCTCTGCTGCTGCTCACGCTGCCAGGAAAACAAAACCCCTTATTTTTAGGGATGGCAATCCCGGGCACCCCGCCCCGCCCCATTCCCCGTCCCGCCCCATTCCCCACCCCATATGGATTGGGGATTCGGGGATTTTTTGGGGATCGGGTAGGGGATGGGGATAATTTTTAAAAAAAAATGGGGAACGGGTAGGGGATGGGTATGAGTCTGTCCCCGCCCCGTTTGTATGTGTGTGTGTGTGTGTGTATATATATATACACACATACATAAATGAAAATTATATAGGAGTACTATATATACATAAATGAGGAAGAAAGAAAGAAACTAAATCTCACTGTCAATTAACATAGAATGTAAAGACCCGATATTTTTAATTAAAAAATAATTATTATTATCAAAACAAAAATATTATTTTTGCTCATTAGTTTATTTAATGTAAAAAAAAAAATTTATTTATGTTGTTACACAAATTTTATTTCTGTAATTGATTGTGCGTCCGTGTATCCGGCGAGTAATTTTCCTCGTGTGTGCATGTGTTGCACCAGATCATTTTTCTAACCCAAACCCATTTCTTCTCTTCTTTTTTTCCATTTCATACTTTCGGCTGAAACAGATAGAAAAAAAAATTTATAATTTCCTCATTCTCCTCCAATCAAAATTCGACAACACATGATTAACCACAGGTTATTGTCCCCCATGCAAAAAAATCCAAAATCCAATTATATATTCTCCCTTCTCCATTCCCTTTTCTTGTTCCCAGCTAATTTCTCAACCTTTCGGCTGAGAGAGAGAGAGAGATTAGTTCACACCTCCTTCTCCATTTCTTCTACCACCATTTCCCCCTACTGTCACAACTGAACTCACCCAATCTGAGTTCTAAAAATCAGCCCGTTACAGCCTCGTTCCAACTCCGTTTGAGCACACCAAAACAGCTCGTGAAATACCAGTTCCGAACAGCTCCTTTCAGCCCCAAAAAAAAATCAGCTGCATTCCAGTCCAGAACCTGCTGCAATTCAGCTCCTAAAGCCGCCATGTTCCGGTCCGAACAGCTCAGTAAACCAGCTCCTTTCCATTTTCGAATCAGCTCTAGAACACGTTCAAACCAGCACCGAACCGGGTCTCGATCCGGCTCCAAAACAGCTCCAATCGCAGCCTTGAAAATCAATCCGGAGCAACCACCAGCTGTGCTCACCGCCTTTCGACCAAGCTCCGTTGCTGCTCCGACCCGCCGCCGTCTCTTTCCAAACTCCCTCCGTAAATTGTTCACCGGATGAGAGGTAGTCCGAACTCACCTCCCTAAATATATATTATGTTCCGTATTGATTGTTTCGTGTTTTGGTATGAAAATAATCGAACCCGACGTCGCGGATCGAAGTCCGGCCGAAACCGGTTTGTTTTTCAGAAAAAAACATAACTGCCCTGGAATTTGAAATGGAAATGCAATAATTGCAGATTAGTCCTTCAATTTAGATTAGCTTATAAATCAAACCCTTAAGTATTAAAAACTAATATTATAAGTCCCAAAGTTAATTAGTTTCGACTAAATCGTAGTTTTATTGTGATCATGAATTATTTTGGTACTGACAATACATCCCGAGATGATTAAGAGTCAACGCGGATTGTAGCTTTGAAAAAGAAAAGAGAAAAGAAAAGGAATTACTTAATTTGTTTTGATTGCATGATTCACTTTTATTGCACGGTTAAATATTTTTGGCATGTTGGTATGTTTAGTTGGATTATTGAATCATATGATTTGTTATTATTGTAAAATTAATTATGGTTAGCCTGTTAGCATGTTTCGTAAAAATGTTGGACTGCGTGATGCGTTGCTGTACTTGTAGAATGGACAAATAGGTTCCCGGGGTGGTATACGATTAGAGGATCACGTAGACGTTGATAAGTAAAGGATAAATGAGAAAGTGATTGAGTCTTGTATTAAGATGGGTGCTAACAGGGGCCCAGTCTTATATTAAGATGGGTGCTAACAGGGGCCCAGTCTTGTGTTAATGGGTGCTAACAGGGGCCCAAGTTGTTTGAGAAACGTAACCCTAGGTAGGGCACAGTGGTGATTGGCTGCGAGAACAAGTTTGGTTCCTTCCTTGTGTGGTTGCGTCGACTGTAGATCCGAGTAAATAATTTGGTAGCTATCAGCGGGACACAACAAGGAGCTGTCTGAATCACACTGGGTTGCCTTACGCTGGAGGTTAAGGGTAGGAACGGATCTGTGGATAAGATCCGAGATTTCACTTAGGTTAAAGAATAGTAATGAAATAATGGATTGTTCTCTTTTGATGTCGTTCTTATTGCATTTCAATTATATATCTTGTTGCTTGTAAGTTATGGGTTCGGGTGGATTTTGGCTACTGAGCGTCATTGCTCACGGTACTATGTTACCCTGGTAACTCGAATGCCAGGTAGCGAAGACGGAGCAGAAGTGTCGTACGATTCGATCGAGTTCAATCCTATTGAGAAAGAAGCTGAAAACCTTGGTTTCCGTGCGCATAGTCGCTCTGCTTAATTTAAGTCGACTTTATTTTGGAAGCTTCTAAGTTTATTTGGAAATTATAATATGTTGATTTATTCAAAACGATTGTGATATAATGACTTATGCTTTTGAATTAGTGACGTAGTAAATTTGTAAATTTCTTTTGTGAAAATAATCTTTTAAATATTTTATTAATATCTCCGAATTTTCGGGGCGTTACAAATGGTATCAGAGCTCTAGGTTCAAACCCTCGGCCTTGGGTAGATTGAGTAGATCATTTTTCAAAAGTGTTATCCGAGTTAGTTATGCACTTAATCTATCTATTGACTTAGCTACTGTATAATATTTTATTTTATTATAAGAGTAGTAAATGATTATGTCTTGTCGACCGAAGCAATTCTGTCAAAGTACTGAAGTCAACGACTCCAAGAAAGAGATAGAAGAACTCGCTCCTAATGTATATGTAAGCTGATCAACACGGTCAAGAAGTTCTCATTCGAAGATGATATGATAGACCTTGACAATCGTGGGAGAAGAAATTGAGACCGTCGATGAGGCTACCTAGGAAATTAAGTACCTGTTGAAAGATGATTTTCCTTCCTCGTCTAGGCTACGATCAGAGATAAGTTGAAAAGGGTAGGGTCATTGTGAGAACGTACCGTGAGAAAACTTAAAGTCTTGCATGTATGACTAGCAGTTAGGGCTAAGTGTAGTGAGAACGTGTTTAGCCATTTGCACTTTCTGCATAGATATGTGGTACTCTTTGCATAAATGCTTTCAATTGTCTTTTTCAAAATTTTTTTTTTTAAAAAAAAAAAAAAAGGGGGAGAGAAAATGAACGTTGCATACCATTGTTGATGAAAATTTCAAAATTTCTTTCATTCTTGCTACTTCAAAATCCTTGCCACATTTCCGTAATTAGAATCCTCAACCCTAACTTCGTATAAACCCCAACGCCACTCATGTCAACAATGCTTATGCCAATGCCAAGTTCAATGCGAAAAGAAGCCCATGTGATACCAAGTAACATCGAGATTGTGCAACTTGTTCGAGTGATCACTATCATATATGTATTGACACCCCCAACCTCAAGAGTTGTGCACCCCTCAAGCCCGTGGTTCAAGGGATAAGAGCACGATGTAATCGCAATTCTGTAGACGTCGATTGCCTACGCCCTACAGAGAGCCTACTCAAACAATTGGGGGATCATAGTTTAAGCAAAATGAAAAGCTGCTGGGAATAACCAACACTGAAGAAGATGGTGGGTTGCATTGCTCGACGTTTTACCTAATCCAGAGAAAGGTCAACCACTAGGGAGATGTGATCTAAGCAACCAAATTTATAATAACGCTGACGTAGATTCTGTTTGAAGCCCAATTGCTAAGAAGATCATTTCGGACACCATGAAGTCAGGACCCGAGCCTTCCTTAACCTGAAGCAGGGAACCCCGAGCATAACCTGAAATACGACGCATCTCATACAACTATCATGACGTGCCTCAACCTTTGTCCATACAAGCTAGACAAGGAGCAAGATTATCATAGGATTCCACGGGGACCATAAAAGTTAAGGATCTCAAGTCTATGTTTGACCCGCAACATATGGATTATAGGAATGGTAGAGTTTGACTTCAATTTGGGCATGGATCGGCTACCGGCCCTTGCACCGCTATCAACTGCTATCAGAGACGCGAAGATTCAATTTCTACGAGGGTGGTTGTATTTTTTTTAAGGGGGATAGAAGAGCTATTAACGATCAATCATCTTAATCCTCTTTCTCATTCAATTGATTGTATTTTAACCTCCCGCTGTTTTTCAATCTCTCATGACTCTTCTTCAAATCACCTTTGTCATTATGACTCTTCATAGTTAGAGCTACAACTTCAACTATAGCTCAAATCATTAAACTCTTTGTCTATTCTAAGCACCTAACCCTTGTGACATTTTCTTTTGTGAGTTGGGTATTCCTAAAAATCATTTTGTTCCAACCTCTCTTAATTTGATTTGATTTGAAGTCAACAGTTTCCTCAACTGTGAGTCTAACTTTTCTGATCCATTGAATACTTCAGGTTTGGAGCAATCCTCGTTTATTTTGACCAGCGCACTATTAGCTATCCATAACCTTTGATTCTTTTGATATCACAAGACATGCGTCCAACCTTACAAAACTCTAAATCAATAAACGTAGTTCAATTTTCAATGTTGGAGTTGTCCGGTCCTAGAATGCACATATTGTTGTATGCTTCACTTTCTTTGAGCTATGTACCCTGTCTTGAGCTAATTATAAGATCCAATCATCATTTCATCAATTACTTGTCCTATTCTAAAAATGAACCTGAAAGTCATTGTTTATTTTTCGCTCGTGCCCATTATTATTTTTCCTATCTTTTAAAAAAAAAAACCATAGTTAGATACTTGTTTTGAAATACATTTGGCCGATGTGGTGCAAAACAAATGTCTGGTTCGATTTCATCGTTGGGCCTTATAATTCTTTCAGAACCTATCGTAGTAGACCTATATTTTGGTATGAGAATCATTGTTTATTCCATAGCAATATTTGGAAGCCCAAGTATTTGTGTGTTCCATTCACATATTAGACTTTTTATCAGCACTATTCCAATGATGAAATTCTTTAAATCCAAATCATTGAATTTGACTTCGGTTAACTCGATTCCCGTTGTTCTCGTGTTCCAACTCAACTCAAAACTACTCATACCTTTGACTTGTGGAGGAGGGTCTGTTCGTACTTTCTATTAGGTTCTATGACCTTCGAGCATTTGGAAATTCTCGCATTCTCGTTTCTTTTAGAGAAAAGTATACCATCTATTGACTAAGAGACAAGAACCAAACTCTCAAGAACTAACCGAGGAAGGAGATACGCTGACGACATACGGTCACTCAAGGCTTGTACAAGAGTTACGCCGACAAAAGGACAAGACAATAGACTTTCAATGTACTTTTTTCTTCAAGCCGTGCCGTGGGATCATCCAATTTGTCAAGAAAGAGAAGTTATCGCTTCGCTACATTTGTATGTTTGAGATCTTTGAGCAAATTGGAGAATAGCCGATCGCCTAACTTTACCGCCGCAAATCGCCAAAGTTCAAAACGTCTTTCACGTTTCTAAGCTGTGGAAATACATGGCCCACACCCTACACACATGTTCAATTAGGAGAAAGTCACACTAGATGAGTATACGACTTTTGAAGAGCAACCGATGGAAATCCAGAATCATGGAGAGGAAGTTACCGATGTCAAACAATCAAATTGGTCAGGATCCTATGGAGACACCGAGGATTGGAGGAATCATCTTGGAAACGGGAGGACACAATGAAAGCCAACTATCCGCAGTTGTTTCAAATCGAAGATGCTTCTTAATTTCGAGGACGAAATTGTTTTAAGGGGGATAGATTGTAAAGACCCGATATTTTTAATTAAAAAATAATTATTATTATCAAAACAAAAATATTTTTTTGCTCATTAGTTTATTTAATGTAAAAAAAAAAAAATTTATTTATGTTGTTACACAAATTTTATTTCTGTAATTGATTGTGCGTCCGTGTATCCGGCGAGTAATTTTCCTCGTGTGTGCATGTGTTGCACCAGATCATTTTTCTAACCCAAACCCATTTCTTCTCTTCTTTTTTTCCATTTCATACTTTCGGCTGAAACAGATAGAAAAAAAAAATTATAATTTCCTCATGCTCCTCCAATCAAAATTCGACAACACATGATTAACCACAGGTTATTGTCCCCCATGCAAAAAAATCCAAAATCCCGTTATATATTCTCCCTTCTCCATTCCCTTTTCTTGTTCCCAGCTAATTTCTCAACCTTTCGGCTGAGAGAGAGAGAGAGAGATTAGTTCACACCTCCTTCTCCATTTCTTCTACCACCATTTCCCCCTACTGTCACAACTGAACTCACCCAATCTGAGTTCTAAAAATCAGCCCGTTACAGCCTCGTTCCAACTCCGTTTGAGCACACCAAAACAGCTCGTGAAATACCAGTTCCGAACAGCTCCTTTCAGCCCCAAAAAAAAATCAGCTGCATTCCAGTCCAGAACCTGCTGCAATTCAGCTCCTAAAGCCGCCATGTTCCGGTCCGAACAGCTCGGTAAACCAGCTCCTTTCCATTTCCGAATCAGCTCTAGAACACGTTCAAACCAGCACCGAACCGGGTCTCGATCCGGCTCCAAAACAGCTCCAATCGCAGCCTTGAAAATCAATCCGGAGCAACCACCAGCCGTGCTCACCGCCGTTCGACCAAGCTCCGTTGCTGCTCCGACCCGCCGCCGTCTCTTTCCAAACTCCCTCCGTAAATTGTTCACCGGATGAGAGGTAGTCCGAACTCACCTCCCTAAATATATATTATGTTCCGTATTGATTGTTTCGTGTTTTGGTATGAAAATAATCGAACCCGACGTCGCGGATCGAAGTCCGGCCGAAACCGGTTTGTTTTTCAGAAAAAAACATAACTGCCCTGGAATTTGAAATGGAAATGCAATAATTGCAGATTAGTCCTTCAATTTAGATTAGCTTATAAATCAAACCCTTAAGTATTAAAAACTAATATTATAAGTCCCAAAGTTAATTAGTTTCGACTAAATCGTAGTTTTATTGTGATCATGAATTATTTTGGTACTGACAATACATCCCGAGATGATTAAGAGTCAACGCGGATTGTAGCTTTGAAAAAGAAAAGAGAAAAGAAAAGGAATTACTTAATTTGTTTTGATTGCATGATTCACTTTTATTGCACGGTTAAATATTTTTGGCATGTTGGTATGTTTAGTTGGATTATTGAATCATATGATTTGTTATTATTGTAAAATTAATTATGGTTAGCCTGTTAGCATGTTTCGTAAAAATGTTGGACTGCGTGATGCGTTGCTGTACTTGTAGAATGGACAAATAGGTTCCCGGGGTGGTATACGATTAGAGGATCACGTAGACGTTGATAAGTAAAGGATAAATGAGAAAGTGATTGAGTCTTGTATTAAGATGGGTGCTAATAGGGGCCCAGTCTTATATTAAGATGGGTGCTAACAGGGGCCCAGTCTTGTGTTAATGGGTGCTAACAGGGGCCCAAGTTGTTTGAGAAACGTAACCCTAGGTAGGGCACAGTGGTGATTGGCTGCGAGAACAAGTTTGGTTCCTTCCTTGTGTGGTTGCGTCGACTGTAGATCCGAGTAAATAATTTGGTAGCTATCAGCGGGACACAACAAGGAGCTGTCTGAATCACACTGGGTTGCCTTACGCTGGAGGTTAAGGGTAGGAACGGATCTGTGGATAAGATCCGAGATTTCACTTAGGTTAAAGAATAGTAATGAAATAATGGATTGTTCTCTTTTGATGTCGTTCTTATTGCATTTCAATTATATATCTTGTTGCTTGTAAGTTATGGGTTCGGTGGATTTTGGCTACTGAGCGTCATTGCTCACGGTACTATGTTACCCTGGTAACTCGAATGCCAGGTAGCGAAGACGGAGCAGAAGTGTCGTACGATTCGATCGAGTTCAATCCTATTGAGAAAGAAGCTGAAAACCTTGGTTTCCGTGCGCATAGTCGCTCTGATTAATTTAAGTCGACTTTATTTTGGAAGCTTCTAAGTTTATTTGGAAATTATAATATGTTGATTTATTCAAAACGATTGTGATATAATGACTTATGCTTTTGAATTAGTGACGTAGTAAATTTGTAAATTTCTTTTGTGAAAATAATCTTTTAAATATTTTATTAATATCTCCGAATTTTCGGGGCGTTACATAGAAGTAATTGAACTCACTTACCACGGATAGAAGATTAGAAGAAAAAAAAGCTCAAATCGATAGTTCTAGTCAGATAAATATTATTCACGTCTGATAAATATTGTTCACGTCGGAAACTCATGAAATAGTATCGTGTTGAGAGACTAAGAAACGAAGCTTTAAAGAGCTTTGCGTGTGTTGTTTATTATTGGCATCTTGTTGCAGGAGGGATACCGAATTAAGAATATCGATTTTGCTTGTGGTTCCAGTTGGATCCCCGATTCCCCACGGGGATCCCCATTCCCCGTTTGGGGAGGGGATGGAGGGTAAAAATAATTTCCCGATGGGGATCGGGGAGGGGATGGGGATGGATTTAAATTCGGGGATCGGGGACGGAGATAGTGGTATCCACTCTCTACCAGCCCCATTGCCAACCCTACTTATTTTCTCTTTTTGTTCCCCTCAGCCCCGAAAAACTAATCTCAATTCCCCCCAAAAGTGATAAAGCCCTATAATTAACATTTTGGGCTTTCAAAACACTTGGGCCAAACACAATTTTATTGGGCCTATTTTTTATGGGCAAACCCAACAAGCTTAGCCTTAGAAACAACACTTTTATAGGTGAAATTCTAACTGAACTCGGTAATCTTTTCAGGTTACAGAAACTGGATCTTCGCATTAACAGTTTCAAAGGTACAATTCCAACAAGCCTATGTCGTTGCTTGAATCTCATGTACCTTAATGTAGCTAGAAATAAGCTAGTTGGGGAGTTCCCGAAAGAACTTGTTTATTCAATGCCACGACTCATCACACTCTCCCTTTGTGAGAACAATTTGACCGGAGGGATTCCTTCGTCGATTGGGAATCTTACTTCTCTGGAAAACTTTGGTGCAGTTTACACTCCCTTTGGAGGAATTATCCCAAATGCTTTGGGTGGGACTCAAATTTCAGGTACCATCCCTCCTTCCTTGTACAACCTATCATTGCTAGATACGTTATCCTTGTTTGATAATCGTCTTTCGGGTAGTCTTCCACTGACATTTGCTTTCATATTCCCTGAACTTCGGATCCTACGGCTATATGCCAACCAATTTAATGGTCCAATTCCGCTTTCAATATCCAACTCTTCGAAGTTGGAAACACTCAAATTGGGAAAAAACAATTTCATTGGAAAAGTAAGAAATGATTTTGGAAACTTGCAAAATCTGGATTGGATAAGTCTAGCTGAAAACAATTTCCGAACTAAGGGATCGGATGGACTAGCCTTTCTTAGTTCTTTAGTGTACTGTAGCAATTTGAGAGTGATAGGCATGGGGTATAGCCAATTTGGAGGGGTATTACCAGACTTTGTGTGCAATCGATCAATCTCTCTATCTTGTTTGACACTAGGTGGAAATCAATTGTACGGATCTATTCCTTCAACAATAGGAAACCTTGTGAATCTAGAAATCTTAGGTCTACGGGATAACCTATTCACAGGCTCCATTCCGGATAGCATAGGTTATCTTCATAAGATGCGAGCATTGGCATTTTCAAACAACAATATCTCAAGTCAAATTCCAGAGTCTATTGGGAACTTGTCATTACTTAATAAACTTTACTTGGATGGAAACAGCCTAGAGGGGGCTATACCTGCAAGTCTTGGCAAGTGTCGGTTTTTGTTAATTCTGACACTTTCTGATAATAACCTTAGTTGGAGCATAGCAAGACAACTTTTGATGGTTTCTTCTCTGTCAATTGCATTGGATCTAGCTCGCAACCGTTTCTCTGGATCCTTGCCACTTGAGGTTGGAAACCTAAAAAATTTAGCAGAGATCAATATCTCCGAGAATGATTTGTCCAGTGAAATTCCTAACACTCTTGGTAGTTGCAGTAGCCTTGAAAATCTATATTTACAGCAAAAATTCTTTCAAGGATCTATCCCTCCATCAATGGAATCTCTAAGAGGTATTTAGAATTTGGATCTCTCTCACAACAACTTATCCGGTCAAATTCCTACATTCTTAGGGACATTCGACCGGAAGAATCTCAATTTATCTTCCAACAATTTTGAAGGAGAGTTACCAATGAAGGGGGTTTTCACAAATGCAAGTGCAGTATCAATTGTCCGAAAATCCTAGGCTTTGTGGTGGCATTTCTGAACTACAACTACCGCGGTGCACTACAAAAAAATCAAGAAACAAGATGTCTCGTTCACAGACATTAGGAATCATGGCAGCTTCGGTACTCGTAGGAGTAACCGCTGTATCATCTTTCCTCATATGTTTCTTCAAGAAGAAAAGAAACACAAAACCTAAGGTTTCATTGTTGAAAGATCCATTTTTGAAAGTCACTTATGGAGAACTTCTCAAAGCAACTGAAGATTTCTTCTCTTCGACGAAATTGCTTGGTTTTGGTAGTTTTGGTCGTGTTTATAAAGGTATTATTGATCAAAACCCCAAACAAAATGGGGAGTTAGTTGTTGCGGTGAAAGTATTTGACCTTCAAACTCGTGGCGCTACCAAGAGTTTCATGGCAGAGTGCGAAGCCTTAAGGAATATTCAACATCCAAAACCTTGTTTCGATCATAACTTCTTGTTCTAGCATTGATTTTCAAGGGAATGACATTAAAGCTCTAGTTTATGAGTTCATGCCAAATGGAAGTCTAGATAATTGGTTACATCCAATTCCGAATACAAATAATTATGGGGGACTCAATCTTCTACAAAGAATAGACATTGCCATTGATGTGGCTTGTGCTCTCGATTATCTTCATCACCAATGTGAAAGGCCAATTATTCACTGCAATTTAAAGCCGAGTAATATCCTCCTTGACTACGACATGGTAGCTCATGTTGGAGATTTCGATCTAGCTAGATTTCATGCAGAGTTCACTGCTCCAAATACAAGTAGTTCAACTGCAATAAGGGAAACCATTGGATATGCAGCTCCAAGTAATTTATATCTTCCTCTTTTAATATCTACACTCGATATTTCACCACAAAGGCAGGTTAGACACCACCAAAAGGATTGAATTAACATTAGGTTTTGATCTATGTATGCCATTCGAGATGTGGAATTTGTTATTGTTATCTTGAAACAAATCACATTCTTTTTTTTTTTTTGAGGAACAAGAGGGCAATTTTACTTGACTAATCACCTAGGCAATTGTTAACTAGGGAAAGTCAAGATGGATCCTTTAAACACACAAACAAATCAAAGTCAATTGTTCGATAGCTGAATAATGATGGTAAAATAAGTAGTTGAAGTATAACGTTGCCATAGAAAAGAGTGTCACGTAGACATAAAAAAAAGAGGGGTCCACCCACTACATATTAGTGTAAATGTACTAGTTTTATATTAGAAAACCCACATCGTTTATTGAAAGCAAGTTTTGTCTTTCTTTACGTATCACTTTTGATATCTTAACAACGATCCTTTTATGTTGAATTAAGTTTGAATTTTATGAATTACAGAGTATGGATTGGGAAGCGAGATGTCAACTAGTAGAGATGTTTATAGTTATGAGATCTTGTTGTTGGAGATGATAACAAGGAAGAGACCTACCGACAAAATGTTTGATGCAGACCTTAACCTTCATAACTTTACAAGGATTGCTTTGCCTCAATGTGTAATGGCTCTTAACCGAGGGGAGAAATGGCAGCAAAATGATGGAATATCTTATCTCCGTTATAGAAATAAGATTAGCATGGTCTACAGAGTCCCCAAAATACCGAATGAGCATAGATATTGTGCTCTGTGAGCTTCATCTGGTCAAGAACAATATTTTTAAGGTAATCAATTGGTTTTATTACTCAATATTTGTAAATTCATCCTTTTATGGTTTTAAACCTTCATTTTTTTCTCTGACATTGGTGTTAATCCTCCATGGTTTTACCTTGATAGGGCGACAAGGATAGCTATAAGATTTTGATCATTCGATGTGTTCGAGCTAGCATACGCACACTTTGTTTAATATCAAGGGACCAATCCCACTTCCATTAGACAATGCTGGAAGCAAGCACGGATCCAATCACCTTGGCAAAGTCCACCATGACCCTACAGTGCGGGTATATTCAACAAGAATCAACTTGATTATATGGTGTGACCAATAATGCTTTCATCTTGAACTTCATGAATTATATGTTAGGACCACATAAACAATAGGAGTATTTCATAAGTTTCTAAGTATGTCTTCGACTTCTCTTAACTTGTTGGGTTTGCCTCGTTTATATTTGCTTACTTTTTTCGAGTGAATCCTTATCTGTGCATTTATTGTACCTTTTCAATTTAGATCAAAAAGGCATGTATGAAATGCTGCTTAATTTGGGTTTTTTCAGTTGTATTCTCTCTTTTTCTTCTTTTTTGAATCCCTCCTCGAGATGAACTGATAAAGTATAGACCTTCGCAAAAAATATTAAAAAGATTAACAAAAGAAGAAAATATCTCACAAAAAAAGGAAGAAGAAGAAGCAGCAAATAACCCAACCTGACCAAACAGTTTGAAGTGCCAAAAAGCTTGAAGCTTCTTTACCGAAATGAGTGATGCTGTGAACACTAACAGGAAACGCGCCCATAAGAAAAAAACAAACACACTAACAGGAAACGCAACCAAGGAATCACCAGTGTTGAGGGCCCTTGGGATGGGTAAACTATATGTGACAAATTGTATAGATATTAATTTGCATAGCGAAATTATCCATTGGGTAGTGGCGATTTAGAACCATTCAAAGTACAAGTCAATTTACCTTCTTCTGTTCCCAGATCTTCAACCAAAGTTTAAAGAAAACTCCACTTTTTGGAGGAGAAGTTTTGATGAAGTAGAAAAATCCTACGCACCCATCCAGTAAAATGATTTTCTTTAACAGTGAACTTCTCATTTTGTGGAGGCTCGTGCCACCGATGCTTCCAAGAGAGTTCGCCCATAAATCGTTAGCCATCGGGATGACGGGATCTGATACCACTTGTTGTGTGTATCAATGTACTATTTACCACAACAGGGAGTAAATAGTTGTGTGTATCAATCGTCAAAGCCTTGAGGAATGTTCGACACCAAAACCTGGTTTCGGTCATAACTTCTTGTTCTAGCGTGGATTTTCAAGGAAGTGAGCTTAAAGCTCTTGTTTACCGGTTCATGCCAAATGGCAGTCTAGATAATTGGCAACAAATGGGGAACCGGAGTTCGTGGGACTCAATCTTCTACAAAGACTAGACATTGCCATAGATGTGGCTTGTGCACTTGATTATCTTCATCACCAATGTGAAAGGCCAATTATTCATTGCAATTTGAAGCCAAGTAATATCCTTATTGACGGTGATATGGTTGATCATGTTGGAGATTTTGGTCTAGCTAGATTTCGGGCAGAGCTCACCACTCCAAGTACAAGTTGTTCAAATGCAATAAGGGAAATCAGTGGATATGCAGCTCCAAGTCAGAACAAACAAATGCAATAAGGGGAATCAGTGGATATGCATCTCCACGTTAGAACAAACAATGTCGTCTATTTTCTTTTACTACTATGGAAGCACCAGATTTCAGCACATTGGGTTGTGATATATATGTCGCTGACATTCATGATGTGGAATTTGGTATGTTTATCTTAAACCAAATCATAGTCAATTCTTGATCTTAAAACAAAAAGGGTATGCACACGTGGTAATTGAATGACGATGGTACAATGTAAGTGGTTGATTGATAAGCTTGACGATGGTATCCAAATACAAGTTGTTCATCTTCGATGTGTCCCCTATTTCAAATAATGGAATTTATTTGATATGCCATGTGGCGTGGTGTGTCCTATAAGTGTCACTGATTTATCATGTGTCTCCAAAGTGTAAGACACACATACGGCACGGACACGTAAGCAATTAGGTGTTCGGTGCCTCATAGCCCCTGTTCAACATACGGGTATGGGTATGAGCGCAATGTCCAAAAAATTTAATTCAAAATTCATCTAACAAACATATTTTGGATTTACCCAAATAATTTTGAGTATTATTGAGTTTTCATATTGAATAATTCCAAAATTATTTGGATAAAAGTAAAAATTTTTGAGTTTTCCGATTCCTTACATCGAGACGAATCAATAATCCTCAAAAATTTGGTGAAAAAAAAAATTTGAATGAGGACAAAAAAAACCTTAATCTAATAATCCTCCATCCAAAACATCCCTTAATCTCTTGTTTTGGTGTGGTCGTGTGCTTGAAGTTGAGATGGAATCGGATGAATTCAATAGTTACACATACATATATCCCTTCCAAAAAAATACTTACACATATACCTAGACGGCTGCACTTAACCCCCATAACTAAGTCCATATAACAAAGCCCGTGTTTTACCTTACATCTTCAGGTTACAGTTAAGAGGTGGTCATTTGTCGATCATTCGCTAAATTATGAATAGGAATTACTCATTCTGGGTAACCCCTGCCCCTCAGTCCGAATCGGACCAAATTTTGCAAACAAAGGTCAACACCAGGAAACTAATTACGACATCCAATACAATTCTTCAAACTAAATCGTGATAAAACGAAATAATGCAATAGTACCTTGACTCAAAGATTTTAACATTGTCATTTCAAAGCATCCATTGGAGAGAAGAAGTGTAGGGAGGTATTTCCGAACAGATAAAGTAATAATCAAGCACGTGATACGAGAGATCACAGGTTAAACACGATAAAACAAACCACCATGAGCGGTGGTCGGCGATACGGACAAATGGTATGAAAGGTCATTGGCGTAAACTGACTGTTTGGCAGAAAGAGACATACCGTTATATTGGTCCAAATAGTTAGACAAGGACCAAGTTGCACATAAAGTAGCTGGTCCAGACAGTCTGTTCGGCTACGAGATAGCCGAGTAAGGAAAGAGTTCCAATCAAAGAGTGAGAGCAGTGGGAATACTTTAGAAGATTCCAGAGTAGTTATGTCCCGTAAAGGAATGAGATCCCGAGGAAATAGTATCTAGAATAGATACCCAACGAGAATAGGATGTTTGGCCGATAATGGAAAAGAATCCTAAAAGGACTCTTTTCTAAAAAATTGATAAGGAAAACGAGAATCCTTGATATCATGGGTTTCCTATATGATGTGGGAATCCTAGGGCAATAGGGATGCTTGGGCAGCAAGCATACGCAAATCTATAAATATGAGGTAAATCTAGAGGCAAAAGGTACGCAATATGTTGCATTCTCATATTCTCCTATTGGTAATTAGGGTCTGTTGATTAGTACGCAACACTAACTTTAGCATCGGAGGGCCTTTGCCATGAGAGGCAAAGGTGCGCTCACCCCTTGTCTGTTTTGCAGATTAGGATTCCGATGACGAATTAGGGTTCCGGTGAAAAGGCACGAATAAGCCGTTGCAATCCAATTGATCCGAAGCATCAATTGTTTTCATCCCCCTACAATTGGCGCCGTCTATGGGAAATCGAACCAATTTTTCTGAAAAATAATCATGATGGAAGAAGATCCAGTTACGCCGTTTAGTCCAAAGGACCAGTTGGATGGAGAAAGAGATAAATTCCCACCAGGTGCTCCGAGAAAGCCCACTGGCAGACATGACAGAGATAACTCCAAAGAAAAAGGAGACAAAACGGCTACTGGCTCCACGAGAAGGAGTAAGTCTCATCGAAGAGAGGAGTCAGTCACTCATTCAAGAAGTATACACAATGATAACGATGTCCTCGATAAAAAGAGAAGGGAAGTCGAGGAGTACGCTCGTTTGATTAGAAAACGAGAGTACGAGATACAAGAATTACAACGCGTACGAGAGCACCCAGAAGATTCCGGACTTTCTCGAAGGAATTTCCAGAAAGACAGACGGACTCTGGTAGTTCATAGGCAGGCTCATTCACAAAGGAAAAAGAGCAGGAGTCCTATCATAGGGCGTTACAAAACTTCTCCACGAAAAAAGAGAAGCAGAAGTAAAAGCCAAACACCGAAAAGACGAAGGGCTTCTTCACGAAAAAGGAGGAGCAGAGACCGAAGTTCTACCCCAAAAGAGGAGGAAACAAGAAAGCATCACCGGGACAGGTACGAGAGGCCTGATGCTGATTGAGTCAAGGCTACGGCTCACAAATCGAAGGAGCTCGAGGATGGGACAGTAACTGCACGAGAAGCAACGCGGAAGGCCCTAAGTAATATTGCAGCCTCCCCGTTTGCAAGGAGGCTACAAGAGGCTAGGTTGCCGAGCAGAGTGAAGCACGGTACATTCGTACTATACGAGACAAATATGGATCCCATAGCTCACATACAGCACTATCAATAGGCTATGTTCATGCACGAGGGGGATGATGTCATCTTATGCAAGATGTTCCCCTCCAGTCTTGGCAAGGTGGCTTTGGCTTGGTTTCATAAACTGGTCCCACGATCCATACGAGGATGGAGGCAGTTGGCTAAGAAATTCACTGCTTAGTTCTTGACAAGCAGAAAAGCCCCAAAGACGTTTGAAAGTCTTTCCACCATAAAACAGACAGAAAACGCGCTGATCAGGGATTATGCAAAGAAGTACTGGGAAACTTTCAACGAGATTGAAAGCTATAGTGAGGAGTATGCAATTGCCACTTTCAAGACCGGTTTGCCTATTCGGGGAGAGCTGCATCGCTCATTGAATAAACATCCGATAGCCACATTGGCTAAACTGATGGAACAGATAGAGTAACACGCCAGAATAGAGGATGACATACTCCGTAAGGATGGCAGGATTGTTGTCGAACAGACAAAGGCACCTGTCAAAAAGGTGGATAAGCCAGAGCCCAAGACTTATAGAGAGAGAAAGGAGTATGGGCAGGCTAAGAAAGAGCCGTACAGGGATAAGTAAGCTCCTGACCCCAAATCTTTCTTTTCTATCACTACGGTTTGAAAGGAATCAATTTATAGGATTCTTAATCGAATAAAGAATCAGCCATATTTCAAGTGGCCCCCAAGTCTAGGCGGAGATAAGGACGCAAAACGTGCTACGAATCAACACTGCAGCTACCATAAAGATTGAGGCCATATGACTGAGGATTGTGAGATGTACAAAAGACACATTGACGATTTGGTCTCTCGGGACTATCTCAAAGAATTTATCCAGGAGGATCCAAAGGAGAAAGGGAAAGCCATAGAACTGGGTTACGAGCAAAATCCTAAAGGAGTAATCTACATGATACATGGGTTGGCCACACCTTATACGAGAAATGAGGTTAGGCTATAACAAAGGCAAGTCAAGCACGATCAGCGTGTAATGCGATTGGGAAACAAGAGAGGGCGAGAGAATGATGTGTGCAATGAAAGCATAGCATTCACAGATGATGACTTGGGAGAAGTCCAAATACCCCACAACGACGTTTTGGTCATAACCCTACGAGTTGGGGAATATGACATCGAACGGATTCTAGTGGACTCAAGAAGTTGTACAAAGGTAATGTACTATGATGCGTTCAAGAAACTAGGGCTGGTCCAAACAGACTTAGAACAATCTACAACACCCTTAATTGGGTTTGGTGCAGGAGCAGTTTGGCCTCTTGGAAAAGTAACGTTACCTGTTCGAGCTGGATCAATGGTGTTAAAAACAGATTTCTTAGTTGTCGATGTTCCTTCTTCCTATAACGTGATTATAGGGAGGACATGGCTGCACAAAATGAGAGCGGTCTCCTCGACTTATCACCAGATGGTGAAATTCCCAGGATCGAATGGGGTTGAGGTAATTAGAGGCAATCAGAAAGTGGCCCAGCAATGTCTAATCTCCATCATTAAAAAAGCCCCAAAGGCCCACCACGTTCATACATTAGAAGTACCAGATCAACCAACTATCAAGGATGTTGGAAGAAGTCTGGCAGAAAAGGTGGTTGAAGGATTGGAGAAGATTCGGATCAGCGAGACTGATCCTGAAAGATATTTCTTGATCGGAGAATCATTACCAGCAGACGAAAAGGCTGAACTGATAAGATTTCTAAAAGAATATGTCAATGTATTTGCATGGGTGCCAGAGGAAATGCCCGGAGTGGATGCAGGTGTGATCTGTCACCATTTAAACGTTGATTCTCAGCATAAGCCGATCATTCAGAAAAAACAGAAGGCAGCCGTGTAGCATGTGGATGCAGTAATTGAAGAAGCCGATCATTTACTGGAGGCCAAAGCAATACGTGAGGTTTACTATCCAGAGTGGTTATCCAACACCGTGGTGGTGAAGAAAAAGAATGGAAAGTGGCGTGTCTGCGTAGACTTCACAGACCTAAACAAGGCGTGTCCAAAAGATAATTTTCCTCTTCCAAGGATAAACCAGTTGGTTGATGCAACCGCTGGTTACGAGCGAATGAGTTTCCTCGACACATATCGAGGATATCATCAGATTGCTATGTTTGGGCCTAATCAAGAGAAGATTTCGTTTATCACATCACGAGGGTTGTACTGCTATAGCGTTATGCCATTTGGGCTAAAAAACGCTGGGGCAACTTACCAAAGACTTGCAACCATCATGTTCAAAAAGCTGCTTGGCAAGACTATGGATGTTTACATCGATGATATGGTGGTGAAAAGTCAAGATAAACAGGGACACATAGCAGATTTAAAAGAAGCTTTCGAAATTCTAAGGGAGTACAAACTGAAACTCAACGCCTCGAAATGTGCGTTTGGAGTTGGTTTAGGAAAGTTCCTGGGCCATTTGGTGACCATGAGAGGGATTGAGGCTAACCCTGATCAAATTGCAGCCTTATAAAGGCTACAAAGTCCCAAAACCACTAAGGAAATCCAGAGGTTGACTGGAATAGCTGCAGCACTTAATAGATTTATCAGCAGGTCAAGTGACATGTGCAGACCCTTTTTCAATTATTGAAAAAGAGGGAGGGATTCGAATGGGGAGCAGAGTGCGAACAGGCCTTCTAGGACCTAAAGAAGTATCTGGCCAAGCCCCCACTTTTGTCAACTCCACAGCCAGGTGAGTCTTTAGTTTTGTACATAGCTGTTTCTGAGTATGCAGTTAGTGCAGTCCTGTTGAGGGATTTAGGAATCAAACAAATCCCTATTTATTATGTTAGCAAGACACTGCTGGATGCAGAGAGGAGATATCTGTCCTTAGAAAAACTTGTCCTAGCATTTAGGACAGCCACAAGGAAATTGCCACACTACTTCCAAAGCCACAAGGTTGTGGTTTATACTAAGTTTCTATTGAAATCACTGTTACGAAAAGCAGACTTCTCAAGAAGGATCTCGACATGGTCCGTCGAGATAAGCCAGTACAATATCGATTATCAGCCACGCACGGCAATCAAAGGCCAAGTGTTGGCTGATTTTGTGGCGGAGTTTTCTCCTACGGTGGCTCCCTTACCTCCTACGGTGGCTCCCTTACCTCCTACGATAAAGGAACAGGTGACTAAGACATCACCCATGAAAAATCAACCCTCAACCGAACAGGACCCTATGGAATGGAAGTTATTCGTTGATGGATCAACATGTAATACTGGTTCAGGAATTGGGGTTGTCCTTTTTCCTCCTGAAGGAGTAATGATCGAATTATCTGTTCGGCTTGGTTTTAGTGCATCGAATAAACAACCAAAAGGAAAATATATACCGTCATATAATGTTACGCGATAACATGTAACATTACAATGTTATAACCTAATGTTATATATTCACATTTGAACTCGTGTGTGTATGTGTGTGTATATTATGTATGAGTACAGACCTGAACATATAACCATATATATTACTCAATAGTCGCTTAAAAGAAGTACAAAAAACCTTTCAAAGCCAGCAAAAAAATAAGTTTCAGTGCAATTGGACTACCATTACTGAAATAGAAAGTCATTAATAAAGCACCTAACTCCACTTCAAACAACTCCAGTTATTCTATAGATAGATAATCACATATGTTACACAATCCAAATACTAAACGTTATATGTTCTCTATTTTTGGATTTACAAAGTATAGAGACTCACATATAACCATATGTGTCACTTAAACAACCAAAATCCTACTCCATTGTCCATTACCTATATTGAATTGGTCCTCACAG
This sequence comes from Rhododendron ovatum, assembly GCA_019656835.1. Classification (NCBI taxonomy): domain Eukaryota; kingdom Viridiplantae; phylum Streptophyta; class Magnoliopsida; order Ericales; family Ericaceae; genus Rhododendron; species Rhododendron ovatum. Next base: position 23,400,905 of record CM033798.1, read on the forward strand.
CGGCCTCATTGACTAGCTTCTATAACATGTAGAAAACAAATTTGGACATATAACCATATATGTTAGTTAAACACACAAATTAATCTAGTAAAAAAATAAATTACATGGATATGTACATATAACTATATATGATGGTTTTACTGTTACGGGTGCAGACAACCTTCAGCAGTGGTTCAGCCCGGAGATATGGGGGTGGAGCCCCCATGGCACAAAGTGCCGCAGTTCGGGGTGCGACTTTAGGAGCACTCCGAATTGCAGCAAAAACGATATTTTCAAAGACTTAGGGTGTAATTTCGGCCATAGGACCTGATCACCTAATTATATTACAATATGTACATAATAAGGGTTATATGTTAAAGAATCCGATGTAAACATATAACATCATATGTTCTTCCACTGCAATGAAAATGATTTCAGAAGCTCATATATAACATTATATGATTCCATAAGTTCATCAAAGACCCTAGCCAAACCAAATCTGCACAAATAGTAACAAATAACCATATATGTTCGACCCTAAACTAAACTCGACTTACCTGTTTGTGTTGAAAATAACAGTGATGGTGGGAATGAAGCCGACGGTGGGAAAGGACGGTGGGAACGAAGCTGAGGTGAGATACGATGGTGAGGTTGGGACGGGGAGGCGGGACAGGATGAAACGGCGATGGGAGGTGGGTGACGATGGCGATGGCGACAAGAGGCTGGGACGGGATGTGACGGCAAAGGGATCGAGGTGGATGACGATGGCAGCGACGACGGCGATGAGATGAATGGCGATGGCAACGACGACAGGAGGCTGGGACGAGATGCTTGTTCCCGGCAGCCTCCCCCCCCCCCCCCCCCCGGAAGGAAATGGAAAAAAAACTACATAATGGGGTATATATATGGCTACAAATAGTTATTAGGGCTACATATATTGGGGTATATTGGTATTTTTGTAGGCTAATGGACTTAAGGGGTTATGAAACTTAGAAGTGGACTAGATGGGTTTGAAAACTGCTATAGTGGACTTATGTAAAATTCTCTCTCTAGTATGCTACTTAGTTCTGTACAGCATGTCAGTGTGCTCGTATTAGATTTTAGAGGTGGCTCTCGCCATATGGACCAGGATTGTGCTCTGATACCAACTGTCTGTAACGACCCGACCCACTTAACTTGCAAATTATTCATCTAACCACATAACTTAAAAAATTAACATCAAATATTATACAGTAGCCGAGACAAAATTCTGATATTTCACATTTTATTTCCCACATCGACTTACTTTTCCCTAAGTGGGCTATTACACCCGTTCCCACGAAATGGATCTTCAACGGCACATTCTAAAGCCCAGGACCCGAAATCACCATAATCTTTCATCACCCAAAATTTTATCAACGTGTACGATGGCGAATGTACAAGCAACTATCCACAACCCCAAAATACGTAAAAGTGTTTTCAATATGGCTTATTGGCTTAATATTTTTTATCCTTATTTAAATTTTTTACGCGTTTAGTCGTTTTGTGCCAGTTTTTTTAAGATTATTGAGCTTTTGTCTTGGATAACTCCAAAATCATTTAGGTAAAAGTAAAAATATTTTGGTTTTCGAATTCCTCTCATCGAGACGAATCAATAATCCTCAAAAAATATGACGCAAAACTACGAAATGCAAAAAAAAAAAAAAAATTAAATAAGGACAACAAACCATTATGCCAACAAGCCATAGTCCAAAACACCCCTATATGGGTTCTATTGTTGTTAGTTGTTGTATCCGGTCTTGGAGGGTAAGGATTGTCCATTTGTCAGCTTGAGATATTGGCTACACATTGGCTGGATTCTTAGAAGTGTTTTTTGGGTTTTAGTCCAATCCAAATGTCTTTTAATTTCTAGTCAAAGTCTTTAGAGTCAATTAGTTAATCAAAGATTCATTTAGTTTTTTCAAGTCATTAATGCTAAATGTAGTCAAATAGTCAATTACTTAATCTAAGAATCGTTTGATTTTTCCATGTCATTAATGCAGTCAAAGAGTCTATGTCCAATGTAGTCTAAAGGTTATTTATTTTGGGAAGTTCTAGAGGCAAGTTGAAGAGGGTATAAAAAAAATTGTAAACCTTGTGGCAAATTTTAATTGAATGAATGAAAAATTGTGTACCTTTCAAGCTATTAGATTGTGTGATGCAATCTTTTCTTTGGTGTGATGCTAAAGAGCCCCTAGGTGTGATGCCTTGGGTTTTCTAGGTGTGATGCCTAGGCCTATCCTGTAACGACTCTGATTTTCAATAAATAAAAATCTTGTTAAATATTGGAATTTTATTTTAATTACTTGGTATTACTTTTAAAATTCTTTTTTAATTTCTAATAATCCGTCATAATTAGATTTTAGTCTTTTAAAGTTATATTTCTTGGCTAGAAATCCTACATGGTAAGTAGGACTAGTTTCCAACCGATTAGTTGGAGAAACCGAACTACAACTTCACCTAATTACAATCTCCTAACCCTAGATAGAATTTTTTGACCATCTTTGAGCTTTGTCACTTCATCTCTACCCATTGGATAATAGTTGATGGGTGCGTAAATATGCCTATTTACCCCCCCTAACTTAGGCTTTTTATGTCTGTTTAGCGCGCTACTTGGAGTTTGAAATTTGTTAATTGCATTTCAGGACTCTCAATGCCGATGAATAATATGGGAGTTAAAAGCGGAAAGTTAAATTTTATTTGGCGTCAAAGTGAAGCCCGTGAACAACTTAATTCAAATGGTGGGTCTTATTAGAGGTCTCAAGAAGAGAAGCACCAGTTTTGGCCACAACATATTTTTGACTGTGGTCCATGTACTAATTGGTTGAAAATTTGGTCAAGTAACTTATGTGCTAGTAATTTACTTGGCCCAAGAAGTTGGCAAGGATTTTGTTCAAGTGGGTTCAGGAATAGTAATTGGACTAAATGAAATTGGGCCCACTAATACTTGTTTCGGAAAACAAATTAAAAGAAGGAATTGGAAACCGACTATGGGGGCAATATAAAAAGAACAGAGGATGGACTTCAGCAGCTTTTCTTTGGACGAGACTTCTGGAACATAGGAAAAATGGAAGAACGGCCGAAGACAGAAGTTCGTGGGAATAATTACTTTATAGTTTCAGATTTATGTTCATTCATTCAGAGTATTTTTTCTTCTTCAAGTTATTTTAAGTTTTGCTTAATTACTCGCACTTCGGTATCTTGTTTTAGTTTTTGTTCTTAATAAAAGTTATTTGCTGATATTTGATTAGTTGATATTTATTGTTTAGTTTTCATCTCGCGTAATATAAGCATGTTTCAAATTAGGGTTTCTTTCATTTGTTGCGCAATGATTAGTGAGTAGTTATATAGGTAGGGTCGCGGGGTGATTAGCACACCGTGGCCAGTTCGGGCACTACTCCTATTTTCAAACAATGAAAAACACAATTTTAGATTGATAAAATACTTCCTGTAGACAAACTCAAGCATTGTCGGAGTCCATGTGAACGGGAGAATGGGGGTCCAAAACTCATTCTCCTTTGCGCATGAGTAAATGGCAACCATGAGGTTTTGCATCTTTCGGGGTATCTTTTCAAAATTAAAGTTGAACGTTGTTAAGAACACTAGATGGAACAGGTCAATCTGGATTGGCTACAAGTGCTATGAACTCTCCGACCATACCTCTTTTTTTAATTATTTGAAAAGTACAATTAATTTCTAGGTTTTAAGTAACAACCCGAGTTTTTAGTCAGCACATGTCACCATCTCTGTGGATTCGACTCCGGACTTACCGGATATTGTGCTACGTCGGTTTTCGCCCTACGCTTGGGGCAACCCATTAATTTAGGATTAGAAAATCGTCAAGCAATAGTTCCTAGGGAAATTTTTATCCCTTGGATAATAGAAATAAGACTTCCCAATGAGTACATAGTTTTGACAAGACAAATCATTAGAACCCTTCAATTTTTTTGATTCCAAAAGAAGGAAACTTAGCCTTGCCATGCATGCCAACCTAAGACTTATAGCCCTAAACCTAAATTGCCCACCAAAGTTAATTTCCTAGATTCTCTAAGTACATGTGTATACATATATATAGGAATATATACCTCATAGCCTATCATACACATGCCTATATGACCATATATGCTTTCTAGAAAAGTCTTAATCATCTTCTTTTCATTGAGTTGTCACTTAAAAGCCCATAATGCTTATTCTTTTCCTAGACTTAGTGAACTAGACCTCATAGTCCGTAAGAGTACTTATATATATATATATATATATATATACACACACACATAGTCATATACATACATAATGAAATAGAGATGAAGGGAGAGAGAGGCCGAAAGAGAGGGAGAGAAGAGTGAGTGTGTGCATGTGTTTAGTCACTCAAACAAGTTACCTATTGATCCAACTTCACACTCAAGCCTAACACTATTTTGACAACCCATTTATAGGCTTCTTTAAACACAAACCTAGCCAATCATTTTGTTCTTTCTTATAAGCAAGCCATCCTAGGACAAGACAAAGCCAAAAATCCCTCATAATAACCTAGGTTATGGCTTAAAGTAGAAATGATCCTTTTCCTAGACTTAGTGAACTAGACCTCATAGTCCTTAAGAGTACTTTTATATATTTATATATATACACACACACACACATAGTCATATACATACATAATGAGAGAGAGAGAGAGAGGAAGGGAGAGAGAGGCCGAAAGAGAGGGAGAGAGGAGTGAGTGTGTGCATGTGTTTAGTCACTCAAACAAGCTACCTATTGATCCAACTTCACACTCAAGCCAACACTATTTTGACAACCCATTTATAAGCTTCTTTAAACACAAACCTAGCCAATCATTTTGTTCTTTCTTACAAGCAAGCCATCCTAGGACAAGACAATGCCAAAAACCCCTCATAATAACCTAGGTTATGGCTTAAAGTAGAAATGACAAGTGAGAGTATGCTTGGCATGCTTGATTTGACCAAACAATGAAGCAAATCCATGGGAGAGAGAGAGAGAGAGAGAGAGAGAGAGAGAGAGAGAGAGAGAATTCGGCTATGAGAGGGGAGGGAGAGAGCCAATGTTCTGCTATAAATAGAACCCTTGTCCAAGCATTCAACTCACACCTTCAAGTCTTCCAACTTCTCTCTCTAAAAATTCTTGTGTTCTTACTTTGTTCTTTCTTGTTCTTGGTATTCTTGAGTTTCTTCTTGAGTTCTTCAAGAAACTCATCCTAGGCCGCCACTAAACCACCACTCAACCACCCTTTCGATTCTAAAAGTTAGTAGTTTTAGTCAAGAACTAGTTTCGAAAGAAACCTTTCTCTTTCAAAGCTATTGTAAGATCACCATAGGAAGTTACTCCATCCGATAGCCGACTTACTTCAGGTAGCCACCCTACCGCCAAGAAGAACGGTAGATTATCTTTACTCATTTACTCTAAGTATAAATAAAAGTGTGTATATTGTTTGAATGTTTGAATGCATGAGAATTTGAATAGTGTTCTACTAAAGGTTTGAAAAGAAATATGACTATGTTGAATATATCAACTTTATTTTCTGGAAAAAACATATGTTGTTTTGAATTTCCTTAAAAAGAGGAAAAAACAAATTTTCGAAATTAAAACTTGATTCGGAAGTATTCGTATTTTGATCTTAGGATGGTTATGAGCATGTATATATGTTTATTAGGATATCTTGTTTTAATGTGTGACAAAGCATAAGTGGTTTCCACTCTAAAGGTGTCCGTCCATGTGACACTATGCTTTAAGAATGTGGTAATTGTTTGAATGTGATTCTGTAAATATGAGCATGATAAAGTATATATAGAGTTGGATGATCTTGTTAGTTTAGTTTCAAGATTACAATGAATGATTTATATTATAGTGTGCAAAGGTCCTACCGCGGAGTATTTGCATGAAAACGAGACACAGAAATTGATAAAGTAGAAGCATGACACCTAGGGTGTGGTTAATGCAAATATGTGATTTGAAAAAGAGAAATGGTTTAAAAACCACAATGTGGCTGGACATGGTAGCCCATTGTGTGGTGTGTGTGTGTGTGTGCGTCAATGAAAATCCGGGACGGCGGAACCATTATGAGGATACTTAGGAGACCGGAATGGCAGAACCGAGGTTGGATGTGCAGCTTGGTTATCCGCAGAGAGAAGCCAATGCAAAATTTTGTGTGCCAATGGCAACCCGGGATGGCGGAACCATTGTGAGGATACTCGGGAGACCAGAATGGCGGAACCAAGATTGGGTGTGTTAAAAATGATTTTGAAAATGTTGATTTGGTAAAGCAAAGGTGAAACCAGTGACACGATCTACAAAATGTCGAGTAGAAAAAACTCAAAAAATCATGGACAGCAACATTAGTTTAGTTAGTGAATGTGTCATTGTTAACTGTTTTGTCAAATATGCATATACTACTTGAAAATCGTTAGTTCTATGGTCTAATGTTTGTAAGTTAAGGGTTAGTGGGTATGGATTATTCTATTGAGCTTTTTATAGCTCATGGTGTTACCTTTGGTGATCCTGACATATTATATTGGTGGGAACGCTGGTATAATGTGTTAAGCCTTGTAGATGAATAGGGTGAACTCTACACCTTTGAAGCTTTCGGAGCTGAGGAGCTTGCTAGAATGGAAGAGCAGGCGGAGCAGTAGATAGGAACCCTAGTTTCCCTTCCGTATTTTAGTAAATATACTCTTATGAGAGTTATGCTGTAATAATGAGTCAGACTCCATTTAGACTTTCAATAAAATTATCTATTTAACGTACTCAAAATTAGGGGCGTTACATATCCTTCTCCAACCCATCATCTCGTCCTCCTTACAAGTCACTATTCCCGATTTACTGTTCACAGCCCCAAAACAAGCCATTTTCTTTGTGTTTGATCATTAACCCTATTCCAAATCTGTCATTCATCACGTCTACTGTTCACAGCCCCAAAAACAGCCCATTTTCTTTGTGTTTGATCATCCTTAACCAATTAAAAATCTGTCCTGCATCACACAGCTACACCAAAACGGTGACATTTTGCTTCCTGAAGCAACATCGAGCAAGATCTGGTCTCAAAAAAGTCCCCACATCACAGGATCTGTACATCTGAATTTTGGAAAAAATCCAAAGGTCATACAAGACTAATTATTATGATAGCTAAAACAATGAGACAATTAAAGACGTATCTTTCATAAAGTGTTTCCTTTAAGTTTTACGACACCTTATAGGTCACCATTTTACATGAATGACCCCAGGATTTACTCAAACCTATCACAGATTGGATGACACACCTTAGTTGTAATTCTTTAATAATGAAGCTTTCACACAAGTAAATAGTTCCAAAATTAATATTGAAGCTTACATACAAGTAAATAGTTCCAAAAAAATAGCCTCATTGCTCCCACTGTAACACATCGTAGCAGAAAGTAAAAATAAGTAAATCTATTGAATATGTAGAGTATAGAAAAGACCAACTAAACGAAAAAGCCCCACTTGTCCTTCTATTAAGCTTTTTTAAAGGTTCCTTTCAATAACATAATACTCTCTCCGTCCCTTTTTAATGGTCACTACGATTTTGCGTGTCATTTTCAATTGCCTATATTTTTCAATTGATATATATTATTTTTTTGGTACACCAATGTATATATTATTAAAAATATGTAATATGGATCTTGTTTGATAGATCTCAAGTATTTCTATAAGACAATGATTTTAAACACATAAAATATAATATACGTTGAAAGATATATAAGTAGTTGAAAATGACACGCAAAATTGTAGTGGACACTTAAAAAAGAAACAAAGAAGGCATATATTTGTCACAAAATCAAGTAGTTCACCCTTGTGGCCTTGTACATGAACGATTTCAGAACAGACAAGAAGTTTTCCCACAAGCAATGCACAAATACAGTGATACTATAGATTGCCCCAACCATACAACTTCATAGAAACAAAATCAAGATGAATTTTCTCTACATTCTATAGGTCGTGCAGGAGAGTTCAGAATCGATCTACCTCAAATTTTCGTAGCTATACTGCCAAAAGGAGTGGTTGTGTATCTATTTTTGAAGTTACGTTTAAATTACTGTAGCAGCTTTTAAAGGTATCCAATGGAGTACTATCCAACTTGCAGCACACCAGTTTATAGGCTTACCCATTACTAGGTTTGTGTGTGATGAGTGTACATACAAAACAAACATTCAACATTAATTCCATACTCATACTACACCCATTACAGATAGTCTAAAAGGGGGGTAGATTGACTACAAACTAACCTTCGACACATTTTTTTGTCTCCAAATAAACCTAACCATTGATACTGTATGTAAAGTAGATTCCCCAGGTTCAAACACACAGCCACAACCTCAATAGGTAGATCTTTGACCACTGAACCAATGACCCCTTTCTTTGAATAAATATAAAGTCTGTAACTAGCAAAATAAAATGGCTTTCTCGCTAAAAAGGTCCAAAACCAACAACCATAGATCTCCTTGAAAGAATGAGTATAACTGCCAAGAAAACAAATTTCCATACAAATGAATTGAAATAACAGTAGTTCGACATTGTGTTGGAATTTTACACATTCGTTTGAGAATTTATGATTACTATATACCAAGAATGATGGCAATCAGAAAATAAAAAAGGGCCACAAAGTAGGAAAGCATGTACCGTCAGTACTAGCAACTATTAAATGTCATGAATTTCTCACCTACTCAAGCAAGCATAAGGTTGTCAGTGGGTGAAAAATTAACATTCAAGATCATGAGCTATCTCTCGAGACCGGTGCCCGGGCCACTCCGATCCCCTCCTCCCTGGTACATTCATTCTTCTAGATGGATAAACTAAAAAGCACGGATACAAACATTGACGTGGACACAGACATGGACACTACAATTATAAATTAGGAGGCACGAATACAGACATTGACACGAATACAGACATGGGACACATCAATTATACATAAATCAGGACACACGCATGGCGGGGTACACGGCAAAGTTTATGTTTACATATAATGATAGATATTTAGTTATTATTCATATGAACATTTCATCCCGAAATACCCAAAACCAATAGTATCTCTAGAATTCTTATTGTTTCCTTTTTAAAATTACAAGTTGAACGAGGGTTTTGTTTGATCACAATTCATTTACTTGCACTATTTTCTTCACATTTTTGGAATATCATGCCCGCGAAATAAGCTTCACTAGTATAAATTGATCCCTATAATGTTTCCATCCATGTCAAAAATGAGATGCAGGTGTCCCCTGCTTAAACTGCTTAAAGATAATTGAATTTATTAGACACACCCACAAGTTTCCTCAAAGTGTCCAACACAGATATGGCAAGTAGGTAGAATAGAAGTGTCAGTGCTCCATAGCCGCTGTTCAACATTCGGATAAGCGTATGAGACCAATGTGCAAGAATGAATTGGACATTCACTTATCAAACATAAGTTGATTTTTTTTATTTATCATGAACCATAAAAAGAAACTCTTGGATTACACTCGAACTATTGTATTGGTGTAGTCGTGTATATACTTGAGATGGAAATTAGATGGATTCAACACTTATACATATACCTACGTACACACCACCACTCAACCCGCATAACAACAAGCCCATGTAAAATAGCTCCTCGCTCGAAGATCGTCGGTTTCCAATTAAGAGGTTGTCATTTGTCAACCACTCACTAAACTATCGTAAGTAATGGAATTGCTTGCTGTTATACTGCCCCGCAACCATTCAGTTTCGGTCTAGCAGCAGTTAGTCTTTGGTTTTGACCACTGACTCAGGAAAGGCTCAAGTAACACCTGAAAACTAATTACAAAATCAAATAACATTCTTCAAACTAAACAAACTCATGATGAAGTGATATAATGCAACAGTACCTTAACTCAAAGATTTTAATATTGTCGCGTCAAGGCATCCATTGTAGAGAAGAGGCATAGTAAATAAGCAAAAGGAATGCCCCATAGTAAAATACCACGATGCTCATCCACAACCCCAAGATACTTGCAAGCGTCACCAATGTGAGAAGGCAAGGGGAAACTCCCGAACTGCTCTTTCTCGATATCGAAATAGCGAGTGAGCCATGAATCTTGAAAGCCTATCCAGTAAATAGCCCCATTCAGAAAAACTAATTTCGAAGTAAACTTAGCGGGTGGCTGTGCAGTGTCTCCAAGGCTCCTCCATTCATCATCAGTCCCAAGGGTATTGATGAATCAGCTTTGTCGTTAACTCCGACTTGAACTTGCAAGACAAAGCAAGAGCTTGAGTCACCGATGTGGTGGTGTGCCAACCACTCTCCGATGTCTAAGTCAGTAGAATACTTGTTTATTTAGAGAGAATGGAGATTCTCGATTGGGAGGTGCATACCTTTTATTGGAGTTCTACTGTCATATTTATGGGTATTTTGATAAGAGGTTGAGTCCTTGTAGGACTGTATCCCGGGGATTTCGGATCGTCTCATTAAAGAGTGCGGAGTCCTACTTTAGCTGGGATTCCATGTCCATCCAGCCTCAGTGCTTCGTTCTCCAAGATAATGTGGAATAATACCCCAAGCGTAGGGTTTAACACGTCAGTTGAAGCATAATAAACCGGAAATCCGGGATCGTACCCAAGGGAATAATTATATGGCTTGGTCGGATTTGTAGATGCAAGTAGGGGCTTTCGGCTTTTAGACAGCCAACTTGGTTTTACTTTAAACGGTGGAAATAAAAGGGCTAAATTAAAAACGAATTAACTAGAGAAAAAAGATAGGCTAAGTCTAGGAATTATTAGCACCCAAGACTCGAGCTAGATCACACTCTTCATCCAACTACACAATTTAAGATACTTGATTATAGTTCTCAAATCGGAGGATAAAATGATTTGAGAACCAAGCTAGCTCTAGAATTCATTTGACAAATACCTCGAGCGACAGAGCTCTAAGCATCATGTGTGGTGGGTAGGTGATACTCCCACCTACACATGATCAAAGAGATTATCACCTCGGTAATTTGTCAAACCAACCCGAACCCCATATCAATTTTCAAATCAAAGTTTAAAACTTTATTGGGTGCAAAATGTAATTTTCGCCCGAGCCATGAAATGCTAATTATCCCATGACCTAACTCTTGAAACTACTCACCCATATCTAGAGAGATAGGAGCAAGTGAAATCTACTTAATATAATGAAATAACAAGACTTGAATTAAACTAGAGATTAAGATAGATCGGGAGAAAATAAACAACTTTAATTAAGGAGACAATGTCAAAAATTAACAACTAAAGACAGAAATTGAAATATTTAAAACTGAAAATGAAGAATACTCAAGAACAATTTGAATTGCAATGAAATCTAATCTAGATCTAGAAAGTTGTACTCTTGAATCTATGCTATCCCCCTTTTACAAAATTATGACATAAGCTTTTATACTTCTAAGATCCGAGCTTGAAATAATCCCCAGATGCTCCGAAAATTCCCTACTAAGGCTCTCGGTATCGATGGCCATAGCCTTACGCTACTGAGATAAGGGCTCGATACCGATTGAACATAATTATCTCAATCGATACCGAGGTTGATAAGGCTTATTGCTAAGCAGCTTGAGTAACGCCCCGAATTTTGGGTATGTTAAAAAGATAATTTTATTGCAACTTAAAAATAGAGTCCGGCTCTTTATTACATCATAACCTCCATAAGAGTACTTTCATTACAAAAGGAAGGGAAACTAGGGTTCCTAACTACAGCTCCGCCTGCTCCTCCATCCTAACCAGCTCTTCAGCTCCGAAAGCCTCCACGGTGAACTGTTCGTCTTGAACAACTACAAGGTCTGACACATTATACCGGCGTCACCACCAATATAATATGTCAGGGTCACCAAAAGGTAACACCGTGAGCTATAACGCTCAATAGAAAAATCCTTACCCACCAACCTTAACTTACAAACAAGACTATAATAAAACATCAATTTCCACATGATACGTATATACACAGTTAACAATGACACATCCACATTCGTTAATCATCTATCGTTGGTGTCCAAGATTTTCAGATTTCTCCTACGCGACTCATCGTAGACCGTGTCAACATTTTCACATTTCGGATCAACCTTTCAAAATCATTTGCATTGGCTCCGTACCGCGGATAACCAAACTACACAACCAACCTTTCAAAATCATTTGCATTGGCTCCGTACCGCGGATAACTAAGCCATACCTCACCATGGTTCCGCTGCTCTGGATTCCCATGGGAACGCACACATCCTCACAATGGTTCCGTTTTTTCCCGGATCCCATTGGAACACACACAAAACACACACCACACAATGGGCTACCATGTCCGGCCATATTGCGGTTTCCAAAACATTTCAAAAATCGTTCGTTTAACTCACCCAACCTCGGTTCCGCTGCATCGGTCTCCCTAGTATCCTCACAATGGTTCCGCCGCGCCGGGTTCCCATTGGCACACAATTGCATTGGCTTCTTTTCACGGATAACCAAGCCATACCTCACCATGGTTCCGCCGGTCCGGGTTCCCATGGGAACACACACATCCTCACAATGGTTTCGTTTTTTCCGGATCCCATTGGAACACACACAACCTCACAATGGTTCCGCTATCCCGGATTCCCATTGGAATACACACATCCTCACAATGGTTCCGTTGATCCGGAATCCCATTGGAACACACACAATCTCACAATGGTTCCGCTATCCTGGATTCCCATTGGAACACACACATCCTCACAATGGTTCCGCTATTCCTGATTCCCATTGGAACACACACACCCAACTCACATTATGCCACCAAAATCGGTCATAATGTAGTTTGAAAATATTTCCTTCCTTGAAAAATGTTTTGTTTCATTAACCACAGCCTAGGTGCCATGTTTCTACTTTCTTGATTCTCGTGTCTCGTTTACATGCAAAGACTCCGCGGTAGGACAAAGTAAGCATGAATCATTCATTGTAATCTAACAAGATCATCCAACTCTATAATATATCACAAGTAACACAATCGATTTAAGTATGCAAGCTCATACTCCTTGAAATATCAGAATACGAATACTTCGATTCACATGGTAACGTTTTAACTTTCGAAAACCGTTCTTTCTTAAAGATCAAACAACATACGTTTTACTTGGAATAAGTAAGTAAGTGAGTAAGGATAAACTTAGAGTTAGGGGTAAGAATAATCTACCTTGATCCGAAACTAGTCGGGGCCGAATAAGCTAATTGGAAGATCCTACGGGTGGTGGAACTTGCAAATATGGACCGAACTTTGGATGGCCGTAACTCGGTCAATCTTTGGCGGAATATGATCGTTCTTGGGTCGAAATCGAAACTCTAGAAGCGCTCTACAACTTTTGTGAAGGAAGTTGATCCTAGAAACTAATTTAGGTAGGAGAAAAATGGGGAATAAAGAAGGGACAGTAAGCTGTCTGGATATGGAAATCCGAGATTTTTAGTGAACTTTGGATGACAATATCTTTGTCATTTCTTCATCGATTGGGGTGGTTCTTGGGTCTAACTTGAAGGTCTCGAAGTTCTCTACAACTTTCCCGAAAGAAGTTAGCTCTAAAAACTAACTTAAGAAGGAGAAAACTGAGGATTTTCGAAGGGCAGTAGGTTGCCTGAAAAAAACAGAAATGGTTTCTAGAGAGAAGTGAGAGCAAGAAGTGAATGTGTGAGTTGAAATGCTTGGAATGGCTTGCTATTTATGGGCAAAATCTTGGCTCTCTCTCCCTCTCTAAGGCCGGCCCCCCTCTCTCTCTCATTCTTCAAATTTTGACACATGTCATGAAATCTTTGAAAGATCAAAGGCTATCCTAGGCTTGCATGGCTAAATGGTGTACCTTGGATGGATTATGGAAGATTTGTTGGAAGATTTGGAGACAATGGTAAAAGATTTGGTTTTAAACAAATCATGGAAGTACAAATGGGAGTTAAGTTTGGCTAGGACAAAGATTCACCAAGAAAGATCAAGGAAAGATCATGGAAGGTACAACCAATCTTTCTCTCTCTTTCCTCTCTCTCTCTCTCTCTCTCTCTCTCTCTCTCTCTCTCTCTCTCCTAGTACACTACATATATATGTATATATATAATGATAGAAGTACAAAAGTACTAGATTTTCCAAATCCAAATAACCATTAAACAATTACAATTAGGCACATGCCCCTTTAAACAAATAAATGGAGTACACTAGGAAGATTTAAGCCTATATATAATATGCATATATATACACATGCCTATATATACATAGGTACCAAGAATATAAAGCCTAAGATTTTTCCATTAGAAAATAAATAAAGTACTAGTACTAATCTATTAATAAAGGTACTAAAAATCTAGGGTTTTGATATACCCCAATATTTTAATGCTTAAAAGTATAGGGGAATCCAATACTTGATTATTAAAACAAAGCCTTGTACTTTGATGGAAGATTAGGGCTATTACCCAATGGGTAAAAATTCCCCTTGTGGTTAATAACCAATGGACAATGGAGGGGTGGGAGAATCCCCAATAAACAATGCATATATGTACTAGCACATGTGTTTATAAACCCATTAAAATACTATATCCTTGTACTTATCAAAATATTTTAAAGGAAAGTCTATTGTCCAATGGACAAAGATTACCCTAGCAACAATGGACCAATGGGTAATGGAAAAGGTTCAAAAGTTTCAAAAGGTCCAAAAGGTTCATCTAGTAACGAGGTGAGTTGGTTGCTCGGTTCCTCCAAGTAGTCGGTTGGAAACTAACTAAATTGGTCATGAAGGTTTTCTAGTCGAGAGTTTAACAATTAACCAAAACCTAACTATGACGAAAGTAAACAAGAAATCATATAGCCACTCAAGAGAAAATAGGTAATTTAAATAAAATTCAAATATGTAACGAAATTTTTACTGACCAAAATTCAGGGGTGTTACAGCTTGGTACCGATTGAGATAATTATGTTCAATCGATGTCGAGGTGCCTAGTTCTGCAGCTGGGCCTTGCTTATGCTTTCTGCCTTGGCGTTGCCTTAGCAATCCTGCTTTGCCTCTTGCTCGAGCAACTCTACTTCTGCTCGGGCAATCTTACTTCTGCTCGGGCAATTGGGTCATTTTCAGGTCATGACATGCCTTAGGCCTCGAAAACTCCCCTGTTTGATGATTCACCTACAAAACTGAACTAGAACACTCTACAAGCTAATAACGTTAACAAAAACTAATTAGCAATTAATTTAAACTAAAATTAAACACTAGCGCATCCTACATTACATTCTTGGGTGCTTATCACTCAGCCTGGAATCCCTATCCATCTCTGATTGTGGTTATCATTGGCATTTCATGCTTATCTTATCGTCAGCATTCCTTTATCCCTTAGGCTTTGGATTTCTGAGCATGGTATCTTTATTGGAATAGGTATATTCCGTGGATAATATTTATAGCTAGGGGCTGGAGCTGGCCCTTGGACCTCTTTCCAGCTTCATCTGGAGGACGGACCTGGCAAATCCTGGCTCTGTCGCAAGTAGGTTCCTAGAGGGGGTCCTGGTGAGGTTAGCTTATACTCCACAGGTCTGTAGTTCTTGTAATGCTGAGCTCCTTAGGTCTATCATACTTATCAGGTACTCCCCTGTTTTCAAGCTCCAGCTTTTCCCTGGATGTAGGGAACATTAGCTAGACCTAAATGGCGGTTACCGCTCTTTTTCTTTTGCTGAGGATTTTAAATGTGCGAGTCACATCATGGGACAGGTGTCAAGATTCTTGCTCTTTCGATGACGAAGATTAAGTTGTGTTTTTGGGGATTGATGCTTAGCCCTTAAGCTTCTTCTCGTTCTGATCAATCTCTATCAAAGAAGCATTCGAACTTACCCAGGCGATTTCCTTAGTGAGGTCTTTCTTCGTCGATCCACTACAACACGAAAGGGCTATAGCGAGGATTTAGTTTCCTCGCAAAAGCACTTAATTTCCTCACAAATTGTATTAGCAAGGAAAATTTTCGTCGCCAGTTTTCCTCGCTAAACCCTTGTCACAAAAAGTATTAGCAAGGAAAAAAAATTCCTCGCCTATTTTGACGTGTTGCGAGGAATTTTTTCCTCGCTGAATGTTTTCCTCGCAAATACCATTTGTCATCAAATAGGCTACAAATTTATTACTACAAACAATAGGTGAGGAAATTTTTTCCTCGCTAAACAAAAAGAATCCCAAAACAAAAGTTATCTCTCCGCGTTTTTTGCAGCTCCTAGTAATCGAACCTTGTTCCTCTCCCATAAGGCGCGAAGCAACTACCAACCGCACTACATTGTACTTTCTGTAAAATTGGTGAAACTTTATTTATATATTATCTCTTTCACCACTCCAAATTAATTTTTTCGACATTAATTTTGGCCTTTTTACTTTTTGTAGTCTTACAGTGTCTGAACTTTATTTGAACAAGTTATTTTTTTGCTAGCACAACAATTTTATCTAACTAACAATTTTTGATGGACTAATAATATGTGTTATTATTCTCATTTTTTGATGGGATCGTCCTAGCTTTTAAGGAATGGGATTTTTGTTGTAATAAACTTGAGATATATTTCAACAAAAAAGTTAGGGACAAATACAATTTACCTCAGAGTGCCCCGAAAAGAGCAACTAGTTGTTGAAATTCAATTTGATGTGTGGGACCCTGTATATCAAAGTGAATCTCAACCACTAATCGCTTTTTTCGGGGTAAGATTTCTTTGTACCTAGTACTAATATTTTAATATCAGATTATGAATAACAAGAAGCATCACATGTAACGCCCCTAATTTTGGGAACGTTAAAAGGAAAATTTCATTGATAAACTAAGTAGAGTTTGGCTCAATATTACATTATAAACCCTTCAAAAGTACTCTTTATTACAAAAGGAAGAGGTAACTAGGGCCTATCTATTGTTCCGCCTCCTCTTCCATCCTAGCAAACTCCTTGGCTCCGAAAGCTTCCAAGGTATAGTGTTCACCCTGTTCATCTATGAGGTCTGACACATTATACCGGCGTCGCCACCAATATAATATGTCAGGTCACCAAAGGTAACACCGTGAGCTTACAAAAGCTCAATAGAATAAACCCTACCCACTAACTCATAACTTACAAACAGTAAATCATATACGACAAATAGTAACAATCACACATCCACATTCACTATTCAAGTATCGTTGGTGTCCATGTTTCTCTGTGTTTCTCCTACGCGACTCATCGTAGACCGTGTCACAATTTTCACTTTTCTTTGTCTAAATCAACATTTCCAAAATCATTTTGTGTTTAACACACCCAACCTCGGTTCCGCTGCTCCGGCTTCCCGAGTATCCGCACAATGGTTCCGTCGCTCCGGGTTCCCATTGGCACACAATTGCATTGGCACCTCTCCGCGGTAACCAAGCCACACACCCTATCTCGGTTCCGCCGCTCCGGGTTCCCGGGTATCCGCACAATGGTTCCACCGCTCCGGGTTCCCATTGGCACCTCTCCGCGGTAACCAAGCCACACACCCTACCTCGGTTCCGCCGCTTCGGGTTCCCGGGTATCCGCACAATGGTTCCGCCGCTCCGGGTTCCCATTGGCACACACACACGCCCACAACTCACATAATGCCACCAAAATTGGTCATTGTGTAGTTTCAAAATATTTCCTCCTTCGAAACACATTTTTCTTGTTAACCACACCCTAGGTGTCATGTTTCTATTTTCTCAATTTTCGTGTCTCGTTCTCATGCATAGACTCCGCGGTAGGACTTTTTACAAAATAAATCATTCATTGTAATCTTAAAACTAAACCAGCAAGACCATCCAACTCAATATCATACCACAAGTAATACAAGCAATTCATGTATACATGCTCATAACTCCTTTAAATATCAAAATACGAATACTTTAAATCAAATGGTAAAGTTTTAACCTTCGAAAACCGTTCTTTTCTCCTTTGTGGGAAGTTCAAAAGAACATATGTTTATTCAAGGTAATAAGTCGATTATTCAAACATGCTCATACTTCCATTAGCATAATAAGTTTTCTAGCGATTATGCATTTCAACAATTTAAGCAATAGATAACCTTTTATACTTTTTAACATACGATTCTATGCTATACGTTGAGTTAGTGGACGAGGGACTCTACCTTTCCTCTTGGCGGTAGAGCGGCTACGGAGAGTACATCGGTGATCAGGCGGAGTAACTTCCTACGAAATGCTTACGGTAGCTTTGAAAGAGAAATGATTTCCCTCGAAACTAGTTCTTGACTACACTACCTAACTTTTTGGATCGAAAGGGTGGTTGAGTGGTAGTTTTGTGGCGTCCTAGGATGAATTTCTTGAAGAACTTAGGAAGAACCTCAAGAACAAAGAAGAACTAAGCAAGAACAAGTAAGAACTCTTAAGTTTTCTAGAGAGAAGGTGGATGAAGGATTGGTGTGAGTTGAAATGAAGTATGGGAGGGCTATTTATAGCCAAAGTCTTGGCTATTACCCAATGAATAAAATTTTCCCTAGCAATTATTGTCTAATGGACAAAGAAATATTGGTAATAATTTGATATGACTAGTCATGGGAGTCTATTGTCCAAGGGATAATATTTTTCCTAACATTTATGGACCAATGGGTAAAAGATCATTGGTGAAAATTATGGCTTGAAATGACTAAACATGGGAATAAAAATGATTACTCCTATGGTATGATTAGTCTTGTCAAGTTTATATACACCTTGGCAAGTTTAGCCTCCATGATCCAAGGGGTAAAAATTCTCCTAACAATTATTATCCAAGGGATATTGATGGTAAGTAAGGTTGATGTGACTAGGCGTAGGCTTACTTCTTTTGGAAGCAAAATAAGGGTTTCCCATGGTCCAAGATTCCTATATGACTTGTCTGGTTCAATCTAGGCTTTCACTGGCAAGACTAACTTCTATTACCCAAGGGGTACAAATTTCCCTGGCAATTATTAACCAAAGGGTAAAAGGTGATGGTGATGTCAAGATTATTCTAGACAACGCATAGATTTGCTAAAGCATACTGTCCTATAACTTGGGGAAAGTACACTGGCACATGGGTTGGGATAAGTACAGTGATACATATACTTCTAATTACCTCATGAACTAATGGGTAATAATTTTCCTACTTTCTATTACCCAATGGATAAACAATCATGTCATACTATTCATGACATGACAAGTCAAAGGTACTATGATGTCATGGCTTTAACTAATGGTCACTAACTTTCCTAGGTCTTATTATCCACTGGATACATAATCATGTCACACTATTCATGACATGACAAGTCTAAGGTACAATAATGGGTAGTCAAGTCATGCTATTATCCAATGGACCATAATTTTCCTAGTTCCTATTACTCAATGGATAAAGAATAAAAGAGGTAGGTACGGGCTTGAATAGTCTTGTCAACCTTGGCAAGTCTAGATTTTATTAACCAATGGGTAAAGTTTTCCCTAGCAAATACTATCCAATGGGTAGGGTAAGTAATAATGCTAGGTAAAGTTGAAATGACTAAACAGAAGTAATAATGATTACCTCTTTAGGTCTAAAAGGTTCAACTAGGGTTGAGAGGTGTCCATAAGTCTCAAAAACGGTCAAAAAAGTCCATTTAGGGTTAGGAAATTGTAACTAGGTGGATTGGTAGTTCGGTTTCTTAAACTAATGGGTTAGAAACTAACCTTACTTGTCAAGTAGGATTTCTAGCCAATAAATATGATTTAAAAATTTTATTTAACTCACTAGAAAAAAGTACAAGTGCTTCTACAAACATACTTGTCTTTAGAAAATGACTAGATTGTCCGGTGCGAAAAGATATAATTTTATAAGTCTCAAATCTAATTATGACAGATTATTAAAATTAAAAAGAAATTTTTAATAGCAAATCCAAGTAATTAAAATAAAATTTAAATATTTAACGAAATTTTTATTTACCAAAAATCAGGGTCGTTACATCACCCTCATTTTCTAATTTTAAAAGTGAGTTTGACCTTCTTTTTTGCCAAATACAAAGGGTATTATAGACTCACAGTTTTTTCATCATCGCTATAATAATATGAACAAAATTTATAAATATTCATATAAGATCATCCTAAAAGCACTAAAACAATACTTTTTAAAATTTTTAATCTTTAACAAATTTTTTAAAATTTTAAATGGCCCTCTCTCTCTCTCTCTCTCTCTCTCTCTCTCTCTCTCTCTCTCTCTCTCTCTCTCTCTCTCTCTCTCACACACACACACACACACACACACGCGTGCGCGCACGCACAATATGTATATATATATAAATAAAAGTATCCATGATACTTACAAAATTGCGTTTGAAATTAATACTTAACATATTTATTTGGTTATAAAGGAATGCCATTAGAATCACCAAAGTTGGTTTAAATAAAAATCAACAAACTGTTTACGGAAAAAAAAATTACAGCATGAATGCATAATACATATGAAAGAGTGTATTTTTTTGTGAAAAAATGCATTTTTATGTAGATGCTCTGAAAATGGAATTGTGATGATCCAACTTCGAGATATTTTAAATACGACATCAATACTTTAAGATGTTTTTAACTTTATCGTCTGTTGAGTTTTTTATTATTATGAAAAAAATCATCGATACCTACACTTCAAAATATCTTTCATTGCTAATTAGAATAGAAAAGTGACAAATATATGAAGTTTTTTCACCAGTTCAATGCGATTGGTGATGAAAACTATTTGTTCCCTTTTAACACTTTTTTATTTTAATAAATTTTATAATGTTATAGTTTATTATGTCATACCGTCGTGATATTACAAAATACATAGGAATTAATAATAACTTATATATAAAAAAAGAATGAATCCTAAAAAAGGTAACGAAATATTTTCTCATCAAAAAGTTACATTTGGCGAGGAAAAAGATTTCCTCGCAAAAAGGTTACATTTGGCAAGGAAAACTATTTTCCTCGCTAGAAAAGGCTTTTTGGCGAGGAAATTTGTTTCCTCGCTAGAAAAGGTGACGAAATTGAATTTCCTCGCAAATAATATACTTTTAGCAAGGAAATTCATTTTCCTCGCCATATTTCCTCGCTATAGTCCTTTCGTGTTGTAGTGATCCTCTTCGTTGTTCTGCTAGAGCCTATCCCATTTAAGTACGTTCTTCTTTTCTTAGTTGTTCTTTCTTTTTCTGTTTAAGCTGGATTATCCCCCTAGTGTAGAGATTTCAGGCCCGACGTGGGCTGCTCCTAGGGAGTTTATCAGTGCGAGGTTGGTCAGTTTCGTTTCCGTCAACCTTCACTCCCCCATCATTGAGGATTTTGCCCCTTATTCCATCGTTCTTCAAAACAAGGTCTTTCGGGATCTCTTTTTTCTCTCCATTAAATTGTACCCTAAGTTCTCCATAGGAACCCTAATGTCTGAGGGATTTATCAAATTTTCCTCTATTCCGAACGTTGAAAGGTCATATGAAGAGGAGGAGGTATCATTGCACCATGGTGGTAATATTAGGGTTTCGTCCGACAAAGGGGCATCGAGCAGTGTTAAGCCCTCGTCGCCTCCTGCTTCTTCGTCAAGGGGTTCCCGTAGCGTTCCCGTTTTTTCTGCTTCCAACATCCCTTCTACGATTACAAATGAAGAGTTAGCTGTTCTTAGGGTTAGATACTCTATTCCATCATCTGTTTCCCTTAGGAAACCTTCTAGTTCTGAAAGGGCTTGCTCTCGTGTTGAGAACAAAATTTACCTTTATACTGGTTCTCTAGAAGGAGGTCTGCGCCTACCCTTTCCCACCGTGGTGAAGGATATCTTGAGTTTTCTTGGTTTGACACCTGGCCAAATAGTACCCAATTCTTGGCGTCTCCTGATAGGTTGTGCAGGGCTATGGGGTGCGATGTTGGATGGGCAGATTTCTTTGATGAAGGAGCCTTTCTTGAATCAATTTGCAGTCAAGGAAGCCCCAGGTGGCATTGGGTGGTATTATTTCACGAAGAGGCCTGGTGAGGAGGAGCTAATCACGGTGCTCCCAAACGTAAACAAGAATTGAAAAGATAAATTCTTTTTTGTTGGTGGAGACGGTTGGGAACTCTCTAATTGGGAGATTTAGAGCTATACCCCTTGGATTCCCAATAGGTGGGGGGTTCTGATTACAAATTGTAAGTTGTTGCCTTTTCTTTAATTTTGTAATTTCATGAATGTATTCATATCTTTATGAATTTCATGAATTTATTCATATCTTTATGAATTCTTCTATATTTCTGTAGCTCGAGCTCCATTTCCCCTGAGCCCTGCCTTGGAAGCAAAGCTACAGCAAGCTAGAAGCTATACAGTTCATAGTTGGGAACTACTTGTGACTCCGGAGTCGTTGGCTACCTATTTGCTGGGCCCAAAGACCACTCATGAGGCCTTAGCACTCTCTAGAGGTAGTTTCTGTTTTTTATTTGGCACCATGCTTTTAGCTAACTTTTACATTGCTTTCATTTCTTTTCTTTTCAGAAGAAGAAAGTGAGGATATGGCACTGAAAATGGACAAAGCTCTGTTGGCCCAACTTAAGGCTGAGAGAGCAAAGCAATCGTCTGGGGCCGTAGCTCCAAAAAGGGAGAACTTTTGTCTCTAGAAAGAGCTAAATGTTGATAGCTTTCTAGATGCCAATCTTTCTAATGACCCTGCTCTTGACTTAGTGGTTGAGCAGATTGTTGAAGAAGAGGCTGAGAGATCAAAAAGAAAGGCGAAGGGAGCAGCTATGGAGAGTACCCCTCTTGCTAAAAAGAGGAAGGCCTCTGTTGGCCCCTCTGTGTTGGGTAACTACCAAGAGGCTCTTGAGTGTGCTTCTAGGCTGTTGCGTACAGCTGATAAAGATTTAATGGCCGAGATGTCTCTCTAGTCTGTTGGGGAGCAAATGTTGGTCGAGTTGGCCATGATATACTCATCTTTTCTGCTTTAGCAATTTATTGATTTGTTTGTTGTTCCCTTTGTTGAATTTTTCTCTCTTTTGGCAGGCTGCGACTCGTGGCCGATATCTCACCTCCCAAAGCCATAGCCTGGGGAAATAGGTGGTCACCCTTACAGAGGCTAACATGAAGCTCACGAAGCAGGGAGCCACCATGATGGCAGAACTTAAGAAGATTACTGGTGAAAGGGACGCTGCCCTTCAGTTGAAAAGGGGGTTGGCAGAGGAGAGAGATGTTGCCGTGGCAACTGCTAGGAGCTTGGAGCAGAAAATTCTGGAGTGGAATGGTGAGCTCAAGAAATGTAAGACCACAAGTCAAGGGATGGTGGAAAAAGTGAGGAATGCCCGTAGGGATGCTATTTCCCTCTTCCTACAATCCCTTGAGTATCGTCAAGACTTAACCCAACAGTATTTTGATGGGTTTGAAGCAATGAGGAGCCGTGCGGCCTTGGCTTTCCCTAATTTGGATTTTTCCAAATTTGAGGTTGATGATGATGAGGGGCCCTCATGTCTAGATGGGGGACAGAAGGAGGAGGACCAAGATGATGATGTGGCCTCCAAAGATACATCTATTCCGAGCTCTTCGATCACATCCCTTCTCCAAACTCCAGAAAAGGTCTCTCTCTCTCTCTTGAAACTCCAACTCCAGCTGCAACACTTCTTGGCCCATCATCTAGTGATGGGCAAGTAACTGAAGTTCCAATCTCTGGCCTTTGAATGGCCGAAGAAACATTCAATTTACTGGGTCTGTAACTAAACACTTTAATACTTTCGTACTTTAACTGTGTTTGTTTGGGAGTGGCTTTTACTCCCACCTGGCTGGTTGACTATTAGAACTTTGTTCTTTTTGATAACTGTGGGGATGATCTCAGTGAGATCATGTTTAGTGGCCTTTTGGAGGCTATTCGTTTCAAAAATATGACAGATACAATGAAAGCGTACTCCCACTTTTGTGCCAAGTTATGGTAAATTTGACAGTCTTTGTGTATGTCATAATTGTGTTATGCATACTGACTTTTGTGGATTTGTTCTTTTTGCCAGGGCTATATATTTTAGCAATATTACCATGTTTTGAAGCTAGAGATTTTATCCTGGGCTTCATTATTTGCATAGCTGCACTACGTCCTTTGAGCTTGAAAATTTTTCCTAAGCTTCTTTATTTGCATAGCTGTGCTACATCCTTTGAGCTTGGAAATTTTTTTGCTGTGCTACGTCCTTTGAGCTTGGAAATTTTTCCTAAGCTTCTTTAATTGCACAGATGTGATACGTCTTTTGAGCTTGAAAATTTTTCTTAAGCTTCTTTAATTGCATAGTTGTGCTACGTCCTTACAGCTATGTCCTTTGAGCTTGGAAATTTTTCCTAAACTTCTTTAATTGCATAGTTGTGCTACGTCCTTTGAGCTTGAGCTTGAAATTTTTTTCTAAACTTCTTTAATTGCATAGCTGTGCTACGTCCTTTTAGCTTGAAAATTTTTCCGAAGCTTCTTTATTTGCATAGTTGTGTTACGTCATTTGAGCTTGAAATTTTTTCCTAATCTTCTTTAATTGCATAGCTGTGCTACATCCTTTGAGCTTGGAAATTTTTCCTAAGCTTCTTTAATTGCATAGCTTTGCTACATCTTTTGAGCTAGGAAATTTTTTCTAAGCTTCTTTTTTTGCATAGTTGTGCTACGTCCTTTGAGCTTGGAAATTTTTCGTAAGCTTCTTTATTATTATGGTTGTAGTAGTCCTACTCCCCTTAATGGATTATTTGTTTGTGTCCAAACAAGTGATGCACTTATATTTCCCGTAGGATGATAATTCCGTGGAATTAATATTTGTTTTAAACAAGTAGAGCTGGCCCACGGTGAGCGCCATATAGGTCCCAATCTTTTGTATTGAAGTTTTGGCAACCGTTTGAACTGCCCGAGATGATCGGCCTTGTAACTTTCCATTAGTCTAAGTAGTTGAGATGATAGTTTTAAGCGTGCTGATTGGTTTAGCAAGCGGTTAGTGAACCGTCTGAGTTGTGCTATAAAAACCAGCAGTTGTGGTGAATTACTCCTCATTCCATAATCAATTTTCAAATTGTGATGGCGAACAACGAGCGAATCTCAAAGTTATGCCAGGATTGCAAAGCCTGAAGGCGGCAATTGATGGACTGTCTTCAAAGATGGAGACCATGCACTACAAGAAAATTGGGATCTAACAACCAGTCAAAAGCGTTACTAAAAAACACAAAAAACGTTGCTAAAAGCAATACCAACGGTTCTCCAACCGTTGCCCAAACTGTTGCGAGATATCCGTTGGTGTAGAGGTATAGCAACGGTTTTGACGAGCGTTGGTACAGATTTTTTTTTTAGTAACGGTTTCTTTAGCAACCGTTGCTAAAGGCAAGTTTTTTTTTTTTTAAATCTGGGGTAATTTTTTAGTAACGGTTTCTTAACCGTTGCTAAAGGCAAGTTTTTTTTTTTTTAAATCTGGGGTAAAATATGACATGGCAGCCACATGACCTCCACGTGGCGCTGACGTGGCCCCCCAACCTGCCCACGTGGCGCTGACATGGCCTCCACCTGTCGCCCATGTGGCGCTGACGTGGCCCCACTTGTCGCCTGCGTGGCACCCGCATGGCGCATGGAAGGCAACACAATAATTTTGCTCCTCCTGGGAATCGAACCTAGGACCTCGCGTATGCGCGTGCGAGTGCGAACCAGCTGGGCTTGTGTAATATTGAGGGCCTTTTAATATTTATATTGTGCAAACCGGTTGGGCTAACTTATGTCATTAGAGTTTTATCGATTTATTCTTAATCCAAGTTTTTAAATTCGGTTTATACTATACAAACACCTACTCTCTTTTTTTCGATCGGAACCTTCTATTTTTTACATAGCAAAGATAGCTACGCTTATTCGGACAAATAAGCCAAAGTGGCTTATTTTTTGTCCTTATTCAAATTTTTTTTGCATTTGTTAGTTTATCGTCAATTTTTTTGTTATTATTGCTTCGTCATGACGAGAGGAATCTAAAAAGTAAAAAATTTCGATCAAAACTTAATTTTTTTGAATAAAGACAAAAAATAAGCCAATAAGCCAATTTTTTCATCTTTATAGTCCGGTTTTAGAAACGGTTATGGAAAACCATTGCTATAGTCCGGTTTTTAGTAACGGTTATGAAAAACCGTTGCTATAGCCCAGTTTTTAGTAACGGTTATGGAAAACCGTTGCTATAGTCATGTAATCTAGTAACGGTTGCATGAAAACCGTTGCTATAGTCCTGTTTCTAGTAACGTTTTGCAAACCGTTGCTAAACATCATCTATACCAACTGTTTTTTCAACCGTTACTAAAAAAACCGTTGGGAGATTCCAAATTTCTCGTAGTGATGGCAGAATCAATTTCCGTCATGGAGAATATGATCCGCATGGTGCTAGTAGCCAACTGGGAGCAGTTGGAGGGTTTCCGAGGGCAACCAGCTCCGCCAATTCCTTCCCCTCCGAGGGAGGGAGATAGTAGTTAGGTTGCAACTTTGTGGGTTTCACCCATGAAGTTTTTATGTAAAAAATTGTCCATACCCCTTGGGGTGTGGATTTATTAATAAAATTTGAATAATTTTATTTGTCTGCTTGCCATTTCTATATTATGCATACAGGAAATTTAAGCGATCGTCCCTCGTGGTGACGTGACTAGTGCCACACACGTCGTTTTTCACTATGCAAGGCTGTTGTGTGACACGTGTTGTTATTTTAATATTTCAAATTAAAAATTAATTTTAATCGATATTATTTTTTGTACATTAATGTTCAGCAAAATAAATCAATTGCTTAATGCTCTTTAGTCCATAACCGTTGATCATGTTATTGGTGTATGTTACACTTTCGCTACCATATGATAGAATATGGCTTTAATTTTATAACTGGTATTATATACTCTGAGATTTTAGTGCTATTAATCCTAATTTAATCCTAATTTAAAGTATTTAATTATCATTATCTGGTAGCATCCAAAATTTCCAATGGCCATGCTTGACTCTTTGGCAGGAGTCTTTGACAATAACGTGCATGAGTGGAGTGATGCATCAACCGCATCAAATGGGTCCTGCATTTGGACTATATATCAATACAGTATCAATGCATCATCGTACCATTGTCTTTTTTGTTTTTGTTCAACAGTCAGGGGTTTGTCCGGATCAGTTTGCGCGCACCTCAACTATTTCATTCTCCGATCCGGTCAAAGATATACCACCCACACCTAGATTAGGAAATTCACAAAAGAGATTTTTCTCTTTTGCGACCTGACCTCAAGAGATTGTCAAATTTTGAACTCCGTGTTTCTGGGTTTGTATTATTGCAGTTACTAAGACTTTGGGTCAATTGTGTACAATTATGGATCACGATTCCAAATTCTTATCCGGATGGAACTGGTAATTAACGACTAAAGTTGAACATGTCAAATACTACCTCACCAACTCAGAGAAGCATCCCTTGGCTTTGATTTTTCTGTTTGACAAAGTATACACAAATGCTAGCTTCTCACTACATTTGTCCCACGCACTCGAAACCCTTGAGTAGGCCCAAGTTTGGCTTAATAATAAAACCTTGGCTTTATTTAATTTTTTTTTGTTAGTTTCGCTTCAAATTTTTTAGCTTTAGTAATAAAAATTGTTAAGTGAGAATAATTTGTGTGGAATAAGGGGGTGTTCCATAACCTGGGGTGGTTGTCCGTAAAGAACAATTTGTTCCTTAACCTGGGGTGGTTGCCCGTAAGGAATAAGTTGTTACCCCTTCTGCTAGTTTTCAATCGCTTATATCTTCTAATGTGAACCTCCAAAAATATACAATATTGATCTTGTTCGATAGTTCTCGATTAGTTCTATAATACCCCGTTGTCAAAATCATGAAAAACAATATACATCGAGAGATATAAACGAAATTTGTTTTAGATGTAGAAAAAATAAAATATTAAAAAAAATGTTGGGGAAGAGAGAGAAGAGGAGGGGAATAAGATTATTCCAATGGGAAACACTCCTAAGAGGTTTAGGACAAACAGGGCGGGTGGTTTGGATGAGATGGATTAATGATTTTTTGCACTATTTATTTTTGGTCATTATTCAAAAAAAAATTGCATTTAGTAGTTGAAAAATTCTAAAATCAGCACAATAGGCTGACAATAGTGAGTATGTGAATGTGTATTAAAGGGTATAAAAAGTACACAGAAATACTTGTTTTTCTTGTTTTCTAATGTGCTTATCGTTAGCTTAATGGGCTGACAATAGCAAGACCGTTAGTAGTTTTGCACCAAATTTTTGAGGATTATTGATTTATCTCGATGAAAGGAATTGAAAAATTCAAAATTTTTTACTTTTCCCTAAATAATATTGGAAATATTCAAGATAAAGCTCAATAAGCCAGCCTATTGAGCTTTATCTAGGATATTTCTAAAAATATTTGGGTAAAAGTACAAATTTTTAGATTTTTCGCTTCTTCTCATCGAGACAAATCAATAATCCTAACAAATTTTCGAAAATTGACGAAACGCAAAAAAAATTCAAATAAAGACAAATAAAATAGGCCAAAAAACCATTAATCCTTTCGAGTTCATCGTACCATTTTCTGATGACCCTTGAGCCGGCCCCTTCGGATTCATCGTACCATTTGCTGATAACTAGGGGTGAGCAAAATAACCATGAAACCGTGAATCCAGTCCAAACCAATCCAAACCGAATAATTTGGTTTGGTTTTTTAATGATGTGGTTAGGTCTCGGTTTAAAAAAAATAAAAACCGTGTTAAATGGTTTGGTTTATGGATTTACGTTAATGGTTCTGGTTCCAAACCAATCCAAACCGTGTGATATACACACACATATAGTATATAATTTGTTTAGATATACTTAATAAACTTAATTTCCTTATCTAATACTCTATTCCACCACCCTATTCTTTTCTTTCACTTTCAATACTAATTTCCTAAACTTCCTATTCCTACAATTTCATTACGCTAAACATACATGATTTGGGCTTAGTAAAGTGATTTCCTACTCTTTTATCTCGGTAACTTACTTTCTAATGTATTCTATTCTTATTTAGTTGATTGATGTTAGTGAGTTTTGATAATTTTAATATATTAATTTCAATATAACTTTTAGTTTAAGTTATCCATGCAATTTTAAGTACTTAAAATAGGTTATAGTAATGATATCTCAATTTTAAACGAACCGTGGTTTAAAACCGAAACCAAACCGCCTTTGAATGGTTTGGATTGGTTTGGTTTTATGAATTTTATGGCTTGGTTTGGTTCTCTAAATTCATAATCCGTAAGTAGTGGTTTGGTTATTGGATTACTATAAAACCAGACCAATCCGATCCATGCTCACCCCTACTGATAACCCTGGATCGTCATGAAACATTTGACTTAGTGTCCAAGTTACGACAAAGTTTTTTGTATAACTGGTATAGGTGGGGGTGTTGCCCCCTACGCTCCGTTTTGGATTTTTTGGCGATTTGCCCAGAACCGTTTATATCGTAGAGCTCGTCTAGAAGTTTAACTGTACCAAAAGTCATGTTGATTGAATATCGATAAACCCATGATCGGAATACTAGTTTGGATCACTGACATTCAACCATTCGAGCTGTCAATTTGTTTGTAGACTTTTCTATGGCATCGTAGTAGAATATACTCGAATCCCAACTAGTATTAAAAGCACATCAAAGGCACCAACAACAAGCTTCCTTATCCAAGAATATTGGTAAACAGAAACTATTGATGGTCATATACATTATGGATCCATCTTTGTATCTTAAATATCTTTACATGTTCCTCATGATCTGGTGTTGTTTTAATCTTAACACACTGACTGACTCTTCATCTTCTACGCAGCCACAAGTATGCCATGAAGATGAGAGCTCAGCCTTGCTGCAACTCAAGCATAGCTTTGTCATTAAAATGTTTGCTTCTAGTGATTCTTTTGCTTATCCTAAAGTGGCGTCATGGAAGCTCGGAGGAAACACTACTAGTAGTTGTTGCTCGTGGGATGGGGTTGAGTGTGACAAGAAAACCGGTCATGTGATCGGCCTCGACCTCAGTAGCAGCTTTCTCTATGGTTCTATTGACTCCAACAGCACCCTTTTCAGTCTCGTCCACCTTCAGAGGCTAAACCTTGCCGACAATCACTTCAACTTCTCTCAAATCCCGCCTGGAATCAGACATCTTTCGAGGCTAACAAGTCTCAGCTTATCCAGTTCATTTTTTTCAGGTCAAATCCCTTCAGAACTCTCATCTCTTTCCAAACTGGTTTTCCTCAATTTGTCTGTCAATGTTGACACTAACTCTCAAAGTCTTTTGAGACTTGAGAAACCCAATCTGAGAGACCTAGTTCAAAATCTAAGCAACCTGAGTGTACTCGACCTGAATGATGTGAACATATCTTCTAATGTGCCAGGTGCCTTGTCTAATATGTCCTCTCTAACAATACTAAGTCTTCAAAGTTGTTTGTTGTATGGTGAATTCCCAATGGGCATTTTTCGTCTGCCAAACCTGAAAATTTTGGGCATGACAAGCAATGAGAATCTCTTTGGTTATCTTCCTGAATTTCACCACGGAAGTCCCCTCAAGAATTTATTGCTTGGGGGGACAAGTTTCTCCGGAATCCTACCGAATTCCGTAGGAAATCTTGAATCCTTGAACACGTTGGAGTTGAAGAAATGCTTTTTCTATGGGACCATTCCCGCCACGCTTGGAAATCTGACCCAGCTATCCGCTTTGCTCCTCAACGCAAATAATTTAGTCGGTCAAATCCCATCTTCGCTTGTGAACCTCACCGGATTAACTTCCCTAGACCTTCAACACAATCAACTCCAGGGCAAGATTCCAAGCTCAATCACTCAACTCAATCATCTTGAAGTTCTTAATCTTGCTTTCAACAACTTGAGTGGTGAAGTTGAGCTAGACAGTCTTATGGAACTCCAAAACCTTACTCGCCTCCATCTGTCATATAACAAATTAACAGTGCTTACCAATAACTATACCAATGCTACTACTATTACGAAGTTCAAACAACTAGGATTCTCGTCATGCAACTTGAGGAAGTTCCCTGATTTCTTGCGGTTCCAGGAGGAGTTGGTACTGCTTTTTTTGGCTTATAACAATATTCACGACCAAATACCAACTTGGTTGTGGAACATAAGTAAAGAAACTATGACAGTTATTGACCTTGGTTACAACTTTCTTACAAGCTCTGAACATCTTCCAGATGTCATTCCATGGAGATCACTAGGAGGTTTTGATTTCAGTTATAACAGGCTGCAAGGATCACTCCCACTTCCACCACCATCTATCACAGTATATTTGGTGGCTGGTAATTTACTAAGCGGAGAAATTCCAGCATCATTCTGCCAACGTAGTTCTCTTTCTATGCTTGACATATCCCATAATGACTTAAACGGCACAATTCCTCAATGTTTGGTCAATTCTTCTAGTGATTCTCTGTTGCTCCTCAATCTGAGTAGCAACAATTTACATGGCACTATTCCTCCGACATTCATGATGGGGATCAAGATGATTGATTTTAGCCACAATCATTTGCATGGGGAGGTACCACGATCGTTGGCTAATTGCACAACCCTTCAAATTCTTGTTCTGGAATATAATCAGATCGAGGACGCATTCCCCTTTTGGCTGGGAGCTCTTCCCAAGTTAGAAGTTCTCATTCTCCGATCTAACAGATTCCATGGTGCCATTGAGAATTCAAAAACCAATTTGAAGTTTCCAAAACTGTGCATCGTTGACCTCTCTCAAAATGATTTCTCTGGTAAATTGCCATCAGAGTTCTTCAAGAACTGGAATGCAATGAAAGTGGTCAAGAAAGAAAATTCAACATATTTGCAAATGGTGGGGAATTTAAGTTCTAGTCAGGGACCAAAGTGGGTGTACCAAAGGAATTATACGTATTCAGTAACTATATATAGCAAAGGCACAGACAGATTTTATGAGAAGATCCAAAGTGCCTTTGTAGTTATTGATTTTTCAAGCAACAAATTTAGTGGGGAAATTCCAGAATCTCTCGGAAGTCTCAGTGGACTTCAACTGCTTAATATTTCCAACAACGATCTCACTGGCTTCATCCCATCATCCCTCGCATATCTGACACAACTGGAATCATTGGACCTATCTCGAAACCTGCTCTCGGGAGAGATCCCTCAGCAACTAACCCAACTCACTTTCCTTTCAATCCTAAACGTTTCTCATAATCGTCTCACGGGTCCTATACCTCAAGGAGAACAATTCTCCACATTTGAAAACAATTCATATGATGGAAATTTGGGATTGTGTGGTGTCCCTTTGTCGAAATTATGTGGAACTTCCGAAACGCAGCCGCCACCATCTTGCAGCTCTCAAGGCGATGACCCAGAGTTTCCTAGCGGTATTTACTTGATGGTCATAATCATGGGATATGGAAGTGGGCTGATAGTTGGGTTGCTTATTGGGACAACTTTAACCAGGAGATATCACGAATGGTTTGTTGAGACCTTTGAAAGGGTGAAGCAAGTTCAGTGGAGGCAGAAAAGGAAGGGGCGAAGAAACTAAGTCCGTAAGCAGCATCCATTTTGTCTTGTTTATTCAAGTTCGTGCTATTAGCTTTCAAAATTAATTCAGGTCCTCTCTTATTTGTAAGTTTTCTTTTCTAATGATACCTATAAGTTCTTTGTGTAACATCATTCTATTGCAACAGTTGGTTTTGCAGGTGTTGCTTTCTGCCAATCGATTTGTGGGTTATTTCTTTACTTTTGTTCTCGTGCTTTCAGTTTGTGCTCTCATCTCGGCTGGGTTTTTGTTCTTAAATGGGCCATGTCTTAAGGAGGTGCAGATCTTCATGGAGCTTTGCTCTTGCTCGTTTTGCTGCTACAACAAGGATAATGTCTAGTTGTTAATTTATTTTGTCTATGCATTTCTAAGTGTGGTCTTATCACTTACTCCATATATTTTTGGTTTTTTATACGGTATGTGGTATGTACTCTTGTACTAATTAAGACTATCGTAGTGAATAAATATTAATGTAAGTACTCCCTCTGTCCGCTTTTGTTAGCCCACTTCCACTATTCCACACATCTTAAAAAATCGCACATATTTTTCAATACGAATTTCAAAACATATGTAATATGGATCTTATTTGATAAAGTTCAATTAGTTCTCTTATACGAAATTTTCAAAATCTTGAAATCTGTTATAAATTGAAAGATATATAGAATTTAAAACATGGCACAAATGCCAAAAAGGGACCAACAAACACGGACGGAGGGAGTAAGAAAAATGATAGGGAAATTGGCAGTTATTGGTCTCTCAAAGCCCCACTGAGTGGTGGTGGTCTCTCCACATTTACGGAGGGATAGTCTATTTACAGGTGTAGTTGAACGGTATTGTGAGCCAAGCTACCAATGAAAGGTAATTTCACGTCCCTAGGATAACGTGGGGAGGTTCTATCTGACTGCGTGGCCGAACAAAGATAATGCGATGCGCCTCGGGTGATTATTATATGTTTTTACTTTCGAGTTTGTGGTGGAGTGTACTCCTTTGTAGTTTTTGAAAATTATCTTCTAAACGCGTCTCGTAGTTGTGGTGGCCAAATTTGTGTTGTTCATTCACATAAATAGTAGAAACCTTGAAAGTAACACAACACCCAAATATCTTAAAGTCTAGGTGCTTTCACTGGTGGGGGCCAAATTTGTGTTGTACATTCACATAAATGGTAGAAACCTTGAAAGTAACACAACACCCAAATATCATAAAGTCTAGGTGCTTTCGCCAGTCTTAAGTCGAGCTTTTGTGGAATGCTTAAGTCGAGCTTTCTCAACTACTAGTCCGTCCAAAATCAAACTTGCTATGGGGACGGACGGTGCACCGACCGTTTTTCTGGTGCCGCTTTGTGGTCCCAAATCACGATCCGATCCGTTGAGTAAGTTTAAAACAAAATTTCGAGTAGGTCAATGAAAAAATCAGCTCGATCGGATAATTATTGGTGCTTCATCCAATCGTCTAAATTTTTTTCCAGTTTCAAAATTCTACAAATTGGAAGAAAAGTCAAGCGATTGGATGAGGCATCTACTGTTATCTGATCGAGCTAATTTTTCATTCGCCTGCTTGAAAATTTATTTTAAAATCACTCAACGAATCGGACTGTTGTTCAAGACCCCGAGGCGGCGCCAAAAAAATGGTCGGTGCACCGTCGGTCCCAATAGCTTTTTCGGTCCAAAATAACAACTTCGACTTTTCGTAGGTCAAGAGGTAAAGTCCAGTGCTAGCCTCCCATATACTTGGGAGTTGGGTGCCTTTTCCCCCAGAGTCTGTCCTTTCTCTTTTGCTTTCTGATTTTGCGTTGTAGCCTTTGCGGCATTTATGAATGTTCAAAAAAAAAAAAGAAGTGGTAAAGTCCATTTCGCTTAATATCAAACAAGCTTTGCGTTCGTGTGATGCACGGGACATATGTGTTAATAGATTTTTCGTTTACAAAACTCTAAATTCTGGGAAATTAAGGATTGAGGTTTGGAGGCTTGGAAGGCTCTTACTACATTCTTAGGGCATTTTCAATCCATTCCATTCATCCAAAAGGGAGGATGGATGTGACATATTGGATGGAGATTTCGTAATTTATTCAATTTTTTTTTTTACTTTTTGAACTTCTCTTTATTTTTTGAGAGAATTTTGGAAAGACCCATTATCTTTTTTAGAGATTTGGCGGACCAAATCTACTTTTGCTCCTCCAAAATTGAAGGACCAAAAAAGTAGTTTTGGTCCTCCAAATCTCTAAACGGATAATAAGTCCCTCCAAAATTCTCTTAAAAAGAAAAAAATTAAAGAAATGATGAGATAAATTATAAAATTTACCCTCAATGTATCACATCCACCCTCTAATTTGGAGGAATGAAGGTGGATTGGTGATGCCCTTATAGTTTATAGGATGGGAACTACTTCTTCTTCTTCTGATTTGGACTAACTTTTTTTTGTCTTCATTTTTCTGTGAATTTTTTTTTGTCTTTAGTGAATTTTTTTTAGCGAAACATAAATAAGACATAAATCATTAATCTATCTTGAAGAGAAAAAAAAAATTTACCAAAATCTTAAAAAAGTTCATAATAGACAAAAAAAAATAAAATAAAGTGACACGGCAAAATTCACAGAGAAATTATTTTGCGTACTAGTTGTATGAGTTTGGTGGGATGGCAACGGTGACGTGACTAGCACCATACACATCGTTTTTCATTATGCATGGCTGTGTCGTGTGACACATGTTGGTATTTGTGACAATAACGTGAGTGGAGTGATGCATCAATCGCATCAAATGGGTCCGGCATTTGGAGAATATATCAATACTGAATCAATGCATCATCGTACCATTTTCTTTTTTTCTTTTTCATTTTTGTGTTTGACAGTAAGGGGTTAATTTGTCAAAGTCAGTTTGCGTGTATCTCGAGTATTCTCTTCTCTGATCGGATCAAAGGCCGACCACCCACTCCTGAATTCGAGGATTCACAAAAGAGATTTTTTCTCTTTTGAAACCTGGCCCCAAGGGATCGCCAAGTTTTGGACTCAAGTTGTCTGGGTTTACAATTCACCCTTATTTGACACTTGAGTTACCCCTTCGGGTTCATAGTACCATTTTCTGATGACCCTGGAAAATCACGAAACATTTGACTTAGTGTCCCAGTTAGGGCTGTCGGGCGGGCGGGTTTGGTCGGGTTCGGGTCGAATCGAACCCGACCCGACATTTAATTGGGTAGCATATATCACACCCGAACCCGACCGAAATAATTGTCGAGTTAAAACTGAACTGCCCGTTACACATGTCGGGTCCGGTTCGGTCGGACTCTCAGATTGGGCTTTTTTGTTGGGCCTTTTATTTTGGGCTTTATCCATTTTGTTGGGCCATTTTTTGACTGACTTGTTAATTACGTTGGGCTTATTTTCCACTTTCCCAACAGGCCTAATCAGGCCCAATGCCATATGGCCCATATCCACGTTTTGGGCCATATTAAACAAACATGCATATCCCAATTTTCCAGCACCATTTCGAATTTTTTAGCAACAATATCTTACTAACAGTTCCAGCCATAATCATTAACATTTAACAAAAACCATCACCAGATTAGCAGGCATAGCACACCATAATCATTAATCATTTCCAGCCACAGACCCACTAACGAAAACAAAACATTTCCAGCCATAGCACACCATTTCCAGCAATGACAGTAAGAGGCAAGAGATTTCTAGTCCACTACTACTGCTAGTAGTCTAGTACTGACATTCAAGAAAGATTAAGTCAAATAAAAAGAGACCAAGCACAACCACATAGCAAAAAAATAGACCAAACACACAGCACACAGCCACACACCAGTGACCAGCCTCTCTCCTCCCCTGTTTTTTCAACAGCCATACATGATACAACCAGTCATAACATTTCCAGTCCACTACGGTACTACTACTACCATCTACTAGGCAAGCAATTACAAGTCCAAAATGAATACAACTACAAGTCCATAATAATTTAAAGCAACCAAACACACAAGTCTCCATAATAAAATAAAGTCCAGAAGTCTAATGTCCAATTGTCCATAGTGCTCCACTAATCCCAATCTGATGTCTAAACTGACCAAACCTGTTACATAGAAAAAAATATTTGTGGAAGAGAATTGAAAAACTTCAAAGATTACAAAATAACATAATGTTAAATGTTTTACCAAGGTCCAATGTCCAAAGGCCCATCACTCAATCCCTAGGAACTTGCCTTTCATCATCAATTGATTCAGTTTGTAAGAGTTTTGGAAAAAAAAAAAACACTTTATTCAATACAATACTAAGGAAAAACAAAATAGTAAGTAGACTAGATTAATTAAATTAAATTACCTCGTTCACGATCTTCAACTTTATCCATAGACTGTCGAAGAGAGATTGGAACCGTGCTTAGAAGCCAATTTTAGGTGCATACAAGAGTCTTGCCCATTAACGGTGAGAGTGAACTTCGAAATGGATCAAGTACGCGACCACCCGTACTAAAGGCCGACTCGGAAGCAACGGTAGACACGGACATAGCTAATATATCACGCGCTATTTTTGACAAGATTTGATACTTGTTGGAATTGTTCTTCCACCATACCAAGATATCAAAATCTGGATTGTCCCTACGTTCACACAAATCCCCCAAGTACTTGTCTACCTCCAAGGAACAAACACTAGAATACTCCTCCTCTAAGTACGTGTCAAATTCACTAGCTAAATTCAAGCGATGATCACAATCCTCATTCTCCTCCATTACCCTCGGCATTGTACTTGCACTAGACACATTTTGTCTAACTTCACTGTCTTTTCATAAAAATCATACAACATGTTCAAAATATCCTTCACTTGTTTCTCCATTTTCTCACCCACCGGCTTCCCTTTGGATCTTGTATAGCAAAACTTCACCAACCTTAACTTAAACCGGGGATCAAGTGCCACCGCCACATAAAGTAGGGGATTGAATTTCTCTACATCCCCCCAATATGTCTCAAATTTTCTTTTCATTTCAATTGTCATTTTAGACATAAAAGGATCTCTGTTGAGGATTGATTCATCTATACTGGTTTGAACCTCAAACAACTCATGAAAGAACACATTGGATGTGACAAAAAGAGAAGCTGAAAATTTCTTGGTTGCATCATAGAAAAGTTCCAAGAATGTAACAAACAACCTACAGTTCTTCCAATCAAGCTTGTTTAGAACAGTTGCTTGTCTTGGAGTTAGGACGCTATGGCTATGGCTCCCACCTTGGTCACCTTCCAATGACAAATCCTCCTCTCCTTCTTTTATGCCAAAGAATTTTATGAAACTACTGTCCTCCTCCCCCATTCTTTGGAATGCTTTCTCAAAATTGATGGCTACGTCTAACATCAAGTAAGTGGAATTCGATCGAGTACACACATCAAGACACACAGTTTGTTTCGATTTAATTTTCTCCTTCTCCCCACACTTGTTGAAAGTCTCCATTCTTTGTAGAGAAGATCTCACATACCTCACAACATCACGAACACGCAAAATAGATTCATTCATATTTTTCAGCCCCTCAACGACAATAAGATTCAAAATGTGTGCACAACATCGCATATGTATATATTCATGCCCCAAAACAGTTCTTTTCCAATCCATTGTTTTCCTTTTCAAGTACTCAATAGCCGTGGCGTTCGAACTTGAATTATCTAACGTAATTGTAAAAATACCATCAACATTCCACTCAAGCAATAATGACTCAATTTTCTTGCCTATTGTAACTCCCTTATGATCTTCAATTTGACAAAAGTTTAAGATTCTCTTTTACAACTTTCAATCATCATCAATGAAGTGTGCAGCGAGACACATATAGTTAAGGTTTTGAATTGATGTCCATGTATCAGTCGTGAGGCAAATCCTACGGCCATTTGATAATTTTTTCAGTTTTTCCCTCTCGTAGTCTTTAATTGCAACCACCTCTCTAGTAATCGTTTGGCGAGAAGGGATCGGTGCAAACTTCGGTTGCATGACCTTACAAAACTTTCTGAACCCAATCCCCTCAATGAACCTAAACGGTAGTTCATCAATAATCACCATTTCTGCAAGAGCTCTCTTACACTCTTTAAAGAAAAATACACTTGTCACAACGTCAACACCCCCCTCCCCCCTGTTGACTTTGAATGAAAGGTTTGGTTGTCCATGTTGGTCTCTAAAAGGATATAACGGGAAAACGGGAATGTGAGCTTTCAAATTACTAACGCCATGTGTTTTACTATCAGCCGCATATCTTTTCTTGCAATAGTTACACTCACCCCATGTATCATTGCCCTCTATTATTTTTTCGAAGTGATCCCAAGCAAGAGATCGATGTCGATCGTTTTTTGGCTTGGGGCCTTTAGGAGTTTGTGGTGGAAGCTTTCTTTCCTTGGTTTTTGCCCTCACTTGATTTACTTTATCTACTGTATCGTCTTCAACATTGACAACATCGGCAAGGGTAGTCACAACAGGATTAGGATTACCTTGAACTTCAAGTTCTTCGATATCAACAACATCATCCTCAAGTTCCCCACCAGGATGGAAATCAAAAACTGGCTCCCCCTCCATCACCTACAACAAACAAGAGTGATGATCAGATGGTTTTCAATCAGTTAAATTAAAAGAATCAGAGTACTTTTTAGCATAAAAGTAAAAAGTAAATTAAAAGGAACTAAGCTACAAGTACTATATGTAATATAGCACTAATTGCCAAAGCTAGTAGCAATACCTGAACAAATGCACTCCTATACTAGTTTATAGACACCAGCAGATTATATGAGGAACCAAATTTAGTGGTAGCAACAAACAAAAACCGAAGTGCTTCCCATTTATAAAACTAAATCTTTTGGAACCCGATGACTGAGCTCATTGTTTTCACGTTTATATACATCAGAATAGTCTAACATCTAATAAACTTGTAACGCCCCCAAATTTTGGGTACGTTAATAAGACATTTTATTACAAAAATAAAGAGAGTCTGGCTCTTTATTACATCACAACCTCCGTAAGAGTACTTTCATTACACAAGGGAAGGGAAACTAAGGTTCCTAACTACAGCTCCGCCTGTTCTTCCATCTTAGCCAGCTCTTCGGCTCCAAAAGCCTCCAAGGTGTACAGCTCACCCTGTTCATCTACAAAGTCTGACACATTATACCAGCGTCGCCACTGATATAATATGTCAGGGTCACCAAGGGTAACACCATGAGCTACAAAAGCTCAATAGAATAACCCATACCTATTAACCTTTAACTTACAAACAATAGATCATAAAACTGATGATTTTCACATAGATCATGCATACATAACGAAACGGTTAACAATGACACATTTACAGTCAATATTCAACTAACGTTGGTGTCCAAGATTCTCTGTGTTTCTCCTATACGACTCGTCGTAGACCGTGTCACTGGTTTCACCTTTCATTTACCAAATTAACATTTTCAAATTCGTTTTAACACACCCAACCTCGGTTCCGCCGTTCCAGTCTCCCGAGTATCCTCACAATGGTTCCGCCGTCCTGGGTTCCCATTGGCACATAAAACTTTGTATTGGCTCCTCTCCGCGGATAACCAAGCCATATTACCAATGAAGCTACCACGTCCGGCCTCATTGGCAATCTTCACAATGGGCTACCACGTCCGGCCACATTGCAGTTTTCACAAACAGTAAATCACCTCCAATGAGACTACCACGTCCGGTCCCATGGCAACACACACCACACAACGGGCTACCAAATCCGGCCACGTTGCGGTTTTCACAATCCACACAATGGGCTACCAAGTCCGGCCTCATCGCGGCTTTCAAAACACATCTTTTCATTAACCACACCCTAGGTGTCATGTTTCTAACTTCCTCGATTTCGTGTCTTATTTTCATACATAAACTCCGCGGTAGGACTTTTCACAAAAGTAATAAATCATTCATTATAATCTTGAAACTAAACTAGCAAGATCATCCAACTCCATATTACTTAATCATGCTCAAATCATGTTTTAAAGCATAACGCCACATGTACGGATGCCCTTGGAGTGAAAATCACTTATGCTTTTTCAACAAGTAATACAAACAATTCACACATTTATGCTCATAACCATTCAAAGATCAAAATACGAATACTTTGAATCAATGATAAAGTCTTATCTTTCGAAAATCGTTCTTTCTTCTTTTGTGGAAAGTTCAAAACAACATATGTTTATTGAAGTAAGGATTGTTTATTCAACGTGTTCATACTTCCATTAGCAAAAATCCATAGTTGACAATCATGCATTCCAACTATTATAAACGATAGATAACCTTATCTACTTAGAGAAAACGATCAAGGTTATTTATACTTTGAACTAAAGACAATCTACTTTTCAAGATATGATTCTATGCTATACATAGAGTTAGTGGTCTAGGGATTCTACTTTCTAGCATACGGTTCTATACGTAGAGTTAGGGGAACAAGAATAATCTACAAGATTGTAATTTCATTTCAAGATTTTAGTAAAACGAGCTTGCTAACTATTTATAATACATTACTTGCCTTATCATAAGCAAAAATAACTAAAGTTATACTAGGGAAAATGAGTAAAGATTAATTTACCTTGATCCGAAACTAGTCGGGGCCGAATAAACTAGTTGGAAAATTCTACGGGTGGTGAAACTCGCAAATTTGGACTAAACTTTGGATGGCAGTAACTCGGTCAATCTTTGGCCGAATATGATCGTTCTTAGGTTGAAATCGAAGCCCTAGAAGCGCTCTACAACTTTTGTGAAGGAAGTTGATCCTAGAAACCACTTTAGGTAGGAGAAAAATGGTGATAAAGGAAGAGACAGTATGCTGTCTGGAACTGGAAATCCGAGATTTTTATTGAACTTCGGATGTCAGTATCTCTGTCATTTCTTGACCGATTAGGGTGGTTATTGGGTCTAACTTGAAGGTCTCAAAGTGCTCTAAAACTTTCCCGAAGGGAGTTGGTTCTAAGAACTACTTTAAGCAGGAGAAAAATGAGGATTTGCGAAGGGCAATAGGCTGTCTGGAAAACGAAAATGGTTTCTATAGAGAAGTGAGAGCAAATGAGTGAAGGTGTGAGTTTAAGCTTGAATGAGCTTGCTATTTATAGGCCAAGGCTTGCCCTCTCTCTCCCTCTCACCCGAATCTCCCTCTCTCTCTCCTATCTTTGATTTTTGTCATGCTTTGATTGAAAGATCAAGGTTTGCTTGCACTTTTCTACCTAGTTCTAAGCTTGCATGGCTAGATTTAGTACTTTGGATTGGATTATGGAAAGATTGGTGGAAGAAAGAGTGATGGTTCAAAGATTGTATGAATAGTTAAATACATAAGGACAATGAAAGTATGAAGGAAGATCATGTCATGGTACCCTCCAAATCTCTCCCATATCTTTCCAATCTCTCCCTTATTCTCTCTCTCTCTCTCTCTCTCTCTCTCTCTCTCTCTCTCTCTCTCTCTCTTACATATACTTCCATGTACAATGAACATATATAAAATTGTACTTAAGGTACTATGTGATCTAAGGCCAAGATTTTCCTATTAAACTATTCTAATACACACATGTGTACTTTGTAATATTATAAGTATACATATAAATATATAGGTCCAATTATATATATATATATATATATATATATATATGTATAAATAAGTACTATGTAATCTAGGTAAATTTCCAATATCTAATAAAAAATTACAAGATCAAAATTCCTTATTAAAATAGTCCAAATTGGCACATGTTTCTTATTAAAAAACTAGATTATGTACTTAGGAAATCTAGGATATTAAATCTACTAGGTACATGCATATATATATATATATATATATAAAGTAAAGTTTAATTATGAATGAACAGTACTATGAATAGTAACTGATGAATAGTAATTTCGTGGATGAATAGTAATGAATAGTGAATAGTAAAATAGTATTCTAAATAGTAAATGTAAACGATTTTTACTAAAAACACAACAGTAGACGTAGTTTACTGGAAATGAATAGGTAAGCTGAACAAACTCAGACTTACAGTGAGTACAGAAGTAGAACTTCAATCTTGACTAAGTATGGGTGAACAATTGTTGAAAACCCAAACTTTGTTTACTCTCTCTTACTAGAAAACTAAAACTTGAAAAACTTCTAACTTCTCTTCCTTCTCGGATTCTTTTATAGAATAAGGTCCGAAGGATTACAAGTGCTGAATGATTCAGCCATGTCACTAAAGTAGGTGACTGTTCCTGCTTTCGGTGCTAGTGGAGCAAAAAGCAGAAATTATTGTTGACTGCTTCTCCTTTCGGTGCAAATGAGGCCAAAAGGGGAAAATGATAACTGGTGCTACTTTCGGCGATGGTGGGACCAAAAGTAGCAATGATTCCTGCTTTGACTGTGCTTTGGATACCATTGCTCTAGATGATTATGCAAATGGGTCCTGGGCATCTTGGAAAGCTGATCCGTATGGGTCTTGATGAGCAGTTGATTCTTCAGATGAATTGTCATCTTCTTCTTGACTAGCTTGGGCAATTAGTTGTTGAGCTAACATCAATAATTGCGAAGATTTGGTTTTTGACTTCGAAGGCTTGGAGGAACTTGGTGTTGGGCTTCCAAGTCTGATTGTAGAAAATGTAGGTGAGCTGGGTTGGGCAGTCGTCATTTTACTTGGTTGATTTTGAGCTGGGATTTTGACAGGGGTTGGAATTTTAACTGGAAATTCTGCCTTGACCTGTTCAATAACTCGGTGATACTTGTATGCGTCCCACCATTTGACTAGGTATTGGCGAGTGACTGTGTTGTGACTGGTGCAATATTTTCATTTGAATATCCATGGAACTTTGTATTTTGCCATGAATAACAAAAGGGTTGGAAATTGACTGGTGTGGTTGGTGACTGGATACAAGGTTGAAAAATAATTGACTTGATCCATTAGCTCTAATGGTAAGATATCAGGGATGGCACCATTTTGATGCCACCATCGAGAAAACCAGGATGGGATTACTGACTTGAATTTATGGTCAAATGAGAAAAACCAAGAGTGAGTAAATGACTCATTTTCATGGAGAATGACTTTGAACCATGCATCAAT
Source organism: Rhododendron ovatum (assembly GCA_019656835.1). Lineage (NCBI taxonomy): Eukaryota > Viridiplantae > Streptophyta > Magnoliopsida > Ericales > Ericaceae > Rhododendron > Rhododendron ovatum. The sequence goes on from CM033798.1 coordinate 23,444,367, forward strand.
ATAATCATAATAATTATACTGGATTTCATGGTTGGGGAGATCCCGGAATAAAGAAGGGTGTCCCCATTCATCCAGGCTGACTATATTATGGATGTAAAGGGAATGGTAAATGACTTTATTGGGGTTGACTCGATCATGAATGGGTTTTATCACAATTGAGTTGTGGTGGAGAAGAATATCTTTGTAGAAAGAGAGGGTTTTACTGGGGTGAGCAGGGATGAAATGCCATCCATGAGGGAAAAAAGACTTGACTAGTTCAATTGGATTGTGAATGTTTCTGTGGACTGGTTCAATGGAAAATAGGTTTGTGCTGACTGGTTTGAGAACATACTCTGTTATTTTTGCTGGGTAAGGCATTCTTGTTTGACTAGGTTGAATTGATTGGGTTGAACAAAAGGGATCAATTGGTTGACTAGACGATGAAGGGAATGCAAGTGCAGAACTGTAACTAGGCTTGGGGATTTGCCCAAGGACTTGATACCTATTTCCACAGTTGGCTGGAGGAAGTGCTAGTTGATTTTTTGGAGCTGGGGTTGGTTTTTTATTTTTCTCTGTGCTTTTCTCTGCCATGGTTGTGCTGCGGTTCTGCTTCTGTAAATGCTGCTAGGTTTAAATAGTTGGAAAGTACTTTGGATTCTATACTAGATGCTGCTGAAAAATGATTTTCAATAGCTGAAAAGTATTTTTAAATGCATGAGAAACTGTTATGACTTGTTAGATAAAAATTCTCTAGTAAGAAAATCAGGGATAGAATTTTGATTTCTTTTAATATATTCAATATCAAAATCAAAAATACTTAAAATTGACTGCCACCTGGCAAAGATCTGTTTACTAGCTATATTCTTAACATGTTGTTCCAGAACATATTTTGCACTTTTACAATCAATTCTGACTAAAAACTTTTGGTTTAATACATCATCTTGAAATTTTGAAATACATAATACTAGTGCTAAAATTTCTTTTTTAATAGTACTATAATTGCTTTGTGCTTTATTCCAAAGACCAGAATGAAAGCGAACAATTTGTTCAAGGGAACTGAGATTGACTATTTGGAGGAGTATGCCTCCATAACCAATAGCGGAGGCATCAGTTTGAATAACTTTAAAAGAATTGACTGTAGGAATACCTAGACATGGCAATGTCTGACATATTTTTTGACTTGCTGGACTATAGAAGTGTGTAGAGATGACCAAGGAGGGGGCTTGTCTTTTAATCTTTCAAATAGGGGCTGACATGTTTTCCTAAGATCTTTATAGAATTCTGCTATATAATTTAAAGATCCTAGAAATCTTTGCAACTGATTTTTGTCAGTAATTTCATCTAGGAAATTTATCAGCAAATTAGATTGCTCTACTAATTGGTACTATGGTGGACTGATGAATATCATATCCTAAAAATCATATTTTAGTCTGAAATAATTTAATTTTGGGAGCTGAGATGACTAATCCATTATGTTTTATTATTTGGAGAAAAGAATTCAAATGTTTCCAATGTTCATCAATTGAATTTGAAAAGATGAGGACATCATCTATATAGACTATAATAAAATGACTAAATGGATTAAATATTTCATTCATTATATTCTGAAATTCACTAGGAGCATTTTTTAATTTAAAAGGCATCACATTCCATTCGTAATGTCCAAATGGAGTAGTAAAAGCTGTTTTGTATCTGTCATTAGGGTGTAGTTGAATTTGCCAGAATCCACTTTTTAAATCAAATTTTGAGAAGGTAGTAGCATTGCTTAATCTATTGATTAGATCTCTTTTATTAGGAATCGGATATCTAATCCATTCTAATACTGCATTTAATGGTTTGTAATTTATAACTAGTCTGGGCACGCCTCTCTCTTTTTCTGCATTTTTATTGACATAAAAAGCTGGACATGACCATGGTGATTTACTTTTTTGAATGATGTTATTACTAAGTAATCCATTAATTTCTTTTTTACATGTTTCCATTACTTCGGGGTTCATTTGAATAGGTCTAGATTTTGTAGGGATCTGAGTTCCATTAAAATGTTTTATGTATGGTAGAGTTACTATGTGCTTTTTCCTGTGCCAAAAGGCACTGGGAAGACTAGAGGAGACTTCTTTTACTAGTTTTTCTTTAAATTTTTCAATTTGTTGACTTAGAGATTTATTAGCAAGTTGTTCTTCAATTATTTTACATCTAATTTCATTCTGTAGGAATTTTAGTTGATTTGCTTTTTGGTTTAAAGGAGATATATGGTAGCTTTTAATTTGCTTTAATTCTCGAAATTCTGATTTTGTTAAAAATTTAAATACTACTTGTTGACCAAAAGGTTTAGTGGTGATTCTTTCGTGATTAGTTGTAAAAGGATAGAGTAAGCAAATAAAAGGTGTTCCTAAAATTAATCTGTCTGTTAGATTTTGAACTAATACAAAAGAGGTTCGAAAACATACCTCATCTTGGCAGATATGTACTTTGGGTAGTTTATAGTTAATTTGCATTTTGCTACCATTTGCAAAACTCAATTGTTCAGTTGTTTTGTGAAAATACATAGTAGGAATCAAACTTTCTTGAATGCAATTAAGGTCTGCTCCTGTGTCAATAAGAGCACTGACTTCAATTTTGAAATCATGCACTACTAATTTGACTTTAGCATACCATTTTTGGTAATAATCCTAGTAATTAGTATCTTCTTCATTTTGATCTTTTAACTGATTGTCAGATTCTTTTAATTTGGTAATTTCTTTTTTAATAAGATTAACCTCTTGTCGGAGATTTTGTACAGTAATTTGTTTAATACTTTGACTTGGTTCTATTTTAGCAGGAAATTGGTAAGATATATTACTGGGACTAGAATTCGTTTTCTTTTTTATTTTTGTAACTGTGGTCACTGTATTAATCTTTTTGTAATATTTTTTCAAGGTAATTGAAAAAATAAATTTCAATTCTTATTTCATTCATGAAGTTTTCCCATTGATCAATTATTTTGGCTTGTTTAGATTGTGAATATTTATTAGCATAATCTTTTATTTTTTGTTTATTTTTCTTTGACTTAAATTCTTTATATAATTTATCAAAATCAATTTTAAAATTTTTATGTAATACTTTTAAAGATGGGTCAATTTGTTCTTCAAAATCTGTTTGAGTTGGAGATACTTGGGAGGTGTCTTCATCCTCAAATTTTGACTGTGTAGAATAACAGGGTTTACTAATTTGTGAACTTGACTCAACACCTTTTAATTTAATGCTAGGATCAAGCAAATTTTTGTCTTTCCTAGGCATGGTGTATGATCTATCAATAGTGACTGAGCTATTTGACCTACTTAATTCTTTGATTCTCAGAGGAGAGTTTGTTCTTTGTTGATCAAAACTTATCCTAACCGTACCATCTAGGTATTGTTGAATATAGTCTAGATCAATCGTGTCATTCTGGAGTTTCTGTGGGAAACTCTCATTTTCACTAAGCCAACTAGCTGGTAACTGGATATCATTCCAGGAGATAGTTTTGGGTACTTGAATATTGGCATTTGTGCTGCTCTGAATAAGGACAGTTTTGTCTTTTGGACTTTTGATTAATGCATGAATGTTTAAATTGGTTTTCATACATTTGTAATAAAGGCGATAAATTAATGCAATTGATTGACTTCCTTCGAGCATTTGAGTGATTGCTCCAGCAGTTTGAATATTTAATGTCAATGCTTTTAGAATATTTTTATCATTTAAATTAAGGGGTAAATCAGGGTAACAGTTGAAATAAACTGGACCATTATGTAGACTTGATTCCATTAATCCTAACAAACTATCACTATAAACCGTAAATCTACTGTCTCTCAAAGACAGCAGTACAGAGGAATTTAATCATTTTCTTGTAAGTGGTTTAACAGCTACTTGTATTAATTCTACATGAATATATTTATATCCTTGTTCTAGGTGTCGTTTGATTGAATGTTGACTGAGAAGAGAACATCTCTCTTCTTGTTTAGTAATAGCATAAACATGTTCTGCAGTTTTTGCAACTTGATCAGTACGGAAAGTATCATCTAAAAAGCTTGACTTGTAAATTTCTTTTACTGGTATTTTTGGAATGTTTCAATTATTTAATCCTGTATCTAAATCTTGGTACTCATGTTCTTCTTGATTGACTATATCCGGCAACTCAGATAAAGAAGCCATTGAAGAACTAGCTGAAGAACTACACTTAAATAATCTATTCATTGTGTTTAATCCTACAAATCTTTCTTTTAATATTTTAACCCTAAAGATCTTTTAATTAATATTTTAATCCTAAATTATCATGATAAACACATACCCCAATAGAATGGACACATACCCCAGGTTTTTTCCCAACCCCTTTACTGCCTACCTAGGACTTACTCACGGGGACTTTTTACGGATTACCTAAGGTGGTCTACTCAAGGTGGTCGACCGATGACAACCGAATTAAAATACTAACCAAAATTTCAACAGGAGTAAAATACTAAATGAAAACTAAGCAGGAGTAAAAACAATTTACAGATTACTTGAGTTTTAATTCTTCAACAATTTCCTACTTAGCTTTGATACCAATTGAGGGGGGCGGAAGGAGGGATACAGTGGAAGAACATGGGTTTAATCAGAGCAATAGGTGTGTCGGTAAAGGTAAAGGTGACTGGTGACTGATTTACTTGAGGGACGGTAGAAGCACAGTAACAGCAATTATAATTAAATAGTAAAAGTAAAGTTTAATAGTAACTGATGAACAGTAATGAACAGTGAATAGTAATAAATAGTATTATGAATAGTAAATGTAAACGAGTTTTACTAAAAACAACAGTAGAAGCAGTTTACTAGAAATGAATAGGTAATAATTTCTCTAGCAGTTAATGATCAATGGATAAAAGGGTGAGGTACTATATATATTAAAATAATACCATATGTCCTTTAAGCATATGTATATATACCTATATATAACTATATATTTGTACTTAACAATCTAGCACATATATATTTTTAATGAAAGGTCTATTGTCCAATGGATAAAAGTTTTTCTAACTTTTATCGTCCAATGGGTAAAAGTTTTCTTAACAATCTAGCACATACATTAAAAGTTTTCTTGACCTAGATATTTAGTTTGAATGCAAGTCTTGGCGTTGTTAATCTCTGGTGATCATGTGCTCTCTCACATGGTTCCGGGAGCGATGTCACGTGTTGTGTTAAGCTTGTTGTTCAAACTCTATATCAAGTCTAACCATTTTCATAGCTAAATCTTCCAGTTGATAGCCTATGCCGTGCGATTCAACCGTGTTTTCATTGAGAATTGTTAGATGGCTTAAGTTACGGACGTTAGAAACTCCATTGCCTTGCCGCCTTTAATTCTTAGTCTGAATTCATTTTCTAGTTTTTTTCATAAGGGTATTTCTCACCTTTCAAAGGAAAACTAAAAGTTGGCCGCCTAAACGCCGCAAACCCTTACATCTAATCCGAACAAGCTATATTCGAACTCCCTGTGGATCGACTCGGACTTCCTCACTATACTATGCAAATCTTTAGTTGTAGCCCGGTTAATAAATAATTGAATTTGATGGCAGTTTGGTAAACTTCAACGACTACCGACTGGGCGCAATCAAATGCAGTAGTCATAAGTTCATCTTAGTTGCCATCGATTATTTTAGCAAGTGGGTAGAAGCTGCTTCTTACGCCACGCTTACCGCAATGCAAGTCGCACATTTCACTAGGCAGAATGTCATTTACCGATATGGGGTTCCTCAGGCATTTGTATCAGATAATGGGGTCCACTTTAAAGGTCGAGCCAAGGAAGTTTTGGAAGAATTTCAAATCCAAGTGCACAAGTCGACAACTTACTAGCCACAAACCAACGGGGCCATGGAAGCAACAAACAAGACTGCCAAAACCATCCTGGAGAAGACCATCGAGTCCGCAAGGAATTGGCATGAGCAGCTGCCATTAGCTTTATGGGGATATCGCACGTCCGTGCTACGTCAACAGCAGCAACCCCTTATTCTTTGGTTTATGGTATGGAGGCTATGCTCCCCACTGAGCTAGAGGTTCCATCCCTTCGGACCATGATTGAGTGTGAAGTTCAAGAGGCAGAATGGTTAAGCAATAGATTCAAAGAGCTCATGTTGTTTGATGAACGAAGACTGAGAGCCCTTTACCACATCCAAGGGTACCAGCGGAGGATTGCACGTGCATTCAACAAGCAGGTGAAACCAAGGGACTTGGTAAAGGGCGACATGGTTTTAGAGGAAATTTGGTCACCGATTTACGATCCACAAGGAAAATTTCGACCAAAATGGTCAGGACCGTACATCATCAAAACTATCATATCTGGAGGAGCTTCACAGCTTATTGATCTGGATGTGAATGAGTTCTCTGGTCAACTTGGATCAACTCAAGCGCTATTACCCTTGAGAGAGGCTTGCTGGATTGAAAACCGCAAGGGCGGGCAGTTCCAGGCAAAAGTTAGAGCAAAAGCCTGCTAGGTGGAAGACCAGCAAAGGCAGCCTAGGCAAAAGTTAAGGCGTATAATAAAAGAGCTCGCTAGACCAAAAACACGAAGGGGCGGTACTAGGAAAAATTTAGAGCGCAAAAGGAGAGTGTCAAAACCAGAGCGAATTTTACCTTGAACTACGTCATGACCTAATTCCTTTGCAAAAAGGATACGTAGGCAGCCTCGCTTTAAGGCCCGATCACAATCCGTCAAAATTAAAAACGAAGTTGCAAGAACTCAAAGCATAGAATCAAAAAGGGGGAAACCCTTCATAACTCGTTTTTATTTAAATTACTACTTCTACTACATCAGGCTGAGCATACTTCTTGAAAATAAAAGTGCAACATGATAAAGCAAAGCGGGTCCACAATTTCTTTCCTAATCAAAGTAGTAAGGGTGAGTCAATTTCTTCGGGCCCTTGCCCTCGCAGCAATGTCCCTCCTAAGCCACTTCCGGTAGCTTCCTTGTGGCAGCATAGATGGATAGGGGCTTACATCAGTAACCTCGCGAGTCCCCCAAAACTCCTGGTAGTAGTAAAGGACGGAAGGGTGAAAGAGAGGCAAGACAACATCCACCAAAACCTCCGTAGGGGCCTCCTACCTCAGACCAAGCCGGCGCTCAATCTGGTAGGGAATGTAGAATGAGAAAGCCTCCAAACTAGCATGGGCAACCCACTGAGGCCCCATGAAATGCACTATCATGGGCGGAAGGTCCAACCAAGGGCACCTCCAAGAAATGGTCTCAGCTCGCAATCACTTGAAAAAGTGGACCCATTCAGAAACACGACGGTCTGCAAACTCAAAGCACCGACAGGACAGTAGTCTAGCCTCGTATGTCCAGCAACCCAGGGGAACGGTCAGCATGTTCACCTTGTCACAGAGCCAAATCTGCAAAAGCAAGAAAGAAAACAAGTCAGAAACTATAGAAAGCCAAGCCGAGTGATGAGGTAAAACGAGAATGTGAGAAAAGCCCAAAAAAGGAGAGTTGAGTGAGAACTACAGGTAGAGGGCTGCCCCCAAAAGTCCCGGTCTCTCCAAAATAAACTTTGTCTAAACCAATCAACGTCTCAGCCGAAACCATCCGCATCACATCCTTCCGAGCCTAAATTTGAACAGCGATGCTAACCAATGCTGAGCTAGCATGGCCAGGGGAGGGAACCAAGAGATAAGCCTCTAACAAGCACATGCAAAGGGTCGTCATGCGCCGAGACTAGTAGGTCATGTCCGTAAGGTCACCAGGAGGGGAGAACATCTCGATGAGCCGCATGGTATTGAGACGACCGTCACTGACCAAATAGCGAGCGGCACCACCACTCAATCCAAGAACCGCAGCTTGAACCTTGGAAATATTCACACGCACAAGAGGGATGATGACCTCCTTGAGCTTGAGCTGCCAGGGTATGCACGGGACTCTTTCACGGTTGGACAAAGCTCTTGCTTGCCAAATCGGAACACATGGACCTCTAGGTCCCAGAAGCGCACCATTGCCTTCAAAAGCTCTGGACAAAGGCGAATGTTATGAAGGTGCCTCATGGAGTAAAGGCCATGGGCTCGGAAGTTGAGCCAATCGACGTAGTCCATCGCAACCAACCAAGGGCGGAGTGAACCGGTGAGGGAGAAAGCCATTTGAAAGAAGAGAGATTTGAAAGGTGAAAAATGTTTGGGGTGAAAAAAATTTGAAGATGGAGGCCTGAATTTATAGGAGAAATGGAGGGAACAACTTCAACATTCTAAGAGCCTTGGGTTCCAAAAGTGCACATTTTCATGAGTCTTGCATGGGAAAAAGCTTGGTCGTAGTATAGAAGTTCAATCCAGGCATGCATTGGCTCAGAAATGCCATTGCAGGGGTCAAACTTCAGCAATCGTGCAATCTGTCTTGGGAAGGAGCAAACTGCAGACTGTCAGGAAAATGATATTGTGCGGCGTACTACAACAACACACGGTGTTTTAAAACTTCGAACAGTGTTTTGAAAATCCACGGTGTTTTATGGAAACCACGCACAGCGTTCCAATGTCTATATTTCTGCAGTTTTTGACAACAGAGGGAGGGAAATGGTTTTAAGGACTCCAGCGGTGCTACCAACTGCCAAAACACATTTCAACGAGTATTTGGGACTTCAAGGACGTCTCACTTCCAGTCAACTCTCAAAATTCAAGATCGTGGTACGAAAAGTCGATAAAATCCTATTCTTGAGTCAAGTTGGAGTATCAAATCCCATTTAGAATCGTTTCAAGCCATTCTTTCGACTCATATAAGTCATAATGGTCAAACATGACTTAGTCCAAGTTCCGGTTTAAGGTTGTTGGTCAAATCCCAAAGGCATGGCCTTAAAAAGTCAATATTTCCTCATTTTCAAGCATATTCAAGGCATGAAGTCAATTTCTCGAGTCATGAAGGTCATTATTAACATGTGCGGTCATGTTCAAGCCCATACCAAGGTAGTCCTCATAAAATTCTCAGACAAAGCATCAATTTCCTATGCCTTGGTACTTCTTTGATTTCTCTTCCCTTTTCAACATGTACTTTATTTTGAATTACGTATCAGACTCAGTTTCATGTCTTGTGGCATATTATGAACTTTGGTGTGCATTTCGGTTATTCAACTTTCTTTGTACAAACAAATAATAAAGGAGCAATTCCTATATATATATATATATATATATATATATATATATATATTTATACGCTCACACACACACACACACACACACAATTCGGTTCCCTTGAGGGATCCCGGATGATGATGTGGTGCGGGATGCTACTATGAGCCATTGGATTAAAATCCAACGGTCAGGATAAGAGATGGCATTAAACTCTCCAATAATTACACTTTACCCCTTAAAGCCCTCACACTTCCCCCATTCTTCGTTCATTTCATGCTGAATACACAGAACGAAGAGAGAAAGGCGACGTGAACCGGAGATTGAAAAGAAGGACGGACGAACGAATAGGAGAAGAAGACGAAGGAAGATCGACTGAGACCGAGGTATCTCTGTCTCTCTTTCTTGAAAAAAAAAATCTGGATCGGAAGAAATTTCTCAGAAATTTCATTTTTTTTAAGGAGAACAAAGAGGAGAAGAAGATCGACTGGAGAACGACGAACGAGGTATCTTCGTCATCTTTTTCTCTCTTGAAAAAAAAAATCTGGATCGGAAGAAAATTTGGCCGATTCTGGTTCAGCAAAAATTAGGGCTTTTTTTGCCGATTGGAACGTACCCCTCTCTCTCTCTCGAGATCGGTCTCTACATTTTCAGCAAAATCCAAAACAGGTTTTAAGGTTTTTGGAACTCGAACCAAAAAGAGGGCTTTTTTTTTAATGGTTTGGAGGTTCAGCTTGGTTGGGGCTTCAACTGGGTTGGGTAATTTCTAGTGGGTGGGAGTTTTAGGTGGGTTCAAAAGGGGATGCAAATCTCTGCATTTTCTTTTTTTTTGGATTTTTTTTTTTAAATAGCGAAGAAAAAATAGGGCTGTAATATCAACTTCAAAGGGGAAAACAATGGGGCTGTCTGATGTTTCAGGTTTCTTATCGCTCTATCTCAGATCCCCACCACCTCAATTTGTAGTATTTATCAATGCCAATGCGTCTGACCACTTTCTGCTCTGCCACAGCCTTTGCCACCATTGTTGTGTGCAAAGAAGGAATGAAGAAGAAGAAATTGAACAAGAAAAGTTCGAACTAGACCTTGTTGTGTGCAATATAGCAGTTGTTCAGCTGCTGTATTCTACGCTCTGTTCTGCTGCTGTATTCTATGTTCTGCTGCTGGATTCCCTTTCAGTGTAGTATTTTCATTTTAGCCTTTGGCTTAGATAAATGTAGCCACTTGTAGGAAGGTATTTCCGAACTTATGCGTTTAGTTGCCGAACACGTGGTGTATGATAGCATGTGGAAGATTGGACAGGACTTATCGCCGGGCAGTGCGGTGAACGGCGATAAGGGCCAATGACATGAAGAGTCATTGGACCAAGAAGTCTGTTCGGCATGTTTAGACAAAAGACAGGAGAGGTCATTTGCCATAAAGAGACCTGTGACATGTGAGGCCACTGGTCTAGATGGAATGTTCGGCAAAAAGATAGCCAAACAGGGGAAGAAGTAGTCCTAAATCGTGAGGCGCCAAGAACGCTCTAGAAGGTTCTAGTACAGTAAATATTCTGTAGAAAGATGAGATCCCGAGTATGTAGGATCTTGGAAAGATACCCAACGTGAATGGGATGTTTGGTTAGCAAAGGAAAAGAGCCCTAAAGAGGACTAAAGCAATGAATTGATAAGGAAACGAGAATCCAAAAGATCCTGGTTTCCTATACGAGATAGGAAATCTAGTAAAACACGGATACTTGGGCAGCAAGCATCCATAAATCTATAAATATGATGTAAACCTAGAGATAAAGGTACGATATATTGCATTCTCATATTCTCTGACTGATAATTAGGGTTTATTGACTAGTACATGATACTAATTTTGGCATCGGAGGGCCTTTGCCACGAGAGGCAGAGGTGCTCTCACCCCTTGTCTGTTTTGCATATCAGGACCTCGACGACGAATTAGGGTTCCGGTGAAAAGGCACGTATAAGCCGTTGCAAACCAAGGTGATCCGAACATCAATTGTTTTCATCTCCCTACAATTGGCGCCATCTGTGGGAAAAGAACCAATTTTTCTAAAAATTAATCATGATGGAATAAAATCTAGTTACGCCGTTTAATCCAAAGGACCAGTTGAGTGGGGGAAGAGATAAATCCCCACCATGTGCTCCAAGAAAGCCCATTGGTAGACATGACAGAAATAACTCCAAAGAAAAAGGAGACAAAACTGCCACAGGCTCCACGAGAAGGAGTAAGTCTCATCGAAGAGAGGAGTCAATCACCCATTCAAGAAGTATACACAATGACAACGATGTCCTTGATAAAAAGAGAAGGGAAATCAAGGAGTACGCTCGTTTGATTAGAAAACGAGAGTACGAGATACAAAAATTACAAAGGGTACAAGAGCACCCAGAAGATTCCGGACTTTCTCGAAAGAATTCTCAGAAAGACAGACGGACCTTGGTAGTCCATAAGCAGGCTCATTCACGAGGGAGAAGGAGCAGGAGTCCTATCATAGGGCGATACGAAGCTTCTCCACGAAAGAGGAGAAGCAAAAGTAAAAGCCGAACACCGGAAAGACGAAGGGGTTCTTCACGAAAAAGGAGGAGCAGAGACCGAAGTTCCACCCTAGAAGAGGAGGAAACAAAGAAGCATCACCGGGACAGGTATGAGAGGCCTGATGCTGATTGGGTCAAGGCTACGGCTCACAAGTCAAAGAGGCTCGAGGATGGGACAGTAACTGCACGAGAAGCAGCACGGAAGGCCCTAAGTAATATTGCAGCCTCCCCCTTTTCAAGGAGGCTACAAGAGGATAGGTTGCCGAGCAGAGTGAAGCATGGTACGTTCGTACTTTACGAGACAAATACGGATCCCGTGGCTCACATACAGCACTATCAGCAGGCTATGTTCATGCACGACGGGGATGATGCCATCTTGTGCAAGATGTTCCCTTCAAGTCTAGGCAAGGTGGCTTTGTCTTAGTTTCATAAACTGGCCCCGCGATCCATACGAGGATCGAGGCAGTTGGTCGAGGAATTCACAGCCCGGTTCTTGACAAGCAGAAGAGCCCTGAAAACGTTCGAAAGCCTTTCCACAATGAAACAAACGGAAAGCGAACCGATCAGGGATTACGCTAAAAAGTACTGGGAGGCTTTCAACGAGATTGAGAGCTGCAGTGAAGAGTATGCGATAGCAACCTTCAAGACTGGCTTGCCTGTTCGGGGAGAGTTGCGCCGGTCTTTGAATATGCATCCAGTAGCAACATTAGCCAAACTAATGGAGCGAATTGAACAACACGCCATAATGGAGGATGACATACTCCGGGAGGATGGCAGGGTTGTTGCCGAATAGACGAAGGCACCTATTAAGAAAATGGATAAGCCAGAGCCCAAGACTTACAAAGAGAGAAAGGAGTACGGGCAGGCTAAAAAAGAGCCGTATAAAGATAAGCAAGCTCCTAACCTAAATCTTTCTTTTCTATCACTACGGTTTGGAAAGAACCAATTTATAGGATTCTTTATCGAATAAAGAATCAGCCATACTTCAAATGGCCCACAAGTCTAGGCGGGGATAAAGACGCAAAACGTGCTGCGAATCAGCACTGCAGCTACCATAAAGATTAGGGTCATATGACTGAAGATTGTGAAATGTACAAAAGACACCTTGATGATTTGGTCTCTCGGGGCTATCTCAAGGAATTTATCCAAGAAGATCCCAAGGACAAAGGGAAAGCCATGGAGCTGGAATATGAGCAGAATCCTAAAGGGGTAATCCATATGATACATGGGTTGGCCACACCTTATACAAGAAATGAGGTCAGACTATTACAAAGGCAAGTCAGGCACAATCAGTACGTGACGCGATTGGGTAACAAGAGGGGGCGAGAGAGTGATGTGTGCAATGAAAGCATAGCATTCACAGATGATGATCTGAGAGAGATCCAAATACCCCATAACGATGCTTTGGTCATAACCCTACGAGTTAGGGAATATGACATCGAAAGGATTCTAGTAGACTCAGGAAGTCGTACAGAGGTAATGTACTATGATGAGTTCAAGAAACTGGAGCTAGCCCAAACAGACTTAGAACAACCTACAACACCCCTTATTGGGTTTGGTGTAGGAGCAGTTTGGCCTCTTGGAAAAGTAACGTTACCTGTTCGGGCTGGATCAGTGGTGTTGAAAATAGATTTCTTAGTTGTCGATGTTCCTTCTTCCTATAACGCGATTATAGGGAGGACATGGCTGCACAAGATGAGAGCGGTCTCCTCAACTTATCACCAGATGGTGAAATTTTCAGGATCAAATGGAGTTGAAGTAATTAGAGGCAATCAGAAAGTGGCCCAACAATGTCTAATCTCCATCATTAAAAAAGCCCCAAAGGCCCACCACGTTCATACATTAGAAGTACCAGATCAACCAACTATCGAGGATGTTGGAAGAAGTCTGGCATAAAAGGTGTTTGAAGGCTTGGAGAAGATTCAGATCAGCGAGACTGATCCTGAAAGATATTTCTTAATCGAAGAATCATTACCAGTAGACGAAAAGGCTTAACTCATAAGATTTCTGAAGGAATATGTCGACATATTTGCATGGGTGCCAGAGGAAATGCCCGGAGTGGATGCAGGTGTGATCTGTCGCCATTTAAATGTTGATCCTTAGCATAAGCCGATCATTCAGAAAAAACGGAAGGCAGCCGTGCAACATGTGGATGCAGTAATTGAAGAGGTCGATCGTTTGCTAGAGGCCAAAGCAATACGTGAAGTTTACTACCCATAGTGGTTATCCAACACCGTGGTGTTAAAGAAAAAGGATGGGAAGTGGCGTGTTTGCGTAGACTTCATAGACCTAAACAAGGCGTGTCTAAAAGGCAGTTTTCCTCTTCCAAGGATAGACCAGTTGGTTGACGCAACTGCTGGTTACGAGCGAATGAGTTTTCTCGACGCATATCGAGGATATCATCAGATTGCTATGTTTAGGCCTGATCAAGAGAAGACTTCTTTTATTACACCACGAGGGTTGTACTGATATAGTGTCATGCCATTTGGGCTAAGAAATGCTGGGGCAGCGTACCAAAGACTTGCAACCATCATGTTCAAAAAGCTCCTTGGCAAGACTATGGAGGTTTACATAGATGATATGGTGGTGAAAAGTCAAGATAAACAGGGACATATAGCTAATTAAAAGAAGCTTTCGAAATCCTGAGAGAGTACAAACTAAAACTCAACGACTCGAAATGTGCATTTGGAGTCAGTTCAGAAAAGTTCCTGGGCCATTTGGTGATCATGAAAGGGATTGAGGCTAACCCTGATCAAATTGCAGCCCTACAAAGGCTACAAAGTCCCAAAACCACTAAGGAAGTCCAGAGGTTGCCTGGAATGGCTGCAGCACTTAATAGATTTATCAGCAGGTCAAGTGACAAGTGTAGACCCTTTTTTTATTTATTGAAAAAGTGGGAGGGATTCGAATGGAGAGCAGAGTGCGAACAGGCCTTCCAGGACCTGAAGAAGTATCTGGCCGAGCCCCCACTTTTGTCAACTCCACAGCCAGGTGAGTCTTTAGTTTTGTACTTTGCTGTTTCTGAGCATGCAGTTAGTGCAGTCCTGCTAAGGGATTTGAGAATCGAACAAATCCCTATTTATTATGTTAGCAAGACACTGTTGGATGCAGAGACGAGATATCTGCCCTTAGAGAAACTTGTCCTGGCACTTAGGACAGCCACAAGGAAATTGCCACACTACTTCCAAAGCCACAAGGTTCTGGTTTATACTGAGTTTCCATTGAAATCACTGCTACGAAAAGCAGACTTCTCGGGAAGGATCTCGACATGGTCCGTCGAGTTAAGCCAGTACGATATCGATTATCAGCCGCGTACAGCAATTAAAGGCCAAGTGTTGGCTGATTTTGTGGCAGAGTTTTCTCCTACAGTAGCTCCCCTGCATCCTACAAGAAAGGAACAAAAGACTAAGGCATCACCCATGAGGAAACAAGTCTCAGCCGAATAAGACCCCACGGAATGGAAGCTATTTGTTGATGGATCAGCATGTAATACTGGATCAGGAATCGGGATAGTCCTTTTGCCTCCTGAAGAAGTAATGATCAAACTATCTGTTTGGCTTGGTTTCAGTGCGTCAAACAATGTGGCAGAGTACGAGGCACTCTTAGCTGGTTTGAGAAGTGCAAAAACCCTAAAAGCAGAACGGGTTAGGGTGTATTATGATTCACAGCTTATGGTCAATCAACTGTCCAGGGAATACGAAACCCGGAGTGAAAAGATGGCAGCCTACGTACAGGTGGCCAAAGACCTGCTTGACAGCTTCGAGAGGGTATATATTGAACAAATAAGTTCTGGACAGAATGCTCATGCAGATTCATTAGCTTGGTTGGCTGCAGCTGTACCAGCTGAGTTTAAAAGGAAGGTGGCAGTAAAGTATCTGAGTGAGCCGAGCATTGGGCGATGTGTAGAATTAGTCTTGGACCTGAACCAAGGACCCAATTGGATGGACCGAATCGTGGAGTTTTTACGAGATGAAATACTCCCTTCTGACAAAAAAAAGGCTCATAAGATAAGGACCAAATCTGCTAGGTTTTGGTTGTCCCCAAAAAGTAAATTATACAGGAAGTCCTTTACAGGTCCCTATTTGCTTTGTGTGCATCCTGAGATGGTGCAAAAATTCCTACACGAAATTCATGAGGGAACCTGTGGAAGCCATGCTGAGGGTAGATCCATAGCCCACCGAGCAATTACCCAAGGTTATTGGTGGCCACACATGCAAGAAGATGCCAAGGTTTATGTGAAAATCTGTGAAAAGTGTCAGAAATTCTCACCAATGATTCGGACGCCAGCAGAAGACTTGGTGCCATTGACAAGTCCTTGGCCATTTGCCCAATGGGGTATGGATATCGTGGGTCCACTCCACAAAGCAACTGGTAATAGGAAATTTCTGTTAGTAGCAACAGATTACTTCACTAAGTGGATTGAGGCAAAACCGTTGGCTAAAATCACAGAACCTATGATAGAAAGGTTCATATGGAAGAGTATTATTACTTGATTTGGGGTCCCATATTCATTGATTACAGACAATGGGTCCCAGTTTCAGAAAAAGTTTAAAGCTTTTTGTGCCCAGTACGGGATACAAAATTACTACTCAACCCCAGCCTACCCTCAGAGTAACGGGCAGGCAGAAGCTTCTAACAAAACCATTCTTGACGGGAATAAGAAAAGGTTGGATAAAGCAAAGGGAAAGTGGCCGGATGAGTTACCATTAGTACTATGGGCACATCGAACGATGCCTAGGAGGTCTACGGGAGAGACCCCCCTATTCATTGGCATATGGTACAGAGGCAGTTATACCCCTAGAAGTTGGCCTTCCAACCAATAGAACTGCATTGGTTGAGAGTGGGGGCAATGACAGGGCGCTTGAGATTGAGCTTGACCTTGCCGAGGAAAGAAGGGAAAGGGCTCTGGTTCATTTAGCCTCATATCAGGAGCAACTGATGAAAAGCTACAACAAACATGTCCACCCACGAGAGTTTGGTGTTGGAGACATTGTACTCCGAAAGGTGCTCGGTAACACCAAGGTGGCCAACGAGGGCAAGTTAGGGGCCAATTGGGAAGGCCCGTACAGAGTGACCGAAGTTGTGGGCATAGGGGCTTACAGATTGACAGATTTGGAAGGAAATTCAGTACCAAGGCCTTGGAATGTCCATAATTTAAGTTTTTTATTTAGAGGCCTCCAGTCTTTTAGGGCTGCATTTCTTGATTGTGTGGGCGTTACGAGTAAAACTCTATGTTTTTCTTACTTGTTAGTTGCAAGGGGTACGAAAAACACCCTCTTGAGTTTCACAGATTATGAATAAAATCACTTTTTGCAGTATAAATATTGCGTTCTTGGTATTTGTCTTAAAAATACGAACTACGGGCTTGGTTTCCCTCATTCGTATTGGGGAGCAGGGAACAGGCACCAATACACTAAGTACGTGAAACTTAAACAAGTACAAGTATGAAACACTTGTATGGTTTGTAAGTACGAGAAACTTAAAACTGTTGAGTACGTGAACCTTAACGAGTACAAGTATGAAATACTTGTATGGTTTGTAAGTACGAGAAACTTAGAAATATTTAAGTACGAGAAACTTAGAAATATTTAAATACGGGAAGCTGAGGATTGTATAAATGTGCAAAACTCACAAATCATTTAGTTGTGCAGAATTACTGAGTACGAACATAACGAGCATATGTTTAATCAAAAAACCAACCTTGTTTGAATAAACTACAAACACACAAAGAAGCCGAGCAACATGCATAGTTATGCCGCAAGGGGCCGAATACCTGTGTTATCAAAAGTATTGACAGTACTGGTGCCTCGTAGGGCCAATGCTTACGGTCACGCAGGACCAGCCAAAATATTCTACATATTAAACAGTTCATATACTTACCTATCAGTCCACATTCTGGACCTCTGGAAGAGTTTCATCTGGAACATCAGTACTGATCTCGGTATCGACACCATCTCCAGCTGGATTCTCCTCCAGGATAATAGGTTCATTAGCTGTATCCCGGACAGGTGAACGTTCCATAGTAGTATCGCGGGTATCTGTTGGGGTCTCCTCTCCAGCATTAGCAAAATCTTCAATCTGTTGCTCAATGTCGTCTTCAGGATGCTCCGTTGGATCGTGAATGCTTTGAGCACGGGTGATTGGCAGATCATTGTCAACCCAAAAGGGTGAGTCCTCAGCAACCCCCAGTTTGGTAAGACATGCCTCCCAGCAAGCTGCCCAAATTTGATCTTGGGTTGCTGGCATCTGTTCCACGTAATTGGTTGTTGCTGTGTCAAAACCTTTTTGGTAACCTTCTTCAAAGGCTATCTTTTTTGTACCATCGATTTCAGATAAAGCCTGGCCAAGGTTACCCCCAACAGTCTCGAGTTTTCCTTTTGTCCCTTCAAGTTCAGTTTTGGCTTTGTCTCTCTCTATCTCTCTCGAGTCTGGAAATCGTCTGCAGTTGCCTGATGTTGTCTCTCAAAAGCCTATTGCGTTCTGGTTCAATCTCTTGTATTTTTTGACCCAGCATCATTATTTTTTGAATAAACTGGCAAGAAATTAGTAGTTGTTAGGAATCAAGAGCCTACCAGAAACACAACTATAAGTGAAGTTGTAAAGAAAGACCTATTACCTTGATTCCACTGACAAGACCAATGCACACCAATCGATCAGGAGAGGATGCAGCCTCCTTTTGGACATCTACAGGTAGCAGCAGGCCTTGTGCAAGTGCTAGTGCAGTCTCAGAGGAACTAGCACTGTCCCCAATATGGACGGGTCGATCTCCCCTTATGAATTATGGGGCCCATATTTGAGGAAGCATTTCAGAGTTTGGAGATGAGGGCTGATTACCAGTCATGTCAGCCTGTCCGGCTGAGATACTCTGGTCCTCAGTCCTAGGACGTTTGTTCTGATTAGCATCTGTAGCCTCCTGGGAACTATCGTGTTCCCGAGGAAAGGTGGGGGATCGTGTCAAATTCCCCCTAGTTCGGCGAGGTGGTGGGGGAGCATGCCCGGTTGAACTCCCCCGACCTCGACCTCGTGCAGACACAGTAAGTAGAGAGCTCAGATTAAAGGGTTGACGAGTCATTGTACCTGGATCAGGAGGAGATGGAGAATAACCAGAAGAGGAGGATTGGCTGGTATCACGATTTGAAACTAGCTGTTCGGGCTGTTGTTGTTCAAAGACTAGTCCACGCGTAGATCTTCTAAGTCTCAAACGAGGAAGTGGCATGCCTTCTGAAATGGGTACTTCACTAGGTTGACCGGCAACAGTAACACTAGAAATGAATCTCGAGTTCCTCGGCTGGGGAGCAATTAAAGTGGAGGCAGCATTAATACTTGGGTGGGCGAGTCTCTTGTCGATAACGCCCCTGTACGCGGGATCGTATCCTAGTAGAACGTCTGCGTTACAACCCCAACCAGCTGTTGAGGAGCTAGGTTCACCCGTGTATTTCAGAATCCGATTGATCTCCGCTGTTCGGACGTAGCTTGGTTCTCGTCTGGGGCGCTTGTTGGCGTTATCCGCTGCAAAATAAAAAGTCTAGCAAAAATTAGCAAATGCAAACAAAAGCGGTAAAGAAAGATCACGAACAAAATCAAAGTAAATTAAGAGCATACGTCGGTAGCCCCAAACATGGGGACAATGGAGGCCCACCACTTGGACATCTTCCCCGATCAGCTCGAAAGCTCCAGTAACGTAAAGGAAGTCAATCTCGTGACCACAAGCAGAATCTGGCAAGTTTAGCACGAGACGCTTTTCTGCCCTCCTAACTTTAAAGTAGTATGTGTTGTATTCAGGATTCAACACAATACTATACCACCATTGAATATCCCAAATACCCAACTGGGTCCCCAGAATCTTATTCAAAGCAACCACTCCCATTATCAGCCTAAAAACGTTTGTTGAAACTTGCATGGGGGTGAGACGGTACCAGTTCAGGATCTGGCGGAGTAATGGGTGAAGGGAAAATCGGACTCCACCTTCGACGATGGCCATAATAGGGATACACATTCTATCCCACGAGCCGTCGTCCCTATCTGCTCCCAATGGGGCGAGTTCGAGGCCCACGTTGTCTGGAATGTTATATTCTGCCCTAAATGCTACCATGGCGGTAGGAGTTTCACAAAGTTTTCTAAACTTGCTGGGTTTGGGAAGGTTTTCATTGTCATCCGCCATTGAGATACTCAAAAGAAAGCTATAAAAAAAGGGTATGAACTAGCCCTAGGAACTAGAGATTTTGAGATCTCATAATGGAATAAACAAATGATGAAGTAAGAATGAGGATCTTACAAAGATATTGTGAAGATTTCCCAGGACACCAGTCGAAGTTTGCAGGCGACGGCAATGGCGGACGTGAGGTGGGTAGATTTCGCCTGGTTTTAGAGAGAGAAAGAGAGAATTCGAGTTTTGGGTGAAAACCCAAAAAATATCCCTTTTAGGGATTTAGAGTGAAAAGGAACGTCGACGAAACGTCTCCTCTCATGCCGTTACATAAAAAGTAACGGAGAAAGAAAGGTTTGAACGGATGGCCGTTCTGACGCCGTTTATGAAACGGCAGAATGGATTAAATGCAAAGTGTACGAAATACGCCACGTGGAGTCCTTTCCTTGAGACAGCATGATGATAAAACTGCCAAAAAACATCAATGAATATTAAAACTACAACTGCCCAGGATCAGAAGAGTTCGGTCTAAACGTTTGTCTCTAAGCTTCACCCATTGCCCTCGAACAGTGGCAAATAAGTAAAGCTGGGGAGCAATTGTAGGGAGGTATTCCCGAACTGATACGTTTAGTTGCCGAACACGTGGTGTATGATAGCATGTGGAAGATTGGACAGGACTTATCGTCGGGCAGTGCGGTGAACGGTGATAAGGGCTAATGACATGAAGAGTCATTGGACCAGGAAGTCTGTTCGGCATGTTTAGACAAAAGACAGGAGAGGTCATTTGCCATAAAGAGACCTGTGACATGTGAGGCCACTGGTCTAGATGGAATGTTCGGCAAAAAGATAGCCGAACAGGGGAAGAAGTAGTCCTAAATCGTGAGGCGCCAAGAACGCTCTAGAAGGTTCTAGTATAGTAAATATTCTGTAAAAGGATGAGATCCCGAGTATGTAGGATCTTGGAAAGATACCCAACGTGAATGGGATGCTCGGTTAGCTAAGGAAAAGAGTCATAAAGAGGACTAAAGCAATGAATTGATAAGGGAACGAGAATCCAAAAGATCCTGGTTTCCTATACGAGGTAGGAAATCTAGTAAAACACGGATACTTGGGCAGTAAGCATCCATAAATCTATAAATATGATGTAAACCTAGAGATAAAGGTACGATATATTGCATTCTCATATTCTCTGACTGATAATTAGGGTTTATTGACTAGTACGTGATACTAATTTTGGCATCGGAGGGCCTTTGCCACGAGAGGCAGAGGTGCTCTCACCCTTTGTCTGTTTTGTAGATCAGGACGCCGATGACGAATTAGGGTTCCGGTGAAAAGGCACGTATAAGCTGTTGCAAACCAAGGTGATCCGAAACATCAATTGTTTTCATCCCCCTACACCACTTGGCTTAGGCTTGAATTGGCTTAGTTCAATTTTTCCATTACCGTTTTTGTTCTCGCCCAAATCCTTGATCGGGATGTAAAGGAAAGGAGACATTTAGTATAATTAACTTGTCTTTCTGAAATATTAGTTTTTAACTGTTATCATTGGTATGCCGTTGTTCATTTTCCATTATCGTCTTTTTTGTTCGATCACTTTTGTTCTGTTATGAGAAATTAGTGTAACAGAAACCACATCCACGACGAAGATGGCAATTCTGTTAGGGTATAATTAGGGCTTTTTGTTCTATTACTCGATTAGGACTTTTTGTTATGTTGTTATGCAAGTTTAGGGATGTTAATTTAGAAACAAAATCAAAATGTTTGGCCGATATTATGTTGATTTGTTGAAAATAAGAGTTTTGATAGGGCCATTTGTTTTGATAGGCTTTGGTGCCACTATGAATGTTGCCAAAACACTAAATGTTAGCTTATAAATTTTATTGCTCATATACTAATTCAATTTGATAGTCTTTGCTATTTCCAGTTACGCATTCTTAAGAAGGAACAAAGAAGAAGAAATGGAAGAAGAACAAATTTCCAATGTCAATCCAACCCCCTCGTTCCCACCACCACCACTGCAAAGGTATATTTCTCTCTCTCTCATGTAGAAAAATAGGGTAGTTACGATCACTATGGTTTATTTATTGTTTTGTCCTTTGGTGGTTAGAATGCAGTCTGTAGATGATATACAACTACTCTCACCATCACCTTCTCAACCTTTTGAGGAGTCTGCTAATTCGTCTAAAGCACTTTATACTCCTGAAGTTAAAAATGAGGTGACACCGAAAATTGCACAACAATTTAAAAGCTTAGAGGATGTTTTCAAAGCTTAGAACAATTATGCATTCGAATCTGGTTTTAGTGTGGGAATCCATTCTAGCAAGACGGATAAGAATCGTGAAACCATTAGGAAAGAGTATGTTTGTTACAAAGAAGGGGAGAGTAAATGTTCTGAGGCCAATCAACGACAGCGGGGTTTAACTTGGGAGAAATGTGCTGCAAAACTAACAGTTGTAAAAAATCGGTCAGGTGAAGGGTTTGTTGTGACTCAATTTGTGGAGGGGCATAGCCACCCTCTTACGATGCCAAGAAAGAAGCATTTCTTGAAATCTCAACGTCGAGTGTCAGTTGCACAGAAAGCGTTAACTCAACAACTAACAGCTACAAATGTGTCAACTAGACAACAAATAAGTGTTTTAGAGTTGCAAGCCAGGGATCTCGAAAATGTTGGCTGTTTATGGCAAGATATTTACAATTCTCAAAGGGATATGAGGAAATATGTAGATGGACATGACACCAACATGTTGAAAGAGCTCTTTGAGACTGAAAAAGAAAAGAATCAAGGTTTTACGTATGCAATCGAGGAAGATGATGAGCACAGGCTAACCCATTGTTTTTGGGCCGATGTGACCTCTAAGAAGTCATACCAGTATTTTGGGGACGTGGTGGTATTCGAAACTGCATACAACACAAACAAATATTGCTTGATGTTTGCACCTTTATTAGGGGTTAACCACCACGGGCAGACAACGCTTTTTGGGTGTGCCTTCTTAAGTGACGAAAAAAATGAATCATTTGAGTGGCTTTTCAAGGAATTTTTGAAAGTGATGCCTGGACCACCGCTCAAAATGATCATAACTGATCAAGATCCGGCAATGACAAGACCAATTGCTTGTGCTCTTCCCAATACATTTCATAGATATTGCATTTGGCACATTGTTAGTAAATTTTCTTAGAAAATAGGTGCATTGGCATACAAAGAACATTGTGAAGAGTTCAAGAAATGTATTTGGAATTCCGAAAGCCCTGAAGAGTTTGACGCAACATGGGCATATATTGTAGAAAAATCGAACTTGTCCACCCATCAATGGTTGCAGTCCATGTACGAAATTTATGGCAAATGGGTTCCTGCATATACGAGACACATTTTCCCTGCCCACATGACAAGTAGTCAAAGAGCTGAAATTTCTCATGCATTCTTCAAGAGGTATTTGTTTGACAATAATTTAATGTATGAATTTGTGACACGGTTCGAAAGGGCTCTTGCACGTCTACGACATAATGAATTAGATTTGGACCACAAAGATATGAATGAGAAGCCAGTTCTGAAAACCTCATGGTCGATGGAAAAGAAAATGAGTGAGTTATACACACTCCATTCATTTAAGAAATTTCAGGAGGAAATATTTTAGGTTGGTGTATATGTGCTTACGATACTACATAAGGATGAATGTCGCTGTGTGTGGAAGGTTCATAGGGAAGAAATAGAAGTTTCGAGAGGTCGTGAGGTGTTGGTAGACAAGTCATCGAACCGTGTGAGTTGTAGTTGTCAGATGTTTGAATTCGATGGAATTCCATATCGGCACTTGTTGGCGTACTTGTCTTTCATGTAGATTAGGGAACTCCCTAGCACATACATTTTGCAAAGGTGGACTAAAACTGCAAAAGCAGGCAGAGTTTTTGATGACTTGGGCAGTCATCAAAAAGAAATATGTGGCAGTTCACTTTTGGTGAGGCGACAGGGTATCTTTCAACTTGCTTGTACAGTTCTTGATGACGCTGTATTAGATGAAGAAGGAACTGAAATTGTGCGAGAAGCGTTGCTATCTAGTCAAAAGAAGATTGCATTCATGAGGGGTTCTCGTCAAGATGGTTCAACGAGTTCTATCCAATTGCCTATTTCTCTCAGAAGCCAACGTGGTTTGAAAGAACCACTGAAAGTTAGGGCAAAGGGTTGTGGTAAGCGTTTGAAAGAAGGAAAAGAGAAGGCCGTCAAGAAAAGTAGGAAATGTCATGGTGTGGGTTATTGGGGCAGTCGCATGACAAAAGAAATTGTCCGAAACTTATGAACACGTAAGTGTACTTGTCTATTTATAATTTGAACTTAATTGTTTACACGCATAATATATTTTAATTGTTGTCTTATTTTTTAGGTCTTCACAAGATGCTAGGTTGTATGACAACGACGACGACGACTTTGTCGATGAATGTAAGTGTTTGCTTAAGTGAAATACGGACTTCAAATAGATAATGAAATAGGTAGTGAAATACGGACTTGAATGCTAATTTTATTTGTGTTTCAGGAAACTATATGGGTTTGCGGGTATGGATATGACATTGGCAAGGCACAAGCTACATGATAGGTGATGCATGTTACTTCTTTTTTTAAATGCTAATTTTTTTTGTATGATGCATAAACTATAATCAAATCATTACTTCTTTTTTGTAGGATGATCTCATTTAATAGGTCACATCTCTGGGAATGCCTTGAAGGAGGACATTAGCATGTGATTTTACTATCTAAAGGTGTTTTTGAGGATGTTGTCTGCTATTGGATCTGTTTTCTTGCTGCTGTTGCTACTGCTGTTGTTGTTAGTTCTCATGCTATTACTGAAGTGGTTCTGGATGTTAGGATAGATTTTTGTGTAACATTTTGTTAGGACAGATTCCATTTGATTCAAGAAAACTTGTTTGTGTAACATTTTGTTATTGGCTGAGTGACGGATTGGATCAGATTGTTTTTGTGTAACATTTTGTTTTTGTGGATGTTAAATGGGGGTGGTTGGATTAGATTGTTAGGGTTTAAACTCTTTTGAAAATTGTATAGCTGAGTGATGGATTGAAGCATTGGATTAACTTAGTGAGTCAGCTGTTTGTCTATTCAAATTGTATACTCTAATATGTGCTGGTTTTAATTCTTGGAATTCATCTGAGTTGCAAATTGCATCTGATGAATATGGTTACTTCTCGGGTAGTGGCTTTATGAGCCAAGTTAAGAACGTGTGTACAAGGAATGCTGGAATTTGCTCTATAACCAGATATTTTGGCATGAACAATGAACACAGATTTTGAAATGCTTCATTTGGAAGTTTGTGTTGTGAAGAATTGTTTGGAGAGATGTAAATGCTGAATAATGTTTGTTCTAGCAGCTTAATCTTGTTTGAGAAGGAGATAATGGGTGCATGTTGATGTGGTAGTGATATTTTACTACAAGGATATTGAGAGTATAGCCGGATCGAAGTTGTTGTGCCAGAGTGTACAAGTCTATAAGCAATTGGTGTTATTTTATGACAAATGGATACTGTATTTTTCTCACCTTAGCACGATATCTCTCATACGTTGTACCTTATATTTTAGTTAACAATTAGCTCAAAACTTACAGGGTTCCCCCACCTCATATAGAATCCAAGCAGCAATCCCAGCAATCATAATCTCAAATTACTCAAGTGCACCCCATGCATGAAAATCAAATGAATCCCCAACTACATACCTTATATTTCAACTAAACGACACGGTCCAACTTAATTTCCATACAAATTAGCCATAGGTAAGAAGATAAAACGATCTCAAAATAAATTAGCCATACATCTAAGGCCAAGCTAGATACACCAAACCAAATCCCCACTAGTACACAATTTCATAGTCCCAAACATACTACTACTATGACTACGACTACTTGAGATCACTGGCTGCTTTTGCCACACATGTACGACACAACACAAAAAATAATCACTACAAGAAATTATCCTTTCTGCGAGGAAATTTTTAGCGAGAATGTCTGTTTCCTCGCTAAAGGAAGAGTTTTTACGAGGAAATTATTGTTTCCTCGCGAATGGTGTTTTTTTGCGTGGAAGGCATATTTTCCTCGCTATTTACTTGTCGCTAAAGAGTATTTGCGACGAAGTTTCAAAATTCCTCGCTAATTGTTGTCGCAAAAAATGTGGCGGGAATTTTTTATGTAGGCGGGAAAAATAAATTTGCGAGGAAATACAGTATTTTGTCGCCAAAAGCCTGTAGTGACTTTTTGTGGCAAACTTATTGGGACGCTAAAGTTGAAAACCTTTTGCGAGGAATTAGTTTTCTCGTAAAAATATTGGTTATTTGCGAGGAAATAAAGAATTCGTCGCTAAAGACTATGGTTATTTTTTGCGGGAAATTGTGTTCCTCGCAAAAAATCATTTTTTTGCTAGAAAATAATAAATTTGTCGCTATAAGTCTAAACTTCCTTTTTGTGGCTATGTTAGTCCATGCAATAGTTAAAAGCATAGTTTGCGAGGAATCGGCGTTACTGCAAAAAGAAATTAACACGTCCAAAGAAATTAAAGTCTTATAGTGCGCCGCATGAGGACTTCTTTTGCGATCAAAATCATCTATTTTTTTCCTAATATGGACTAAATCACTTTGTACCAAGAATGAAGTTGATGGCGTATCGTTCGACACTTGATCAGACTTAAAATTTTCATTTTATTAACAAATTTGCGTACCGATGAAGGGGTTTTTCTAAACCGATTGAGCCAAAAATTCACGTGAATGATTTAATCGACAAGCTCAAGGAAATCAACGGTATCAATCGTCATGATTGTGTTGTAGTTACGTGGCTATTGTACATTCCCCTACAACACACGACTTAGTTTACTATCAAGTAAGTTAAACGTATAAATTCTAAAGATCATTGTTGAGTCTATTATTATAATGGATGATCTAAACCGTTGGAATTTCATATTCTACCAATTCTATTAGTGTCACCCAAATAGAAGATCATCGGATATCAACAATTACTTGATCGGAGGACATTCAATGCATTCGGAGGTATTAAAGTCTCATAATACACCACCCGAACACCACTCGAGGTATTTATTTGCGATAAAAACCGTCTATCATTTTGTACCTTGTACTGCTGATCATTCCTACCGAAACTAAGATTAACAAACACATGTAACCACCATATTGGAATAGGTTATTCATGCCAAAAAAAAATGATTAGACTCATCTAATTATTTTTATTGTATAAAAGTATTTCGAATGAGGTAGTTGCGGATGTCCGATTAATTTGAATTTTTGTGTGGAGATTCAATTTGACGATTTCTGCAACATGAATGATTTGGATAATCGAGTAGAGATCCGGATCACTACAAGAAAATGTGGTCTGATTATGCACGTCAATCGTTCCAGAAACACCCGTGAAATTTCATCCCTCCTAAACGCCGTCGTCTACGGTATACCCAAAATCATATTTCCCTCCTCCTTTTTTCACTTTCTTTTGAACTACCCTCCAAAATTTTCCTCCGCCCCCAAAACGAAAATCCCTCGAGGGTTAAGACGAAAAGCCCCAAATCCTGATTTATTTCTAATCGTCGTCGATCTCTCACTAGCATCTTCACTGGTTGTCGATCTCTCACCGTCCGTCGCAGATACACACGATATCTCTGTGTGTGTGTGTGTGTGTGTGTGTTTGGTCGTAACGCGATTTGGAGCACACACATCCACAGGGTATAGTTTATCTCAAGTTCTGGGTTCGATCTCTCTGAATCTAAAGCTCTTCTGTTGCCGCCGTTGCTAGAGTCGTTTGACAGCATGAAGTACGGAGTTGAAAATCCAGAAGTACTGTATATCGATCCATCCGTGGTTTATACAAGTCCTCGAAGCCGGTGTGTGTCAGTAGACTAAACAGGTAGAAGAGCTAAAGCAAAACCCCAAATTGGTTGTTCGAATAAGAGGATAATCGGGTTAGTATTGACAATTTCTCTTGCGTGGGCTAAATTACTGCTCTCTCTCTCTCTCTCTCTCTCTCTCTCTCTCTGTCTCTCTACGTTCGTTTTTTTGAACGCATTCCAGGTGTTTGATTAAATGCTGATGTTGCTACTAAGTATATCATATCTGAAGCTCAACAGAAAAATATGGAGAATTCTTGATTGGATTCCTAGATTCTGGTAATTGGTTGTTTGCAGTTCTGATTTTAGAATGTGCCAAGAATAATTTAGAATGTGCCAAGGAATGCTTACCTATTTCCAATCTATATATGTAGAACAACGTGCATTTGGAATGTAATATTTCGGGAATCAATTATAATACATCTGATACAGAATTATATTTTTTTGGAAGAGCTTAGTTGTAGTAAACTCACACGTGCAAACCAATGTGGAAAAGAAATATGGAAACTAAAAGATCTTAATTTGTTAATTAGCCTCACAGTTTGTTGAGCTTGGATGCGTGTCCTTACTGCAAGTTTTTCAGCATTTCTAAACAAGTGTTTGATAAAATGTGCCAACTATAATAGCCTTATGGGTTCGTTCATTTTTTTGTGTAATTATTTTCCAGAATCGTCGGCAGAATCGGTCCCTCACTTTAAGCCAATTTCTACCAAAATCTTATGAACTCGAGGTATGTAAAAACCATTCTTTTTTAACTGCAAGTCTAATGCTACAGCTGTGAACCCTTCTTTCATAATGGGAAGACAGCTTTGCATTGCTGGGATCCTATAGCTATAATCCTTCCTTTTGCTTTGTTACTTTCATTCCGTTCAAGAGATTTGGCTTGCTACTTTTAGATTAAAAGCTCACTCCACAATTCATTTAGTGGTTCTGGAAGAGTGGAGCAAACCTGTTGTTCCTCTGAAGTAATTGGAGTTCCTTAGCCTCTGTTTCAATCATCTTTCTCATTCTTATGACAGCAGTGTCTTTGTAGTCAATCCCCAAGATGATACTTGCTGAGATAGTAAGCTGTAGCTCTTTATCCACTAAGTTTTGTAGTTGCTCCTGTGAGGTACTGATGTACGTTTCATCATCAGAATTAACACCATTAGAACTCATGCATTCTTCATACATTTGGCTTCTAACTGTTTTCCTGATATTTCTTGAGTTCAGATCCACTTCTAGTTCAGTTCCTGGCACTTGAGAAGGTCTTTCAATCACCACTGGGCCGTATGTCAACATTGCAATCCTTTCCATTTCCTCCTATTGTCTTACTAAATCATTTCCTCTTGTTTCTTCTTGGGCTTCACTGACTTGGGCTTTGTTAGTACTCTCTGAGGCTTGACTTTCTACTTGTGATGGGCTTTGTGAGTCTTGAACTAAAAAGTCCAGACCCTGATAGGAATTTGAATTAGTATCATTGATATCAACCACCTTTTTTTGAAATACCTGATCTGCCATCCTTGGTAATGAGGAAAGTTAGACCTTGTTCCCTGTTACAATCAATGTAGAGGCTGTCCCTTCAGTTTCTTCTTCTGTTCGTGCCTGATGACGTACACCCTTCAAAAGGAGCATATCAGGGTTCAAACTAGGTGCATTAATGGACTTCTTGTCAGCTTCTGACTTCCCCTGAATAGCCAAATCATCCACTTGTTTCTTGCCCCCAGTGCAATCATCATCCACCTCCTCATTTGTTCCGTCCACGTCATCATCTTCTTCCCCTGTAGGCCTTAGACCAGAACTTGAGAACTGTGAGCTTGATGTAACTACCCTGAACGAATCTTTTTCTTCCACTCTAACCATATACTTAGAACCATCAACAACCACTTGAACTTCACCTTCAATCTTTTTAGAAATTTCTCTAGCTATAAGAAATCGACCTTTATCAAAAGAGGCTTCTTTCAGTGTGCTATCATCCAGTTTGATAAAATAACCCCAATTACTGGCTATTGCTTTAAAGGAAGGAACATTCCAAGCATTAAGGGGCATACCAAAGCAAGCTGCCCATACAAAAAAAAAAAAAGCTGCCCATACAAATCTTTCTTGTTTAGCTGATTCACCATTCCAGGTACTGATCTCTTCAAAACATCCCATTAGCCATTTTTTCTTTATAACTTCATTTCTGGATTCCTCATTTTGAAAGGATAAAATCAGAAATCTTCCGCCCATAGGTCTTACTTGAACGTTTTCAATATTCTCTCTTTTGAACAGATCGTTCATTTCCTGAGCTGAGATTAATCTCCTCAATTTGCCAATTGCACTTCTGAATGGTGGTCTTTGGCTTATCGATGATCTCCCATAATTTGATCCCTTCTTTCTTTCTTTCTTTCTTTCTTTCTTTCTTTCTTGAGAGAGAGAGAGAGAGAGAGAGAGAGAGAGAGAGAGAGAAATAACCTTTGTTTAGTTTCTAATTTGTCAAGTCAGAGTAAAAGAATTCAAGGGAAACAAGTTTATTAGTACTTCTACTTCACATTCCTTAATTTTCATTTGCTTCTCGGAAACATCATCAATAAACTAGGACAAGTCAGTGGAGCTTGAAAGAATCTCGAGCAAAATGATACAAATCACGTAAAACACTTGCATGATTTTTTGTTGTAGGCAACGAGGTGCACAAAAGTGAAATGGAAGAAAAGCGAAGGACGCATTGGAAGGAAAGAGTACGTCGAATCGCGATGCTTCAGATCCGTAAGTATTCCCTTATTATGCAGAGCACTGGCTGGTGTGCTTAGATGTACTTATGTTTTTAAATGCAGCACACTGGCCGGTGTGCTTAGATTTTTTCTGATTTCGTTGATGCAGAGCACTAACTAATTGGTGTGCTTAAATTTTAAAATGTTGATTCTTATCTTATTCCTTTAGTGTTGAGGGTGCGTGAGAGAAGAGTTGGTTGATTGTCGAACACTTTGTTTTTTTACTTTGTAAATTGTTGTATGATTTTGGGATCATGTTCGAAGCATTTTAGAAAAAAAACGGTTTCTTAAAGAAGTTGGGTTCATTGATAGAATTGGTCAGTAGCAAGGAAGGGTAATTTATTTTCGTTGTGTTCAGAACATGTTGCATTGTGCCTTTAGACACAAATAATTGACTAGATAGAAGGTAGAGAAGGATAATTCATTGGCGGGGGAGGCCAATAGCTATAATCCAGTTAAGGGGCTAAAAGGGAAAATCCTATTGCTGCTTCATTGCTTGTGGTTAAGTCACAATCTATGCGTTAAGCTACTAGGGATATTCATGTTTATTAGTGATGACATATTGCAATCAATTATTACTCATGACTATAATTTGTAAAGCTTTATATTGTGTTACATGCAGATTGCTCAACAATGGATGGTGATCATTTGGTAGATGAAGATACGATGTAGTAGGAGATATGAGATGAACAATGTTTTGGAGGGACAAAATTGCCTTTTGTCTTATGTTTTGGTACTACTAGATGGAAGAAGGATGTCTTTTAGTTTTTGGTATATGGCAGTACACATTATATATAGTCCTTGGATTGTGGTTCTTGCCATTGATGCATGATGATATGTTCGGGGGCTTTTTGGCTTTTGTTTTGGGTATTGAAGAAGATTAAGGTTAAGATATCGTGTTTTGACTTATGTTAACTGGTTTAAGTTAATGTTATTCAATAGCCTTTGAGTTTGATGAATTATGTCTTTGAAATCATGACAGGAAGCAAAAGAAAACATCTAGCAACTAGTATTTTTGTGTGATGATTTAGTTTGTAGCAAAAAGAACTATTTTTGCCAAAAAATTCCTTGCTATAAGAAATTCATTTTTTGCGAGGGGCAAGTTTCCTCGCAAAAAGGATTTACTGGTTTGTCAAAGAAATCGTCTTTGGCGAGGTATTTTTTCCTCGCTAAAAGAAATCACCTTCTGCGACAAAAATATTCCTTGCAAAAAGCAAGACTTATTTTCGCAAAAGGAATAGTCTTTTGCGAGAAATCTATTCCTCGCCAAAAGATTTATTGTTTTAGCGAGGAAACATTTTTATCGCCAATGAGATATTTTTTGCAAGGAACTGCCCACTTTTGGTGACTAATTTGTTTAATATTAGCGTTCAATTAATTTCCTCGCTAAACGGTGTACTCAATTGCGACAAAGTCAATTTCTCGCAAAATGTATTTTTTTTGCGAGGGAAAAAAAATTCCTCGCAAAAGAGAATCGGAGACTATACTTTTGCGAGGAACTGACGACGAATGAAATTTCCTCGCAAAAGGCTTTTGGCGAGGAACAATTTGGATTTTGCGAGGAATTATGGTCCTCGCAAAAAGCCTGATTTCTTGTAGTGAATAATCCAAAGGTAATACCAATTCATTTTCCCCCCATTTCTCGTTCTCATTCGCATTGTATCAATCTCCTTCTGCATGGCTTCAATCTTCATCTGCATTGTGATTGTTGTCCTTTGCATTTCTTCACTAATGCTCATGAATGATGAACTCTCACATTGTTCAATAGTAATCACAGCCTCTTTTTTTTGTCTGAACCATCATTGGCCCCAAATCAACCCTTCCTTGCAAAATACAAGGCTCATACCAGCAAAAAAAACCACAATCCGAAGAACCTTCGACCTAGGGTTTTTTGAACACAGTCCAAAGAACACAATAAGAACTTAGGGTTTCAGGTCCAACGAACAACAATAGAATAACTTGGGGCAATGCATGCTGCTCACCTTATAATTTGCACATCCGAAGAACCTACAACCTGGGTTCTTTTGTGTTCCAGATTTCCTCAATGGTGTTGGTTCTCCGCAATAACAAAAGATCCCGAAATCAGGATCACCACTTCCATTGTTACCTGAACTACTTCCTTCAATTAAATGGGTTGCTTTCCTTATGCTTCTCCTCCTATAATGTAAAAAATGGCAAAGAGTTATCTAATTCTAAGGCCACAGCGTGTGCAACAATATCTAAATGTCTTTGCAGTAGTAAAATCAACACCTGAGAATCTAATCCAAGTCACCCTGATCAAAAGATCAAGTATGGCATCATACTTACACCAGAAAGCTATAAAAGGCATTGTTGTCGCACTTCTGACTTTGCGCCAACAATTACACAATCATCTATGACAACACAATTAGTAACTTGTTAAACTATGAATAGTCCTCCAGG
Organism: Rhododendron ovatum; assembly: GCA_019656835.1. Classification (NCBI taxonomy): domain Eukaryota; kingdom Viridiplantae; phylum Streptophyta; class Magnoliopsida; order Ericales; family Ericaceae; genus Rhododendron; species Rhododendron ovatum. Next base: position 23,477,134 of record CM033798.1, read on the forward strand.
TTAACCACATAGGGTGCTCTTTGCCATAGTTCATATAATACTAAAAGACTACAGGGGAGGTAGCAACCAATTTCTATTAGGTAAAATCCTGGCTGTTATGTGAGTACAAAAATTCAAAGTAACCATGCTTAAGTGGAACTTCTAGGAAATGTAGTTTGATGAAGCATGAGCCAACATAGAAGGAGAGTATACCAGAATATGTGAAGCACTTGATCCAGATCTCAGACCAATGTCGTAGGATAAAACATGGGCCCATTCACTTAATTTAAACATCCATCTAGAGAAAATAATTCATCTTAGAATTTGAATCATAAAAACTCATGCATAAATGTGGAAGGAAGAGTTGGATTATGATAATAATAAAAAGTTTCACATTCAAAATTTACCCACCCATATGAAGCCTGTTTATCAGTCAAGAATATCCCCCAGTCATAACCTGGTGTCCGGTCCCTTCATCAAAACAAAGGGTCAAATGGATCATATTGTTCAGACTAAGAAAAAACACTCCTTTTTAGTATCCAAAGCCACCATCTTCGAGCTTTTTAGGACAGATGCCATACTAAGCAAAATAGTTTGCTGATTTCGAATCCCACAAAAAAAGCCCTAAATTTTTGCCGATTTCGAATGGGCAAAACAAGCTCTAACCAGATTTTTTTTTTTGGGATTATCTAATCATCATATTAGATTCAACCCGTCAAGTTTCATTCTTACAAAGATAATGACGAAAACCAATCCTGTTGCCTTTACAATCAAAACACAGCACTTGAAAAAAAAAACGATTATGTTGCCTTTCTTTCACGCAGCGAAAAGAAGTTGATTTCACAAGGAATGATAAATCAAACAATAATTGATAAATAGCACAAAAAGCTCAAATAAGCAACAAAAAGGATGGATAAGCTGTTAGGGTTTGCAAAATCACATCTACTAACACCATTCTAGAATCAAAATCGAAACCCTAACAAAAAGGGGTTCAAATCAGTCAAACGGTGAAGAGAGAGATACCTTATTTGGTTCAATCACGTTCTCCAGTCGAGCTTCTTCGTTCTCCTTCTCCTCTTCGTTCTTCGTCGTTCGTCCTAAAAAAAAAAAAACCTTAATTTCTGAGAAATTTCTTCCGATCCAGATTTTTTGTTTTTTCTTGAGAGAGAGACAGAGATACCTTCGTGGATCTTCGTTCGTCTTCGATCTTCTCGTCTTCGTTCGTCGGGCTTCAATCGTCGTCCACTGCTTCGTTCTTCGTTTTCCCTTGCGTCGCCTCTCTCTCTCTTCGTTCTATTTATTCAGCATGAAATGAACGAAGAAGGAGGGGAAGTGTGAGGGCTTTAGGGGGTACAGTGTAATTATTGGAGAGTTTAATGCCATCTCTTGTCCTGACCGTTGGATTTTAATCCAACGGCTCACAGTAGCGTCCCGCACCACATCATCATCTGAGATCTCTCAAGGGAACCAGATTGTGTGTGTGTGTGTATATATATATATATAAAAGCCCAGAATGACATCCATGAGTCAAAGTACAAAATTGGGGCATTCAAGCCCTATAATCAAAACAGAAAACCTATGAGTACCGATGGAGGAGGAGAGAAATCGTACCGACGGCCGCCGGCGGGCCGTCTCCGGCCACCGGACGGCCGATCCGATCCGTCCAAAAATTCTTAAAAAAAAAACCCGATGGGGCCCACGCGGGAATCAATGGCATCCGAGGTGTGTAGGGTGCTTGATTTAAGCACCCTTTTTTCGTATATATATCATCGGTTTTTTTTTTAAGAATTTTTGGACGGATCGGATCGGCCGTCCGGTGGCCGGAGACGGCCCGCCGGCGGCCGTCGGTACGATTTCTCTCCTCCTCCATCGGTACTCATAGCAACTCTCTAATCAAAATCCTATCCATAAAGGGGCAAACAAATGCCCTGAAAAAAGGAAGCACGCAGGCTCCACCAAAAGGCAAAAAGCAAAAAGTGGAGGGTCAGTCCTCATCATCCTCGCTCTCCTCCTTAGAAGTCCCCTCCTCCGCCTCAGAGCTAGCCACCTCTTAGACAGGCGCAGCTCTAGGTACTGAGCTCTCAGAGGTATCGTTCGGGTCAATATCCTCTAACTCCTCAGTCTCGTCTGAGCCAGCACTAGCCTCCTCCTCAACAGAGACCGAAGGCCTTTGTCTCTTCTGGGGGTGCTCCTCCCGAGAGCTAGCAGTGGAAACCCATTGCGCAAGCATGCGAACAGACTTCTGACGCTATCCCCGAGAGGCCCCTCCTTTAGCCTGCAAGAGCATAACATTCATACAATATTTACATCATATTCATGAATAAAAGGCAATAAAAAGTTTAGTAAGTAGTTGGAACACGAAGGTTTACCATTGTCCCTCCTGCACGAGGCAGTACTGGCGGAGCGTGGCCCATGGCGTACAGCCGCACTAGCTGCTCCAGACCCAGCATGGCTGCTGCCATCTCCCGAGCATACTCCGGAGTCACCTGCACAATAAGAAGGTCAAATCAAAACATATATATGAAAATAGCAAGTATCAAAAGGGAGTTGGAGCATGATTATATCTCAGCAATGAACTTTGGAGGCTCGACTGTCGAGCATGGGACCTCCACCAAGCCAAGGGCTCCCTGAGCACTGACTACGTCCACCGTCCAAGAAAGTGCAGGCAAAATGGCCCCGCTCTGACAACCTGCACCTCCACCACTACCTCATCCTCCTCTTCCTCCTCCTCTTCTCCCACCTCTACCACCTCTTGCCTGCTGCTGCGCTTCCCAAGCAGCACGGATCCCAAAGCTCCTCATCAAGTACTGAGACCTGCACTCTGCGTAGTCAGCACCAGCCTGGAACAGTGGATCTAGCTGAGGGTCCGACTACGGGAACCACTCCACCTCCCCCAACGTGTATTGGCTCGTCGTTTGCACGAGAGGAGGGCGTGGTCCAGGGACCAAGAAAGCGTCCAAACCCAAGGACTAACGTGACAGCCGGTCACCTAAGTACCACTGCCAGCCATAGTGGGACTCTAAAAGCACTCTCCCCCTTGCCGCCTCTTTGCTCCTAGCAACCTATGGGACTTCAAAGCGGTCCCAGATGGGCCAGTACACCTGCAATCAAAAGCATACATCAAAATATGATTCGATTGAAGTGCATGAGGAGTGTGAATTGAGCAATCAAGTAAACATGGATACCTGGTCAAGACGTAGCTCGTCCAAATATAGTCGATAGGCATTCGAATCGCATTTCCCCTTCTTCACCCCGCGATACTCCTTCAACCAGCACAAGGCTCGAGGAAGTATCACGTTGCTGGGGCACGTGGTCGTGGGAGGATACATGTTCAACACCTCATATGTCCAAAGCTGCAAAGTTCAAGGCATGACAAAGTTAGCACAGGATATACAAAGACAAATGGAAAGCTAACTAGCAATAAAGAAAAGAGAAATTTTGAGTTATACCTCTCAGACCCGCCAGTAACCGCCGAAGCTCTTCCCCGCTCCTTGGGAAAGAGACCCCATAAAGGCGTAGCACGCCCCCAAAGCCGCACCGCCCCAGTCACGATGGGCTATCTCTCCTATGTTTCGCAAGGCAAGCAAAAAGGACAAGTGTACTTGGTTACGCCTGTTGGGAAATAGAGACGCACCGAGCATGTACAACAAGAAGCATCGTGCCATTTGCTCCTCCTCAACTCTCCTGGCTAGAGGCTCCTTCCAAAAATCCAGAAGCTGGTAGTACTGGGCATCCTCCTTCTCTGCCCTTAGCATATACCCCAGAAGAAGCCTCTGAAACTCTGCATTCCTCCCCGTCATAGCGTCACAGAGGATAGGGTCACCTCTGACCCTCAAGCCGGTGATCGCCGAGAAGTCTAATAGCATCACCGTCATCTCACCAAAGGTAAAGTGGAATGAATTGGTCGTGTCCCACCACCTCTCAACGAGAGCCCTCACCACCTGGCAATCATTACTCACCCTCATCAAGACACTCACAAACTCCCCAAGCTAGCCTCCCTCACTATCTCCCTCACCACCTCAAGGAGCCTTTCCCAAAACTTTGGTACATCGGCCGCATCGCCATAGCACGAGATTGTTATCACCTATTATAGCAAATAACAAGATTCAATAAGCAGTGATAGTATTCGAAAGCAAGGAATTGAAAGGCATGATACACTGTATTAAAATGCAAGTATTGAAACATACCTCGGCTCATCGCATGGACAAGTGCTGCTGAGGGTCTCTCAAGACCAAGGCCTCAACGTAAGTAGTCCTCTCGGGCTAGTAAGCGTCCAAAAGTGAAGGCACCACTACGTGCTGAAGAGACACGTAGGTCGCCTCATCAAAAGCTTCTCGGTTCTTGAGGACGGCCGCTACCTCGTCAACTACGGTCCTCCGAGGGACCTCCTTCTCACCCTCCACCTTAGCTCGTGGCTCCTCCGCTGACCTGGCCTCGAGCTCGGCTCGAAGATCCCTCTCACGAAGCTCAAGCAGAGCCTCCACCAACCCAGGAACACCCCGCAAAGACACAGCTAAGTCGTCAATGGTTGCCGCCTCCAAGAAATCACCCATGGTTATTGGCCGTGACGATCCAGCACCCTCGCCACTACTAGTAAAGATCGCTGACATCTCCCGCTCCTCTACTGACTCCTCCTCAACAACCAGGTCCTTCCCCAAGTCAAACCGAGGCTATCTCATGAGAGAGGCCTCTATGGCCCTCTCCCCCTCACCACCGTCCGAACCACCACCACTGTGAGCCTCCATGGCTCTCTCTTCTGAATCACCCACCACCTCCGATTGGCTTCAAGCCTCCTCCTTACTCCTCGGTGCCATTGCATCCAAACTCTCCATAACCCGATCATCACCAACCCCACCTCCATTACCATTATCACCGCCCACCGCAGCGGCTGAGGCCGCGGCCTCCTTAGCCATGGCCACCGAAATCGAGACCCTAGGGGTCTCTGAAACCTCTCCGATCACCGCGTCGCTCCCCGGAGGAGCCGGAGGCGGTGTAACCTCAACCCTTGGTGGTTGATCACCACCGGGTATCTCACCACTATCCATAATCGTGTAAAAGCAAGAGAGATAGAGAGCACCGAGAGAGAGGGAGAGCCGAGAGAGATGAGAGAGAGAGAGAGATGACTGAGAGAGATGAGAAAGAGAGAGAGACCGAGAAAGAGAGCTGAGAGAGTGAGAGAGAATGCTAAGAGAGGGAGATAGCACGAGAGTTTGAATTGGTGGGGCGTACGGTGTACGCCTCACCCCTTTATACCCCTCTCGAACCGATTCTCCTAAAAATTGATTCTGGACCGAGTTCAAAGTATAAAGCCCCGCACGGTATACTGAGGTACCACGCACGGTGTATTATTTTGATACATGGTATTTTGGGGTCCTAAACCCTATTCAAAGGATAAATTAGAATTTCACCATTCGCTCTTAGGCTCTGTGTCTATTAAAAATTGCATAACTCGTGGTTTTGGGAAAAGTAGTTGCTAACTCGAAACGCCATGTGACTATATAGAAAGCCACGTGAGCTTTTGTAACCGCGCACGGTGTTCTTTCTGATATTAATTCCGTAACTGGTTTTTGATGTTTGAGGATATGGTGTGGCATTTGATTGGACATTGCATTTCAGAAGCCTCAGAAACCGATAGATAGGAAATGAAGCATTTCATTTCATAAACCGGGGCTGCCCCGGGAATTTCATTGCATTCCGGAAAAAAAAGACAAAAAACAAAAAAACAAAAGAAAATCCTACTGCTTCCTTTCTTCTTCTTCTTCTTCATCCTCTTCAGTCACCTTCGGAGTCGGCACCATCGGAAGCATTGTTCGCGCCATTCGAACGGTCGTCCGACCCATTTGGATTGCCCTCGCTATCCTCTGAAGTGTCGTCGGACTCCCGCTTCTCCGCGAACTATTGGTCGAGTTCGTCGTCTTGGACATCGAAAGCATGGTCCTGGAGATTGGAGATGGCACAGCGAAGGGTACGGATAGTGGTGACGAGTGTGGCAATGTATTCGTTGAGACGATCAATCTCCTCTCAGAAGAAGGCCATCTCGGCCTCAAGAGCAATCACACGCGCAATAAGGCTGAAGTCCGCCATGGTAAACCTGTTCTTGAAAAAGTGAATACAACCTGTTCTTGAAAAAGTACGAAGAAAGTGAAGAGACTTGAAGAATTTTGATGGTGGTGCATGGAATGAGGGACCACCATCCTTATAAAGAAGCTCCGGCCACCGAAGAGGCTCACCTGCCATTAAGAGGCACACTTGAACAACCAATTGTCCTCGAAAATCGAGGAGTTGCATGGGAACTTGAACCCACGCACAGCGTTTTCCTACGCCGCACAGCGTTCTGACTTCCAAAATTTTAAATTATTTCTATGGGTCCCATTCGACCCACCCCCATATCGTCTTTGGGAATGACAATTTCCAGCCGATTTTGCATTAAAAATCCGATAAAATATCATGCCTTGGTCAAAAGGCTCTTTTTCGTCCTCTAAGACTCGTCGCATTTTCGTCCTTCGGGACTCGTCGTACTTTCGTCCTCCAGGACTTGTCGTATTTTCGTCCTCGGGGACTCGTCGAATTTTCGTCCTCTGGGACTCGTCACAAATTTTAGTCCCCCAAGGACTCATCTCAAATTTTCATCCTCCGGGACTCGTTGCATTTTAGTCCCCCGAGGACTCGTCTCAAATTTTAGTCCTCCAAGGACTCGTTTCAAATTTTCGTCCCCCGGGACTCGTCGCATTTTAGTCCCCCGATGACTCATCTCAAATTTTAGTCCCCCAAGAACTCGTCTCACCTTCCTTTTTAGTCGCTTTAGTCCCCCTGAGGACTTATCTCACTTTAGCCTTTCAAGGGCTCGTCTCAAAAGAGTTTACTAACACACTGCACTATGAGCACTCAATCTTCTCAAGTTCATTAGTCACTTTCGCAATTTGTCTTCCGAGACTCGCTTTGCTTGCATTGTTCCAATTGAACTACGTTGGTCTGATCCCTACATACGGGGTACATAGGCAGCTCCACGAGCGCAACCACCATAACCATTTGCATACATTTTGGTTTTCATGCATTTTGGTTTAAAGACTTTGGAGCAATGGATTGGGATGCCTATTCTTTAAGCGTCACTCATACCAACCAATGGTGGTCGAGTTCCGTTAAAGAGGGATTACTATAGACACCTAATCTAGGCCTTTAAGCTTCTTTAAATTCCCCGATGATGAAATAAAGCAAACAAAACCTTCGAGAGCTTGAATGTGGACTCCCATAGCCTGAAAAGCCTAAAAAGCCCAGAAAGCCTAAAGGCCCTGAGAGCCCAGAAAGCCCAAAAGCCCGGGGGAAGGACCTAGAATACTACACGGGTTACCTTTACACTGCACGGTGTAATAAAATATGTTACGCCGCACGAGGTCATGAGGTGCACCGCACGACATTTTAGGAAAAGTTCTGACTGGCTTAGAAAGCTGTCGGCCACGCTTATTTGAGCCACAACTCAAAGTCGGCTTGGCAGAGAATGCACTTCTAGCCATCCTAGAAGTGAACTCCCCCATTTGCATTTCCTTGGCTCTTGCTTATAAATACACCCTTCCTCTTAGAGGAAAAGGGCCATTGAACCATGAGTTCACCCCTGATTCTTGAATCTCACTCTTTTACACCCATTATTCCTCAAAATCTTGAAGAAGTTACCTTGACATTCTCTCTTTTTAAAAACATTCCAAACTTCCTCAGTTCCAAAGCTTAGTGCTCCACCAGCTTTAGGATCCCACCACTCCAAAGTTCTAAGCCCACAATCATTTCACACTCATCTACACTCATCCGTCCTTGTTCAAGCTCAAAACTGAAGGTAAAAACAAGTTTCCTTGGGTCAAGCTCAACCTTGGCCTTGAGGGGACTTTCTGCAGTCACACTTGACCTTTTGTTAAGTTCTGACTTGAAAAATTATTTTCAGAAACTAAAACATCTACTGTGACAAGCCCACTGCACCATGCGGTGTTAAAATACACCGCACGATGTAGTGTAGAACCTCATATGGCATTTTAAAAGTCTATTGTTCATATATTTTGACTGTCTTGATCATACCTGCTCATTGTTAGGTCTGTTATTATTGCTTAGATGCTACTGCAGGTGTGTTTTAGAATAAGATCATATCTTTAAAAAAGCCATGTTTTATTTTCCAAAAGAAGCTTTCTTGATCATCCTAAAGGATCCAGTGCATCAAAAGGGTTTTACAATCTATTTTTAAGTCAGAATAATAAGAAAGCTACTTTGAGTCAATGGTTTGGAGGTATGGTGTCATTCTGAAACATAATAGGAGCTACATTGAACGGTGTTCTAAAGAATATCGTACGGGTAGCTACCATATCATGCGAAATACTGAGTGGTAATAGTGACCTGGCGGTGAGCTGATACACTGCACGCTTTACCTTAGAACTGCACGTGATTTCCAGGTAAACCGTGTAGTGTTATTTGTGATCAATGCAGTTTACTATTATCTTGTCATTTCATTTCTGAACATCATCCCTTTTATCATTCACTGTACATAAGCACCACAGGCGCGCCAATGTGATATATTCAATCCCATGTCCCTCTCCCTTACTTGTTTATTAAGGGTTTAATTCCAAAAGATCTTTTAAGTTTTTCCCTTTGAAAATGTCAAGTAGAGACCGATTTTTACTGGGCAAATGGGGTACTTTTTCAATAAAATCTTCCCCGTTCGTAATGTGGCACCCGGACCCAAAGTCTTAATATTTTTGCTAGATCAAAAGCCTTTTCTTTTCAAAACAAACTCCTGGTTTCTCGGATTATCCATCTCAAAAATCTGGGTGGCGACTCTCGCGAGCATCACCGGTCGGGCAGCCCACAGCATTGCTTATACATCTCATCGGATAGTCAATGAGTAATGAATTGAAGCCTTTTGTGAAGAGAATGTAGCCAACAACCTCAAAAGCCATCCATCCAATCATAGCACAAACAAATGACTCAGCAAGGGAACAATTAAAGGAATCTCAAAACAAGATTCAAATAGCCATTCCACAAGCAACTACTAAAAACAAGGTTGGTGACAGCATAAGAAAATAAGTATGTAGAATTCAAAACAAAACCACCAGCACTGTAACGCCTCTGAATTTTGGTCAGTAAAAATTTCGTTAAATATTTGAATTTTATTTGAATTACTTATTTTTACTTTCAGTAATCCGTCGTAATTAGATTCTAGTCCTTCGGAGCCAATCGAATTAGATTTCAACCGACTACTTGGAGGAACCGAGCAACCAAACTCTCCTAGTTACTAGATGAACCTTATGAACCTTTTGAACCTTTTGCCTTTACCCATTGGTCCATAAGGTTAGGGTAATTTTTGTCCATTGGACAATAAGCTTTTCATTATAATATTTGACTAAAAGTACATGTAGTCTTTCAAAATCTTATTTTTAAAATAAAAAAGTACTTGTACTTCTTTTATCCATTAGTTATTAACCGCTAGGGAATTTATTACCCATTGGGTAATAGCTCCAATCTTCCAACAAGGTTTTGTTTAAATAATCAAGTATGGATTTTCCATGTGATTTTATGCATTAAAATATTGGAGTATATCTAAACCCTAGATTTCCTAGTACTTTGTTGAATAAAATAGTACTTGTACTTTATTATTATTTTAATGGAGAGAATCATAGCTTTTTATTTAATTGGGATACTTGGTACCACACCTATATTTAAATATAGGGCATTTGTTCACATGCTTTAAAGGACTTTGATTATTTTAATATAAAAGTTTCCTTTTAACTTTTGTCCATTGGACAATAAAAGTTAGGGAATTTATTATCTATTGGGTAAAAGGTTTAGTCTTTCAAACAAGTACTAGGGCTTAATAAACATGTCATTTTCCCAATTGCCCATGTGATGTTGTCCCAATATTTTATTAAGGTATGTACTTATGGACTTGAAAACCCTAGATTGCCTAAGTACCTTGTTATTATTTTAAATTGGGATTTTGTACCTAATTGGATTAATTTATTGGGGAGTTAACCTTCCTAGAGTACATTAGTACCCATGTATATATTACATAAGTACTTGGATGATTTAAATATTGCCTTAGTACAAATGTGCCAATTTATTAGTTTATGGAGAAAATCTTAATCTTTAAAGACTACTTTGATCTTTTGTACAAAAGTACCTATATCTTAATTGTATTCTTGCATTGTAGTACATATATATGTATATAGCTAGTACAAGAGAGAGAGAGAGAGAGAGAGAGAGAGAGAGAGAGAGAAGAGAGGGCCGAGAGGGCCGAGAGAGAGAGAGATGGGCCGAGAGGGAGAGAGAGGGAGAGAGAGAGAAGGAAGAAAGAAGAAGGGATTTGGTTGTACTCACCATGATCTTCTTACATCTTTTAAATCCTTGGGTGAATCTTCCTTCCTAGCTAAGAAACTAACCCTCCATTGTCCTCCATTGTACTTTTATGATTTGTTTAAACACCAAATCTTGTACAACTATTCTTCTTGCCCACCAAATCTTCCAAAGATCAAATCCAAGGACTAACCTAGCCATGCAAGCCTACCATCTAGCCATTGATCTTCCAAGAAAGCCTGATTTCTTGAATTAAAAAATGGGATATGGAGAGAGAGAGAGGGGCCGGCCAAGAGGAGGGAGAGGGTGAGCCTTGCCTATAAATAGAAACTCATTCCAAGCTTGAACTCACACCTTCAACCATTGCTCCGACTTCTCTCAAGAAATTCTAAGTGTTCTTGCTTCCAAAGTTCTAGTTTTCTTAAGCTTTCTTGAAGTTCTTGAGAGAAACTACCAAACCACTTCCAAAACCACCTCTAGATCTTTTATATAGTAGCTTAGTTAAGTTAGAAAGTTATTTCTAGGAAGAGAAAAGTTCATCTCTCTTCCTTTCGAAGCAATCCAGAGCCGTTACACCACCAAAACACAAAACCGACGACCAAATCTTCGTAGCCGATCACCGCCAAGAAGAACGGTAGTTATCCTTATCTACTATCCCAAGTATAAAGTAGTTTTGTACCCTAACTCTAAATATAAGTTCATTAGGAAGTAACTTTGATCATTTTATTTAAAGTAAATAAGGTTATCTTTTGTTGGAAACGTTGGAAATGCATGCATGATGTTCGTTTTTGGTGATTCAAGCATACTAGATAATATAGAATTGGATGATCTTGTTGGGTTCATTTTGAGTTTTGATAAATGCTTGTTATGTGGAAAGTCCTACACGGAGTCTATGCATGATAACATGACATGAGAACCGAGGAAGTAGAAACATGACACCTAGGGTGTGGTTAATGAAAAGGAATGTATTTCGAGGATGGAAATATTTTGAAACTATATAATGACCGGTTTTGGGTGGCATTATGTGAGTTGTGTGCGTGTGTAAAAGTAAGATTTGTGAAAAACCCAATGAGAACCCGGAGCGACGGAATCATTGTGGGGATACTCGAAAACCCGGAGCGGCGGAATCGAGGGTTTAGATTTCAAAAACCCCAAATGGGAACCTGGAGCGGCGGAACCATTGTGGGATTACTCGGGAACCCGGAGCGGCAGAACCGAGGGTTTTGAATTGTGGCTTGGTTATCCGCGGTACGGAGCCAATGCTGATGTGTGCCAATGGGAACCCGGTGCGGCGGAACCATTGTGAGGATACTCGAGAACCCGGAACGGCGGAACCGAGGTTGGGTGTGTTAAACAAATGATTTTAAAAGATGGATTGGTATGTGAAAATGTTGACACGGTATACGATGAGTCGCGTAGGAGAAACCAAAAGAATTTTGGACACCAACGATAGTTATAGCGATTGCGGATGTGTTATCGATATTGTCTTTTATAGCTGTGTATATACGTATCATGTGGAAATTGATCTTTTATTATAGCTTTGTTTGTAAGTTAAGGTCGGTGGGTAAGGATTTCCTATTGAGCGTTGTAGCTCACGGTGTTACCTTTTGGTGACCCTGACATATTATATGGGTGGCGACGCCGGTATAATGTGTCAGACTTCATAGATGAACAGGGTAAGATGACACCTTGGAGGCCTTCGATGCCGAGGAGCTTGCCAAAATGGAGGAGCAAGCGGAGTAGTAGTTAGGAGCCCTAGTCCACCCCTTGTTGAATAAATGTACCCTTTGATGTATTTATGATGTAATAATGAGCCAGACTCTCTTTATTATGTAATAAATGCCTCATTAACGTACCCAAAATTCGGGACGTTACAAGCACAACCAGACTAATATTGCCAATTTCTTACTATAAAGATAAATCACAGAAGCCAAGAAATGAAGAAAACATCAAGGTAGTTTATAATAGAGTAGCGGTGGCGGCATGGCAACAAAAAACTAGGAAGTTTACCCAGCAACGCTTCATAGCAATAGCATCCATGAAAACAAAATTAAAAGATTACCTTTCACTGCAGGCTTAAGTATCTGCCCATCTAATTTTTACTATAAAAGTTAACACCATGGTGCTGAAGAAGGGGCATAATAGGTACAATTAACCTGAAAATATGAAAGGAAACAAATTATAACTTATAAACCTCAAGTCAGAAGAACATATTAGTTAGTTGGAAAATTCTAAAATCAGCCCAATGGGCTGACGATAGTAGGTGTGTGAATGTGTATTAAAGGATATAAAAAATGCACAGAAATACGTGTTTTTCTTGTCTTTTAGTGTGTTTATCGTCAGCCCAGTTGGCTGATAATAGCAAGACCGTAGTTAGTTTAAGTTCCGCCATATGTGTACCTTACCAAAGGATTTATGGCTTTTAGTAGGCAAGCACAAAAATTTAACAGATTTTCCTTTAGTTGTAAGAGTGATAAATCATTCCAGTTTTAACAACGACAATGGCACATGGGAGAAAACATGCATAAGCTTCTAATTTACGGGTTTAGTTATTGCACAATGTAACAATTTATTAAACCATACTTACAAGTAGGACTATTAATTTCAATCGCTGAACCGGACCGAACTGGATGTTTATTTCGGTTTTCAAGTAGAACCGGTCCGGTCTAGTTTGAGGGAATACAAAATAATTGATCCGGTTCGGTTCCGGTTTGTGGGACTTACAAATCGAACCGAACTGGACCAGATTGGTATTATGCATATACATAAAAATTGTACGGGGTGGGGCTCAAACTCGAGACCCAATGTAACACCCGTTCCGAGCATGCACGTGCATCGCATATGACATTTAATTTTATGTTGCATAGGTCATGCTAATTGTTACACGTGTTGTGTTATCATTCGCATATCATTCATTAATTGTTTAGCGATACATGATTAAATTTGAGAGTTTAATTAAGTTAATTTAAAAGGGATTGGTCTTGGTAGGGAGAATGAAGGGTTAAGATGAGTTTTGACCTATTAGAACCCATACACCCAACCTCATGGGATAATTATTCCCTAATAAACCTTCTACGGTATTCTATACCATTCCACCCCTCCACCGTTTTCTTTTGTATCATGTAGAGAGAGAGAGAGAGAGAGAGAGAGAGAGAGAGAAGAAGAAGAAGAAGAAGAAGAAGAAGAAGAAGAGAAGGGAAAAAAATTCGGGAAATCTAATTGAAGGTAAACTCTATTTTATACCTAATTTATGTTTTGGGTATTGATCGATCATGTATTCCTGCATATTCATGTAGTTTAAACCCTAATCAGGTCATAGGAGAATGGATTTTGTGTAGTTAAAGTAGTTTAGAACAAAAATTGCTTGGTTTGGAATTCTGCAGAATTGGAGAATTCATGTTTACCTGATTTTGGGGAATTTTATTGAGATAGTTCGAAAGTTCTGAAATTTCTGGGAATTTTTTTGAGAGTTCCTTTATGAGTCTTATATCTACAGTAAAAATTTCAGGATCTAGTTCAAAGTATTGAGCTCTATAGAAATTTTTAACCTAGCATTACTCAAATTTGGAACTGAGCAGTCTGCACCGACACAAGTTGGAAAAACAGTCATATCTTCTAGCTCGAGACTCGAAAACACAATCCGCTTGCTTTGCTGAAAACTAGACACGTAGAGCTTTCCAACGATGCAACCCGTGTGCTTTGGTTATGCCTGAGTAATAACAGATTTGCTGTTAAAGTTGACCCAAAATCTGTCTCTGCACCAGTTTTAGTATTTGTTAAGTTATAATCGCGAGGCCGTAGTAAGGTTACCTGAACTCTATTTTTTATGAATGACCTGTCGATTCGAAGAGGAAGAAGTTTACTTTTCAATGGTTAAAGTTTCATTCTTCAATTCACGATTATGTTTCAGATACGGTCAAAACAATACATGTTGGTCATGGTCTAAGTCTTATTCTTGGAATTCTTGTATCAAATCTCATTGAATCATCTTTGGAGCATTGAAGCACATCACTCATCATTTTTATTGCATTGGTCTCATGCAGTATCATACTAGGGATGGAGATTAAAAAGAAGATCATATGCTAGACTTATTGATGCATTTTACTTGCATTTTATCATGAGTCGGAGTATGAAATATACTAAGTATAGTGTCATTCATATTCTAGGATCGGGAGACGAGTCTCCACCTCAAAGTTGAGAAGGGGGCCTTTCGCTTTTGTCTTTTGGATCTCTAAGGTGAGTGTGCTATTTCATTGAAGTGGCTAGCTAAAAATAAACTTATACTTTTTTTGCTAATGTTTGATGAATTTTTGATAGTTGTGGATATGGATCAAGTTGCTTGAAACATGATTTTATTTCAAGAGCATGCCATAGTTGTATTGTTGGTTGGAATTGTTTTCTTCTTGATGTACACAAGAAGGGTATAAATTGTCTGTTTGTCGTACACAAACAGGGTATAAATTGTTGGAAGTACCCTGTTCACAGGGTCACGGTACCATCATAACTCCTAGTTGCGAGGGAAGCAACCCTATGGTTTCTTGAAATATTGTTGCTTACTTAATGGTTTGAGAAAAATAGTATGTTTCTTGCTAAATATAATTAGAAGCATTACTCGATCCATGTTTGCTCGTGTAAACTGTTTTATGCTTTCCGCTTGAATGAAGTAGTAACACTCACAATCCTTTCAGATAACTGAAGTAGAGTTTTGGTCCACTACTGGTCGACAGGCTGTAGGAGTGGAGATGAGGGACGACTTGGTGTCCTTCTGACGTAGTGCATGTTATGAAACACATTTTTGGGGAGTTGTTGTAGTTTTTGTGGATGTGAACTCATCTTGTAAAGTTCTCTTGTAAATTTTATTTTGGAAGCCGGTTGTAATCTACTTAGTCGACGTTGTCTTGTGTTTATAAAATGAATTTTATTAAGGTTGATATTTAGCTTTTATTGAGACAGATTATGTTAATCCTTCTAGAGCGGGTCGTTACACCCAAGGCTTATCCCGGCCTCAGCTTACCACTGAGCTACGCATCCGTTTGGTATAATTATTATATTTAATATATACATAAATGGTATTCTTATACAAGATATTAAGAATCAAATATCCCAGACTGGTGCTTTGGTAAGTTTTGGTACGATATGCTATCGTTTTGGTATGATATGATATGGTACCATATGGGTGTTTTGGTACAGCATTGTACTGTTTGGGTGCTTTGGTATGTTTTGGTATGGTATGGTATGGTACTATTTTGGTACGGTATGGTATCGTATGGGTTTTTTGGTATGGTATTGTATTGTACTGTATGGGTGGTTTGGTACGATATGGTACCGTTTTGGTATGGTATGGTACCCTATGGGTGTTTTTGTACGATATTATACCGTATGGGTGCTTTCATACGTTTTGGTAAGGTATGGTATTGTATTGATATGGTAATGTACCATATGGGTGATTTGGTACGATATTGTACCATGTGGGTGTTTTGGTGTGGTATGGTACCGTTTTGGTATGTCTTCTAATTGGCCAGACTTATTTTATATTGTTCATGTTAACTAGCCCTGTTAGTGAGAAGATCACTTGCATGTTGTAATTACTATCCAAAGACTTGGTTTTGATGATGCCTTAGGTTTCTCGAAAGGGCCAACCATTAAAGACATAAATATCGAGGTTTTTTTTTTTTATGTCTGTTTGTCTAATTGTTTGCCCCTACGATTAGATCAAATTTTGCGATGATAATTATATTCAAGTTTTATTATTTTTTATCATCGCCCTAAAGCAGATGAATATTTGTTAATCGTGAGCTTTTCCTTTATGTTGTTATAGTGAATGCACCTTCTATATCTGCCAATTTGAACAATATTCCAATTCTTATGGGTTCCAATTTTAAAAAATGGAAAGAGCTTGTTACATTCGTTCTTGGGTGCCCTAAGGCCAAGGGAATTACAGATGCTGGGATTTCATAGACAACTGTGCAACAGAAATATGATAAAGGTGTTCCCTATTTCTTTTGCAAAAAGGCTGTTGGTTATGTGAAGAATGACGGTCCCAAATATCACAAGTGGCTCGCAAAGAAAGGTAATCAATTTAGTTTTGTTTGCTATGAATTTGATTAGTTGAAGTACCACTCAACACTTGGTGGATAGTTACGGATGCAACTATCCACATA
This sequence comes from Rhododendron ovatum, assembly GCA_019656835.1. Lineage (NCBI taxonomy): Eukaryota > Viridiplantae > Streptophyta > Magnoliopsida > Ericales > Ericaceae > Rhododendron > Rhododendron ovatum. The sequence continues at coordinate 23,493,600 of CM033798.1, forward strand.
AGTGTGTCCATGCAAGCTTGTTTAAAGAGTCGAACATCCAATGATGCCGAAAGGTTCATTTGGGAGATGGCAATAAAGTTCATGTTGATGCAATTAGAGTCTATAGACTTAAATTAGAATATGGTTTTTATTTGAATTTGGATAAGACTGTTTACGTACCGTCATTTAGACGGGATTTGATTTATGTTTCCTATTTGGACAAATCTGGTTATACTTGTTTATTTGGTAACGGAGATTTTAGTCTTTTTCAAAATTCAAATATTATTTGGTACTGAATCTCTAGTTGATAGTCTATATAGGTTAGACTTGGATGCCTCTCACTTAAACTTTAATGAAACTTTTGCATGTTGACAAATATGGTACGAAGTGAAAATTTATTAATGAAAACTCCTCTGTATTATGACACAAGCGTTTGGGAAGTATCTTGAGAGAGAGAATTGAAAGGATTGTGTCGAGTGGAATTCTTAATCCTCTTGATTTTTCAGATTTTAAAATCTGTGTTGAATGCATAAAGGGAAAGCAAACAAACATAAGGAAATTTAGTGCCAAAAGGAGTTTAGATGTTTTAGAAGTGATACATACAGATATTTGTGGTCCATTTCCTACGACTTCTTGGAAAGGTCAACGGTATTTTATTACTTTTACAGATGACTATTCTCGTCATAGGCGACGTATTTGATACATGAAAAAACACAAGCGCTGGATGTTTTTAAGGCCTATAAAGCAGAAGTTGAAAATTAACTTAATAAGAAAATTAAGGTTGTTTAGATCTGATCATGGTAGATATGACGGATCAAGCGAACAACTTTGACCGCATCGTTTCGTGTCAAAAATAAATGTATAAAAGCTTAGAGTTAACTACTACTCCGTAAAATAGTGGTCAAAATCGAGTGTCCATCCGCAGGGATAGATTGGCTAAGTTACTATAATTGCAATCAACTTCTAGATTAATTCGGAAAAGATTGATTGATTGGTTTGTTTTGAAGAGCTAATTAAACTAAAGAGCAATTTAATTAAAAGGTTTAGAAATGATGAAGGAAAATATCTAGGGTTTCAAATCCACCCCCAACCGCGTAACAACAATATGCATATGCTAGGTTTATTTATTCAAATCAAAAGGGATTATCGCTAGGGCCCCGACTGACCTCTTTGGTCATCGGTCAAACAACCCCTACATGGGTCCCAACCGCCCTCAGGCCGGTCGACCACTACCTTAAACTCCCAGAGGCGAGGTGTCACTGTATACTACTCCCTCCGTCCCAAATTGCTTGTCCCTCTTTCCATTTTTGGACGTCTCAAAATGAATGTCCCATTTCTAAAAACATCCATCAAAACATGGTCACTTTCCAGTTTTACCCTTAAAAAGCACTTTTCCATCTCAATTGGCATGTCCATTATCTTTTATTTTATAACGGTTTTCATGATTTTGAAAATTTTGTATAATAAAACTAATTGATATCTATCAAACAAGATTCATATTACATATATTTTAAGTTTCATATAAAAGTTAGACACATAAAATTGACCTCGATAATATTGACTGGGACTCAGGAACAAAACAAAAAAGACAAGACAAAGTTTTCACATCTCTTAATAAGTTGGATTCTCCAAAAGGGGCGAGCAATTTGGGATTGAGGGAGTATTATTTGTAATTAAAGTTGTGGATTGTCAATTTGCTGTTAAGTATACTACTTGTCATTTCTTTTATGGAGATTAAATTAAATGGTTGAACTTATTTGACTTACGGCCCCCGTAATGCATGAACCCTAAATTAGAAACCTCCTAGAACTGGTCAATTAAACCCATAAAAATGATTCATAAGCACATAGTAATTTCTTACCCCAAAGGAAAATCACCATTTGTAGAGAAGCATCTGCAGAGAAGTAGGTCTCATACTCACCTAGATATGCATGAACTTAAATCTACCTAGAAATGGAAGAACTCATACAAACTTTTGTATATTCAGAGCATATCTGCTTTGAAGTATAATAACAAGAAATCAATTTCACATCGGTAAATCCCCAATTTCATATCAACATGAGACTCTAATTTCTTATGGTTTGACCAATTTGTAGTGTGGAAAACTAAAGTTTGGGGAGGAGCATATAGAGAGAGAGAGAGAGAGAGACCTTGGTGGTTGGTGGGTTTGGCACCAGTGGTTGCGAAGGGTTACGACTGGGAGAGGCCATTTTCTCGAAGGGGTGCGCCGGTGGTCACCGGAGGTGGTGGTGGGTGCTACTAGTAGTGGTGGTGGTAGTCACTATCGGTGGGTGGGTCGGTGGTGGTCGGCGATCGTTCCTCCTCCTTCTCTTCCTCCTCCTCCTCCTCCTCCTCTCTCTTTCTCTCTCTCTCTCTCTCTCTCTCTCTCTCTCTCTCTCCGCCGAATCTGCCATATGTATGTGCATGTGGGTTGTATGAGAGAGAGGGGGAAGGGAACCTAATATGGCTACGTGGTAGCATGTGGTCCACATGTGGCCCTCACGGCAAAATTACAATTATGGGTAGCTAAGCAAAACTGAATGGGTAGCAATTGAGGGGTACAATTGGAAAAATTGAGCCAAAAACTGTCATTCGAAAAACCAATCCTTTTTATTAAGGAAGGAGGAGGACATAAACATACAAATGAAACAAAAGCCCAATTAATACAATACAATAAAACAAAAGGAATACTAGATTGAATCCGATGGGGAAATCTTGTTGGTTTTCTTAGTCTCCAGGTAATCTATTCATAGGGTGGAAAATGTGGAGGTTTATCAGCTTCAGTTCAAAAGACTCTCATGGGTGAAGATGGAGAGCATTGGGGATAGAACATTGTTTGTGGGGATCGACTAATTGGTGTATGTCAGTAAATGCAAGCAAAATCGGATGCAGGGTAGATTGCATATATTTTAGCAATCAAACAGTATGTTGATGAGTAACGGAGAGAGGAAGCATCTCACCTACTTGGAAAAACTAACTATGATTCTAGTCAAGTACAAAAGCTCCATTGAGATGAACCTATAGCCAAAGCAAGCCACAATAAAGAGTATAATTCAAGCTAGGTGTTCTTGACTTGGGAATTTGAAGTTTTAATTTCTTTACTTTTAATCTAATAGGAAACTAACTAACAAAGTGCGAGAAAAATAAATTACTTGCATTGAATGGAAGGAGATGGTAAAAAATAACTAACTAACTAACTACTTGGAGTAGTTCTTCTACCTAGATAGGATAGGATAGGATGATATTAAACTAAAAAATAAAAGCCATGAGAGGCTTGAACTAGATTCGAAGATATGTAATGGCTTGCTGTGAGCTTTTGGTCGTGGACCTCTTCAAAAATGCACCAATTAAGTCTTTGGCTTTGTTTGGTTGAAAGTTTAGTTTAGTTTAGTTTTAGTAGTGTGTGGAGAGAGAAATAGAGTAATGATTGAAGCTATGGGTAATGATTGGAAAGAGATAGAGAGAGATAAAAAAGTAATAATTGGAGAAATAGAGTAATGATTGGAGAAAAAAATAGGATAATAATTGAAAACTAAATTAAAACTAAAACTAAAAGGTTAAGTATTTAGGGGGTGTTCCACTTTCCAAAAAAAAAATACTTTTTGAAAAAAGAAGGTAATTTCAAACTTAAAAATCATGTGTTTATGCAAATAATTTTCCTACCAATATGAATCTTGTTTGATAGATCTCATTAAAATCTTTTAAATGGTGCAAAAAAATGGAAAAAATATTTTTCATTTCTATTATATTTGAGTTTGAATGTAACGCCCCGAATTTTGGAAACATTAAATAGACAATTTTATTGAATATCTAAATAGAGTCTGGCTCATTATTATATCATAACCTCCATGAGAGTACTTTTATTACAAAAGGGAGGGAAACTAGGATTCCTAACTATAACTCTGTCTGCTCCTTCATCCTAACCAGCTCTTCAACTCCAAAGGCCTCCAAGGTGTACAGCTCACCTTGATCATTTATAAAGTCTAACACATTATACCAGCATCGCCACCAGTATAATATGTCAAGGTCACCAAAGGTAACACCATAAGCTACAAGAGCTCAATAGAATAATCCATACCCACTAACTCTTAACTTACAAGCAGTAGATCACAAAAGTAACGATTTCCACATAGTATATGCATATCTAACTGAAACAGTTAATAATGACACATCTACATTCATTATATAACTATCGTTGGTGTCCATGATTTCTGAGTTTCTCCTACGCGTTATTTTGTAGACCGTGTCACTGGTTTCACCTTTCATTTACCAAATCAATATTTTCAAAATTGTTTTAACACACCCAACCTCGGTTCCGCCGTTCCAGTCTGCTGGGTATCCTCACAATGGTTCCTCCGCACTGGATTCCCACTGACACACAAAAACATGGCATTGGCTCCCCTCCACGGATAACCAATCCACAATTCAAAACCCTCAGTTCCGCCGCTCTGGGTTCCTGGCCATGTGGGTTTTCGAAAATCATTAAACCAATTGTGTTGACTCCTCTCCGCGGATAACCAAACCACAATTCATCCCTCGGTTCCGTTGCTCCGGGTTCCCGAGTATACCACAATGGTTCCGCCGCTCCGAGTTCCCATTTGATTTTTCGAAAATACTTTACACACGCACTCCTCACAATGGGCTACCAAATACTGCCACATTGCAGTTTCCAAAACAATTCTCTTTTGCAAATCACATCATTCCATTAACCACACCCTAGGTTCATGTTTCTACTTTCTCAATTTTTGTATCTCGTTTTCATACAACGACTCCGCGGTAGTACTTTTCACATACGTAATCATAAATCATTTATTGTAATCTTGAAACTAAACTAGTAAGATCATCCAACTCTATATTACTTATCATGCTTAATTCACAACTTAAAGCATAACGCCACATGTACGGACGCATTTGGAGTGGAAACCACTTATGCTTTACAACCAGACAAGTAATACAAGCAATTCATGTATACATGCTCATAATCATCCTAAAAATCAAAATACGAATACTTTTAATTAAATGTTAAACTCTTATCTTTCGAAATCCGTTCTTTCTTCCTTTGTGAAAAATTCTAAACAACATATGTTTATTAGAGTAAAAGTTGATTGTTCCAGCATGTTCATATTTCCATTAACAAAAATAGGTTCGTTAACTATCATGTATTCCAACATCGTAAGCATTAAACAACTTTATATACTTAGAGAAAACAGTTAGCGATAGTCTACGTATACTTAGAGATAATGGTGACGAAAAAATCTACCATTCTTCTTGGCGATAGGGCAGTTACGGAAAAAAGTAAGTACATCGGACGGAGTAACTTTCTACGGTAAGTTTCCGTTAGCTTCGAAAGAGAAAGGTTTCTCTCGAAACTAGTTCTTGACTATACTACTAAACTTTTATGGATCGAAGGGTGGTTGAGTGACGGTTTAGTGGCGGCCTAGGATGAGTTTCTTGAAGAACTTAGGGGGAACTCAAGAATAAGGAAAAACAAAGTAAGAACACAAGGATTCTAGAGAGAGAAGTTGAAGGTTGAAGGTGTGAGTTGCACGCTTGGACAAGGGTCCTATTTATAGGAAAAAATGAAGCTTCTCTCTCTCCCTCCCTTGGCCGAAATCTCTCTCTCTCTTTTTCCCATGGATTTGCCTCATTGTGTAGTCAAATCACATCAAAGCATGTCATGCCTTGTCATCCAATTTTTTGTCCAAAATCTAGGTTATTATAAAGGGTTTTTAAGTCTATTCTTGTACTAGGAATGGCTTGCTTGGAAGAAAGAACAAAAAAAAAAAACGTCTAGAATAGGTCGCCATGTGGTACGTAGGTTAAGTGTGGAGTTTGGTTTGATTTGGCTAGCCAAATCTTATGTGTACTTTTTGGATTTTGGCAAGACTTAGTTCTATTACCCAAGGGATAAACTTTTTCCTAGCAATTATTGTCCAAAGGGTAAAGAGATAATGATGATAGGTATGGCCTTGAAATGACAAATCACGAAAGGTTTTTGGCTTGTCTTGTCCTAGAATGGGTTGCTTGCAAGAAAGAACAAAAAGAAAGTCTAGAAATGAGTTGTCAAAAGTACTATGTATATATAGACATATATAGGCATGCTTAAAATAGCCTAAAAGGTACATATGTACCCATATTTATGTATATATAAGTACATAGGAAATCTAGGAAAGTGACTTTGGTGGATAACTTAGATTTAGGCCTATTAGTCAAAAGGGTGGCATTTAAGTTAGCTTCTTTTGAAAGTAAGGCGATAGGATTTGGTTTTAACTTGTCTAGTCAAATATATATATATATATATATATATACATACACACACACACACACACACACACACACACACTGGCAAGTTTTGTTTTATTAACCAAGGGATAAAATTTTTTCTAACATTTATTATCTAATGGGTAGAGGGATAATAACGTAGAATAAGGTTTGAAATAACAAGTCATGGAATATAATATGATTACTTCTTAAGGTCCAATGGTTCAATTAGAGTTTGAAGGGGTTCACAATGCTCAAACATAGTCAAAAAGGTTCATCAATGGTTAGGAGATTGTAATTAGGTGAATTGGTAGTTTGGTTCTTCCAACTAATCGGTTAAAAACTAACTCTACTTACCACGTAGGATTTATAGTTAAGAAATATAAATTTTAAGGACTAAAATTTAATTATGACTGTTTATTGAAATTTAAAAGGAATTTTAAAAATAAAATTCAAATATTTAGTTAAAATTTTAATTTACCAAAAAATCAAGATCGTTACATTGAAATTACCTTCTTTTTTTAAAAAGTTCTTTTTTTGAAAAGTATTTCTATGGGATGAGAGTTTAAAATTTGAAAAATTGAAATATTTTTTGGAGTTTAAAAATATCTCAACCAACTCCCATAGAGAACATGGGATCCCAAGCCCTCTGTAGGAAATAAACTTATCCCACAAAAATAGGCATCTCGGGCCGGCCTCACCCCAGCCGAAATACAGTAAATAAATTAATTAATTAACATGACATTAATTAGGCTCCGTTTCAGAATACCTTCTTAAAAAATAAGTACTTATTTCATATTTTCAAACTCAAAAATAATGTAAATGAAAATTAATTTTTCAATTTTTTTGCACCGTATAAAAGATCTCAATGAGATCTATCAAACAAAATCTATATTTATAAAAAAATTATTTGCGTAAGCACATAATTTTTTAATTTAAAATTATCTTCTTAAAAAATAAATACTTATTTCCCTCTCGGAAACGGGGCCTTAATTAATTACACACATGTGATAATTAGGGTCGGCCCATATAGGGTCGGCCCAAATATGGCCCAAACAGAAACCAAACTGCAAATTGCCTTTTCTGTGAACTCTGTTTGTAGTTAGGTCATAGGTGTTGTTAGATCAACACGAAAAGGAATAAAACCTACATGTGCTTAGTTACGTACGCTCTATGTGACTCTACATTTACGAACACAGTGAAACCAAGTGTTTTTCAATTTCTTGCATCCGTCTTCTGTTTGATATTAGGGACTTGATAGGATAAATAAAAAATAAAATATAAAAGTGTTGAGGAAAGAGAATGGACAGTTCGGATTCATTGGATACATGAAAAAAGAAACATGAAAGTGTCTAGGAAATAGAATGAACGCTTCGAATTCACGTTCTTGAAGGCGAGATTTGCTCGACTATTCAGTTCCATTTTCAGGTTGAAGTTTTGTATATCAGAGCTTTTCCCCCTCTCCCCACTTCTGACCTACCAATAGAGTGTTTTGCCCACATTGATAGCAAATATAACCATATTCCTCGTCCCAGCTGTCCAGAAGCCTGTGACGCGAACAAATCCTCGGTAGTGACGACTTGGCACCCTATCAAATAGGTGAGAAATCCATGGAGGTCCACTGCAGACATGGGCCGAACTGGGCTGGGCCAGCTTCAGGCCGGTTATACACTCTATAGTCCTTTCCGGCCCAATGCCAGGCTTCAAATAGTGCAAATGCAGGATTATCCTCAAGCACAATAGGCAGCAAACTTTATAATTCCTAATTCCCATATATGACATTAATGAATTATTCACCTAGTCTACAATCTGTGGTAGAACCGTAGAGGGACTCGCATCTGTGCCCATTGGACATTCAAAACACTTGAAGAAGCATAGAAGATAAACATTTTGCGTACTTAATTTGGAGCTGACCTACCAAGTACGCTAGGCAGTGAATTCACTATATGGTATGCAGACTACAACCACTCTATACATAAAATGCTTTATGTTAGCTGACATAGCTGCACTCGACAGAGTCTGTGTAGTGCAATCTGCTATTAAAAATGAATAAAAGGGAAGGAAAAAGAAGAGCTATACGGTCATAAGGTATCCAACTGTTTTGTTACGCCGGAGCCCATTTCATTCTAGTCACTATGTGTACCATTCCATCCCAACAGATGAATCAGTTTTCATTCTCTCAGGTTGTAGCATCATATAGATGTATTCGGGCTTCACATTCAAAGAAGTATCAGAGTCAAAATTATGAATTCCTTCGTAAGAAAAATGAAATCAAACTTAATAATGGCATTATGGTGTTTCAATTACAAAATCATGCCTTTGACATAAACTACAAAGATAAGAATCAGCATAAATCTGCCTTCCAAGAATAGTTTCATATGCCAAAGAGAAGGGGAAATTCCATCTAAGAAACAACATAAAGAAAACAAAACGCAGTTTTTTACAATTACAAAGAAGCCCACATACTTGGCAAGCTCAAGCAAATACCTCATAAAATTTCTCAATGACGAGCAAACCTGAATCGATTGACTCCAAGGGATCCTTACGAAGCCGGTGTCTCAAGCAGTTGGGAATGACAGTTGCAATATCCTCTGTCGTTACTTCGCCTCTCCCTTTTAGAGCTGCCAAAGCTTTTGCCGCCCTATTTGTCACAATATCACCTCTCAGTCCATCAACATTCAGCTCGGCACAAACCTTGGAGATTTTTACGCGGAGCTCATGATCAATATTAACAGAAGGAAGAGAACTCCTAGCAGAAGCAATTTGCTGCTGGAGCTTCTCTTGCTCCGCGTTATAAGACTCTCTGAATTCCTTAGGGTTCCTATCAAACCTAGCTCTCTCCTCCACAATTTTCACTCTCAACTCCGCATCCCTCACTGTGCCAACTTGTGCATGCATCCCAAATCGATCAAGTAACTGTGGCCTAAGTTCGCCTTCTTCCGGATTTCCTGATCCAATTAGAATAAACCTAGCGGGATGTGAAATTGAAATTCCTTCCCTTTCAACAGTATTCCATCCGGAGGCAGCAGAATCCAAAAGAACGTCCACCAAGTGATCGTCCAAAAGGTTGACTTCATCCACATATAGAATTCCTCTATTGGCTTTGGCAAGAAGGCCAGGCTCAAATGCCTTGACACCTTCCGTAAGGGCTTTTTCTATGTCAATTGTTCCACAAACTCTATCTTCCGTAGCACCCAATGGCAAATCAACCATGGTGATTTTGGTCATTATGACGGGAAGTTCCTCACCTCTCACAACTTTTTCTCTTACTTCCATGCCCATGGATTCTGGATCTTCCGGATCAGAGTTAAATGGGTCTCCGGAAACTACTGTGATTTCAGGAAGTAAATCAACCAAAGACCTAACAGTCGTGGATTTCCCCGTTCCTCTGTCACCCATAATCATGACACCCCCTATCTTGGGATCAATCACATTTAGCAGGAGGCATAGTTTCATCTCATCTTGTCCTACTATAGCAGAGAATGGATACACCGGCCTCTGACTTTTCATAGAGGCAATCTTCCTGGCCTGAGAGAATTGACAAAGGTTCTCAAATCACTATTACAATAAACTAAACCATCGAGTCAATATTCTCTGATGATGTTGCTCAAAAAAAAAAAAAATTCTCTGACCATTTTGTTAAAAAAATCCTTTCTGGTGAATGCAAACTTGCTAGTATATGCTGAAATGCTGTTGTGAGGTGTCTTGTTCTATAGTTCTCGGAGTTAATGTGTAGCCTTTCACAAAAGTGGAGGGGGAGGCTCAAATAGTAGTAGATCTGCTCTCCTCTCAGCTGTGGAAGTCATACATTGCCGAACACGTTTTTCATGTGATTATTTTTGTGTTGCATGATCGATTGTTTAATGTTTGGCTTTATCGTTTGTATGGATTGAAATCATCTTGTTATCGCATAGCACGCCCCAAAATATGAGATGCTTGTAACAATGTTTTCATCATGTTTCATCGCTTCAAGATGGAAGACCAGAAGGAAAAAAAAAAAGAAGCAATCAGAAGACATTATCATCAAACATCTGACGTGCATCTCAAACGCGCCATCTCCACCCAAACAAATGCACAAGTTCTTACATGTACATGGAGGCAGAGCCCAGCTCATTGCTTCTGTGCTTTTTAGTATACAAGTTTATTGGTCATTCATCTTTATCTTGCCCCAAAAGATCATAAAGGAAATTGAAAGTATGCTTAGTGCTTTTTTGTGGAAAGGTTTGGAATTGAAGTCTTGTGGTGCTAAAGTGGCTTGATCTGCTCTGTGTGTCCCTAAGAAAGAAGGTGGCCTGGGCTTTAAAAGAATCAGGGAATGGAATAAGGCCTCTATGCTTAGGCATATGTGGGCTTTATGCAAGAAGGAGGATATTCTCTGGGTTAGGTGGGTGCATGCTTATGTTATAAAACATAGTTGTTTCTGGTCCATGAAGCTTCCTAATGACTCCTCTTGGACTGTTAGGAAAAATTTTGGGCTTAGGAGTGTTGGCCATGAGTTCATTAAAGCACAAGTAGGGAATGGATCCAATACCTTCTTATGGTTTGATAACTGGCATACCCTTGGGCCCTTGTATCAGTTTTTTGGGTATAGAGTGAATGCTGCTTTTGGAAGGTCCCTTTATGTAAAAGCTGACTGTATTATCTGTAATGGTGATTGGCGATGGCCTAGTGCTAGAAGTTCTCTGGTTAGGGATATTGTTGATGGGACTGCCCATGATCTTGTTCCTCATGTTGATAGGGAGGATATTGTTGTTTGGCTTTTGAACTCTACTCGAAATTTTCTGCTAAATCTGCCTGGGCTGAACTTAGGTCGCATGCTCCTGAGGTGGGCTGGTCCTATTTGGTTTGGCATAAGTACTCAATACCTCGTTGGTCATTTATTCAGTGGGTGGCTTTTCTGGGTCGTTTGTCAACAAAGGATAGGTTACATGCTTGGGGGCTGCAGGCTGATTCAAGTTGTATTTTATGTCATGGAGGACAGAAATCTCATTCCCACTTGTTCTTTGAATGTCCCTTTTCTGCTTTGGTCTGGCTGCAGGTTAGGGAGAAGTGTGAGTTGCCCTTTCATGGCTGGGATTTGGCCTCTGAAATCCAGTGGGGGGGTGTTGAATTGTCAATCCACGTCGATTCAAGCAACCACATTCAAGCTTTGTTTGTCTACGTCGATTTACTATCTTTGGAGAAAGGAATTCCAAAATCTTTCGCCAAGTTGGCAATGATTCTTCCTAAGTTGTGGCTTTGATCATGGGAGAAATCAGGGCATGTGCATGCTCTTGGAGGAGGATGGTAAAGTCACCTGGCAATTCCAGATTTTGTGCTAGATGGGGGTTCCCAGAGTCTGTTTTTTAATTCTGCTTAAGTTTTGGTCCTTTGTATAGTAGTTTGGCCAGGTTGAACTTTGTTTGGTGATTGTTTTGGTTGTATTTGTTCCTGAGTTCTCAAGGCCATCTCCTTGAGTGTTGGGCTTAGTCCCTTTATAAAATTGACTGGTTCCACAAAAAAAAAAAAAAAAGTTCTTTACATGTAAAACACCATTAACCAAATCAACTACAAATTGTATGATTATAGCTAAAATAATAGCATCATATAAAGAAGATTCAGACCTTTTCTTGGGCAGGACTGATCTCTGTGGCGACATTAGTAATAGAAATGCGGAAACGAGACCTCCCTTTCTTCCCTGTAACTGCAATCCCTTTATAGAACTTCCTTCCGCCACTCTGCCCTAAATTCACAATTTTCTTTTAGCAATACGAAATTTCGCTAAACACCCATATCTTATCCGCATGTCTAGCCTCAAAATACCAATTCAAACAATCCAACAATGATAATCCATTAAATTGACAGATACTACACTTGATCTTAGCCAAAAGGCCGAGAAAGGATTTTGGGTGGTGAGGAGGTCACTGATAATCCATTACCACCCGGGATGGTAGCCTAGTGGCTCATGGCTCACTCCCACAGGGTTTGGGTGGCCAGGAAGGTCACAGGTTCGAGTCATGCTAACGATGCCCTCTCAAACTTGGTCCTCATGATAAGTCCGGCTGTGGTCCACTAGCCCTTGGTGGGGCGGTAGTTGCTATGGCTCTTTGGTCCTTCCGCGGCCCATCGCGGGACTGGAGTCCCTATGGTCACGTCTGGGAGAGGGTTGCTATGCCCCGGTCGTCCCCTCCTCCACTCTTTTTGAGTAGCGGGAAAACAAAACAATGATAATCCATTTGGAAACGAAGAACTATACATGAACTAGGTATCGGCCAATGGCCATATAACTCCCCAAATCCAAATTCACTATTTCCCTTAGGCAGTTGGGAATTCTGCTAAAAACCCACGTCTTATCCTTATTACTAACCTCATAAAAACAAATCAACAACGAAATTTTAGCAAGGAAAATATAAAAACGAACTGGGTCTGGGACGTATTTTCTCCCCAAACCAAAATTAGAAAGAAAGAGTATTGAACTGTTGCGTCTACAATCATACCTGGGGTTGGGGAGAGAGAGTGAACGAGGGACTTAGGAGAGGGAGAAGAAAGAGAGGCCCAGATCGCGGCTGCGGAAGAAGAAGAAGTTGCTAGAAAACCAGCCATTGCCCAAGCACGTTTTGCGGAGTGAGAGATTTTTTTGGGTTACAGAGTGTGTGCTCCTGGAGGTTCACATCTGAACAAGGTGTATTGGTTTCGACTGTGGGGTGGGGTTGTTTGGTGTGGATAAGATGATAGATTCCCAATCGACCCTCCGGAACTTCTTTTTTAAGCGATCATACTCTCCCTCGTTTTGGTTCGATGGTCACAGTGTCAGGTCAGTTTCTGCATATATTTTACTAATAATTTTTTAGTTTGGTCAAAACAGGCCATCAATACGAGAATTAAGAATTCAGAAAAAAAAAATTACAAATTCAGAAAAAAAAATATTTTTTTTTATGATTTAAACCCAAAAATCAAGCAATGATCAATTGTATTGGAGCAAACTTGCCAATCAATTGGACTAACTGAAGTTTTCTTTTTTTTCCTCTCGTCGTTTGTCCCTTAATTTGAAGGTTCTAGTGGTGAACCATACTATATGCACCGTGATGTATTTAAATTGAAGAGGGGTCAGAAATGTAGACAAGTGTGATAAACAATGGAACACATCTACAGGAGAATTCGTTAAACTATCCACAATTTAGAGCATCTTTGATGGCCTCGCTCCATTTGAAAATTTGGACAAAATGCCGAAGAGGAGCGCCCAAATTCAGTTTTCAACAATGTGGAGGCTTCGGTTATGGCCTCGGAAAACAGACTACCGATAACCGATGTCTCATAGTAGGTACGATCAGTAGTCTTGTACAGTTGAGCCCCTGTAATTATACTTATACTCTCCGGCTTGGTATCAATCCTCCTGTTAGCGCTTCGGTTAGTCACTGAGGCACACATTCCGTTAGATCTATGGAAGGAATGAAGCCTATCAAGAGGGGACCAAGGGCGTTACGTGGCATATAGGGTTACCTAGGGCGGACTTGGCTATGTGCTCCGTAACCACCTTATTCGGTACGTCATTTGTGATGACACCCGAGGAGGTTACCCGAGCGTACCCTTCACGCGCCAGCTTGGAGTCCAAGTAAACCTAGGTCTATAAATACAAAGGGATCCTAGCTTAAAGAGGTATGCTGTCTATCCCTAACCCTAGATCTATATACCCTTCTGAGATCTAACTTGATCGTCGGAGGGTCACTGGGCTATCCTAGCCCTAGTGACTTGTTGCAGGTTCAGAGGCGGGTGAACGGAACAACGGAAGAGAAGTACTGATTCAGGCAAAGGTCCCTCCAAATCTGAACCCCTACAATTGGCGACTCTGCTGGGGACCTAGCCATCAATCCAACATCCTCTCCTCTTTTCCTTCTTCTGCTCCATTCGGCGATTCTTGGATCAAACATGGTCGAGATCGATGACGCTCACCACGGCGGAACCGCCCACGGGCTCGGTTCCCTCGTGGATCACAGCCCGGCCTCCGGCGGAGCAACCGCCCTGGGAAAAACCCACGTGTCCATCGAAATCGGCGCCGGAGCGCCAGAAGCAGGCCCATCTTCCGAGCTCCACTCCTACATCTGCCATCTCGAGCGGAAGATCGACGATCTCACGACGGTGATGGAGCGCGATAGACACGTCAGAGATGAGTTGGCTGAGATTAAACACCTCCTCCGAATCTCCCCGTCTCATTCCTCCGGAAGTCGCGGCGGAAGAAAGGACCGTCGCACATCCCCTCGCAGTCATGAAGCCGGCCACCTGCTAGAGCATAGATCTCGCCCTTCCGCCAAAGATCGTCTCGAGTCACCTAGAGCAGCGAACACTCGAGCCGCGAGAGACACATCGCACAGAGACCATTCCCGCTCCCCCGTGCAACTTCGAAGGAGACCATCGGCCTTCGAAAGGCTCGGTGCTGAGAGCGTCTCTGCCTCCTCCACTCACTCGGTCCAGATGGGCAAGGCAGGCCGGGAATCTACCCCTAGCCTCACAAGGGCAGCCAGGGGAGATGACAGCCTTGTGGAGATCCAGACCAGGGGATACCGCGAGCGCCTAAAGGGCCCCAGAGCAAGAAGCCCCATCGTCATAAACCCCGCCGGTGCACACAGCAGGAGCCCCATGACCGAGCGCCTCGAGCCCTCTACTCGGGACAGCTACCGCCACCACCGCCAGGAGCGCTTTCCCAGGAAATCGGTTAGTACTGCCCCAGATAAAAAGGAATATGAACGATTGGACAAACTTGTTCCCAAGAAGCATACAGCGACTGAGCGTCCAGACAGCCCTGACCGTTCGATCCGACCTCATCGCGACGCACGACTTGCACGACTCACGACCTTTCCCTTTACGAGAGAGATCGACTTGGTTACCCCCCCCCCCCCACCCCACCCCACCCCACCCCAACCCAAGGATTCACCCAACCCAAATTTGCCAAATACGACGGTAAGACCGAGGCATACACTCATTTGGTTCAGTACAAGCTCGTCATGTCTTTATTTCTTCGGAACAAACCCTCGGACGATGCCTTTTTATGCAAAGTATTCCCTGCACGTCTCGGCAACCTAGGCCTCACCTAGTTCAATCAACTCCCGGCTCGGTCAATCTCTTCGTTTGACTCCCTCTGCGATGCCTTCATGGCCCGATTTGTAACAAGCAACAAGCACGAGAAGGAGATCGATTCCCTCTTAGCCCTCCGCAAGAGGAACGATGAAACGCGTCGACAATACGCCGGTCGTTACTGAGAGCTGTTCAATGAGATAAAGGGTTGCGACGGCGTCATCTCTACCCGAGGATTCAAGCTCGGTCTTACTTCCCAGAATGAGCAAGTCTATAACGACCTCGCTCGCCACAAGCCAAACTCTATGAAGGACCTTATGACTCGTATTGAGGGTTGGTGCCAGCTCATCGAATCGAAGGCAGAGAGAGGCATTGGGAAGCCGACAAGTTCAAAGGCAATAAATGCCTCGACGTCCACACCGGTCCCCCCACCTGTCTCAACTCCAAAGAAGCAGGTCAACACCATCAAGCAGTCACCGAGAAGAGGACTAAAGCCCAGCGATTTCAATGTCGAGAAGACCGTCTTCACCATTTCTATCTACCGGATCATCGATCAAGTGCAGGATCAGCCCTTTTTCTCCTTCCCAAATCAAAAGCTGGGAACCAAAAATGGCAAAATCAAGAATCCCATCGTCCGATGCAGTTATCACAACGAGTAGGGTCACTTCACCACAGCATGCAAGCCCTTCAAGGCATTCTTGGAACAGCTTGTTGCTGCTGGCCACCTCGGCAACTTCATCGATCAGGAAAAGACGACTGCTCGGGCGCAAAGGACCGAAGCAAACACCGAGGAAGAAGTCCAGACAATCCATGTCATACATGGTCCCCTAAACCCCGAAGCCGCCCGCATCGTCCGAGCCGATCTAAACGAAGCTTCCTCCTCCAAACAGGTCATGTTGGTCGGTCCCGAACCGAAGCGCCCCAGAACCGATGACGGTTCCAAATGGACGATAACATTCACTGAGAAGGATCTCGACCGCATCCAACTTCCCCACAACGACGCCCTCGTGGTCACGCTACGCATTGGAACTTTCAACGTCCGTCGCGTCCTCGTTGACCAGGGAAGCTCGGCCGAAGTCATGTACTACTCTCTATTCAAAGAACTAAAGATTCCCGACACCGACCTCCGTCCCTTCGAAGTACTTCTTATCGGCTTCAACAGAGCTCCTGTCTGGCCCATCGCCACGATCACTCTTCCTGCTCGTGCCGATTCAGTGACTCTTGAAATGGAATTTATGGTAGTTGACGTCCCTAGCCCCTACAACGCAATTGTCGGACGCACCTGGTTGCATAGGCTCAAAGCGATTGCCTCCACCTATCACCAAGTGGTCCGTTTCATTGGCATTCACGAGCACCAGGAAGACTTGTACGTAGACCAAACTGCGGCTAAGAAGTGTTACATCAACGCCGTCCGAAGTAATAAACAGACCTCCCGGATTAACCTCATTGAAGTCCCCGAGGCCCCAGTTTTGGAAGACGTCGGTAGATCCCCTAACGACAAAACCATAGAGGACGTCGCCACCATCCCAATAACTGAAGACGGTTCCCGTTTCTTCCTTGTCAGTTCCTCACTTAGTGATACTGAACGGAATGACACGGTAGTTTTTCTCAACTGGAACATCGAAGTATTCGCTTGGACCCCGTATGAGATGCCTGGGATCGACCCCTCCTTCATTTGCCACGAACTCAACATTGATCGAGCCAAACGCCCGGTCTTGCAAAAGGCGCGACGATCCTCTCCCCATCATTCCGAAGCAGTTATTGAAGAAGTTACCCGACTCCTAAACGCAGGGGCAATCAGAGAAGTTCAGTACCCCAAGTGGTTGGCCAACACCATCGTAGTCAAGAAAAAGAATGTCAAATGGCGAGTCTGCGTTGATTACTCAAACCTCAACGACGCCTGCCCAAAGGACTTCTTTCCACTCTCCCGTATCGACCAGCTCATCGACGCCACCTCCGGACACAAGCGTCTTAGCTTCTTGGATGCCTACCGGGGCTACCACCAGATTGCCATGAGTGAAGGCGATGTAGAGAACACAGCCTTCATTACCCCCCATGGCATCTTCGGGTACCTGGTTATGCCCTTCGGTTTAAAGAACGCCGGGGCCACTTCTCAGCGAATGATTACCAAGATGTTCGAAGCACTACTAGGCGACACTATGTTGGCTTACATCGACGACATGGTGGTTAAAAGTTTGCGCGCTGATGATCATCTAACTCACCTCGCCGAAGTCTTTGAGATACTCAAAAAGCACAAGCTCCGCCTCAATGCCGAGAAATGCGTCTTCGGTGTCGGCTCCGGCAAATTTCTTGGTCACCTTGTCTCCCAGCGCGGTATTGAGGCCGACCCCTCCCAGATTCTTGCCATTACTCAACTCTCGGCTCCCCACAACAAAAGAGATGTTCAGCGTTTAACCGGCATGGCCGCAGCCCTGAACCGATTCATAAGCCGCTCCTCGGATAAATGCCAGCCATTTTTCGCACTTTTAAAAGGCAGCCGACGGAGCTTCAGCTGGACAGAAGACTGCAACCGAGCCCTCCAACAACTGAAGGAATATATTTCCAAAGCTCCACTCCTCGTCACCCCTCAGGATCAAGAGGACTTGCTCTTCTACCTAGCTGTCTCTCAACATGCTGTCAGCTCGGTCCTCGTCCGCCAAGAAGACCGAGAGCACCAGCCAATCTATTACTCCAGCAAAACAATGACACCCGCAGAAACGCGTTATCTTCCGTTAGAAAAGCTTGTCCTTGCCTTCATCTCAGTTTCCAGGAAGCTCGCTCTCTATTTCTAGGCGCACCGTATCATTGTCCTTACTGAGTACCCTCTCAAATCCCTCCTCCGGAAGGCCGACCTCTCCAACCGAATCTCATAGTGGGCCGTTGAGCTGGCCAATTTTGAAATACATTTTCAGTCTCGAACAGCAATAAAAGCTCAGGTGCTTGTCAACTTCATCGCCGAGCTTACACCGCCCACTACAACCGCTTCGGCTCCCACCCCGAGCACCGAGGCACTACTCCAGGCGAACCCCAGCACAGCATGGCAGCTCTTTCATGGAGACGTTTGGAAAATGTACGTCGACGGCGCTTCCAACAGCTGAGGCGCCGGTGCAGGCATCGTCCTCCTCTCACCCTCCGGTGTCCTGCACGAAAGCTCAATCTCCATAAACTTCCCAGCCTCCAACAATGAGGCCGAATATGAAGCATTAATCTCCGGACTCAAGACTGCCAATGCCATTGGCATCGAAGAACTTATGGTTTACAGCGACTCCCAATTAGTGGTTAACCAACTCTCCGAAGAGTATGAAGCTCGGGATGATCGCATGCGTACCTACCTCAGCGCCGCGGTCCAACACATCCAACGCTTTAAAGCAATCAGAGTCGAGCACATCTCTAGGGAACAAAATGCCCATGCCGATGCCCTCGCAGGGCTCGCTTCAGCATTCTCGTGTACTGGACATCGTTCCATTTCCTTCAATTCTATCGATAAGCCTAGCTTTGAGCTCGAAGATCTACAAAAGGAAGTACTCAACATAGAGCTCGGACCGAGCTGGATGGATGAAATTATCCTTTACCTAAGAGATGACTCCCTACCCGCTGACAAAAAGGAGGCTCACCGACTCCGAAACAAAGCTGCTCTCTTCTGGCTCAATCCCAATGGCAAGCTTTACTGAAGATCGTTTACCGAGCCATACTTATTGGTTGCACACCCCCATCAAGTCCCGGGCATCATCGAAGAGCTTCATGCCGGTGACAGTGGTTACCACTCTGGTGGACAATCCCTGGCCCACCGAGTCCTCACTCAGGGGTATTGGTGGCCGACAATGAAGAAGGACTCTGAGGAGTTTGTCAAGCGTTGCAAAAAGTGTCAGATGTTCGCTCCCATTATCCATCAACCGGCCCGGGGCCTTAGCCCCCTCACTAGCCCCTGGCCCTTCTCCCAATGGGGCATGGATATCGTTGGAAAGCTCACAGTCGCTCCGGGTGGATTTAAGTTCCTCCTAATCGCAACCGATTATTTCTCGAAATGGGTCGAGGCCGAGCCCCTTGTCACCATCGAAGAAACAGACATCATCCGCTTTGTGTGGCGAAACATCATCTCTCGTTTCGGTGTACCATTCGCCATAATTACAGACAATGGAAGGCAGTTTACAGGACAGAAGTATCGGGCCTTGCTTGACAAGTACGGTATTAAATGGGACACCTCCACTCCGGCTTACCCCCAAGGCAACGGACAGGCCGAGGCTGCAAACAAGGCTATTTCATCTGGACTCAAGCGACGACTCGAGTCACAACGGGGAAAGTGGGCCGAAGAGCTACCTAGGGTACTCTGGGGCTATCGTACTACTCCTCGGCGATCCACTGGTCGCACTCCCTTTTCCTTAGCATTTGGCATGGAGGCGGTCATCCCTCTCCAAGTCGAACTCCCAACAATGCGCACGAAAACTTCGATGAGTCGATCAATAATAACAGCATTGCCTCGGACCTTGATCTAGTCGAAGAAGAGCGGGAAAATGCAAGGATCAAGCCCGCCTCATACCAGCAAGAGGTCGCAAAGGGTTACAACCGAAGCGTCCGCCTCAGGTCATTTAAGCCTGATGACCTTGTCTGGAAAAAAGGTGGTGGAGAAATCCAAGAAGCGAAAACTAATGCCCAATTGGGAGGGCCCCTACCGAGTCCTCAAGCACCTCGGATTAGGAAACTATAAGTTAGAAAAGTTGGATGGTTCCACCATTGCCAAAACATGGAATGCAAACAACTTGAAGAAGTTCTACGGATAGAGCTCGGTTACCGAAGCCCGCCTAGTCTTTACTATGTTGCACTTTCTTTTAACAGTTTGGATGGCAATTTGCTTATGTATTGACAACACTTCAAGTTTGAATGAGAATTCGTCCTTTGGCTCTATTCGTACAATTTGAATCTGACTGTTTAAATTACTTACTCAGTCCGTTCTTGCCCAGACCGTTTTATACCGACTTCAGGGATATTGCTCTCCCATAGGTGATACCCTCGGGCGAAATCCCCACCAAGTCGTCCCGGCCTCTTCGGTCGTCCGAATTTCTGGTCACTCGCTTTAAGGATACTCGGCCTCCCCCCGAGCCCCTTATATCGACCCACCAGAAGTTTCCCACTGCTCAGACTCGCTGTGTTACGATCCTATGGCACAAGCCATACCCCTTCGTACACCCGGCCTACATCCCCTAGCAGTAATATAATCTCGCGTTCACTCGCTAGACTCAATTCCATTAAACAAACGGGCGTACAAACCCAAAATTCATTAAATAATTACTTCGATTCGGTCCCTACCGACCCTCCTTGAAGCAGGGGCTTCGGATTAAATGACTTTTTCATTGATTAAACGTCTCTTTTATGATTGGCAAAACCTCTTCGGTTAATGCTTCGGTCAAACTTCTCTACTGCACTTTCCAAGTATCACCGAAGCAGGGGCATCATAGCCTAGGGAGCAAGCCAATCATACAAGCATTTCAAAAGATGACATTCAGAGACAAGAAAGCATTCATTCACAAAGCATTATGGGTTTCCAATAATCCATAAACAAAAAGTTACTGCTTCAATATCAAATATTTATAAACTATGGAACAGCAAATTCCCAATGTTCGGAGCCGTCCAGTCAAAAGTTACAGAATTCAGACAAAGGAAAAAGAAGACTATCCTAAGAGCAAGCAGGGTGGTCGAGCTGGTCCTCGGACGCTGGGGCATTTATATTGGCTTGGTTCCCGAGGCCTTGGTCCTCGAACGCATGCTCCACCACCTCCTCCTCTTCTTCTGGAAGGACAAGCTCATCGGGAGGCACCTCGGGGAGGACTCGAAAATCAGAGTCTTCGGGGAGGTCGAGCCTCTTCACCAAGGCTTCATGGCCATACCGAAGGCCGTCCAAGAAACGGTCCCGATGCAGCTTCGCCTCAATCTCCCGAACCTACTTTTTGTACTCTACTCCGGCTGCATTCCAGCCTTCATCGTAGCCTCCCTTCCTCGCGAAGTCAACCTCTGTGGCCCGGGTGACTCGTAGTGTGTTGGCATCCTTCTCGGCCTTGGCGGCTCTGGCTTCTGCCTCCACTCTCTCCCTGTCGCACCTTTGGAAGTCCGCCAGGTAGCTCTCGCAAGTCTCCCGAGCCAGCTTGAGGTCTTCCTCCTTCCGAGCCAGCTCCCGAGCAAGCTTGTCATTCTTCTCTTCCTGCTTTTTGCATTGGTCATTGATAGCCAATGCCCGAGCTCCAGCCTGCAAACAAAAAAAATACAAGAAATTCAACAAGTGCAAACTTTCAGATTGAAGAAAATGGGACGCAAACCATTAACTTACATTGAAGAGGGCCTGAGCTATCTCGGCCGTAATGTCCTGGGTCAAGCCGGTGACAGCCCGGGCATCCCTCGGAAGGATGCTTCCTCGGAGCATCCCGAAGGCCATGCCGAGGTTCTTGACGCTGTCGACGTGGTGGATCGGCCGGCCAGCAAAATGCCGGAACTCGGGAGCCCAGGGGAGTTCCCTTGGATTTACCCAAGAGCCTTCCTTTGCTCCACCAGTTCCCCCCCCCCTGTTCCTCCTTGATCAGGATCGTCTCCTGACCTTCTTCTCCGGCTCCCTCCTCCCGCCGAGTCCTCTTCTCCGAGGGCTCCTGCAGTGAGACCGGGGGCACCCTTGAAGTACCGGCACCAGGAGTACCGGGGACTGTCCCCCTGCCCCGTCTAGCAGGCCTTCGGCGCCTGAGGTTCAGCACCTCTCGGGTTCCAGGGCCCGCCATTTCTGCACTTAACTGGTCCTCTCCGGTGTCTCTCGATTGATTTCTTGTCGTATAACCCCCCGAGGCACGGATGTGCTACCCTTGGCTTCGTCCTCTCCTCCTGCCCTCCTCTCCCCTCTTCTTGCTCCTCTTCCGGCTCTCCCTCCTCGGCCTCGTCCTCGGCCTGCCCGCGGTACCCCCTGCTGCCTCAGCTTCTTCTTCAGAAAGCTCATATAGGTTGGGACGTACCCGAGTAGCTCTGGAGCGTACCGGCTCGTGATCAGGATGGCGTAAGCCGCTGTAATTCAGGCTCGGTCAGCTCTCTCCCGAAGCTGCTGAATGATTCCCTAGGCTGCAAGGCAAAATGAAAGCAAGGGATTAGTACAAAATACGCAGGGCATAACGAAATCATACAAAACATCTACCAAAGAATAAATTCTACCGACCAGGAGCCCCGGTCCCGAATTGCACTCGAATAGTGGTATCAACATTTTCCCCGAGCCCAAACATGAAGTGCCGGTTACCGAGAGGTAAATATTTGCCCACTCCTCGGAGTCGGGGGATACGATCGACGAGGAACGTATCGTATCCCGTCCTGCACGAGAGGTAGTATCGATTGCTCCCCCGGTTGACTCCTAGGAGGTATACTCCGAAGAGCTCCTCAACCCCAAAAGTCAGATTGAACTGCCTCCTCAGCTCAATAATGCTTGTGATGATTCGGTAGGAGTTTACTATAAGCTGGGAGGAGGTAAGGAAAAGGGTTCGGAGGACTTGTCAGATAAATTGATGGAGGGGGAATCTAATCCCTCCCTCATTGATTGCCATCAAGGGAAAGATCAATTCCCCTGGTCGGTGAGGAAGGGTCTTGGGGTTATTGTCAGGACGCAACCGGACCTCTACGACCGGAGGGATGTTGTAGACCCTTCTGAACTCGGCGAGGGCAGCCGGTGTCCCATTGAAGTATTGGTTCAAGTAAGGGCATGGCCTCATCGGCCTCCTTCTTCCCCTAACCTCCTTGGGGGCATCGGCGAATGGGCCCGGTCCGTGGCCAGAGGTACTTGGGATTTCCATCTCCCAAGAAGCGAAGGCTGTAACTGGGCGTGAGGCTCTAGAAGGGTCCGAAGGCTCGATGAAGTCTAAAGGGATTTGGTAAACAGCCTGGGCACGACACTCCGCAAAGATCTCCTCAAGGTCAGCAGAAGTGGAGCTACTGGTACTGTTCGAAAAGACTTCAATAACCATTCGCCCCTACCTAGCAAAAAGAAGATGTGTGCAAAAACCCGTTAGCTATATGCTCAGGGAAAAGCAACATGACCTAGTGGACAGGGACGAAATGGTCATCGCTCCTCGGTACGTTTCATGGGATCTCACCCCGAGAAAGATTTTCGAGGCCAATGGTTGTTTCTATGATCTCGGGTTGAAGATTGGCCTCGGGAAGAATGTGGGCCTCGGGTCGAATTTAGACCTCGGGAAAACCAAGAACAGCGCTGGAGACTCCCAGCGCTGCCGTAAAATGAACAGCGGTGAGCGGCGGTATAGCCACTACACGTGAAGAATGTGGAAAGAAAGGAAGAAAACTAGAAAAAAATGATCAAAACATCAAAGACCAGCGATTGGGAATCATCATACTTGAGTTTCGTGACGAGATCCGCGTCCAGAATGCTTAAAATCTCGATTGGAAGCTGGGAGTAGACGGCAGCGGCGGTTCGACTTCAGAAGCAGAGAGAAGGTGGCCGTTTCTCCTCTAACTCTCCTATTTATAATGGGAGAGATGGAAACCTGTGTGGGAAACGAAGCGTCGTGTACCGAGCCGTCAGATCTTTGACGTGTATCATTATCGGACGGCCAGCATTAGGGACTCTGCACCGAGGACAGGGGCCGGATATTTGGGCCTTAAGCGTGATGACGCGTGTCACCAAGGCGACGTTTCGTACCAATCAACTGACACTGCACGTGCCGAGACAGCCTTTCCGTCCTAAGACCTCAGCAAACGATAACACGTGGCTCTCACCACTGGCGTAGGATGAGTGGAATCAACCGAGGCGGGTGCTCTCATCAAGGCCTGACATTTTGTGTGATGGGGTCAAGACCCTGAAGCAGGGGCGCAAAGCTCCAGGGTCTTGAGGGGCTATTGTGGAGGCTTCGGTTATGGCCTCGGAAAACAGACTACCGATAACCGAGGTCTCATAGTAGGTACGATCTGTAGTCTTGTACAGTTGAGCCCCTGCAATTATACTTATACTCTCCGGCTCGGTATCAATCCTCTTGTTAGCGCTTCGGTTAGTCACTGAGGCACACATTCCGTTAGATCTATGGAAGGAATGAAGCCTATCAGGAGGGGACCAAGGGCGTTACGTGGCAGATAGGGTTACCTAGGGCGGATCTGGCCATGTGCTCCGTAACCACCTTATTCGGTACGTCATTTGTGATGTCACCCGAGGAGGTTACCCGAGCGTACCCTTCACGCGCTAGCTTGGAGCCCAAGTAAACCTAGGTCTATAAATACAAAGGGACCCTAGCCTAAAGAGGTATGCTGTCTATCCCTAACCCTAAATCTATATCCCCTTCTGAGATCTAACTTGATCGTTGGAGGGTCACTGGGCTATCCTAGCCCTAGAGACTTGTTGCAGGTTGAGAGGCGGGTGAACGGAACAACGGAAGAGAAGTACTGATTCAGGCAAAGGTCCCTCCAAATCTGAACCCCTACAAACAACTTCACCATTTCCCCCACTGCTACAGTGATTCCCCACGCGTCAACGAATCACTATAGCACTCAACAATTCCTCTCTCTACTACCAAATTCGCCCCTGTTGGTGGAACTCTAGTTAGTGGAGATGAAACAAGTTGGAGTAGAGAGAGATTTGCCAAAAGGTGAAACTCAAGTTACGGGTGAGGGTGAGATGAAGCGCCGTTGAAATTCTCTTAAATCGGGATTTGGAGAAAGTGAGAAAATTAGGGTTTTGGGCTTGAAGGGGGAATCAAGAAGTCTTACTCAAAAAAGAATATAATTTTAATCGGAATATTCCTTACCATTTACTCCCTCCGTCCCCTTATTATAGTCCAGTATTCCATTTTCGGCTGCCCCTTAATAAGTGTCCATTTGATAAAGTTAGTGGGTAAAAGTTGGTACATTGTCTATTTTGTCCCTAAAAGTAGATTCCATTTTGAAAAGTTAGTGAGTAAAAAATGTAATGATGATGGGTAAGTAGGAAAAGTGGAGGAAAAAGTTGATGTGAAAGGTATAATGATGATGTTTTTTTAATAAGTTGGAGTTACGAAGTAGGACATTTAAAAAGGGACGAAGGGAGTATATGTTTCGATCCTAAATTTTCAATTATCTAGCATACCAAGTCCGAAGGGAAACAACAAAATTAAGAGGCGAGAATCAATAGGACAGTAAGCAGCACAAATGAAGTGAATGCCCACCCTCTGCAACAACAACTGCGCCTTTATCGGTAACCATTCCCATTTGTGCTATATATACACAAATTCCTTACAAAATCGTCCCTACCCATTCCCATTTAAGAAGGGAGAGTTTCTTATGATTAATTTTATTATGCAAAAGAGTGAATTTGGTAATATAAGCCACTTTTGGCTAGTTTCCTCACATATTGGGTTAAACAATTGTTATTTGGGTATTGGTTAAATGAACATTGAAATCAAATAATTTTTATTCATTTCTCATAAGCGAAAGAAGCATTTGTCATTAATAAAAACTTCAAGTGCTATTGGTGAAATTTACCCAATAATTTTTTGTCACTGCTATTTGCAACCATAAATTTCCTAAATATAATCTTTTGCTAAGAAAAACCATACCCTTTTTTTAGTTATACTCCCTTTGTCTCAAATTCTTGGTCTTTTTTCACTATTTGTGTCACTCAAATAATTTGCCATATCTTTTAAATTATAATATTTTTTTATATCAAATATGAATCTTATTTGATAGATCTCAAATAATTTTATAAAGCAAATTTTCAAAATCGTAACAAACATTATAGTTTTTGAGATATAGGTAATTGTTTGAGTGGCAAAAAGTGAAAGATGACCAAAAATTTGGGAGTGAGGGAGTAACAATTTACTATACAACCCCAAAAGAATCCTGGAACTCCCCTATTTTCCCTTTTTTTCTCTCCGTTCTCACTCCTACTCCACCACCACAACCGTTGGCCACCACACCGCCGGTCCACCACCACAACCAGTAGCCACTCCACACCATGACCACCGGTCCACCATCGTCCTCTTTATACTACCACCGAGCTCCATCACCCCCTCTCGTCGCTCCCTCTCTCTCCTCTCCACCACTCATTCTCATTGCTCACCGTCATCAACACCACCAACACTAGCATTCAATTAGTCTATCTTGACAATGTTGAATTTTAATATCCGAAAGTTGGACATAGTTTCAAATTCTAATATCCGAAGGATTTTTGAACTATTTGCGGGTATGTACAACGTTCAGTTTTAAAATCCAAAAGTATGTCCAACTTTTGGATATTAAAATTCAAAAATATGTGCAAATTTCATATTTTAAAATCCGAACGTTGTATATACTTATGATGTAGAACACGTGGAGACCTAATTCCATGATCAACTAGACCAAGCCAAGCCCTGGAGGCCTAAATGGTGTTTAATTTCAGATTACCCAAATTGGCAAAATTCGGACGAGTTTGGAATAGGCCCAAACTTGGTGGGTTGACTTATTTTCTCGCTCCGGTCAATACACATCAACCCTAGTTGATGATCAATGGTGTTTTTCGGCCTAATTCCTTCGTTTAGGCCTTCAATTGCGTTATTTTGTCATTTTAAGAAAGATTTGTTTCGTTAATAACTCTTAGACCGTAATTCCTTTTAAGTTGATTCTTTTTCGGAAAGCCTTGTTTTTCTTTCCAGTTTTCAGTTTTAGGAAAAACCCCAAATTCTGGGACTTTCTATTTTGTCAAGTTTATTTTTAGGGTTTTGGCCTATATAAGGGGTTGTTACCTAATGTTTATGAAGCTTTTAATCAATATATTGCAGAAACTCTCTCTTTCTTTCTTGTGCGCAAGATTTGCTCGTTGCGACGACTTGTTATCTCGTTTGAACTAGTACACTAACTAGTCTCTCGTGAATTCCGCTGCGTCAACTTCTCGCACATAGTTCAAAAATCATTCAGATATTAAATTCAAAAATATGTGCAACTTTCATATTTTAAAATCCTACAATGTTCGGACATACTAATGTCGAGGGTGATGGAGGTGGTGGTGATGATGATGAAACTCAGTGGTAGCAGTGGAGGGAGAAAGTTGGTGGTGGTGGTGGGAATGGAGCTTGCTTGTGGTGGTGATGGTGGGAAGGTCATTGAGGTTTGTAGCGTTTGAGTGGATAGTGATTGTATGCAATAATTTTAGGGGTATAATGATATGAGGGTATTTTTTCCGAAAAATTCTGAGTTTTAAAAGAATTGTACTTAAAAAATTTGTGGCGGCAAGCAGGAGCGGCCAATTTTTCCACTCTCCTTGCGCGATTTTGGGTTGCATTCTCTTCACAAATTCCCCGCCCTTTCACCTTCCAACAGCGATAAATACCAATAAACCTAAGGACACATAGTTCATTTTTACACAAATCATACACACACATCTTTATGGGGCCCACCTCTGGTCCCACTAATATGATCCGAACCACTAATTATTTTTAAAATAATTTTTTAAGAGTTTTTGTATAAAATCAAATTTATAGAATATCGGAAAGAGTTTTTTTCAGAAATAGTAGGGTGAAACAGCGTGATTCTCCTTGCTATTTCTGAAAAAGCCATTACCGATATTTTATTGAGTTGATTTTTTACAAATACTCTTAAAAAGTTATATAAAAAATAATGAACAATTCGGATCATATTGATAGGACCCGAAGTGAGCTCCATAAAAATATATGTGTAAAATCTGTGTAGAAATATATGTGCAAGTAGCACGGCTGGATAAATACAGACCTCATCCAAAAACCCATTTTCAAACACCGCCATTTCTGAGCGAGACTCCAGCAGAGTTGCTCTACATCCTCGTCAGAAAGCGATCATCGATCTCTCACCTCGCAACATCGCATCCAGGCATCTCTCTCTCTCTCTCTCTCTCTCTCTCTCTCTCTCTCTGTCTGTCTGTCTGTCTGTCTGTCTGTCTGTCTCTGTGTGTGTGCGTAGGCTGTTTGTAAATGTATCAGTATGTTTATGTGTATATCCCCTACGTATTTCCACATCGACCGAAAAATATCTGTAGTTAACAGATTTTCGGAAGCCTAGGGTTTTGAATTTCTTATGCTTCGTCTTCTCACCGAGAATTGATAGTAATGTAGCTCATGCACGTCCTAGGTTCACCTTCTATAAATGCAGCGATTTCTAATTGATGTTGTTACGACGTTTGGAGTACAAGTAATCACTGATTCGATCTGTTGCTGATTTTTTTCAACTGAAGATCTCTCTCTCTCTCTCTCTCTCTGTGTGTGATGAATTTTCTTCATTCGATCTAGTTTCGGTGTAATTAATTCGTAGACTTTTGTCTGTGTACCTGATACATGTGAATGGGATTTCTGTCTGATCTTTCTTTTTTTAGCTATGAAATGTGCTTGGTTGCACCAAACAGGGTAACGGTTTTCGAACAAGTGACCTAGAGTTGATTCATAAAATTCACTTTGAGATTCTAACGACGAGATATCTATTTCTTTTCACAGACTGTAAGCCTTCAATTTGGTAACTAGACTAGATACTTTGAGCAAAGGTTGAATTTGATCCTCTCTCTCTCTCCCCCTCCGTGTGTATGTTCGTGTTAAATTGATGAATTTGATCTACTTTAAGTGGAATTTAGCTCATTCGCATTTCTATGTTTACCTGCTGTATCAGCACACAATTTTTATATGTCATTTCTAACGTGTTCTGTTTGAGGCATTTAGCCATTAAATGTGCTTTGGTTGCAAGTATAACCATTGCAGAACAAGTGATCTAGAGTTCTTCCATAAATTTCAGTAAGTTTTGGACATTGTGATGTCTATTGAATTCATTGAGTGTAAGCCTTGGATTTTGATATTTTGATCAGTTGTTGATTTTCGTGTTCCATCCCCTCTAATCGTTCATGTTACTCCTTATATTAGTTCTGGTGAAATCAATTTGATCTGTATAATAGTCCAATATCCTGTTGATTTTATTGAGGATGCCATGGATATGTTAAGTTGGGTGGCTATTTTTGTAATATTGCTGAATATTCATCACTTTGTTTCGTTATAGATTCTGTCGTATTTTGCAGTCAGGTCCAGTCTGTCTTAATTTGGATTCATGTGAATTATTCATCCAGAAGTCTTTGCATTGACCATATATTAATCTTCGTTTAGCAGTAATAGAAATAATTTCTTTGCATGGAAGCTGCGTGCTCGATGAAGCTAAGTAGTTCAGATAGGCTTAATTTACTTGGAGCTTTTGTTTTCCCCCCTTCCATTGAGCAGCTGAGAGACAAAACTGAATAAACGTGCCACATATATGTGAAAGGAAAATTATGCAAACTGAATGGGAAAAACAGTATTGACAAATTGACTGAAAATGAGAAGTGATAAACTGGTTTTTTGGTATGGAAGCTGCTTGATGAAGCTAAGTGGTTCCGATATGCTTAAATTACTTGTAGCTTTTGTTTTTCCCTTCCACTGGACCAGCTGACGAAACAAAACTGAATACATATGTTGCATCTCTGTCGAAGGACAATTATGCAACTGCAAGTGGGAAAAACAGTCGAACAATAATAAGCTCCGAAGTTGAACCACTGATGTACCGCCAAATTCACTGAAATGTGAAGTGATAAACTAGGCTGCCATGTAGCTTTAGCCTTTAATAGCTTGTGGCTGCTTGTTTACTTGTCCCTACTTCTGTAGTTATTTGCTGATTTAGCCCCAGAACATACAAAATCTGCTTTGCAAAGCTCCTTGAAAATTTACATTTGCGTAATATATTATCTCCTTTTGATTTTGAAGCCAATGTATCTCACCTGCTATAATAGGCGCTAACCCCTACATCGACATCTTCACTTTGTTGAGTTACCTATGGTCCCCACCGCTTGAGTTGTTAGGAAATGGGTCTGACAATGTATATCAAACTATCCAACACCCTCCTTCATGTGCAACCCCAACTTGCACGCCGACAAATTTGAAGGGCAGTTTAGAGTCAATTTTAGTCATCGTTCCCTTCAGCAAAAACATAAAAGTAGTTTTTTACTGCAGCTATCAGAAACTGCTCGGTTATTCTTTCTTTTGTTATGCCTGCATGATTGTACTATACATTCTGGGTTTTAATGTACCATAGACTTTTTCAGCACCAACCAGATGTGTCTTTCTGATTTTTGCAGAACTGAAGCGCCAGATCAATCTATATGCTCTGATGGCTGAATCTCAGAAACAAGCTTCTTCACCTGTCAATTCGAAAGACAAAGATTCCTTGCTAGGTATGCTTGCCAAATCCTTCTATTCCTTGACATTTCGGAAAAAAGTGAGAAGTAAGGGCATGAAGATCTCAGCCTTTCTGGGCCACTGCAAAATGTCAAGGTAGTTGCAATTTCTAGAACCATGGTACAGATAGGGCCTCAAAGGACTCTTGACAAGGAGAGTATAATATGTCGAAAAAATAGAAAACACCAAAACAATGAGCCATGAGTGCGATACTTACCGTAAATTTTATTTTCGGAAGAGTATCTTCACGGCAGCCCCTTTCTTTTGTACTGCAGTTGCACTGAACGTTTCAGTCCATGTCATTTTCCAGAAGAAGACTTTCATAGTAAGAGTTTATTCATATTACTTGTAGCAGATATGGACTTTGGGAAGGACTTTCTTAGCTCCTGGAAGACAATGTCTGTGGCAGATGGTGATGCTATGGATTTTGACTTTGGGCCTGTTGGTAAAGGCAAGAAAAAGGCTTTCAACTTCGACAAACTGTAAGAACAGCAGAACCTGGAATTTACGTTTTTAATGTGATACAAAACATCGAATGGAAAAGTGATTTGTTATCTTATCTGCATGGTTAGAATCGTGCGATTCATGATTCCATGTGAGTTTCAACCGACTCGAATCGAATCGTGCTGTAGAATCGGGATTCAAGTGGATCGCGTATTTTGATTTTCAAGTCACTATGGTTCCATACGATTCACTGCAATTCAGTTCTATTTTTGTATCTGTTTCTGTTTATAGTATGCATAAAGAAATGATGTTTTTGCCTCTCTATCAAGGAACTAATAAGGATTAATAAATTATATTGATGTACCGGGGTTTGGATTTCTATACATATATGATGTTATACTGATGGTGCAATACTGTTTATGTTTCGAGGCAGATCAAGGTTTTTTCTTGCAGCCAGCAGCTCTAATAATTATTTCGTGACAATGGTCCTCATGGGGCAATACTGCAATATTCTGTGCAGGGATGTGGACTTCGCTCTTGATGGTGACCTGGACAAGATATCATCATTCAAAGTAGACATATCTGACCTCGATATATCTTCCCCACCCAAAAGAGCTGGAAAATCCAAGGAAAGATCTAACGAATCTGATGGTCAGAATCATCAGATTAAACAAGACTGCTTCTCCTTCCCATTTGATTTTAACGAGTAAGTTTGTAAGATGTTCCATAGCTGATTTGGTTTTCTTCATTATGTCATCGTATAGTACAGAAATTACATCTTTTTGTTGACCTCTTGACAGTCTTGGAATCTACAATGTACAATTACTGACTAGACATTTTGCATTTTGTCTTGGAGTCAGGTTGGATAGTTTCAGTTTTGATTCAAGCTTAATGAAACAAGGAACACAATCTAACAATGTAAACAGAAAAGAAATGTCAAGTAGCAGTAAGTGTCAAGGTTCTGGAACTGACCCAACTGATGGTATTAGTGAGTCAGAAGTTGGCGTAACCCCAGAGCTTCCAGTATTAGTGGGTGCAACTGCTACAAAGATTGAGTCTCCAGTTGGTGCCGGTGGTTTTGGAGATTTGGATCCCATAAAGAAGAATTCTCCCTCCAATCCTGAAAGAAATGATGATGGCCCTTTGAAATCTGCAACTCTTCCAATTAAGGCTGCATCGGTGGAAACAAGAATTTTTCAAGAGAAGACAACTACCACCGTTGCACAGGAGAAAAACCAAGAAAGTCACCAACAAGAGAAGATAACTTCTCCAGAACCACGTGCCCAGGAAACCATGCAGGATCTTACTGTACAATATGTTTCAGTAAAGGAGTCAACTCAACATAGTGCTCCAGAAATACAGGTTGAAGTTTGTTCTCAGGCCACAAAAGTGCACAGAAAAGCAGGTGGAGATCGAAATGACATTTTTGAATCAGTATGCGGCTTTGGGGTTAATGGTGAGAATCCAGCAATGGAGACTTCTCCCGCACAACCTATTGCAAGATCATCGAGCAACGATGGTGAAAGGAACAAGTTTGGGAGTGATAGTAATATAGCAGTAGGCTATGCAGATGGTCCTGAGCCAGCTCAAGATGCTTCCTATTTGGACAATACTCCCTCTATAAGTATCTCTCTGGAAGCAATTCACGACACAAGTCCCAGTAGAGATGCTCAAAATGCAAATGGAAAGCTTCGATTGGGCACATTTAGCAGGTTAGACATCTACGACTTTGTATTATCTACGATAATTATCTGGAATGAACTAAGGTGATTGGTGACGAATTATGATGGTTTTATTAAAGTTTGTCCACAGTGTACGTTAGAGTTTTTGGGGTACCGAATATTACACAGAGGCACCATTACTAACTGCAGAACCTTAAGTAATATTTGAAATATGAGACGATTTACTGCTCTAATTACCTTTAGATGGGACTTGATGAGCCCATGGTTTTTCCATTTTTTTTCCCCATTCCATGTTTGTAAACTGTGTGGATAAACTTTGATAAAGGCCATGACCTCTAAATTGTTGATTTCATGCAGTGGAGGCTTACTTCATAAATTGAGTCAGATGAAGGAAAAACAAACTGGTATTTCTCAGTCAAAGTATTTCAAGAAATCAGATGAAACTGAATCTCCATCACAACAGACACCATCATCTCAGGCAAAACCGAACATGTTGGGTGGCAAAAGAATTGGCTATGGGAAACAAGGTTCTATGGATGAAGGAAGGTGAGCATGTTTTTCAAAGGAATTATGAAAAAACTCAAAGAAGCTATTAATTGACAAGATATTCCTCATGATTTTCAACAGGGAGGGCGTTCATGCTAGAGATGCACAAAGTGGGAGCAACTTGCTAGGACTTTCAAGGCCACATTCTGGAGAAATAAACATAGGTGAGGCTGTTCATCCAGGAAGCAGGAGCAATGCTAAAGGTCTCAAGAGCGTTGGGTGAGGCTTTTATCTTGTTGGATTTGCATTCTATGACACACAAGACTTTTTTCTCCTCAAATTCGCATTCTCCTCTAGTTTGTGTTCGAGGTTTTTTCCTTTGCTCCACAATTGGATTTGGTCGTGGAAGTCCTCCACCAGTACGAGGAGTGAATTGATACTCTTTTCTTTTCCAATGTTGTGGGACAGTGAGCATTACAATGCCAGTGGTGCGCTAAATGGAACCAAGTTGTTTGTTTCTTCAAGAACATGTATTCCAGGAGCAATGAAAGTTGAAACTGTTCAGGAAAGTGGAAAGAAAAAAGAAAGTCTTACCGACCTTAGGTAAGCTTCTTTACTTGGAATGTCTAATGCACACGAGTTATTTATAAGCCTGACTGTTGAAATTCTCCCCTCCTGAAATGGGATCAGAGTATCAGACCCTAGACAGGATTAGTATTTCATTGTCGAAGATTGGATTTGGGAAATTCTCAACTTCCATTTTTTCTCTAGTTTGATCCTGGGAATCAATTGCTTCGGATCTAAGAATTGGAAGTGGAACACTTCTTTTCATTCTGCAATTCTTCTGCTGTTCTGTGACAGTTTTTCCTTAGCATTTCTTGTTTTCATTTCCTAGCTAATCAGCATGTTTTCTTATCCGTCTCTGTACATCTTTTTACCTCATTGTCATTCTGGCCTGAATACGTTAATCTATTTGTGAATGTGGCTATTTTAGTCTGAAGTTCTTTTGATCAAATGATCTGCCAAGAACTAATTACATCTACTATTAGCAATGAGGTTTTGTGACTGTTGCTTTCTAGTGAAAGGTACTACAGAAATCCTATTTCCCTGCAGCTCTTGTCTGAATCCATCGAGCTCATTGGAGCAGACAAACAAATCAACCACACAGAGCTGCGTAAATTCCAGACTGCCATCTTCAAGCATTGTACCTGCTAAGAACCCAAATGACGTGGGTGATGAAAGGAGAAAACTTTGTTCTCCGAAAGCTGGTAGAAGTATAGTTGATCTCTCTAGCATGAAAATATCTAGGTACTTGGTTGATTTATGATTCAGTTTCGATATCCTTTAATTATGGCGATATTTAAACTGACCTTCCAAAACCCTTGTGTTCTATGGTAGAACTATAGGAGCAAAACCTCATCCATCCAAATCTACATTGGAGAAAGAAATAAAACCCTTGAGAAACACAGTGAGAAATGGGGAACAAGAAGGAAGCACAGTGTCTAAGATGGCCCTTTCTGTTCGCACAGAGAAGCAAACACCACCAACCCCACATCTGAAGCGGAAAGCATTTGAGGTTCTTTTCACTTTTTCAATATCTTCTATAACTTTTGGGTTCTTTCCCATGTGAAGACTCCTTTGTAGCCATATGACACCTATATATCAAATGCTACTTGTTTGGTACTGTACTAAGGAACATTGAAATTTCCAGGGACTAAATGCTGATATGCTTTCCTTAAATCCATCAAAACGTCTCTCACCCTCAGCAACTGAAACCAGGTACTGTCCTACTGTTCACTTTTTATCTGTTCAACTTAAATTTCCAGGCTATTTAATTTCTTTCCAATTGTTTTTTTCTCTGGAACCACAGAAATGGTGAACGTTCAGATATAGTCGTTGACAAAGAGGTAGCTTCCAGATGGATATTGCTCTTCTTTTTTTTCTTCTTTTTTTATGTTACTTTTCGATGCTTTAGATAAGATGGCTAATTGCGGATTTATTGAACATCGAAAGGACTGAAGTAGGATATTCAGTGAAGCTTTTAGCTGACGTTACTTTTTTTCCTTCTTTTTGTCTAGGTTTGTGGAAATAAGAACCGGACTGATGGTAGACCCTATAATGATTTGAATGATCCTCAAACCTCTACACCCGACACTCCTCAGGAGGTGAACATGGCAGAACTTGAAATTCCTTTGGTACTGGAAAATAATGTCAATGTTGAAAAGGCTGATGCATATACAAAGGAGCTTGAAGATGTAAGTATGGACTTCATTTTCTGTTTAGTGATTTAGAAAGGCATCTTTGGCAATGTAAACTCAGTGGCAGCGCCAGAAACTTATACGAGGGTATTCATAAAAGTACTTATGTACACTCAGCTAATTCTATCAACAGATAATCCAAAAACAAAATTTTATCCATTAAACTAAAGCCAAAAAACAAGAAAAGTGCAAAAGACAAACCCCCCATGTTTTTACCCTCCCCCTGTTGTTGCCATTTTTCGTAACTTTCCTGTGTGACCATGGAAGTAATTAGGCTATTTGGGTTGATATGTGGCGGATTTTGGGCTGCTGGGCGTTCACAGCTGTTTGGCAGGGTATTCAAACAAAGTCTAACATGAAATACAACTATTAATTTGGGCGTGTGGGGAAACTTAGGGTGTTCACATGCATACCCTTAGAATGTTGTGTTGCCGCTTAAAATCATATTGTATAAAATGACTTTAAATTGTTCTTTATATGGAAAAAACTGAAACAAGCCACAAGATTCAAAATGTGCGAGACTCGATCCCGTAGGAAAACCAAATTTTGAGTCATATTTTCGTCCTATGAATATAGGATAAGATAGAAATATATCGATTCTATTTCTTTTATTATAGGAGTAAAATAAAATATATATGCATGACACATAGGCATTGTCAAGGACCTGAAGCTGTAATCCAGAGACGATCATATACAAACTGTGAACTGTATGGCATTGCTGTGATTGTTCCTTTACATAGTAGCAGAGCAATGCTGATGGACGTATATAGTTTCATATAGCTTTGCTTGTAGTTTCCAGTCAGTTGAGTTCTAATGGAAAGCAACACATTTGGTTGTCATCTTTACTCATTATTCATCAGCGTTTCCCAATATGCATTCCCTATTTTCTCTTGTGATTCTACTTTAGAGGAGTTTGGTTATCATGTTTCCTGTGCCAATTTCATCTTGTTACTATATTCAATCTATACAGCAAGGTGGACTTAGGGGCTGTTCCAGTTTTCCTTCTTTTTCTAAAAGTATTTTTTCTTCAATTTTCAAACTCAAATATAATGAAAATGAAAAATAAATTTTTTAATTTTTTTTACATTGTATAAAAGATCTCGATAAAATCTATCAAATAAGATCCGTATTGGTAGGAAAATTATTTACGTAAACATATAATTTTTGAGCTTGAAATTACCTTCTTTTTTCAAAAGTTACTTTTTTTTAAAATTGGAACGCCCCCTTACCCCCCTATTTTTCTTCTTGTCATTTGTTCATTCAATCCGTCGCTGTCTGCAGATTGGTAACATGCTGAAAAAGAAACATGAGGAGGCAAAAGAAATATTAGTTCACGCTATCGTCAACAACAATAAGTTGTTGATGCTCAACCATCCCATTTATGATGAGAAAATATCCTTCCAAATTGTCTTCGGAGTTACATTGTGCTTTCTTCGGCAATTGTGACAATACTACAGTTATATGTTTTCCTTCACTTACAAAAACATCAGGAAAGTGCAGGAATTTGCTGCCGAGCTGATGTGCAAATAGCTCCACACAGTTTTTGTTAAAGTAGCAACTTCTTGTCGTATGAAGGTACTCTCTCTCTCTCTCCATGTGCGTATGCACTCTTGCCCTGGCGCTAACCCATGTGCATTTGTGTAGACAAGAGAGCATCTCAGAGCCATTGTGCAAGATTTTTTTTTTAAGTGCCTGATTTTGTATTCACGACATGCATTTGGTTTCATTTGACAGATTGTCATCCGCAAGTAGTTCCGGAGATAGGTGTTGACATTCTGGACACCAAATCTGCTTTTACTCCAATCTCTTTGTTGGCGTTTTAGCTATAGTAAACAAGTAGTCAATGTGAAAATGTGAAATCTTGAGCAATAGTTTCTCTGTAACGATTGAAATTCTGGTCTCTCTTCCCCTCTAGTGCTTGCCATATAAATACAATTGTGTATTGTTGTTCTTTGGAGCAATAACACCGAATTAGCTGCTCGTGCGATTTTGAACACAGCACTGTGATTTCTACAACAATCACCCATTTGGCTTAAGTAAGCACTCGCAGTTCGAAAAAGTTTGGTCTCTTCAAAACCATTTTGGATATGAGTTTTAACTGCCTTGATTAGCTTATACTCATAATAAGTATGAATTGTCAACTGGGTTCTTCCCTTAAAATAGGTGAATGGACATTGGACCGATCTTCAGTTTGAAGTATCCTAATTGTTTGGTTGCTATAATAAAGAATATTATTTGTGAAATTGTTTTCGGAAACAAAAAGGCGATTTGTTTTGATATAAAATAACATTCATTCTTGCAATGAAACTATGAAAGTAGCTCAAAATGAATGGATGTCTAGATTAGCTTGCACGTATCTCGATTAATTTTGGAGTCTTGAAATCAATGATCGGATAAACCTCCAATGATCTCAAGGTTTGAAATTTTAAGTAATGTTAGGTATAAAGAAAACTTACCCAAAAGTATCTAAAAAAAAAAAACATTCAATGGTTGAGATTCACTTTGATGATTGGGTCTCACATATCAAAGTGAATCGCAACCACTAGTTGCTCTTTTCGAGGCATTTTTGAGGTAAGTTTTTTTTATCCCTAGCATTATCGTTTCTGAAAAAAAATTTGTTTTTATGTTTTAAAAGCAAAGTTATTGGAATGACTTCAGTGACTTCACCCATTTTGGAGATACAGTAATTTTTGGCATAACAAAGTTATTATGAGCATAATCAAAACTATTATAAGCACAACCAAAATCATTACAAGCGTAATCAAAACCATAACAAGGCATAACTTGGTTGGTTATGCCTTGGTTGATTTTTGGTTTTGTCTTGGTTGGTTTTTGGTTATGCCTGGAGTGGCAAATTAAACCCAAATTTACTAAGAAATTCAAATCCACCTATTAAAAAATATGGGAAATGCTACGGTGTCCACCCACCGTTTGGGGACACCGTAACGTTTGGCATAACCGACCATTAAAAGCATAACAAAAACCAGTGATGTGTATAACCAAAACTTTACAAAGGCATAACCCCCAAAATCTCCAAAATTTCTGGGGATTTTGAGGGTTATGTCTCTGTAAGATTTTGGTTATGCATATCACTGGTTTTTGTTATGCTTTTAATGGTCAGTTATGCCAAAAGTTACGGTGTCTCCAAAATGACTAGGGACACGGTAGCGTCATCCTTAAAAAATAGACTCAACTAAACCCATTTATTAGTTGAGTTAGAATGGGTTCAAGTCCATCTAACCCATTTATTATTGGGTCTCAATTGGGTCAATTTAAATGTCCAATGAATCATGAACATTACCCAACAAAAAATGCACGGACGGTTTGTGAGGTGTTTGACATGTAGGCCGAGAAGGAATGGATTTGGGTTTTCTTCAGAGCTAGTCATTTTCCAATCAAGGTCAATACTCAAAGTCTCTCTCTCTCCATTGAATGAGACCCTATAGATGTTTATTGTACAGTTTTCGCTTCTGTTTCATTTTTTTTCCAATTAACAGCTAGGGTTTTGTCTTTCAATTCATCGATTTGGAGAAGGAAAATTAGAATAACAATTCACGAAACATGTAAAACAGATATGTAAAATTATTTAAAATTTACAAAATTTCCTACGACTTGCTACTTGTGCCTTTCATGACTAACGTGGTTGTTTTTGTTTTTTTTTTTAAAAGGGTTGGTTCCGCTAATGAATAATTTTTCCCATTGTTTAAGGGCTCCAAATGGGGCATAAAAAAAGATTAGTTAATGCCACATCCAGGCACTGCAAAATTGGGTCCAATTTATCGTAATCGATTAGTTAATATATTGGTTAACTGATTTTCGCACAACTATAGCATGATCGAACATGTTCCATCAAGCCACATTCTTTTAGATGAAAAAAAATCAATAAAAAGAAAGATAGATTTTTTTGGGTCAATCGGGATAGTTTGGTAATAGTGTGTCATTTTAATGTATTGCAGTAATATGACCATTTTAGTGAACATGGTAATCAAGTGTACATGTGTAATATGGGTTGATTTGGATTGAAAAGTTGCACAGTAACCTTTTTTTTTTAATTCAAAAAAATTCGCATTTATTAGTTTTTGTCATGTCCTTGATTTTTAACATAAATAAGTAATATATTTTAATAAAAGAACCTCGCGCATCGTACATATTACCCAAAAGAGTTTCCCACCTGTTTAATTTATAAACAAGTCCCCATGATTTAAGAAATACAACCTTGGCACCACGGCCCAAAATTAACTTAGATACAATACGACATAGTCAGGATGTTACAAACTTTAGTCAAAAGATAGTTCACGAGTAAATTAGTTACAAAGCCATCTTTGGCCAAAAGTAAGTCTATTACAAAGATGAGTAAGTAACTAAATGAAATTAGCTTCCAAAAAAAATCTTCATGTCCAAGCACACCATTGCATGCAGTCTATTGCCCAGCATTAGAACCTGAAAAGAAAGATTTTGTTGAGTTACACTAGCTCAGTAGGAAAGTCTTTACCAATGCTAAATGCAAACATATAAGTGCAAACAAAAAAGAATAAGAAAACTCAGCTTGAATTTATATAGTAATCAATCGACTTGTAAATGAACTTCTATCCAGTTTAAGTGTGTAAGTCGTGTGACACAAACGACTTAGATAATCCCAACTCGACTCGCTAACCCAACTCTCACCATTTGTATTTCCACCCATTGCATTACCGTACAACGCCACAAGGATTACCGTGTTACCATCCCGTGCGTCACGCTGATCCCTAACTACTCGGGTTACCGTATTATCACCCCTTGCATTACGAAACCTCTCTAAGTCTCCGTATTACCACCACTTGCGTTACGGGACTCCCTATACCAATTTCTGACCCCGATCAACTCTTTTCTCATACAATACGCAAGCTAAGACTCTCCTATGATCCATTCTTAGGTAAAACATCAAACAATATGCCTACGTCCTCACAAATGCACCATAAACAATCACAAGTACCAATAATTTATAGAATACACTCTAACGATGTTTTAACTACATAATTTCTTATTCGATTCTTACTAACGGAAGACCATCAGAACAAGGATAGCATGGAGAAGTCAAAGGAAGTCAATTAGACAAGATTAAGATAGGTTAGGAGGTGTTCAAAAGGATTTAGAAGTGATTGGGGGTCAAAACAATTGACGGAGAAGCAATAGGAGCAAAACTGGAGTTAAGCTCCTGGTATCGATACGCGCATAATCCGTATCGATACAACATTAACTGTCCAAAAAGATAAGCTTACTGTATCGGTACGCCACATAATCCGTATCGATACCACGGGGCTTCGGGTATCGATTTCAGTAGATTTTCAAGGCATGCTCAATAACCAAAATCCAACAACCCGAGGCACAAATCTACACCAAATCAACACATAAACACATAGAAGAGGTAAAGAAGTCCCTACCTCGCAACAATGGCCGAGATTCAAGCGTTTTTGAGCGAGCCCTAACCTTTCGAACTCCGAAACTTCAATTCAAGCTTGACCCACGGATCTCCGAGCTTAAGAACGCGAATGGAAGGCTTAAGGGAGGTTGATTCTTGAAGATTTTGCGAGATTGAGTGGAGTTTTGAGTGAGAGGACAGGAGAGAGAGAGAGAGAGAGAGAGAGAGAGAGAGAGAGAGAGAGAGAGAGAGAGAGAGAGAGAGATAGCCGGTGGAGAAGGAGGGAGAATGGATGAGAGAGAGAATGGAGATAAAAAATGTTCTCCTACTCCTCACACACCCCTATATATAGTCATGTATCTTTTTATTACACCACACTCCCTCAATTCTCTATTCCTTCACTCTAGTCCTCAATCCAAATATCCACCAACTAATCCATATTTTCTCGATTGGGCATTTAATTAACATTTCAAAAATTAAAA
This sequence comes from Rhododendron ovatum, assembly GCA_019656835.1. NCBI lineage: Eukaryota > Viridiplantae > Streptophyta > Magnoliopsida > Ericales > Ericaceae > Rhododendron > Rhododendron ovatum. Next base: position 23,534,826 of record CM033798.1, read on the forward strand.
ATTATTCGGGTCTCTACAATCTATCCTCCTTAAAGAAATTTCATCCCGAAATTTACAACGAAAGCCAACCAAAATCATGCATCAAGTTATCATGCTCATGCAGCAATACATATTACCAAACAATAAACTAACGATCATAAGGTTGAAATTTCTAGACTCACATTGACTAACTTGGAAACAAATGCGGAAACTTCTCTCTCACTTCGTCTTCCCTTTCCCACGTTGACTTTTCTTTCCCGAGATGACTCCATAAGACTCGCACTGACGGAATGGTTTTACCCCTCAAAACTTGCTCGCACAAATCTTGGATACGTATCGGCTCCTCTTCGTAAGATGCATCGGCTTCTAACTCTAACTCGGACTAGTCTAGAACGTGTGACGGATCCAGCTCATACTTTCGTAACATCGACATGTGGAATACATCATAAACATTTGATAATCTTGGTGGTAAGGCCAACCGAGACGCAACTTCGCCAATCTTCTGAATAATATCAAACGGCCCGATATAACGTGGTGAAAGCTTACCCCTTTGCCCAAAACGAGATAGTCCCCGACGTGGTGACACCTTTAGAAACGTGATTCCCCACTTCAAATGATAATGGTCTGCGACGACGATCGTTGGTGAATCAATTTAACTTGTAGCTCTTTTGCCTACTTTGTGTGGTTATCAATCGTTGGCGAATCAATTTAACTTGTGCTTCAAGAAGAGGTTGACGAATCGCTTTCATGCTCTCGGAAGTTTCTTTGATCAATTCCGGCCCGACCAGCGTAGCCTCGCCTAACTCAGTCCAACAAACGGGTGATCGGCACGGTCTGCCATACAAGGCTTCATATGGTGCCATCTCGATACTAGATTGGTAACTATTATTGTATGCGAATTCGACTAAGGGTAGGAGATCTTCCCAACTACCCCGAAAGTCCATAACGCAAACTCGAAGCATATCTTCCAGAATTTGGATCGTTCTCTCAGATTGCCCATCTGTTTGAGGGTGATACCCAGTGCTAAACAATAAGTTGGTGCCAAGTACGGCCTGTAGGCTCTGCCAAAAGCATGCGATAAACCTTGGATCTCGATCCGACACGATAGAAACGGGTATCCCATGAAGACGGATAATCTCACGAATATATAAATGACTAAGCGTCTCAATCGAATCCGTAACTTGAATTGGTAAGAAATGCGCTGACTTGGTCAATCAATCGACTATCACCCAAATGGCATCGTGCCCCCTCGGTGACCGCGGTAAACCGGTAACGAAATCCATTGTCACGTTCTCCCACTTCCATTCGGCCACTGGCAATGATTGCAACTCCCCCGCGGGTCGTTGATGCTGGGCTTTTACCTGTTGGCACGTAAGGCATTTAGACATGAAGATAACAACATCTCTCTTCATTCCCGGCCACCAAAACTGTCTACGCAAGTCATGGTACATTTTCGTCCCTCCCGGATGCACGGCTAACGGTGAGTGGTGAAATTCCCTCAAAATTTCCTCCCGGCATGAAATGGATACGAACAATTTTCCTTGGTATCATAAACCTTGATCGGCGTGTATCATCCACCCCTCTTGAGCATTTCCACGAAGAAACTTGGTACGAAATTCTCCCACTTCTTCATCTTGCCGTTGAGCCTCAATTACCCGATTCGACAAAGTCAATTGAATGGTCAAGTTGCACAAAGTGACTCCATCACAGACCTCTTCAAAATGTAGCGCATACGAACCTAAGTCGTTCATCGTTTTCCAGTCGTGGATGGCTAAACTCGCAAGGTGTGTCGACTTTCTACTCAATGCATCTGCTACCACGTTTGCCTTACCCGGATGATATTGCAACTCAAAGTCGTAGTCCTCTAAGTGTTCCATCCAACGGCGTTGTCGCAAGTTAAGCTCCTTTTGAGAGAACAAGTATTTTAGACTCTTATGATCGGAAAAAACTTTGAACCTCTCACCGTAAAGATAGTGACGCCAACTCTTTAATGCAAAGACGACGGCCGCAAGTTCTAAGTCATGGGTAGGGTAGTTCCGCTTGTGAGTCTTTAATTGCCGCGATCCATATGCTGCCACTTGCCCCAACTGCATCAAAACACACCCCAACCCCTCTTTCGAAGCATCACAATATACGGCGTAGCTAACTCCCCATTCGGGCACGATCAAAACTGGCGCGGTAGTCAATCTTCTCTTTAATTCTTCAAGGGCTTTCTCACACACGTCACTCCAAACGAAACAAGTCCCCTTACGAGTCAATTTAGTCAACGGAGCCACTAGGCGAGAGAAATCAATTACGAAACAACGATAATACCCAACCAAGCCCAAGAAACTACGAATCTCGAACACATTCTTTGGTCGTTGCCAATTCATTACGGACTCTATCTTTCCCGGATCAATGGACACCCCATCCTTCGATACAATGTGACCCAAAAATTTGACTTCGGACAACCAAAATTCACATTTGCTAAGTTTGGCATACAAACGATGTTCTCTCAAAAGTTCAAGAACGATAGAAAGGTGAGTTTGGTGTTCCTCCTCCGAAGGTGAGTAGATAAGGATATCGTCCACGAAAATAACTACAAAACGATAGAGATAAGCACGAAAGATGCGGTTCATCAAATCCATGAAAGTTGCCGGTGCATTTGTCAATCCAAAGGGCATAACAACAAACTCTTAGTGGCCATACCGGGTACGAAAAGCGGTCTTAGGAATGTCTTCCCTCCGAACCCTCAGCTGGTGGTACCCAGACCTTAAGTCGATCTTAGAGAAATAGGTTACACCTCGAAGTTGATCAAACAAGTTGTCGATTCTAGGCATTGGATACTTGTTCTTAATGGTGACGCAGTTTAACTTACGATAATCAATACATAGACGAAGCGACCCATCTTTCTTTTGGGCGAACAAGGCCGGTGCTCCCCATGGTGACGTACTCGAACGAATAAACCCCAAATCCTCTAATTCTTGCAACTGAACCTTCAATTCCCTTAATTCGGCGGGTGTGAAGCGATATGGAGGTATGGAGATAGGAGCGGTACCAGCAAGTAAGTCGATAGTGAATTCAATTTCTCTCTTGGGTGGTAAACCGGGTAACTCCTTTGGAAACACGTTCGGAAAATCACAAACAACAAAAGGTAGCTCCCCACGCGTAGACACATTCTCATCTAACGCCAAACTCGCTAATAAGGCATACATTGACTCACGCTCCCGAGACTCACACAGATATGGTTCTATCGGTTCGCGACGCTCCCCAAAGAACTCGAAACAAGAACCCCCAGGTGGACAAATACGGACCCGACGCTTGAAGCATTCTATAGTAGCATGGAGCGTCGACAGCCAATCCATTCCCAAATTAAGGTCGAACCCTGACATATTCAGCACAATAAAATCAAAAGTAAAACGATGATCTTGAATAATAAGCTCACAATCCGGGCAAATGCGATTTAATGGCGACCTACCTCCTATAGATGTGTCAACAAACAATGGAGGACTAATACTCTTAATTTCCAATTTCGAAGCACAAGCAAAAGATGCAGCAATAAAAGAATGCGATGCTCCAGAATCGAATAATACTCTAGCGAAGGAGTTAAACAAGAGAAATGTACCCCCACGACCGATGTTTCAAGGGCTTGAGAAATGACGGGAGGTGGTGGGGGCGGAATGGTAGATGTGATAGCAAAAGCCCTCCCTTGAGTAGTTTGACCCTGAGCATGTCCACCCTGATGACTGGAACCTTGTGTAGGTGTAGACGAACTAGCTCTTCTCTCAGCCTGAGATCCCTGAACTGAAGTGGTCTGACGAAAGTGAGACTGTTGCTGTCTCTGAGTACCCCGAAACGACTGCCGGCCAGAACCTTGTCCACCCCTCAGCTGCTGCACTGAACCCGACTCACTACGTGCCCCTTCTCCACATGGGCAATTTCTAGCAAAGTGACCGGGCTTCCCACAAGTAAAGCACGTGTTCAAAAGTCGCGGGCATTGGGCGCGAATGTGCCCTGTCTGACCACACTCGTGGCATACGTTTGAGGGTCTATTGGAAACTCCCCGAGTCCCGAACGAAGAAGAAGGTGGAGGCCTAAAATTTGACGGACCCTGTGAAGACGACGATTGATCTCATTGTCTCTTCCTCCCTTGACTACCGAAACTTCCCGACGAAGAACTCACACCTCCCATTGGTTGTCTTGGTTCCCAAACCTTAGGTTTTGGGTGCCTCCTTAGGTGTCTCAATGCTCCGTGCACACTCAACGACTTCAGAAAACTTCCCTTTGCGTTGTGCCACAACAAACTTCTTCACGGTCTCATGCAACCCCCTTTCAAATCGCCTACACTTCCTCTCTTCGGTTGCCACTAACTCCGGCGCAAAACGGGACAAGAATTGAAACTTCAAAGCATACTCCGACACCGTCATATCCCCTTGTTCCAACTTCTCAAACTCTTCCCTCATCTGTTCACGACTTATTTCAGGAAAGTATTGCTCCTCGAAGAGCACCTCAAACTCCGCCCAAGTTAAGTTCTCAATATCTGGCTCATTTGCTTGAGCCGCGGTCCTTACCGCTCTCCTTGCGTCTTTCCTTGATTCTAAGGCCGACTCCCACCACTCATTCACTTCCCCGGCAAGCTGAATGGCTACGATATTCACCCACAAGTCATCCTCCGTTATCTGAAGAGCCCTGAAAAGTTTTCAGATTTGAGCTAGCCAATGATTGGCCACAAGAGGGTCATTGCTCGACCCATTAAACGTAGGTGGATTTCTACGACTGAACTCCCACATTGCTATCATAGCACGACTCTATGTACTTTCCCTAGGAGCAAGATTTAAAAGGTTTGTAGCCGCAAGAGCCGCAACGAAATCCCTAGCAAAAGGATTTTGAACGATTGGTACCTCCTCTCCCTAACCGTGTCCGGTCCCCTCCCCCGGATTCCCATTCGGATTTTCCCCATGATGGCTAACTGCATCCTCAATCGGTGTTTCTCGGCCACGACCACGGCCATGACCACGACCTCGGCCACGACCACCCCTACTTTCACCTGCCCTAGCCCGCGTTCTCGGAGGCATGTAGCTACAAGTTATAAGAAAGAGAAGCTTCATCAATGACAGCATCATTTCATGAGGTCAAAGCCCCAAACTATCCCAACACGGGTTAAAACAACTCCACGCCGCTCTACTATATTAAAACGCAAAGCCACATAAGTCATGTCATAACAATGCACATAAGCACACATATGTTATGCAAAAGGCGTGACATTTTGAACCCATGAGACTGGAAGTCTCCCCACGGTCTCAAAGTATTCAAACCTAGACGCTCTGAAACCAATTTGTCACGTCCTTGATTTATAACATAAATAAGTAATACATTTTAATAAAAGAACCTCGCGCATCGTACATATTACCGAAAAGAGTTTCCCACCTATTTAATTTACAAACAAGTCCCCATGATTTAAGAAATACAACCTTGGCACTACGGCCCAAAATTAACTTAGATACAATACGACATATTCAGGATGTTACAAACTTTAGTCAAAAGATAGTTCACGAGTAAATTAGTTACAAAGCCATCTTTGGCCAAAAGTAAGTCTATTACAAAGATGAATAAGTAACTAAATGAAATTAGCTTCCAAAAAAAATCTTCATGTCCAAGCACACCATTGCATGCAGTCTATTGCCTAGCATTAGAACCTGAATAGAAGGATTTTGTTGAGCTACACTAACCCAGCAGGAAAGTCTTTACCAATGCTAAATGCATACATGTTGATAACTGCAAACAAAGAAGAATATATAGTAATCAATCGACTTGTAAATGAACTTCTATCCAGTTTAAGTGCGTAAGTCATGTGACACAAACAACTTAGATAATCCCAACTCGACTCGCTAACCCAACTCCCACCATTTGTATTTCCACCCCTTGCGTTACCGTACAACGCCACAAGGATTACCGTGTTACCACCCCGTGCATCACGGTGATCCCTAACGACTCAGGTTACCATATTACCACCCCTTGCGTTACGAAACCTCTCTAAGTCTCTGTATTACCACTCCTTGCGTAACGGGACTCCCCCTAAACCAATTTCTGACCCGATCAACTATTTTCTCATACAATACGCAAGCTAAGACTCTCCCACGATCCATTCTTAGGTAAAACATCATACATTATGCCTACGTCATCACAAATGCACCATAAACAATCACAAGTACCAATAATTTATAGAATACACTTTAACGACGTTTTAACTACAAAATTTCTTATTCGATTCTTACTAACGGAAGACCATCGGAACAAAGATAGCATGGAGAAGTCAAAGGAAGTCAATTAGACAAGATTGAGATAGGTTAGGAGGTGTCCAAAAGGATTTAGAAGTGATTGGGGGTCAAAACAATCGACGAAGAAGCAATAGGAGCAAAACTGGAGTTAAGCTTCTGGTATCGATACGCGCATAATCCGTATCGATACAACATTAACTGTCCAAAAAGATAAGCTTACTGTATCGATACGCCACATAATCCGTATCGATACCACGGGGCTTCGGGTAGCGATTTCAGCAAATTTTCAAGGCATGCTCAATAACCAAAATCCAACAACCCAAGGCACGAATCTACACCAAATCAACACATAAACACATAGAAGAGGTAAGGAAGTCCCTACCTCGCAACAATGGCCGAGATTCAAGCATTTTTGAACGAGCCCTAACCTTTCGAACTCCGAAACTTCGATTCAAGCTTGACCCACGGATCTCCGAGCTTAAGAACGCGAATGGAAGGCTTAAGGGAGGTTGATTCTTGAAGATTTTGCGAGATTGAGTGAGAGGAGAGGAGAGAGAGAGATAGCCGGTGGAGAGAGAGGGAGAACGGATGAGAGAGCGAATGGAGATAAAAAATGTTCTCCTACTCCTCACACACCCCTATATATAGTCATGTATCTTTTTATTACACCACACTCCCTCAATTCTCTATTCCTTCACTCTAGTCCTCAATCCAAATATCCACCAACTAATCCATATTTTCTCGGTTGGGCATTTAATTAACATTTCAAAAATTAAAAATTATTCGGGTCTCTACAGTTTTGCATCTAACTTTTGTGACTTATTGATTTGTCTCGGTGAAAGGAATTAAAAAAGTAAAAAAAAATTGATCGAAACTAATAAATTTTCTAAAAAAGACAAATATAAGTAAAAAAAGTTGTTTTGTTGACTTATTTTTGTCTTTATTCAAAAAATTATGAGTTTTGATAAAAAAAATTTACTTTTCCGATTTCTCTCGTTGGGACAAATCAATAAGTTATAAAAGTTTGACGCAAAACAAACAAATGCAAAAAAAATTTGAATAAGGACAAAAAAATAAGTCACTCAATTTTTTCATGTGCTTTACAAAATTATTATTGGTATATCAGAATTTTACATTTTTATCTAAGATAAACAAAAAAAGAACAAAAAAAAGTAAAACTGTAATTGGGTTAATGGGCGGGTCAAGTTTGATTTTAAATAGGGATGGCATTCAGGGCGGATATGGGGATTTCTGTACCCGATTCCCGAAACCGAAAAGCTATCCAAATCCGCCCCGATACCCAAACAGGAAGGAGAGGATTGAACCATAACCAAACCAAACGGGATTCGGGTAATCCCCGAACCGAATGGGTAACCAAAATCAATTAGAAACCAATTTTTTTTTTCTTCAGAAAACAGATTATCAGGGCCGGGCTTGCACAGAACAGATCTTATCTATCTAATTTTTTTATTTTTTTTATCAGAAGAAAAGCCAAAACACAGCTAAAGAGTCACTCTTACATTAGATTTTAACGAATGAAACAAAACAGAAGGGAAAGATCTTAACAATCGAAGTTTGAAACTTTAACGTAGGGAAAGTGTTACTGGTGTAGGAAATCAGCATGCAAGTCTTGCCGACGGTGTTGTCACCGGTCGTCACAAACTTTATGGCCCCGCCGTTGTCATTAAATTATGAAAGTGAAGTTTACAAAATGGAGGAAGATGAGACATGTTCGTGGCATCTTCAACAGCATGAATTGAACCGCTAGAGAATGAATTGAATCGACACACTCATTTCCATCGGATCTTGACGATTGAAAACCGAAGGGGTTATAAATTGGAATAGATTTGAGAGCGATCATGACTTTAATCGTGGATAAAGAGAGTTGATTTGAGTTAGAAGCAGATAATGTGGGTCAATTGGATGTGGGGAGGGGAGGGGCCGATCTGATTTAAGTAAAACTCCACACACCGAATGTTATACTTATACACAAAGGGTATTTTTGTAATTTTAATATTTTGGTTCGGTTCGGTTCGGTTAGGGTATAGGTTCAGTTTGGGTAACAGTTAAACCATAACTGAATCGATACCTGTTCGGTTATCCAAGGCCTCAACTATACCCATATCCACGGGGAAAATTTTGTTTATGGTTCGGGAAAAATCTTCGATTACGGTTTGGTGCAAATTGCCATTCCTAATTTTAAATAAATGGGTCGGGTTGAGTATGAGTAGTTGAACTCATAATTAATGGGTCTAAATGGGTCAATGACTATTTACCAATTTTTCTTTCGATCGAAATCGACAGAGATTTCGGGAAACAATGCCAACAACAAAAATAAGGGCTAATGCGGCTTGTCTCCACAAACGGATTTGATGTTCCTAGCCGCATTTCAGGACTTCACCGGAGAGAAATGACAAATGAATCAAATGCTATTTTTTGATGGTAATGAATTGACTCGTAAAAGAAGACCGTCACCCACCAATCTTCAAGAACGAAATTGACCTGTAACGCCCCTAATTTTGGGTACGTTACATAGACAATTTTATTGGAACTTCGAAATAGAGTCTGGCTCATTATTACATCACAACCTCCATAAGAGTACTTTCATAACAAAATGGAGGAAAATTAGGGTTCCTAACTACAGTTCCGCCTGCTCCTCCATCCTAGCCAACTCTTTAGCTCCAAAGGTCTCTAAGGTGTACAGCTCATCTTGATCATCTACAAAGTCTGACACATTATACCAGCATCGCCACCAGTATAATATGTCAGGGTCACCAAAGGTAACACCATGAGCTACGAGAGCTCAATAGAATAATCCATACCCACTAACACTTAAATTACAAACATTAGATCATAATATTAACGATTTCCACATAGTACATGCATATCTAATAAAACAGTTAACAATGACACATCCACTATTCAAACTAACGTTGGTGTCCATGATTTTCTGAGTTTATCCTACGCGATTTGTCGTAGACTGTGTCACCATTTTTCCACCAAATCATCATTTTCAAAATCATTATTTACACATCCAACCTCGGTTCCGCCACGTCGGTCTCCCAAGTATCCTCACAATGGTTCCGCCGCGCCGGGCTCCCATTGGCACACAAAACTTGCATTGGCTCCTCTCTGCGGATAACCAAGCCATATTACCAATGAGGCTACCATGTTTGGCCCCATTGGAAATCTTCACAATAGGCTACCAAGTCCGGCCACATTGCGAGGTTTCATTCACACAACGGGCTACCAAGTCCGGCCACGTTGCAGTTTCCGCAAAACCACACAATGGCTACCAAGTCCAACCACATTGCGGATTTTCTTACACACAATGGGCTACCACGTCCGGTCACATTACGGTTTCAAAACATACCTTGCCATTAACACACCCTAGGTATCATGTTTCTACTTTCTCAATATCTGTGTCTCGTTTTCATGCAAAGACTTCGCGGCAAGACTTTTCACATAAGTAAACATAAATCATTCATTATAATCTTGAAATTAAACTAGCAAGATCATCCAACTCTATATTACTTTATCATGCTCATATCACAACTTTAAGCATAACGCCACATGTACGAATGTCTTTGGAGTAGATACCACTTATGCTTTATCACACATCAAGACAAATAATCCTAGTAATCACGTATACATGCTCATAACTATCCTAAGATTAAAATACGAATACTTCTAATCAAGCGTTAAATTCTTATCTTTCAAAAACCGTTCTTTCCTCTTTTATGTGAAGTTCAAAACAACATATGTTTATTAGAGTAAAAGTCAATTATTCTAACATGTTCATACTTCCATTAACAAAAGTAAGTTTGTTAACTATCATGCATTCCAAATATTATAAGCAATAAACAACTTTATATACTTAAAGAAAGTGGTTAGGGATATTCTACATATACTTAGAGATAGTAAATAAGGAAAATCTACTGTTCTTCTTGACGGTAGGGTAGCTACAGAAAAGTAAGTACGTCGGCTAACGAACGGAGTGACTTGCTAAGGTAAGCTTACAGTAGCTTCGAAAGAGAAAGATTTCTCTCGAAACTAGTTCTTGACTATACTACTAAACTTTTTGGATCGAAAATGTGATCGAATGGTGGTTTAGTGGCGGTCTTGGATGAGTTTCTTGAAGAACTCAAAAGCAAAAGAAGAACTTCAAGAACTACTTTAAGAACACTACACAAACACTAAGATTTTTTAGAGAGAAGTTGGAGGGTTTGAAGGTGTGAGTTGAATGGCAAGTAAGAGTTCCTATTTATAGGAAAAATCTTGGCTTTCTCTCTTTCTCCCATGGATTTGCTTCATTGTGTAGTCAAATCACATTTTTAGGCATGCCATGACTTGTCATCCAATTTTAGGTCCAAAATCTAGATTATCATGAAGGGTTTTTGGCCTTGTCTTGTCCAAGGATGGTTTACTTGCAAGAAAGCACAAAATGAATGGCTAGGATTATGTTAAAAGTGACCTAGGAATGGGTTGTCAAGCTTGAGTGTGAAGTTGGTTTAATAGGGTAGCTTGTTTGAGTGTACAAAATCACATGCACATACACACGCCTCTCTCTCTCTCTCTCTCTCTCTCTCTCTCAAGTACTAAGTACATATATATAAGTCTATATAAGTACACCAAAGACTAAGAGGTTTAGCTTACTAGGTCTAGGAAAAGAGTAAGGATTATGGGCTTTCAAGTGACAACTCAATGAAAAGAAAATGGTTAAGACTAGGTTTACTTCTTTTGGAAGCAAAATAATAGCTTCCTATGGTCCAAATATTCTTATATGACTTGTCTTGTCAAATATAGGTTTTCATTGGCAAGACTAACTTCTATTATCCAAGTGATAAAATTTTCCCTAGTAGTTATTGTCCGATGGATAAAAGGAAAATGATGAGAAGAAATATTCTTGGAAGAAATATATCTTGAAAGTGACCTTTCAATGGAGAGAAAAAGCAATGCACTTTCTAGGAAAATGATTTGATTAAGAAAGCACAATGATGAGTGGGAAAAATGACAATTCAATGGAAAGTGAAATGATTAAAGAGTTGGCTTTTGAAAGTGACTTGTTAATGCAAAAAAATGAATAAGGCTTCCAAGTAGCCTTTCTAGGAAATTTTTAGGGTCATATACATACATATATGTATATATATGTCAAGGTTACTTGTAGGAAGGAGAAAGGAAGTAATGAAGGATTATGGGCTACTTGATGTGATAATACATAATCATGGTTGCTCGGAAGAACAAACTTGATTTTAGTCTTGATTAGATAAGTCCATGGTAGTATTATTTCCTAGACAATAGGAAGTTTCAATTCTATTACTCAAAGGATACAAATTACCCTACGAATTATTACCCAATGGGTAAACAGGTAATGATGAGAAAAGATGATGGGAAATAAAGTCTTGAAGTGACTAGTCATGAAAGTGCAATGATTTCCTAGTCCAGGGTTGAAGAGGTTTGATTAGGGCGTAGAAAGGTTCACAAGGTTCAAGGGTGAGTGAAAATGTTCATCTAGAAATTAGGAGGATTCATAAGGGTCATAGAGTTCAACTAAATGAAACTTACCTTAATAGATAACTGGATTAGCCAAACTAGTTAGTTCGGAATTAACTAGACTTACCAAATAGAATTTCACTACAAGAAAAATTCAATTGGGTGACGAATGAAAATCGTCACAAATTGCATGTTTTTCGTCACAAATAATATAGGTGACGAAAAAAAATTTGTCGACTAAAGGTTGTCGAGGATTCCTACCTGGTGACGAAATCTATTTTTCGTCACCTATAGTGCCTTTTGATGACGAAATATTTCGTTACCAAAAAGTGAATAATTGGTGACGAAATTTTTTTCCTCACTTATTATGCTTTTTGACGACGAAAAAATTCGTCACCGATGGGTCACATTGGTGTCGAAATTTTTTGTCACTATTATAAGAAATCGGTGACGAAATTTTCGTTGCGAAAGATGTTTTCATATGGGAAAAGAAATCCATCTTTCTTGCTCCTGCTGGGTTTCGAACCTGAGTCCCTTAAGTTTTTCGCGCAAGTTCCAACCAACTGCACTACACACACTTTTCAATAAATATTTGAAATATCTAATATATAACACATATGTTTAACATGAAAATATATTTCGAATGTAATTTTGGACCTTTAAACATTAAAATTAGCAATTTTGATAAACATGAAAGTTGTAGGCAATTGAGTTATTGTTCAAACCCAATTTGAATTATCTCAATCGTAGATTTTAGTAAAGAGTTATGTCCGAAATACATTTAGTGACAAAGCGCAATTCATAAATTTCATCACGAAAGGTACCCATTTGACAACGAAATATATTTTTTGTCGCTGAAAGCGTTAAAATGGTGACGAAATTATTTTTCGTCACCAAAGTTAAGCATTTGGTGACGAAAAAAATATTTCGCTACTAAATTGCTCACATTTGGCGACGAAATATATTTTTTGTCACCAAATGATTATCTTTGGCGACAAAAAATAATTTTGTCACCTTTTTTAAACTTTCGGCGACGAAAAATGTATTTTATCGCCAAATGGGTACCTTTAGTGACGCAAATATTTTTTTCGTCGCTAAACAGGCATAATTGGTGACGAAATTATTTCGTCGCGAAAATTATCAAAATAGTGACGAATTTATTTTTTTGTAGCCAAATATACTCATTTAGTGATAAAATTAAATTTCATCGCCACTTTTTCGTCACTAATTTTCATTTTTCTTGTAGTGTTTCTAGCCAAGAAATATAACTTTAAGATTTTATTATACTCACTAGGAAAATATACAAGTGCTTCTATAAGTATACTTGTCTTTAGAAAATGACTAGATTGTTTGGTGCGAAAAGATATAATTTTATAAGTCTCAAATCTAATTATAACGGATTATTAGAAATTAACAAGGAATTTTAAAAGCAATCCAAGTAATTAAAATAAAATTCAAATATTTAACGAAATTTTTATTTACCGAAAATCATGGTCGTTACACGACTCATTGATTGGGGGGAGTGAATTGATGGTTTAGTGAAGTGGGGTAGAGCGGAAGAAAAATAACAAATGGATTTTGTTATTTTTCCAAGGCCGGTAGAATTACAATCAAGAAGGATGTATCCTCATTGAAAGTAAGAAATAAAGTTAATCCTACTCCTACTCCTAATTATAACCCAGAAATGGGTTAGCAATGCCAAAAATTAAGAACAAAGTTAAGACTTTGATTTGTTGAAGAGATTACAATGAAGCTAAAAGAGGCTATTTATAGAAAAACAAAATATGGAGGAAATAACTTCCTAACTTCTCACTACTCTTCATTCTTCTAATTATCTTCCAAGTGTCCAAATAACTTCCCACAAACTACAAAGTGTGTAAGAGCATGCCATTTATCCAAATAACTTCTCTTCAACTTTCAAATGTGTAGGATCAAGCCAAGTGTTCTGCATTTTATTAAAATACAAACAAATAAAAACTAGTTATATTAGTAATACAAAATAATAAAATAGGAAGCATTCTCATAATTGTCACCTTTCAGTCGATCATCGACAGGCGGTAAATATATGGTGTAAACAATGCCCCCCTTATTTATTTGGGTGAAGTACTAACGTAACCCAAGTGAATAATTTAACTAGTTTTAAATCACCCCTTTGTCGATATCGAAGGGTGATAACCTTTTACGGTGTAAACATTTATGCCCCCCAACTCTCGAAGAGTTTTAGATAAATTTTACACAATCTTTTCACTTTTCGACAAGCCTTCAAGGCTCAATTCCACTATCCAGAACCAAATTTAGCTTCTAAGATGCAAAATTCCCTCTGTCGATAATTTTCCTTCAACTAATTCCTACTGAAAGGAAACGAGGAAATGTGATCTATTGGAGTATTATGACCCTTAGCACAATAGGCATGTGTAAACCATTAATTCAACAGAGATTGGTTTATTTCGAGCCAAGTATCCTGATGGATTGTCAATCGACGGAGCCTGCAAGTATCAATCGACAGAGCCAAGTATCTTGATGGATTGTCAATCGACAAAGACTGGTTTTGTATGCTTGGAATTCATGTCAACCTATGAAAAGGTTAAACTAGTACAAATGGCCGATGCAAAAAGGTTGTCGATTAAAAATGAATAGACCAATCTTGACCACAAAACAACCTGTTCAATCATACATGTATACACTGTCACGCCCAAAATATAGATTTGCCATAATTGGCCATTTCTATTAGTCCTCAACAGAAAGTCTTCTGCTAGCCAAAGATCAATGGTGAGACAAGTGGCATAGACCAATACTTGGCGTTTTTTCGACTAAAGCCAATACAAATGGCTTCGAAGATTCCATCCCTCTTAACACATGGATACTTGTCGATCAATAATTCACGGTCACAATTGGCTTGAACTCATATTCCATGGGAAAGTTTTCTCCATTCTTAACCTGTATAGATATAGTGAAGAGACCATTTTCTACTTCGACCATTTCTTTGTCTAAATTGAAAAACTCTAGTCGAATTATATTCATAATTCGACTCACTTTGAGTTTCAAACTTTCGGGCCATTTAAGTTTTATAGTTGGCTCTTCTAAAAATGAAATTTTGCCCCCCAAATTCATTGGAGGCAAGAAAAAGAAATCTAAATAGGTGCCAACTTGCGGTTACCGAATTGTTCAAACCACAGGCAGTATTGAATCGAAATAGGCATCGATTGCCTTGTCAAAATTTTCTATCGATCATGTACAATATATACTGACCCAGTTGGCAATAGGCATACTATTAGGCGTCAATAGGCATATTATAATAGTATGCCTGTTTGAATCAGGCCTTTACAAGTAAGTAGTGATTGGCAGTTGCCTTATCAACATAGGCACCCAACTGCCTCAAAAAATTTCAACGGCCTCATCAAAATTTTCTGTCGAGGTTGATCTGGGTTATAATAGGGCCGTGATAATGTAGTAGTGGTTGGTCTATAGCAATGCAATTTTGTTGATGACCAACAAAAATTGCTCCGAATATTAGCCAATGAATTGATGGCTTTCTTTGCCCGAATAAATTATCAAACCCGGCAAGGCTTTTCTGTCAAATTATTCTCGACTCCCTTCAAGGTTCAACACCAAAGCCATTTACTTTGCATAATTTGGCTTTCTAAAGATGAGTTTGCCCCCATGCAAACTCGATATCAATCAAGGCTATTTGTCATTTATGGTTGGGCCAATAACTTCTTTTTATCCTTACTGAAATCTGGATGAAAGCTTCTCATGTAGATCCACAAATTATAAATGACCTCTGTCCATTTCAAGGGCTTCCAGTTGTATTTGATCTTTTTCTCCAATCGAGATAGAACCCATTTTTATCACCTAAGGACAGGCGAAATGGAAATATGACTGGATTTTGTTGAATGCCACCTTTCAAAGGCTTCCAAGGTGTTCTTTGAGGAGTTTTAACAGATAGACTTTTGTCTAACAAAACCATTACCAATGGCCAACAATTGGCCGGCAATAAATCGTTCAAGCCTTTCCTTGAAGGTTGAAAATTTTCCATTAAACTGGCTTCCCATTCTGTCGATTGTTTTTTCCTTTTTCCAGAATGATCCCAAAGTTGGCCAACAAATGGCCGTTATTCCATTTCCGCAAAATGTTCAAGCCTTACATGCAAGGCTTGCATTTTCACAGTTGATTGTTGCCATTACTTCTGATTTAGTAATGAGAGCCCTCCTTCTAGCATCAAAATTGTTTACCAATTTTTCTTTCGATCGAAATTGGCAGAGATTTCGAGAAACAATGCCAACAACAAAAAATAAGGGCGAATGTGACTTGTCTCCACAAATGGATTTGAGGTTCCTAGCCGTATTTCAGGACTTCGCAGGAAGAGAAATGACAAATGAATCAAATACCATTTTTTGGTGGTGATGAATTGACTCGTAAAAGAAGACCGTCATCCGCCAATCTTCAAGAACGGAATCGACCCATCGATTGAGCAGAGTGGATTGATGGTTTAGTGAAGTGGGGTAAAGCGAAAGAAAAATAACAAATGGACTTTGTTATTTTTCCAAGGTAGAATTACAATCAAGAAGGATGGATCCTCATTGAAAGTAAGAAAATTAAGTTAATTCTACTCATACTCCTAATTATAACCTAGAAAATGGGTTAGTAATGCCAAAAATTAAGAACAAAGTTAAGACTTTGATTTGTTGAAGAGATTACAACAATGAAGCCAAAAGAGGCTATTTATAGAAAAACAAAATATGCATGAAATAACTTCCGAACTTATCACTACTCTTCATTCTTCTAATTATCTTCCAAGTGTCCAAATAACTTCCCACAAACTAAAAAGTGTGTAGGAGCATGCCATTTGTCCAAATAATTTCTCTTCAACTTTCAAATGTGTAGAAACAAGCCAAGTGTCCTGCACTTTATTAAAATACAAACAAATAAAAACTAGTTATATTATTAATACGAAATAATAAAATAGGAAGCATTCTCATAATTGCCACTTTTCAGGCGATCATCGACATGCGGTAAATATATGGTGTAAACAATGATCCGTTAAAGACTCAATCCACTTACAACTTATCCAATTTGGCCCAAATACGTCCATTTGACACCCTTAGTTATGCCTTGTTATGGTTCTGTTATGTTTATAATAGTTTTGGTAATGCTTGTAATAGTTCCGTTATGTCAAAACTTACGGTATCTTTAAAAGGGGTGGAGACACCAAACTCGTTTCCAAGTTATTGATAACTGGTTTCGATATTCGAAAACAGGTCAAAACAAGCTCTGTATCTTTTAGAAATAAAAAATCTGAAGAAAAAAAAAATTTTGTACTGGGAGTCAAAGTTAAAAGTGGGCCAGGAGTACACTAGAGAGTGAATTTCCCTCCTGTTCCAAATTTCACAGCTCAAAAAAGAGCGCGCGCATTCTTTATTGGAGGGTGTTTGTACCCTCCAGAATTCGAAAACCAAAACCCAAAAACGAAAACTGGGGAATCCTCCCTCCGCCTCTCTCCTTGAAAATGAAAAAATTGAAACCATCCCCATAGGCCAAAACAGAATCCACTTGAAATTCAATTCCACCCCCAATCCCAAAATTCCAATCTCCCCTCCAAAACCCAATTCCCTCCCCCCACCATTACAAATACCTCCTCATGCCTCCGCTCCATTTCACCTCTCTCTCTCTCTCTCTCTCTCTCTCTCTCCATACACACATTCAGCACCCAAATGGCAATCCTAGGTCTTTGTGAAAACAACAAAGAGAACATTCCCCCTCCCTTGTCAAAGCAAGGCAATACAATCGGAGCGGTTTCCCCAGTTCCAACCAAGAAAAGGAGAAGAACAAGCAGAAAACCGCTGGAAGACATCACGAATCTCTTTCCGCCGTCGTTCATCCATTCGACTCCGATTTCAAACACCACAGCTCTTTCTGTTTCTCGCTGCAGTTCGGTCTGCAACTCGATACACCACCGAAAGAGGAGACCTCAGAATGGCCCAGAAGTGCCAATGCAGATGAATAAAGCTTTTATCTCTCCTAGGACATATTTTAGATAGTCCAGGACTAGTTTATTATCAATCCTTTGATCACTATTTCGTGTATTTTTTCCCCCTCCTTACGTTGTTTCTTGGTAATGTGCTTGATTAAGCAATTAATTGGGTGAATTCCCTTTATAAAATCAATACAAGTTATTTGCACAAATAATGCTTAATTTTCTGATCCCTGTTTGTCCGGACTTCGTGCAAATTAGTGGCTGAATTTGGTGGTTACATATACGTAAAGTCAAGACGGGATAATTGAAAAAATAAGACATTCGATTTCACGGCAGTGTCCCCAAGCCCCTTGTGTGAACGAATCAGCTCCGATACTATAATTTGAACGCATTGGAAGAACTGCCAAGGGGAGACATTCGATTTCACGGCTCGTACTTCACAGATTACTCAAAATCCTTTTGTGAAAGTCTGATATGAGTCTTGATATACCAATGCTGCTTTTTCCAAGAGGAGCACGGATGGAAAGTCCGACAAAAAGGTTAGCTTGACAAAGGCCAAAAGGGATGGTCTTTAAATATTGGTAGTACAGCCTAGAGGCCAATGGGTTTAGCGACCAAGTGATTCAAGTTTCGAGCGACAGCTTGTGACTTGCTCTTATGATTGCTTGGGGCTTGAGTTAGGCTATAACTCACCCGATCTGGTGGGATTCTCCGTCTATTCTAGTTATGTATCCTCGGCTACTGGTTTATTGCCCCCTCTCGTCCTTTATTTTTTTTTTTTTGGGGGGGGGGGGGGGGGTTAATTTCCTCTCTGTCTTTTTTATCAGTAAAATACTATAAGGAAACAAGGATGGTTGTAATTTGTTAATATAGACAAACATGTATGTACAGTAATGTTAACGATGCCTCCAAACTATGACGGAAATGCAGGGAAACTATCCAAGACTACAGAGGTTTGTAAAGCATGCACACAACAATACTAGTATCTGTCTACATATTAAGAAATTTTTTGGTTTTGGAATGAAAATTCTTTCTTTGCTGGCGAAAAAAGAAGTTAAAAGGCCTTTCCAAGAATGCTGTTGGAAATCATGATCAGTTTTTTTTTTTGAGTGCCCTTTCTCAAGTCAATTAAATTCGGGGTTATTTCTTGAGGAAGAACGGCATTCAAAGAGCGGGAAAATTTCACTTAGGCACCCGACCTTTCACACAAATCACACATAAACACCTGACCTTTCTTAAATTTCATATAAACACCTGAGTTTTCTAAAAACTCATCAATTCAACACCTGACCTTTCTTAAATTTCATAAAAACACTTGAGCTTTCTAAAAACTCATCAATTCAACACCTGACATCACCCCTTCATCTAAAACCAAACGGAAAAAAAGTTAAGTGCTCAAATTTTTTATTTATTTGAACCTGTGCGAAGATCTTATTTTTCTGATCATTTTATCCTAAAGAATCATAATTAATTTTTGACTCTAAAGTTCTCGTTAGTCAGCCCTAAGAAAGTCGTAGAATTAAATATCTCTTAGGGCTAATTAACGAGAGCCTTAGAATCAAAAATTAATTATGATTTTTTAGGATAAAATAATTAGAGACATAAGATCTTCATACCAGTTTAAATGGATTGAAAATTAAAACACTTAATTTTTTAACCTTATTTTTTAATATATAAACGATCTATACATAGTTGAAAAATTAATTGCTCCAATTTTTAATTCGTTTGAACCGATGTGAAAATCTTATTTCTCTGATCATTTTATTCTAAAGGGTAATAATTAATTTTTAACTCTAAGACTTTTGTTAGTTAGCCCTAAGAGATATTTGATTCTACGACTTTCTTATGGCTGACTAACGAGAACTTTAGAGTCAAAAATTAATAATGATTAGAAAAATAAGATCTTAGCACTGGTTCAAACAAATAAAAAATTGGAGTACTTAACTTTTTTTCCGTTTTGTTTTAGACGGAGGACAGGTGTTGAATTGATGAGTTTTTAGAAAGCTCAGGTGTTTATATGAAATTTAAGAAAGGTCAGGTGTTGAATTGATGAGTTTTTAGAAAGCTCAGGTGTTTATATGAAATTTAAGAAATGTCATGTGTTTATGTGTGATTTGTGTGAAAGGTCAGGTGCCTACGTGAAATTTTTCCTTCAAAGAGCTCAATTGACCTTATAACGGGACGTAGATTGCACAGTAATGAAAAGACATATGCTGCGTGGTTTTCAAGCTATCTTTGGCTACTGTCGTTTGTCATCTTTGGGGAGTGAGCAATGGGAGGATCTTTAGCTCAAATGTTCAGGGATTGAGGGGGTTATTGCTAGAATTGAGACTGATATAAGATCATGCATCCCTTCTTGGAAGAACTCGAAGAAAACAGACTAACAAATGGGCTTGAATGGAGTAGTGGCAGATTCACCCTCAAATTTTAGTCGTCTCCTAATCCTTTTGTAGCCTGTTTTGGTTGCCATTTATGTTTCTGGTTCAGGGCATGGTTTAGTTTTCCATTTGAGATGTTTTATGTTGTGCTTATGGTCCTGGGACCTGTCTTGGTGGTGGTGTTATTGTTCAGGGCATGGTTTAGTTTTCCTTTTGTGTTCTACCACTCGATCTCTTTCGTTTGGTTGCCTGTAGTGTAAGCAAATTTGTGTTCATTTTACTTCATCTTCAGCTATAAAAAGTTTCTTTTTTACTTTAGCTTTAACTATAAAGTTCTGCATCTTATTTTGAATCTTTTATTCATTAATTAAAAGTTTCTTTTTAGTTTTCTGTTGTTTAATTAGCAAATCTGTTTTTTTCTTCTTTTTTTGGTAAAACTTTGGATCCCCGAATCTCCGCAGGTATCGATCCCCATTCCCCGTTTGGAATGGGGATGGAGGGAAAAAACAAATCCCCGTTGGGGATCGGGGCGGAGACAGGGAAGGTGATGCAGCAGAAGCTAATTGAAACACAAAACTACTAAATTGAGTCCGAATCCGTTGATTCGTAACGAATACCCGGAGATCGAAATCCTTCTCTAAACCTGTTTAGTCAAAGAATACCCAGGAATAAAGGCATCAAACACTTTGTTGATTCCGTAGAATACCAAAGAATTTGGCATAAAAGAGAACACTCTTTATAATTTCATTAATCATCAAAAACTCCATAATCCTAAGACTTACAACTCTACTTATAATCAATCCTAGTAATACTAAAAAGGTAAATTGAAATTAAGAAACTACTTCCTTGTTAACTAAGATACTAAATAAAAGGAAAATCACATCAACCTACCCAAGTACGGAAATAAATAATTCTAGACTAAGAATATGAAATCACAAAATTTCCTAATCAAGAGCTAATTAAATAATTACTACATTCTTCATGAATTCACGGCTGCATCATTCTCTCTGGCTTGAGAAAACTCGTCCTCGAGTTTCCATTGCTTCAAATAATTTCGAGCGCCTAAGCTTGTCTGCATTGGTCTTGAACTTCAAATTGGTTTTCTCAAACTGACATTGTAAATAAGTGCCATGAAAAACTACCAGGACATAAACAGATTCAAACTTTCCATAAAAAGAGTTTTTTGGTGATTCTTTTTCTTCTTTGAATAATCTGACAGTGACCTCTTTTCCCAAGCCAATTTTAACCATGAAATCTACAATTGTAAGTTCATTGAGCAAATCACTCACATGAACATACTCTCGAACATCAACAGTACCAACGGCTGGAACATCATTAGGAACACCAAGAATTAAAAAAGAATCCGAGAGCAATGTGTCGGAGTCATTTGTCTTCTTAAAGCCTTCAACAATGAAGGGGTCTGTATCAAAAACCGCTGGTTTATTCCAATCCACGATTGGATCCGGAATAATATTGGACGTGAATGGCCACCGAATTGTACTCTCCTCCATAAAGGAGCACAAATTCAGTGGTAGTAGTGAGGTTGATTGTCAATGATCAAGGTGGCCCTCTTAACCAACGCTTTATGCGTATCCTCGATCTGTTGAAATCGTTCCCCTAGTTGTGCACCCCGTGCAGCCTCATCACCTTCATTCATATCTTCGGCAACAACATAACGATCATCACGAACTGCTTGTCGCGCCATGATCCGGAATCGAGCGCAGGCTCTGATACCAACTGATGCAGCAGAAGCTAATTGAAACACAAAACTACTAAATTGAGTCCGAATCCGTTGATTCGTAACGAATACCCGGAGATCGAAATCCTTCTCTAAACCTGTTTAGTCAAAGAATACCCAGGAATAAAGGCATCAAACACTTTGTTGATTCCGTAGAATACCAAAGAATTTGGCATAAAAGAGAACACTCTTTATAATTTCATTAATCATCAAAAACTCCATAATCCTAAGACTTACAACTCTACTTATAATCAATCCTAGTAATACTAAAAAGGTAAATTGAAATTAAGAAACTACTTCCTTGTTAACTAAGATACTAAATAAAAGGAAAATCACATCAACCTACCCAAGTACGGAAATAAATAATTCTAGACTAAGAATATGAAATCACAAAATTTCCTAATCAAGAGCTAATTAAATAATTACTACATTCTTCATGAATTCACGGCTGCATCAGAAGGGGTTCAGGGATTGAGGATGGGGATAATACTCTCCCGCCCCGATCCGTCCCATTGCTAACCCTACAGTAGGGTATGTCCTTTGATCCGATTGTTGCTTTGGTTCAATGAATTGGTTTCTCAGGAAAAAAGAAAAAGGAAAAAAATAAGCAAAATGATGCAGGGAAGCTTATTCGAAGATGGTTAAAGGCGTCAGCTTTCAAGCCAGCCACACTTGGACAATTTCATCTTTCATCTCCACCAAAAAGGTGTATCTGCTCGCATTGGATTTGGAACAACTTTTGTAGTGAATGGCCACTCAACCGCGACTTCTTCCACCACATAATTAATCGCATCGTGAAATCCTTTAGGATTCGCACAACCTTTACCTGTCGAATGTGTCGTCACTTTTGAAGTCCGACTCATGTCCAGTAAAATCTACTTGAATCACGTATCCTCCCCTCTGTGCCATTATCGTAGCGAACGGGCAGCCATTCTCACCCTCCTCCTCCATAACCTCGATCTTCTCAGGATGTCGGATAGGATAACAATGGTTAGGTCGAGTTCTAGGGACTAGAGCAGCCACTTGCCTTGACAATGCATCAACCCTTACATGTATTGCCATCTGGCTGGCCTCTACCGCTGCATCCTCTCCTACATCAGTGCGCAGCGTCCTCTTGCGTATACGTGTCTTCAACGGTAGCATCTCTACCTTCTTAATTTGCATGCAGTTCCACCTCCTCTAACTATATATCCTTTGGGATTGGATCGCAAGCTCTAATACCAACTAATGTAGGGAAGTGTGTTGAAAAGAAAGAACAACACGAAAACAATCTCACTACTCACAAGTAGTTCAACGAAAATCTCCCAGCTCAGAATATAGAGAAAGCTCTATGTTCTCTTCTTATTCAAATTCAACCAAATTGCTCTAAATCGTACAATGCCATTAAAAATAGAAAAACCCTACGTATTAGGAAACAAAAGAAAAGGAGAACTACAAAATGAGAAACTAACTATTATTCTTGACCAAAGAAATATTATTAAAAGAAAACTAAATAAGCTAAATACTCTAGAATACTTAATTCTAAAATTGAAAGACTTCCTAACTAAATTACTCAAATCAAATTTATAAATCTAAATATACTATTTTTTTAAACTTCAATAATACAGAATGATATAAAAATCGTATCTCTACATCACAAAAGGAGAAAAAGAAATCTAGCATGGTAGCTCTCTTTCTCTTTGTAAGAGGGAGATTCTATGCCCTTCCATTTTAGTGCAAATTCCACCCCAATTGTCAATTGTCCCCACTGAAGCACTTGTACTTTGTTAGTGCTCTTTTATGTCTTCTCACACCCTTTTGCCTCCCTTGCATCACTTACCAATTGGGCTCTTAAGTTGTTTGTCTACTCATTTTACTAGGCATATATCCTCGGATATTGCTAAATCATGAAGTAGGACAAAGTTGAAAGGACAAACCCTAAAAGGTCAGGGACGACTTTTAACCAAATAAAAATATGGGTCCAACTCCTCTCTGGTCCAATGGTAGATTTAATGGTTCGGATTTTTCATATACTTTTACCAGTAAAAATACACTCTTACCAATAAAAGTGTAAAAATACATTCAAACCGTTGACTGCAACAAATGAACAGTTCCGATCAGAATTATCTTATCATTTTGGACGGCAACCATTTCCAATATAAATGTGGATATGCCCTAGCTAGTATTATTATGACGTTTAAGAATAGTATAATACAAGATTTCATTCCTTTCCGTCTTTCCAACCGAATCCGAATCACCACAACCAATTGAACAATGACAAACTTTGACCAAGTTTGTTTTTTGGGCCGTGCATATAGTCTTTCAGGTTACAAAAACACTAGAGGACATAACTAGAAAGGGGAGTTACTTTGACACCTCACTTTTTTTTTTTTACAAAAAAACATATATAATGCCGATTATCTTAATTTATTTTGATCTTTATCTCATGAAATAATTGATGAACTCTTTTTATTTGTGCAAATGTACTAATGGAGAGATTATTCAATGCCTTAGGGATTTGCTTTTAATATAAAAAACGTAACCTTTTTTTTATCCGCTAAATATATATAAAAAAAAACCTCGTTGGAGTGTAATTGTGAATCAGATCAGTATGGTGGGATCTTAGTCGCATAATATGCATTCGTGTTCGCAAGTAGGAGTGCTAGCGTAAAATGGTCTTTTAAGAATATCTCAAACTACAAAAATTTTAGAGAGCCAGTATCGAGAGTGAGAGTAGACGATCCTATTGAAGAATTCCATTTAGTCTTAGGGAGCCCTTCATAGCCTATATATTGTGTAGTGCGCGCCTTAGCTATTTAAACTATGGCAGCTTAGTTGGTCATCGTTGCAGATTCTCTATCTCTATATACCAACGGTCTAAAATTCTTAAAGACAGGAATTAAGGTATTAGTTGTACCAAATATGAGTCTGTTCACAGTTTTTAGTTTTTTGTAATTTGAAAATGTGATGTGACAAGTTTTTGTTATCCAATTTTGATTATGCTATTATAGATCTTTACATTTCTAACTTTAGCAATATCTTAAATGGATAATCAAAAGCTGATGTAGCAACTTTTGATTATCCAAATTTGGTTTTGCCATTGGAGATAGCCTAAAAGGATTATCGACTACTCGCCCGAGTCTTAAAATTTATACAAACACATGTAATCTTTTCTGATCATTTGAGTATTTGTTGTCTTTTGTTTTTGGCTAACACTTTATGTCTTGTGAGATTGCTGATTCTGAGTATGAATCTACGATAGATTGTGAGTGTCGTTTGCGTCAAGCTCAAGTCTACGTTGGGATGAAAGACATCGATTGCCTTGTGTGTTTCTCATTTTATATTTAGATGATTAGTTTGTGCAATATATTTGTTTTCCCTTATAATGAACTCTATTTTATAAGTGCCGCTAAGCCATTATTTGATTTGATCTAGAAGAAATATAAGTCAATATTTGACACGATGTGCAATGGTACACACACCACAACTCATCCTTTAAATTGTAGATAGAGAACTTCGTAATACAAGAAGGCAAACAACATAAGTACATGCCATTCCTAATCAGTGGAGGTATAGACCGGGAGGAGTGAACACAAAATAAAACCTTTGGTAGGAGTATATGTCTAAAAACATTTTACCACTAAAATAGCATCTCTCTAAACTTTCAAAATTTGAGAAACTCAAAGGACGTTGTGTCGTGGAACCATGTTCTCAAATTAAAGCCAGAAAGCATTAGAGAGTACTGCAGGCCTAGCGACCCGATTTAGAATTTGTGCTCAATACTTAATTTGCTTCCTTCAAATAAAATGTTTTTACGGACGTTCCTGACATTTATAAATAAATTCACGGTATGAAATGGTAATATTGATCTTATGAGTGCATGCTCAAACGTGATCAAATTTTAATACATGTTATAATGGATTCAATTCGTACATATTTTCAAGGACACATGCAAATCTACTATTTTATAAAGGGCAAATTTTCATAGTCGTCCATCTAGTTTTACAGTTGTCTCAATTTCGTCTCTCTTGTTTCAATTGCTACCAAATAAACCCTGTACTTTGTTTTACGTTCCAAATTGGAAAAATCGTTAACACCATTAATGAAACTAACGAAAAAATATGATTAAAAAAATTAAGTGCTCTAATCTTCAATCTGGTTGAATTGGTGCGAAAATCTTATTTTTTTGATCATTTTATCCTAGATGGTCGTAATGAATTTTTGGCTTTAAGGCCTTTCAACAAGCATCTAAAGACTCTTTCTTTAGTTTCAGGGCTCTCTTAGGGTGTTCATTGAAAGACTTTAAGGCCAAAAATCTATTATGACCATTTAAAATAAAATGATCAAAAAAATAAGATCTTTGCACCGGTCGAAACAGAATAAAAATTGGAATTAACTATATTTTTTAATATATAAATGGTGTAAAAAAAATAAGTGTTCCAATTTTTAATATGTTTGAACCGATGCGATGATCTTATTTTTCTGATCATTTTATCTTTCTTTTTTTTTGATAAGTGCACAAAATTTTATTAGGCTCAAACCAAGAAACAAAGTATAAGGGATAGAATCCCCTTACAAGAAACAACAAAACAGGCAGCCATACTTAACAGCTCTTAACAAGAAAACAAAATCAAAGAACACCATATAAAAAAAACTATACAAATTGCATGATCCTATGAGGCAAGCCCCATATCTCACAAATACTCCGATTTTGCAAGGATTGTTTTACATTCCTTCTGGAGCTAAGGAAAGCACGAATCCCATTGGCTATATCTGTTGCCACCTGAGTATGATCCTTCATCTTTGCACAGAAAATACGAGAGTTTCTTTTCTGCCAAAGACCATAAACAGTAGCTGCCAATGTACTCTTCAAACTAACAAATCTGAAAGTATCCCAAGATACATTGCCCTACAACCAATCAAGGACATCTCCCATATTATTAGGAATGCCAGCCACTCTATTCTTTGACACCAAGTACTGCCAAACACGTGTAGAATATGAACAATCAAAGAACAAGTGATGATGTGATTCCTCCTCATCCTGGCAGAGGCAGCAAAGAGCATCCAAAGCCATACCCCAGTTTCTCAATCTGTCCTTAGTACTCAGTCTGTGAAGAGCTGCCAACCAAAGTATAAAAGACCATCTAAGGACATTATGACTACCCCAAATAACCTTGAATCGAGGCTGAATAGGGAATTTCTCCCGAATAGCTTCCCAAGCAGACTTAAAAGTGAAAATACCACTAGGATGAGGCACCCAAATTACTGAATCCACCATCTCAGGGTGTGGAACCAAATTCTGAGGAGTGTGAGAGATGATGGTCTGAATAAGGTGGTTTCTTAATCTAGGCCATCTCCAAGCCCCATTTTCCACTATTGAAGCCACCTTAGCCCTTAAAGATCTGCCAACATTATGCACCACTCTATCCCCAAATCGATCATATAAGGGACCAAGAGGGTGCCAATTATCCCACCACAAGAAGGTCCTTTCTCCATTACCAATCTGATATTTAATGAGGGATTGACCTAACCTTCTAAGACCAAGCAGCTTTCTCATAGTCCAAGAGGCATCACATGGAATCTCCATAGCCCAAAGACACTGATCTTTAATGACGTATGTGTGCACCCATTTGATCCATATAGTGTCTGCCTTCATACACAGAGCCCAAAGATGTTTAAGCATGGCAGCCCTATTCCAAACTTTGATCCCCTTGAAACCTAACCCACTTTCCTCCGTAGGCCAACAAAGAAGTGTCCATTTTACTTTAGCACTAGAGTGTTTGAGTTCAGGACCAGACCAAAGAAAGGCCATTAAGGTATATTCAATATCCTTAATCACTTTATCAGGAAAGATAAAAATGGTGCTCCAATAGACTTGAATACTAAACAAGATAGATTGAATAAGAAGGGCTCTACCTCCATAGGATAAGGTAGTGTTGGACCAAGACACAATTCTATGAAGAATTTTCTCTTTCAAGATAGCACAATCTTCTGACCTTAGAGAAGTAGAAATTAAAGGGACACCAAGATATTTAACAGGGAATTTTCCCTCAGGAAAGGGGAGAATATTTTGCATTTGTATCTTCAACTGATCAGCAACATTCCCATAGAACACATCACTTTTATTGGAATTAGGCTTCAATCCAGAAAAGGAGTGGAAATCAGCCAAAACAGAATTAATGAGGCTGATAGAATCATGATCCACGCCACTAAGGATGAAAAGGTCATCAGCAAATGCAAGGTGACAAATGTTCAGAGCACTGCACTTAGGATGGAAAGTAAAGGCACCCTGTTGAATTATGAACTTAAGGATAGCTGCAAAAGCTTCCATGACAATCAAGAACAAGTAGGGGGAGATGGGGTCACCCTGTCTCAAACCCCTTTGTCCAGCAAAGTACCCCTCCATGCTCCCATTAATAACCACAGAATACTTAGCAGAAGATACACATTCTCTAATCCAAGCAACAAACAGAGGAGCAAAATCCATGCAAAGCATAGTATCAAACAGAAACCCCCAGTCCACAGAATCATAGGCTTTCATTAAGTCGATTTTAATGGCACATCTAGGGCTTCCATTAGATCTATGATAACCTCTGACCAATTCTTGCATAAGGAGAACATTATCAACAATTGATCTCCCTTTGATAAAAGCAGATTGAGCTTGGTCAATGATGAAAGGAAGAACCACTTGCATTCTATTTGCTAAGACTTTGGTAATACATTTATAACTGATATTGCAATAGGAAATAGGTCAATAATCTCTGATAGAAGAAGGGGCACTAACCTTAGGAATCAGAGAAATAGCAATAGCATTCCATTCCTTGAGAAGTCTACCAGTACCAAAGAAGGAAGCCACAACACTCGTAAAATCACTACCTACAACAGCCCAACATTGTTGGAAAAACATGGAATTAAAGCCATCAGGCCCAGGGGCCTTGTCCCCATTGATAGACATAATGGCAGCTTTAATTTCAGCCCCAATAATTGGAGCAATCAACTGATCCTTGAGGTGAGAAGGAACCTTAGCATGGATAGCTTGATTGAGAGTGGGAACAACATTAACTTTTCCCCCAAAGGCAGTCCTTAGTAACCTAGTATAATATCCCAAAATTTCATCCTTAATAGCCCCAGAATCAGTTAAAAGATTACAACTACTATCAGTAAGGCTAAGAATATTACGGGAACAAAGCTTATGATGGAAGAATTTAGAATTGTGGTCACCAAGAGCAAGCCACGTAACTCTTGACTTCTGTTTCAAGAAAGATTCCTCAACTATTCTTAACTCCACAAATTTATTCAAAGCTACTTTCTCATTAGCACACAACTCAGGGTCATGAGGGAACTTAAAAAATTGGTCTTGAATCAGATCCAAATCATCTTTAGCAGCAGCTACCCTTTTACCAATTTCAGAGTAATCCTTCAGATTAAGGTTTCTAAGAACACCCTTCAATCCTTTCAGTTTAGGGGAGAGGATAAACATAGGTCTGCCATCCACATGCTCTCCCCAAGACTAACTCAACACCCTCATAAAGTCAGGATTTTGAAGCCAGAAATTAAAGAACTTAAAAGCCCTCTTTTTCTGAAAATTAGGAAGAATGGTTACAACCATGGAACAGTGATCTGATACCCCTGGAGCCAAAAAAGAAGCTTCACAATTAGGAAAAGAGACAAGCCACTGATTGTTAGAAGTCACTCTATCAATCCTACTCTTATTGTCCCCAGCACCACCTTGTTTATTAGTCCAAGTAAACCAAAAACCCCTAGCAGGCATATCATCATGGGAAATATCTGACAGGCATTGATTGAACTCAGAAGAAGCAGCAACATCAAAACCTACAAGTCCTTCAGAAGTAGCCCTAACTGAGTTGAAATCCCCCATTTGGACCCAAGGCTTAGTACCAATAGACCCAGCAATAGACCTCATATCAGCCCATAACTTCTTTCTATCTATAGGATTATTATGCCCATTAACAATGGATAAAATGAACACAGTATTACCATCCACAGATGAACATTCAGCCATAATTAACTGATCAGAGGAGAGCAACACAGAACAAGTGAAAGCAGAAGGATCCCAACCCAAAAAAATTCTAGCAACAGGGCCCAAAGAAAAATTGTGAACACACTGCCAACGAGGAGGAAAACAACTCATTATATTAGAAGGAATATTACACAATCTGACTTTAGTTTCAACCACACCCATGATAGCCAACTTATGAGAAAAAATAAGGGACTTAACCTCTTTTTGTTTAAGGGGATTATTAAGACCCCTTAGGTTCCAAGCACCGACTTTGAATGTTTAAGAACGATTCTTACCACCCCTCCCCGGACCAGGACCACTAGAAACCTGACTATTATTCACAGGCTTCTTAACTCCTTTACTTCTCCCTCGACCTCTCTTTTTAGGAACAGGAGAAGTAACAATCACATCATGGGTTAGACCATCCACAAATTCCTCCTCAGTAGGCAAACTCTCAAGATCATCCCTAGAATCAACACCCTTTTGACTCACCCTATCCTCCGTTTGTTGGAGAACATAAAACATATTGGCACCATCCTTAGTACCAGAAGGAGAACCAGCAACAGACTCAGCCCCTACAACTATAAATACACAAGGATCAGCTGAAACAACCTTATCCTTAGCAGAACTTAGGAGAGTAGGACAAACCCCATCCTTAGCAGAAGAAACCCCCATACAAGGAACCTCAATAAAATGAGGAAGGTCCATTGCAGGAACAACATAAGGAGCCCCAACAGAGCTAATGGAGGGTTTCACAACCCACACTTGCTGTTTTGGCCCTATATGATCAGTCTTGACCACACAATTCTTATGGCCAAAGACATTACAGGAATTACACTTGAGAGGCTTCCAAGGATGCCAAACCCGAATTGTGAAAACAGCCCCAGATGGAAGAGTTAAATCAAATTGCTCAGGCAATGGAGAGGAAGCATCCATTTTCACACAAATTTTAGCAAAATTAATCCTCTTACACGATTCAGTAAGACGATCTGCATATAATGGTCTACCGATGGCACTAGCCACACGGCTTAGCCCTTCTTCAGTCCACAATTCAAGAGGGACATTATAAAAATGTGCCCAAAGAGGGATTTTAGTGAATTGTTCCTTCACAAGATTCATTTGAGGTTGCCACTGTTTAAGCATCAACAACTTACCCCCAAAATGCCACGACCCAGACTCAACAACCAGTCTATAAGCCCTAGATTTATCAAAACGAAAAAAGAAGAAACCCTCATCATTAGAAAGGACATCCTTAAGGCCAAATTTTCCCAAATCCTAGTTGCTATAGATTGCACATCGGTAAATGAAAGTTTCTTATCAACAAAGTGACCTACAACCCAATCCTTCCATTTATCAACCCCAGAAGCATCCACCCCAACAGGAATATTAACACATAACTTGTTATCAACAACAGTGGGAGGACAATAATGCAGATTCATACGAGAAATCATAGGATTATTAGACATGGCTCCAGGAGAGTCAGCAGAAACCACATCCTTCCAAGAACTAGGGGGAGGAGGCTTACCCGTACATGCCGCAGCCTGAGTAACTTCAATAGCAGAATTAGGGCTCGAATGAACCCCTTTCCCCAACAATTCCCTATGAAGCATGAGAATTTCAGTAAGCATCATAAGATTGCTCTGAAACATGACAATTCCCTACGAAGCATGAGAATTTCAGAATTAGGGCTCGAATGAACCCCTTTCCCCAACAATCATTTTATCTTAAATAGTCATAATGGATTTTTGGCTCTTAGGCCTTTCAATAAGCATCCTAAGATTGCTCTGAAACTAAATAAGGAGTCTTCGGGTGCTCATTGAAAGGCCTTAGAGCCAAAAATTTATTATGACCATCTAATAAAATGATAAAAAAATAAGATCTTTCCACTGATTCAACCGGATTGAAAATTGGAGCACGTAATTTTTTAATCATATTTTTCCGTTAGTTTCATTAATGGCGATAACGATTTTACCAATTTGAAACATAAAACAAACTATAGGGTTTATTTGGTAGCAATTGAAACTAGAGGAACGAAATCGAGACAACCATAAAACTAAAGGGACGACTACGAAAATTTGACCTATTATAAAATAGCACTATTTTTCACAAAAATATCTATGCATACAAATAAAATAACATCCATAGCCATTAGATTATATTGTCATGTTAAGTTGTACTATCATTTTTTTAAAAAGATATGGAAAATATTCTTATAAATAAATTTAGCTACCACTCTCCTCACTTCTTAGCCAATGTATCTATATTTAAAATGTTGTCTTTTATGATCAAATAAGAAAATATCTCAAAATCGTAACCAATGCTTTGTGTAGATTAAATTTGTCACATATAACAATTGGGTAGAACGAATAATTTATTTAAATTCAAACTATATCACGTTTTGATGTGCCTTTAGGAATGGGCTTACACACAAGGATTGAACCACCCTAATAAATAAAATAAACACATATGGTGGCTTCTCCGAGAACGAAAGGATGCGCGGAAAACAATGAAGAGAAATTATGTAAAATAATAGGAATAAAGAAAACTTTAATTTGGCAAATCCGTTAACTTATTGGACCCTCCAGTGTTAAAATGTCTAATAAGGAAAGATTAATGTTTAGCCTCCATATCAACTTATCTTCTGAATCATTTTTATCGCTTTTTTCTTTTTTGATCTTCTAGTTTTGGAAGAGCATTTTTTTATCAGCAAAAGTAATATTTTATTAAGAGAAAAGGAAATTAAAATTCAACCAAAAGTTGTCCAAAACATTCCTTAAGGGCAGAGTCCAATGCACATGTGGGCCTAAAATGTCCAAATAAACAATAAAAGCAAAATACAAAAGGGCCTATATCCGCCCAAATATGAAAACTATTCCAGTCAAGATTTTACTTATTGTAGTGGACGATGTAGCGGGAGTGGGAACGATATAGCGGTAGCGGGAGTATCAAATGGTATGTAGCGGAAATTGGGTATTGCGATTGTGAATTTTTTTAAATTTATTTTTGGCGCCATAGCAGATGAAGCGGATACGAAGCAATACGTATAGGGAAAACGAGTGTAAATTTTCATAGCAACGGTAAACCGAAGTGTAGCAGTACTGGAGAGCCAAGAAATCGCTATATAGCGGCCGATATGCTAGCGCCAGCGGATATTTAAATCTTTGGTGCCCCTAAACCAACAAAACACTGTTAGTCAGATAAGCAAATTGACAAGAAAAAAACAAAAAAAAAACAAAGAGGAGATACCCAATTAATTACGAGTCAAAAGCAGCCGCATTTTCTTTGGACATAAAGAATCAAAGATTGTGTGGAAAATCATTCTTTAAAGAGTTAAAAAGAGGGTTTATTTGTTAAAGGTTGTGGCGATTCGGATGCAAAAAAGAGGGATTATTTTACGAGAAAATGACGCGATACAACCTGATATATGCATTATTTTGTTCTAGGGTTCAAAGTGATCCATATTTTAGTGCATTGCGGGCTTTAACTTAGCCTTTAGTTCATGTTCTAGGACTTTTTAAAGAGGCTATATATATTGAGGATCACAGGATGACTAGAGAGGCAACAAGTGGGGAAAAAAAAAAGAACTATCTATTACGGTCCATTTTGACACTGATTTTACTTTAGTTATACATATGCTTTAAATGATTGCTGATGGAACGAGACCAAGAGGAAAAAAGTTTTGAAGATATATAATAAAATCGCCAAAGGCATAGGACTATAGGAGCTACAGGTTGATCAGTGGAGGGACTGAGTTCCAGTCCAGTATTTTTTGTGTCCTAGTCCGGCCCCTCCGGTTTTTAATTCTCTAGGGTCCATTAATTTCGGACCAAAAACTAATCCAAATCATTGACTTTGTACAACTCGTCGAGAAATTCTTTTATGCCAGAGATTAATTTGATCGTACTTTGTTTGATGTGTGAATGTGTTTGTGCAAGAAAAATTATATACTCCTGAAGTTTCAAACCATTTTTTGCGCTATTATTTTCCTCGCCCAAGATTAGTCCATATACCAAACGAAGTCCGATCAAACTGATTTTTGGATGTTTATTTTTCTCGACGAGTTCAACAAAGTGAACGATTCGGATCATTTTGTTGGTTCAGAATGGACACCAAAAAATTGAAAAACTAGAGGGGACTGGACATAAGAAAAACTGGACTGGAACCTAGCTTAGCTAGTCCTTAGTGGAGACACTAAAGAAAATTAGGGTTTTGTCAGCTGATCGAGGTAATGGAATAGCAAGGAAAGCAACTCTATTTTCGATAGAATTAAGACAAAAGACATATATCATTATCACTTTGCATGCATCCTTTGGCATTTCCCTTGCAGTTTCACTCTATATATACTTTGACACCAAAATACCTTAAGCTATTTGCTCCCACCTTAATTAGCTTGTTATTGAGAATATTCTAGCCAGAAAATGGCTAATTACGCCACCATTCGCGTTTCAATATTCATTTTAGTACTCATCCTGTTTGCACAAGAAATAGATTCCATAGAAATTGGTTTTCGTGGCCCAGCAGAGAGGATGCAAAAGATATCAATAGATGGCAGCAGGCGAATTCTACGGGATTTAGGGTTTGATTTCTCGAAGACGAAACATAGGAAGCAAAGGATAATGGCGGATGCGGATAGAGTTGCCCCTGGAGGCCCGGATCCTCAACATCACTAGCTAACAACCATTTTACATGCATCCTCCTAGCTAGTCCGGCCTTGTATTCCGGGCTGCATGCCCTTCCGATCCTTTTCTGTTTGCTTGGCTTCGGTTTGGTACTGTTTATTTCTCATCAACCCTTGCATTGCCCCTCTGTACTTCTTCTATTTAAACTACTCCATCTGTCTTTTTATTAGTGTCCAGTATTACGTTTGGGATTGTTTCTTAATAAGTGTCTATTTTGTTAAGTTAATGGATAAAAATTGGTACATTTTCCATTTCGCCCCTAAAAATAGATTCTATTTTGAAAATTAGTGAGTAAAAGTGCAATGATGATATTTCCATAGAGGCATGGACAGAACCAGGATTTTACCCTAGCAGTGGTGAAATGTATACTAGAAAAATAAAAAGATGCATTACAATGTTAATAGTCATCGGTATGGAAATCCTAACCAGAGAAGAAGCAGAGAGAGAGAGAGAGAGAGAGAGAGAGAGGAACTGGACTTTTTCATTTTTGTTGAATCCCCATCTGTTCTCACTTGATTACAATGAAAAACAATACAAACCTGATACATACAACCCTTAACTAATTGTATAGCTCAGCATATTACACTTAACTAACTGAACTACAGAGAGATTAACTAACTAACAACTTTCCTAACCACGTTCCTAATGACTCTTGCTAACATGCCCCTACAAACTCATGGGTGTGTCAACAACCACTACAAGAAATTACACAATTCCCGACTAATTTTCCCAACTAAATAATATTTAGTCGACAATAGTTACACAATTGGAGACTAACTACTACTTAGTCGGCAAAATGTAAAAATATCACTGACTAATTATTTTTGATCACCGAAACAGTATTTTTCCTGACTAATATTTATTTTTAGTCGGTAAATATGTGGCGCAAAGGAAGAAATTTCATGCCAGATGGGGGAAATTTTTGGCCTACTAAAATTTAGTCGGTAATAGTTTTTTTCCAACTAAAAGTAAAGTTGTCGGTACATACCATTTTTTGGATTTAATAAAATGGAAAAATGAAATTACATTTTCCGACCAAATATATTTTAGTCGGGTATTATTATTTAATCCGAATTAAAAAAATCAAATACATTTCCCAATTAATAGATTTAGTCATGGAATATAAACTTTTCCCCTATTTTAAAAATTTCGAAAAAAGGAAATATTTGTTCCAACTACATTGATCGCGATGCAACCTTTCTGATCACTACCGCTCATTTTTTTTCCCTTCTTAATCATAAGATTCTCGTAAAATTTTTGCTCGATCGGGCAAAGGAAGCCCCTTTATCGGTTTAGAAATTCTTAAATATAAAGAATTTTGTTGTCCGATTAAGTGTCTATCCATATGCGGTTAACTTCATTCTTGGTATGAATGTTCAAATTCGTATTACATCAAAGATAGATGATTTCGATCGTGAAAAAATACCTCATGGTGGGGCTCGGTTAGTTCACTATAATACTTAAACGTCTCCAAACACATTAAATATCTTTCGATAATGTGGTCGCCAATTCCAAATGATCTCCGATTTTAGTGACAATGTTACAATAAGTAAGACGTGAAATCCTAACAGTTCAGATCGACCATTATAAAAAAATGATTCAGCAGTTACCTTAACTATATATATGTTTGATGTATTTGATAGTTAACTAGTTCTTATGTTGTACTTGTTATTGCAATAGCCATAAGATCGCGAGACAATCTTAACGATCAAGATCGTTGATTTTCTTGCACTTGTTGAATTATTCATTCCCGTAAATTTGTGGCTCGATCAGGTTTAGAATATCCCTTTATCGAGACGTGAATTTATTAGAAAAATAGTATTTTTTGTTTGATCAATTGTCTAACGGAAAATGATCAACTGTAATATTAGTAATAATGATCTAACTGATAATATTAGAGAGAATATAATGGTTCTGATCACACCAAAAAAATCTCAAGTGGAGCTCAGGTGGTGTGTTATAAGACTTTAATATTTTTGGACACGGTAAAAGTCATTCCGACTCAAGAATTATTTCCGACTAAATATTTAGTCGGCCAAGACAAAAAATACCGACTAATTAATTTTTAGTTGGGAATGAACAATTTTTTGCGCCAATCTAAAATTTTCACGACAAAAATTGGTGGGATTTAGGTAATTTTCGACTAACTATTTAGTCGGCGAGTCTTTTATAATACAAAACGGCACCATTGCACCTTATCATACCCATCCAGCTATACACTTCCACCATCTCCCTCACATCGTTATTCAGTTCACCCCCCCCTAATCGACGCTCTGTCCCTCTCTCCAGCCATGGTCCTTAACCCATCTCTCCAGCCGGGGTCTTCACCGCCGTCGTTGCCACACCCCCAATGAAAACCCCTCTCTCCTCTAACTATGGTCTCAGATCCTCCTGCTCCTGTCAATCAAACCCCCCGACGAAAACCCCTCTCCTCCGACTTTGCATCTCCAGCCGTGGTCGAGCCGCTCTCTCTCTCTCTCTCTCTCTCTCTCTCCGCTACAATCTAGGTTTTTAGTGCTCCAAATGAACAAATCAATTTGGGTTTTTAGTGCTCCAAACGAAAAAATCAATTTGGGTTCTCTGAGTTTTCCAATTTGGTGGCTGGGTTTTCAGTTCTAGTTTCTGATTAGAAGGTGGGAGTACGATTGAAGTTCTGACAGTGGTTGTATAGAAATGTACGATAGTTTCTTTTATCTAATATGGATGTGTGAAATTGATTTTGTGATATTGATTCTTTTTAAAGGAGTTTTGGGATTTAAGTAGGCATTTGCTTAGGTTGTATTTTTGTAACGCCCCGAATTTTGGGTACGTTAAATAAGACATTTTATTATAAAAACGAAGTGAGTCTGGCTCATTATTACATCATAAACCTTACAAAAGTACTTTTATTCAAATAACGGAGGGAACTAGGGTTCCTATCTACTGCTTCGCTTCTTCCTCCATCCTGGCTAGCTCCTCGGCTCCGAAGGCCTCCAAGGTGTATATCTCACCCTGTTCATCTATGAAGTCTGACACATTATACCGGCGTCACCACCAATATAATATGTCAGGGTCACCAAAGGTAACACCATGAGCTACAACGCTTAATAGGAAATCCTTACCCACCAACCTTACAACAGTAAATCATTTTGCAACAACACTAGCAATCGCACATCCACATTCGTTAATCAACTATCGTTGGTGTCCAAGATTTTCTGTGTTTCTCCTACGCGACTCGTCGTAGACCGTGTCAACATTATCATTCACCAATCCATCTTTCAAAAATCATTTGTTTAACTCACACAATTTGCATTGGCTCCGTACCGCGGATAACCAAGCTACACACCCAACCTCGGTTCCGCCGCGCCGGGCTCCTACGTATCCTCACAATGGTTCCGCCACGCTGGGTTTCCATTGGCACACAATTGCATTGGCTCCTCTCCGCGGATAACCAAGCCATACCTCACCATGGTTCCGCCAGTCCGGAATCCCATGGGAACGCACACAACCTCACAATGGTTTCGCTATTCCGAATCTCCATTGGAACACACACAACCTCACAATGGTTCCGCTTTTCCCGGATTCCTATTGTAACACACACAACCTCATAATGGTTTCGCTTTCCTGGATTCCCATTGGAACACACACAAAACACACACCACACAATGGGCTACTACGTCCGGCCACATTGCGGTTTCTAAAATATTTCACACTTTTCAAAACACGCCTTTTCATAAACCACACCCTAGGTGTCATGTTTCTATTTTCTCGATTTTCGTGTCTCATTCTCATGCATAGACTTCGCGGTAGGACTTTTTACATACGATATTATTCATTGTAATATTCAATCTAACAAGATCAACCATTCTAATCTACTTGACATGCTTGAATCACTTAATAACGAATATCATGCATTTGATACGTTTTCAACAAAAGATAACATTATCTACTTCAAATAAAATGATTAAACTTACTTCCTAATGAACTTATATTTGGGTACAAGACTATATTTGGGAAAGTAGGTAAGGATAACTACCGTTCTTCTTGGCGGTGGTCGGCTACGAAGATTTGGTCGTCAGTTTTGGATTTCGGTAGCGTAACGGTGTCGATTTACTTTGAAAGGAAAAGAGATGTACTTTCTTTTCCTAGAAACAACTTTCTAACTTGACTAAGCTACTTTTAGATATCTAAAGGTGGTTTTAAGAGGTGGTTTGGTGGTTTCTCTCAAGAACACAAGAAAACAAGAACTTTGGAAGCAAGAACACTTAGAATTTCTAGAGAGAAGTGAGAGCAATGGTTGAAGGTGTGAGTTTGAAGCTTGGAATGGCTTCTATTTATAGGCAAAGGCTTCCCTCGCTCTCTCTAGCCGAACCCCTCTCTCTCTCTTTCTCCCTCACTTTTCTTTCACAAGTCAAGGTTGATTGAAAGGTTGGAGGCTAATTGGTAGGCTTGCATGGCTAATCTTAGTACCTTGGATGGAATTTTTGGAAGATATGTTGGAAAGAAGGAGACCATGGTACAAGATTCTTGTTTAAACAATTGAAAGATGTACAAAGGAGGACAATGGGGTTAAGATTTGGCTAGGAAAAGAAATCACCAAAGATTTGAAGTACTTTGGAAGACCAATGTCAAGTACACATCAAATCCTTCTTCTTCTTCCTTCTTCCTTCCTTCTCTGTCTCTCTCTCTTCCAGCCTCTCTCCTCTCTCTCTCTCGGCCTCTCTCTCCTCTCTCTCTCTCTCTCTCTCTCTCTCTCTCCCATGTACAACAAGGTAAGAATACAAATAAATATAGGTACTTTGGTACAAAAGGTCAAATTAGTCTTTAAGGGTCAAGATTCACCCATTAAACTAATACAAAAGGTACTCGTACTTAATTAATATAATAATATACTTTGTACTCTCGGGAATTTTAACAAAATATTAGTTTATTAGGCCTAGTACTTAGTTGGCAAGATTAACCTATTGACCAATGGATAATAAAACTCCTAACGGTTAATAACTAAAGGATAATAATGTACGAGTACTTTAAATAATAAACTAAGTTTTTTAAAAAGACTACATGTCCCTTGAAATGAGATATATACACATGTGTGTATATACACATGTTCTTTAACAAATAAAATAATGGAAAGACTATTGTCCAATGGGTAAAAATTACCCTAACGGTTATTATCCAATGGACCAAGGTTACTAGGGTACTTTTATTAGAAAAAATAATCAAAAGTACTTTTCAAAATAATTATAAATGTCTATTTTTAAAAGATCATAGTACTTGTTCAAATCTTTCAAAAATCCTTTTAATATAAAGAATTGGGTTTCTATTATCCAATGGATAATAGTTTTCCTAACATTTATCGTCCAAAGGATAAAGAATAAAACCAAAACAATAAAAGAAAACAATTAAACAATTTCTAGTCTAGGTTTTGAAAAGGTTCAAAAGGTTCAAGATGGGCAAAACGGTCCATCTATGGTTAGGGAAAAGTAACTAGGTGA
The DNA here is from genome assembly GCA_019656835.1 of Rhododendron ovatum. Classification (NCBI taxonomy): domain Eukaryota; kingdom Viridiplantae; phylum Streptophyta; class Magnoliopsida; order Ericales; family Ericaceae; genus Rhododendron; species Rhododendron ovatum. Next base: position 23,574,797 of record CM033798.1, read on the forward strand.
CTTCCTAGTTTGGTTTCTTCAACAAGCCAGTTGGAAGCTAACTAGACTTGCTAAGTAGGGTTTAAAAGTCAAGAAACGATCCTTAAGGGGCTAAAGTGTAATTAGGATTTCTAGTCGAGAGTTTAACAATTGACCAAAACCTAACTATGACGAAAGTAAACAAGAAATCATATAGCCACTCAAGAGAAAATAAGTAATTCAAATAAAATTCAAATATTTAACGGAATTTTTACTGACCAAAATTCAGGGGCGTTACAATTTTTAACTAATCAAAATAGAATTTTGGCGTTTTGGCTGACGTTGGCCAAGACGGTTACCGCATGTGCCGAGCAGGAGCGAACCGAAGGACCACGCCTTGACAAAAATGGTACAACAAAAATGCATTATCTAACCTATTATTTGAGCCTGAACAAAAATGGTACAACATCGAAAACTTATAACGTGAGACTTAGATTAGTATTGGCTGTTCAAGTTGTAGTCCATGACTATGAGCCTTAACTTGAAATTTATGTTTTATAAAGCACGCTAAAAGCTTCTCACATTATAGGATAATCTAGCCTGGAAACAATCATCAGTGTTTAGACTTTGGAGTATGGAGGCATGTTCACATTATAGGAGCCTTTCGTATATATGGATTTCAGGAGATTTCTAGACTAACCCATAAAAGCTTCTCACTTCTTTTTTTTTCTTTTCAGATCTTAGGTCCTTGAATTGTTATACAAGCTCTTTTTTACTTATTTTCTGTTCTTTTCTCTGTAGAGGCAGCACTTCATTTGCTGCCTTTGTTACCTCAACTAATGAAAGGAAAAGGAAGTGTCGATCCAAGTAAAAAAAGCAAAAGGAAGTGTTTGTTTGATTTGATACTGCCCCAATTATAACTTCAGAGGTCATTTCATTCTTTTCTTTTCTTGTGTGCCCCATTTTTTTAATTAATCCATGAGCTGGAAGATTTTCTAGCTGAAATTCTTTGAGGTCCTCTATGGTTATATAGCTAATGGTGCTATTATGAGTCTATGGCACAGAATTGTTATCTCATATCTGTTTAAGATGCCAAAAGTTGCTGATGACAAAACATCTCAGGACCATGCATCAAAATTCGAGTTTCAAGCTGAATTCAATTTAGTAATAAATGAGTGTGAACTGTTAGACCAATAAATTCCAAACTTCCAAGAAATGATTTACAGCTCTTCTAACCACAGTAGGTTCTGGTTATTGGTTGATTGTTTCACTGTTTAATTTTGTGGAAACTAATGACATTGATGACCTGAAGTCATTGAATGGACTTTAGAGGTGACTATCTTGAAATGATTAAAAGGATTTTGGTGGAGTTAACTACTTGGTCTTACAGCTTATTTTGCCTTGTTTCTGTTCAGTATCATGTTTAATTGTTTATGCATGTAAGATTTTCATTCTTTTTAAGTTGTTTAATTTGTATTGTTGGCATACCATTATGCAATCAGAATCTTTTGTCCTAGCTCATGCTCAAACACGATGGACTTTTGAACCTTTGGTTTTAATGCCTCCGGTTACCCCAAATTTGTGTTTACCCATGAAGGTAATGCTTTGGAAATTAGGGGAGCAAGTAGTGGAAGTTTTTGTATGATAGAATCTTTAAGATTTGTTTGTCTTCTACCTTTTCGTTCATCTTGATGGGACATGATCAGAAACTTGTATTTGCATGCTCTACATTTGACTTGAGCGTGAGGGTCTGTTTGGATATAAGATCACGAACCCCTGGGGTTGGTGATCAATCTAGCCAAACTACTCACATCAGCTCCATCTTTGGGATTGGATCACGCTGTCTTTATTCCACTTTGATCTATATGGATCGGTTTGACTAAAGCTAAGTCATATATGTTCTTCTGGGTCTGTTGTATGCATGAGAGCAGCATGTTGAAATGCTAATATAGCTACATACAAGGAATTCATAATGCAAAACATGATATCACTTCACAATTGGTATACTCTAAGAAGCACTGACACGTCTACATGCTTCATGTATCCATGTCAGTCACAAACAAGACACAACCTAAAACAACACATATGGACATGTGTTGGACACACCTTAATACTTGTCTTTTCCAGTGACCATATGTTGCTTGAGTTCAATGCTGATTGGTTATTATGATTCTAGTTGGCCTGTGAGTGAGCATGAAAAACAAAGTAAATTATTTTCAAATGACCCAAGTAGTTTGGGGCTTTGGGCGAGGTAGTGAGTTGAGTGTGGTGTTGCTTGGAATTCGGAGATGCAGGCGAAAATAAAAAATGCATTACTGATCTCTGTTGATTTAACTTTAACATTTTCTTGATCATTCCTTTTTGCATGATTTGGAAGACTACTTTCTTTTAGAAAAACTCAATAATAAGAGGTTCGGGTTTGAGCAAGTGTTTCTTATTTATGTCAATATAGAAGAAATTTAGGGTCAAAAGCCCCTATTTGAAAGAAAAAATATATTCTTTTGCTGCTCTCAGTAGATCAATGTGCTTTCCAGACTGCAGAGATGCCAGATTAACTAATAGCTTGCAAAAAAAAGAATTAGTCTATTTTTTATCATGCCGGCCATTTGTTTTCCTCTTTTTCTTCAAGATAATTTCACGTATATGTAAGTCTATTTCTATTAAGACTCCACATGGTAGAGGACAGATAGATACTTATTTTGGTAACTATTCAAACTATGGTTATTTGAATATGTTAAGCAGACAAGCCTAATGGAAAGGTGCCAGATTTATGTGAGAGATACAAGGCATCACATACATTGAAAGACTAGAGGACAGATGGATACTTATTTTGGTAACTATTCAAACTATGGTTATTTGAATATGTTAGGCAGACAAGCCTAATGGAAAGGTGCCAGATTTATGTGAGAGATACCAGGCATCACATACATTGAAAGACAGTGGATGGATCGATCCTCAATGTGCGGAGATACATCTATGCATCTAATATATGTAGGCATTTTCTTTTTTCTTTTTCAATTACTCTATTTCTTATATTTTTTGTTGTTTCTTTTCTTCATTTTGCAAACGACAGGCGAGGATGGTGGTCACGTGAGACGAGGCGTCTCAATCAGGATGTCCACTGACAGACGAAGAACTTTCAAGGATTCATCTTGGGGAAGCAAAGTATTACATAAAGGGATTTGGGGTTGGCCCGAGGCCCTTATCCTTCCTTTCCCAATCTAGCTCTAACTTAGCACAGTAAGAGCTGCAGAAAGTCCAATTTGAGTTGGAGTTACTTCGTGAGGAGTGACAAAGAGAACGGGAGGAGTATGAAAGGCGGTGGGAGGAGGAGCGAAATCGGCGTGACGAGGAGCAAAGACAACAGGAAGAGCAGCAAAGGCAAAGAGATGAGCAAAGGCAACGTGAATTTGATGAACTCAAAGCCATGATGATGAGGCAAATGCATGGACAAGACAATATGTGATCAAGGTGATAAAAGGAAAATATTCGGTACGTAATTTCCTCTTCGCTATGAACTAATGGGTTAACTTTTAATGGGTGTGCTTAGGTGAATTTCGGGGTGAAATTCCTTTAACGAGAGGATAATTGTGAGACCCGATCACATTTAATTGTAAAGCCCCAGCCTAATGGAGCTCCATTAAATTAAAGAGGGTAAATATTTGTTGCATGAGAAATTATGTGTCACTTGTGTGTGAATGTGAATTGGGTTGGAAACCAAAGAGATAAAAGGCAATCAAATAAAATAAAGATACGAGAGTTGTCATGCAACTAGGGGAGATGTGTATGTATGAATTGGACTAGATAAGGCCGATCCTATACTGATAAATGGTGCACAATGCAACCTCTTGTTACTCTTTACGAAAATACAGAGAAAGAAATTTTGAGTTTGATAGAATGCCATCATGGTCATTCACTTAGAAGTATTAGTATATGTTATCTCATGGTAAGAAAAGTACAAGAGATTTAATAAAAGGCGCTTTACCTGCATATTTACTTGTATGGTAAGGGATGTGATATATGGCGGGATATAAGTGGAGGCTATTTTGGTTAAATATATTGTGTGTTGGTGATGATAGTTATTGTACGATATTTGGTATTTGTGAATACAAATGTTTGTACAGAGTTTCATTGGAAGCTAGTGTGGTATCAGGTTTGGTATTGTAAAGCAAATCTAGATATATTAGATTCACTGTGATAGTTGAAGGTGCTAGTGTTATAGTTTATTAGATAGTTACCATTGATGTGGCACAGTTGTCGGATGTGTTCTATGTATCAATGCTATAAAAATGAAAGGAAAAAACTACATCTACCCAATTTGTAACATTTTTCGACCGGAAATTTAGTATTACTAAGTAAAGATTTGACATATATGGAGAAGCCATTAAAACATTTTGACCCAAGAATCGAGTTTTTTGCACCAAGGCTATGACTCTAGCTAAGGTACTGTCATTCAGTTGAGGGACGAAATAGAGAGAACTAAGAAGAATCACTATACTCATTTGTTTTAATTTGTAAGTTCAATGTCTGGTATGAATAGTGTGGAATAAAATTATAACCTGCTGCATAAGGGAAGGTATTAATTATGATTGGTGGACAATAGTATAAGAAGTTTTTAGCTTGGTGGGATGCTCTCTTGTTCCTATCACTTCAGCTCTAGTGCTCGTAATTGGTCTTCAGCTTTCATTAGGAGTTAGTTGTGAAACCTGATCTATACTTTGCACACATTTTCATTCCTTCATGTGGTAAATTTAAATTTTTGCACATACTTAAATGCATGAGATAATGTGATCGGAATGTTTAGAAAAAGTTCAGAAGAGACATTTGCTGGAAAATTATATCTCAAAGAGAGGCATTTACAATTGATAATACTCCATAACATGTTATGTAGTATTATTTGGCCAATGAAGTTTGGACTATAACATGTATCCATAGACTGCTCTTTGGAAGGTTTTTGCTGTCTCTGCCTACCTTTGATTGTTGTATGGAACTTTGTTTGATATTGCTGCTGCTCATATACTGTCTCCTGCTCTTGAAGTACATTTTGAGATTGATGCTGAGATTGTGATCTTTCATACTACAGAGGTTGAATTGAATGTTATGGTATTCAATCTTCTGACCATCAATATGCTTTGGAGCCTTAGTAGTAGTCTCAATGCCTTTGGAGACTTAGTTAATCTCTTGTTGCTGCTGTTATTGAATCTAATCTTTCTCTATATGCCCAATAGTATGGATTTATTAGGTTCTTCAAAATAAAAGATGCAGAACTAGAAGTACTAGTACTAATGGATTATGGATCATTGGAAAACGATCATGATGATGTAGAGTACAAGACTCCAACTATTGAGAGTTGTCGTTACCCTTTGGATGGTTCTGGGCTATGTAGCACCGACACTCCAAAAGGGCATCGTGTCCACGTATTGGACACGGGGACACGCCCAAATACGTATTGTGGCGTGTCCAATAATTTTTATTATTTTTTGATAGGGGGCACGTGAGGGACACGGCTGGGGACACGCCGAGGACACGACTGGGGTTAAAATGTAATTTATCATGCTGGTTGATCAATAAAATTAGTCATCCGGATACCTATAGTGGAGGTTTGACCCAATTTAGGTTCCTACATGAGAAAAACACTGTCTATATCACTTAATAGCGTATTTCAAACGTTGTAAAAAGCGATTTTTCTTGTAGTGTGAGATGAAATGTGTCACGTAGGTTGACCTTTCATTTAGATCTTAATAGTCCATCCATTCGCTATTTGGTTGGATTTCAATTACGTGCATGCACTCTACACACCTGAAGAAGGCTTCTCATCATATAGAAGTAATCTAGGACTAAAGCATTGTGTTTTCTATTGTAAGAATCAAATATAAGGTTCTTATTATCTATTGCATAAAGCCTGAAGGGAACAATGAGGCAAAAACAATGTCCTTATCCAACCTCTTATGTTGTCATATTCTTATTAGACCAGGAAGATATATAGGAACCACTGCAATTGCTTCAACAAGATTTGTGCAGTGTATAGCTGCAATTGAATAGTGAGAGGGAAATAAATGTGTGGTAATAATCATAATCCATTTAAGAGTTTCCTTTTGTCTATCTGGGAAGTATGTTTATAATGCTTGTTATCATGATTTATCATTGTGCTTGCTTTCTTCATAATTCTTGTTGTCACCTTGGAGAAAACCAAATACTTGACATTCATTACTATCATTGGTTGGATCTTATGCTGATACAACTTCTTTGCTACCAAAACTATTGGTGTCCTTCAAATGAGTTATGCACCATTGCAATTTGTAATTTTCAATTATCTATTTGGTGTCTTAGCTTTTTGTGGGTGTATGTACTTTATGGTTGGAACGATGCCAACTATTTTAGGTGTTGATCTATGGGGATTTGGGTTGGCTTATGATTGTCGAGCATTTGGGTTGCCAACATAGTTGAGATCTTGTTATTTAATAAATTTGCTTTCACCTTTCAAAAAAAATATCATGGTGTTAGGTTTTTTTCCTTCCCTTGATGTATCCTTGTCAAGTTTTGTATCAATATCATGGGTCTTATTATTGTGTTTTGTTCTTTCCACAGATATTGGAGTATCCAACATCTCCTTAAAGACTTTATATGAAGAAGTTGAATTTTTGCCGTGGATTCTACCGTAATTTAGTTTTCTCACTGTTGAACTTTTCTATATTTTGCGCTTTAAGGCTTGGATATGATATGTTTGATGCTACGTACACTTTTTGTGGTACGACTTTTCGTTATTTTGTACTCTGCGAATTTGGATACCATTTGTTAAGTATTTGGTGAACACTTTTTATTTATAGAAGTTATGAATGAATTGTTCTTGAATTTCAATACTTGATTATAGTAGATTGGTGAATGGATGTTGCTCAATTTAATTTACTGTGAATCAATCACCCAAAAAAAAAATCTAACCAGATTTTAGAATTAATTTTAAAATTTGTAATATTATATTTGCCGACTAAATACTTAGTTGGTAAAAGCTGTAATATGCTAACAATAAATGTTACATTTATCGACTAAATAATTAGTCGGTAATTTATTAAACATTTTCCCACTAAATTAATTAGTCGGTAATTTATTAAACATTTTCTGACTAAATAATTAGTCGGCAATGTATTAAACATTCACCGACCAAATAATTTTGCCGATTAAATACTTTGTTGACAATAATTCAAATTAGCCGACTAAATAATTAGTCGGGAAAAGACAACATATGCCGACTAAACTAGTTTTAGTCGGTGATTACCTTTGCCGACCGTAATTCCCAGACCAAATTGCCAACCAAAGTTTCTAGTCCGGAAATACTATTGCCGACTAAATTTTGACCTTTTGCTGACTAAACTGTTAGTCAGGAATGGTGTAATTTCTTATAGTAAACCATGAGTTTGTTGGCAAGAAAAAGAAAACGAGATGTAGACAATGATTTTGTAAAAATATCAGCAATCTAATCTTCAGTGCCCACATGCTGAACAAGAATCTGTTTGGACAACACTTTTTCTCTAATAAAATGATAGTCAATTTCAACATGCTTCGTTCAAGCATGATAAATGGGACTAGCAGCCAATACAATCGCAGACATATTGTCACACCAAATAGTAGGAACTACAGGAGCAGAAATTCCAAGTTCAACTAACAAACTCTGAATCCAAGTAACTTCTGTAGCAGTCTGAGCTAATGAACGGTACTCAGCCTCGGTGGAAGACCTTGCAACCGTGTGCTGTTTCTTGGCCCTCCAAGATACAAGATTAGAATCCAAAAATAAACAATAACCAGTAGTGGATCTGCGATCTATCCTATCCCTTGCCCAATTTGCATCTGAGAATGCAGTTAAAATCAATGGAGTTCGAGTAAAAAGCAGTCCCTGATGAAGTGCCCCTTTGATGTACCTAAGAATTCGTTTGATAGCCATAAAATGACTGTGTTTGGGACTATGCATGTGCTAAGAAGTAAGGTTCACAGCATAAGAAATCTCTGGTTTAGTTGGAGTCAAATATTGAAGAGAACCCACTATAGTTCTAAACCAATGAGCATCAAGAAATTTTGGATCAGGATCATACATAGCAGGTTTGGATGATGAAGGTGAAGGACTAGATTTGCAGTCCAACATGCCTGTCTTATTCAAGAGATTAGTAGCACACTTGGTTTGAGACAAGATAATGTCAGAACCATGGTATAGAACCTCTATGCCAAGGAACCAAGGTCTTTCATCACAAACTTGGAACTCATAACAGAATTAATTCTATAATATAGGAAGTATTACTACCAGTAAGTAAGATGTCATCCACATAGATAAGAACCAATGTAATAACTTCTGGTGTTTGCTTGATAAACAAAGAAGGATCAGCCTTGCTTTGATGAAAATCTTGCTGAAGTAGAAGCCAGAAAATACAGAATACCATGCCTTTGGTACTTGTCTTAATCCATATAAAGTTTTAGACAGTTTACACACATATTGAGGGTGTGCAGGATCCTTGTATCCTAAGGGTTGCCTCATATACACATCTTCATCAATAACTCCATGCAAGAAGGCATTAGAAACATCTAGTTGCTTTATAGGCCAAGCATGATGAATGGCCAAACTAAGAATTACTCTGATTGTAGGCTATTTGATGATAGGACTAAAGGTCTCTGTAAAATCTATTCCTTCAGTCTGTTGATTACCATTTGCAACTAGACGAGCCTTGTATCTAGCAACGGTCCCATCAAAATGTCTTTTAATTTTAAAAATCCATTGACAACCAATTATATTGGCACCTAAAGGTGGAAGAACAAGGGACCAAGTTCCTTGTTTAACTAGAGCTTTATATTCCTCACTCATAGCGTGTTGCCAAATAGAATGTTTAATAGCCTCAGAAAAATGTACAGGTTCTATATTTGGCAAGGACAAAGAGACATCAATTACATTCAAGCTAATAATAGCTTTAGGTTTGAATATCCCATTTTTGGATTGTGTGATCATAGAATGATTTGGGAATAAACGAGGAACAACAATGGTAGAAGAAGATGGCAGAATAGGAGCAAAAGTTTCAGGAGGTTGATTAGATGCAGAATTAAAAGATGCTGAAAATGGAGCAGAATCTGAAGAAGAGGAATCAAGTAATGATTGAGAATTGGATATAACTGAAGATGATGCACTAGAAGCAGACATAGGAGCAGTCTGTAATGGAATTATAGAAAGTGTAATGGTTACAGTAGGTATAGAAGAGTAACAGGAGGGATAATAGGTGCAGAAGAAACAGAAGTAGGATAAGAAACAGGAATAGTAATATCATCAAAGGTGGTTAGAGGAACACTAAACGATGTAGAAGAAGAAAAAGGAGAAGAAGGAATAGAAGATTTAGTAAGATCAATATAGGGAAAATCTGTTTCTACAACTTTACATGCCTGGACACATAAACTTTGTGTGTGCTAGGATCATAACACCTGTACCCTTTGGTGTGAGGACAATATCCCAGAAAAACACAATGAGAAGATTTAGGCATTAGTTTATGAGAATTGTAAGGCTTTAGCCAAGGAAAACAGGAACAACCAAAAGGTTTTAAGAAATTATAGTCAGGAGATGTTTGAAATAGCAAGGTATAGGGAATCTGAAAATGAAGACTTGTGTGAGGTAATCTATTCAGAAGATACACTGCAATGGTGAGTACTTCAAGCCAGAAACTAGTAGGCATATTTGCTTGAAGAAGAAGAGTGATAATAGTTTCTATAAGATGCCTATGTTTCCTTTCAGCTATTCCATTTTGTTCAGGGGTGTTAGGACATGAAGTTTGTTGAATCATGCCAATGGTTGAGAACAAATTGAGAAGAAAATGATTTATGAATTCACACCCATTGTCACTCCTTAGAGTTTGAATGGTGGTGTGAAAATGAGTGTTAACATAAGCTTCGAATTGAGAAATAACATGCTTGACTTCAGATTTGTAGTGAAGAGGAAACAACCAGGTATACCTAGAGAAATCATCCACAATTAACAAGTAATATCTGAAACCTTTATGTGATGGTATAGGAGAAGGACCCCACACATCCATATGAACAAGCTGAAAAGGAGCAGTAGTAAAAGTGACAGACCTAGGAAACTGAAGTTTATGACTCTTGGACATATTACAATAATTACGATTGAGTAAATGAGGCTTAGTAACAGGTAAGCCATGCTGTTTTATTAAAGAAACAAACAAAGGAAGACTAGGATGTCCGAGTTTTTTATGCCAAACCATAGCTGAAGTAGGAGAAGAGCTTATGAAAGCTGTGGAGGAAATGCCGAATGAGAGCTCAGAGGAGGTCAGAATGGGGTACAGTCCTTTGTGGCATGGCCCTTTGTACAAGATTTTGTGTGAAACCTTGTCCTGAATTTCAAGACCAGAAGAATCAAAGATAAGAGAACAATGATTATCTTTGGCAAATTGAAAAACAGAAATCAAGTTATAAGTAATTTGAGGTGTGTGAAGAACATGTGAAAGCTGAAAATTAGTTGAAGGAGTTGATATCAGACCTTTGCCTGTGTGAGATGCTTGTAATTGAGAACCATTCCCAACCATAATTCCATCTTGAACAGTTGCAGGTTGTGGGTTAACCAAGTTGTGTAGGTTATTAGTGATATGGTTGGTAGCACCGACATCAAATAGCCATGGTTGAGTAGAAGAACTTGTCACTGAGGCATATACAGATGGACTTGTCACTGAGGCATATACAGAAGAATAACTTCTAGAAGCACCTGGGGTGGATGAAGTGTTGGGAAATGATCCTCTTGTCATCATGTCAGAGAAAGAATTCATAGGAACAGCGTTAAACATCTCAGGATATCCAGCAAAGTTGGCCTGTGTAGGTTGATGAATAGAACCATGATGCTCAGGTTGTGGATACATAGATTGCTGAGGAGTAAACACAGAAGACCTTAAGGGTTGCATTAGTTGAGGTTGATACACAGGAACATTGGTTGAATTGGAAAAATTATTCATCCAAGGAGTGGTATGATGCAGCCAAGGTTGTGGCATCTGTTGAGGAGAGGATCTCCACAGAGGACCTTGAAACGATGATGATGCATGGTGATAAAGTTGTGGAGAGGAAGACTTGTAGTAACAATAGTTAGTGGTGTGATTACTGCGACCACATATGTCACAAGGCATCCTAGGGCCTCTTCCCCTGCCTCTGTTAGAACCTCTGAATGAAGAAGGAAGAAAATGTGGTGGAATATACTGTGGTTGAACCATATCTCTAGATGGATGAAAAGGTACTGGACCAAGAATAGACTGAGTTGAAAATTGAATAGGAGGAAGCTGTATTTGCCCATAATAACTAGAAGATCCATATTGAGGAGAAGCAAACTGTCCCACAGACTGATTGAATCCACTAGAAACAAATGGTATATTCAATAGTGGAGTAGATACTGACGTTGAAGTAGTAGATGCATGACTTTGTCCTGTGTGAGTAGCAACCAGTACAGAACTAGAACTACCAGCAGATTCTTCAGAAGATTCTTTAAGAAGTTAATCTTCTCCATTAAGCATATTTACCACTTGATCAAATGAAATAACATCACCCCTAGTTCGCATAGCCCTTACTATAGTCTTAAAACTATTAAAGACCGATGGCAGACCTCTAAGAGTATGAAAGATCAGATCATCTTCATCCACAGGGCTACCAGCGGCAATCAACTTCTGAGAATACTCCTTAATTGTATCAACATAGTGTTCAATAGTAGAGGTTTTGGTAATGGAATACAATTTGCCTTTAAGATCTTGAACATGACTGTGAGACAAGGAGTTATATCGATTGGATAGTGACTTCCAAACTTGATGCATAGTATGTAGCCCTAAAACGTATGGTAGTGTCGTTTGTGACAGAGATGCAATCAAACACATAAGAAATTATGTATCAACAAGTTTCCACAAAGCATATCGAGAATTAGGAACACTAGTGCCTTTAGAATTAGTAAGTTGTGCTGGAGGACAAGAAGCAGATCCATCGAGATACTCAAAGAATCCATTCACACATATAACATTCTCAATTTGGATCCTCCACAACAAGTAATTTGTACTATCCAACTTAATAGTGACGAACGAATGGCAATTAGAGACGAGAAACACCAGTGATGGTGGGAAAGTTACCTCAGTTGTAGTCATGTCGATCAAGAATCAAGAAGCGAACAAGAAACAATCAAAGAGAATCAATCACCTCGAAGATGCGCGATCACGAGATAAGGCGAAAACAACACAAGATCGAAAGACTTTCATCGTGAAGCCCAAGAAAGTAGGGATTGTGTTGGTATCTACCATTGTTGAACAATAAAACTGTGCTCGAAGTTGAAGAAGTGCTGAATCTGGTGAAAACCCTAGGATCGATGAAGATCAGATGTCTGTCTATTATGGCTCTGATACCATATGGAAATCGTAAACCCTAACCAGAGAAGAAGAAGAAGAGAGAGAGAGAGAGAGAGAGAGAGAGAGAGAGAGAGAGAGAGAGAGAGAGAGAGAGAGAACTAGACCTTTTCATTTTTGTTGAATCTCGATCTATTCTCACTTGATTACAATGAAAAACAATATAAGCCTGATATATACAACCCCAAACTAATTGTACAGCTCAGCATATTACACTTAACTAACTGAACTACAGAGAGATTAATTAACTAACAAATTTCCTAACCACGTTTCTAATGACTCTTGCTAACAATCGGCTCCAAAAAAAATTAAAATAACATAATAAAAACTATAGCAAATGATGTTTTTTATTTGCACATGGAGTATGAAAAAAGACTAATTTTAATTTTGGGTATCGATAAGGCCACTCCAACAACAATAACAATAGCAGAACCCATGTAGTTCCCAATCATTGGGGTATGAGCGAGAGAGAATTGGAGACAGACCTAACTTTTAGCAATATGTATAAAGTGGCCGATATCATAATATCACTTAAACAGTAACCCCCCTATATGTGTTTTGCTGCGAAACCATGCCCCAAAATCAAAATCAAATGGCATCAGAGAGAGCAGGCCTAGAGACTCAATTCAATTTACGTGCACATTACTATGTTTCCTTTATTGATAATCCAGAGCATCGATATGCACAAAGATAATGCCACTCCCCAAATTTATAATGTCACTCCCCAGATTCCTATATGGATTTCCTAAACTGATAACTGCACTCCCTTTTGGTGGCATTATAAATTTGAGGAGTAACATTATAATTAAATTCCCTTAATTTTTTTAGGTTAAGTTATTTTAGGATTAGAATTAATGTGGAGTTTTTTATTCTTAATTACACATCATCATTTATATTATTTTACTTTGGCCAATTGAATTTAGTTTTAGAATACTTTTTTGGGTCTCCTTTCTTGAAAAAAAAAGAAGAAGATTTATGACTAATATATAATAAAAAATAAGAAAAAAAAATCTAGCAGTGGCAAGACTATATAAGTTGGGGATAAATTTTTTTTTTTACATATAATAATTGCGTTTTCTAAAATTTTTGTCGTGGTGGCCGCCGCCACTAGACTCCCCCTGGTCCCATCCTTGCTTGATAGAGGTTAAGTAGGAAAAATGGAGATAAAAATTGATGTGAAAGATGTAGTGATGATGTCTTCTTAATAACTTGGAGTTACGAAGCTATACACTAAAAAAAAGACGGAGGGAGTATTATATTTTGCTGATAAAAAAAATAAAACCATGGTCCTAGCTAGTTTTGTCATATATGCTTCAATGAAGACGATGGATGTACTTTGGAGAGGCAAATTAAGAAAGTGATCGAGCTCTTTTATTTGAAACAAAGTGAGATGATCACCGCGCGACTACATGCATGAGGAACAGAAGATTACAATTGTATTTGAAGGATTTGTTTGGGTGAAGCAAGCCGTGGACATCCTCGTTAGCCAAAAAAAGAAAAGAAAAGGTTGAGGTTGTGATGTTTGTATGCCCTTCACATAATTAATTGTTTTCTCTTTATTTCCTCTAAAGTAAAATTATATTAACGCCCACATGTAGTTTTTCTTGTTATTTTTAATTTGCTGTTTGTCGTTTTAATTGCTAAGTACAAATCTACCCTTCACCTTTTTCAGTTTTTTCTACATATTTTGTGTCCAATCATATGGGCTTACAAATCTACCCTTCACCTTTTTTAGTTTTTTCTATTTGAAATCATATGGGCTTGAATAGAATGCATGGAATTATGACATTTTGAGACAAGTGTTTACATAAATTGTCGATCGATAAGGGCCCTTAGAAATTGGTCAAGTGCAAAGCACATGATCATTTTTCGTCCAAATTTTCAGGTGTTTGTAAATTTTTATAGTCCATGAAAAATGGTCAAGCTCGTGGCACATGACCATTTATCATTTGAATTCCAATAGGCATTTTAAATTGCTATGATTTGACAAAAGCGTAAGGTATCAAATCTCAAGTTACAACTAGAAATGAACAACTGACAACTTAACATGGCATTAAAGCTCATGTTGGGAGAGGTGTCTAGGATTCATTTTGTCCCTATTTGTATTCTTCTTCTCCGTTTTGTATATTATGGCGCTTTTTATATTCATATACATACGCATCTCCACATGCAATACAGAATTGCACGAGAGGGAGGATATTGAATAGCATAATATACAACATTGTATATTGCTCAATATTCATAATATACATGCAAGACAGTCTAACAGTGGGTTTCCTTGCCTCAATATTCCTCTTGTCCCTAGAGAATACCCCTCAAAACCGCCCATCTAGTATAAGCGTATGAAGGAACCCATGGCTCTCACCAGATGATACAAACGGCCCAAATCATTTGAGCTTTTGTCGAATGAGCCGAGCCAAGCTCATTTACTAAATGAGCCGAAACCTCGAGCTCGACTCGAACTGAGCCGAGCCGAACCAAGTTCACGAGCTGTGAGGTTTATTTACAGCCCTATCGCAAATAGCACCTTTTCAACTTGATTGTTTTACAAGATCTTCAGAAAGATACTAATTTTTTTACAAGCTACGGAAAGATAGGAATGGCAATTTTGACTTCTATGATACTTTATGAGACAAATTGTGGGGTTGGCCTGGATAGTTTGTTTCTTGAACGTATTTTTCTTATCTTAGTTTTAGGGAAATGATATTGTCACTTCAAAAATTGATGCAGGCAATTCAAAAAAACAAAAGAAAGTGGCTTTGGAGATACACTAATTTTAGAGTGCCTGCATCAATTTTTGGAGTTCCAATATCATTTCCCTAGTTTTATGCTTCAACTTTATGTGTTTGAATCGGGTAATTAACCATTGTTAGTTGGAATTTGAGAGATATATTAATAATCCCAGTGATTTATTTCGTTTTTGTAATAAATTAATATCATGATTGACTTCTATGTTATGGTTCTTTTTCTAGTGGCTGATTATAGAGTTGCTTGTTGATTTAAGGATAACAATTTACGTATAAATAAAAAATAAAATACATATATACATGTTATTGCAATGAAGAACTTTCCCACTTATTTCCTTTTCTTGGTGAACGAACAAACAAATTTTGGATTTCCTGTAAAAATATTTTGTCGAGTGAGGAAAGTAAATTTTCCTTTTCTTTACTTCATTTTTCTCAATATTAAATTTTCCACATAGCATTTCAGTTCAAGAACCAAAAAAAAAAATTCCTTAGTTTTTAAGAAGACAATTTTAAGCTAAAAAAATAATGGATTTATTGAAATATAAAAATATGCAATATGGATCTTGTTTGAAAGATCTCGATGAGATCTTTTATACGGTGTAAAAAAAAATCAAAAAATTAATTTTCATTTACATTATTTTTGAGTTTGAAAATTTGAAATAAGTACTTATTTTTTAAGAAGGTGTTCAGATGTTCCACTTTCCCCCTTAAAAATAAGTACTTAATTGCAATTTTCAAGTTTAAAAATAATAAGCTTACTAAAATCAAAAAATATGCAATATGGATCTTATTTGATAGATTTCACTGAGATCTATCAAACCCTGCAAAAAAATTAAAAAATTATTTTTGTAAGCCTATTATTTTTAAGCTTAAAAATAGGTTCTTATTTTTTAAGTACTTATTTAAGAATCTGGAACAAGGCCTATAACGGTCGGATCAGATTCCTAACCCTTCTACTCAAAAGTAAAACAAAAATCCTAAGCCTTGCCTTACATGGAGATGGCAATTTTGTTTCTTATAGAAATCCCAAAAGCTTTAGAAATAAGTCGAACGATATACTCCGTATTGTTTTGGCCAGTTATCTATGCTCTATTCAGTATCACACTTTCCTTGTATTCTACCAATTAGTCTAGCCATTTTCGCTATTCTTTTTCAATAAAGTTATGGGTACATATGATCTTGTACATATTATGTACATATGAGTGTTGTGGGGCTCATCTTGGATCCTACGAAGATGATTCAAACCGCCAATTATTTTTAAAATATTTTTTATGGAGCAATGTAAAAAATTAGCTCAAACTAATATCGGTAAGGATTTTTTCTAAATTTGTGGGGGTGAAAAAACTTAATGGCTAAGTTTCGCTCCTACAAATTTAGAAAAAATCCTTACCGATATTGGGTTGAGCTGATTTTTTACAGGGTTTCATAAAAAAATATTTTAAAAATAATGGGCAGTTTGAGTCATCTTTGAGGGACCTGCCCCAAAATCTATAAGTACATGGCATATGTAAACATAGCACTACTCCTACCTCATAGCATGATTCTAGGTTTCTAGAGGTTTTAACTTCACTTCCAACCCTGAGCCGAGAGGAATTCAAAATCCTGAACACCAAAGGCTCTTGAACTCTCTCTGTTCCACTTTGTTGTACCCTTATTCCTTTTCGAGATGTCCCAAAAAGATGTGCTTTTTTCAAAACTTTTTATTTTTGAATGTCCCTAGTACCATTTCACCCCTCATTTTTTCAATATTTAAAAAGGTTAAAAATTCAAATTTTGAATCTGATTTGAAAGGACACAGTGTGGAGCAAATACGGCACCATGCTCCTCAATGACATGATAGCCTATCAAATTGGATCTGACTTCAATACCATATTTGGGTTCAATTTTTTTACTTTTTACCTAATTTTAATATTCTGTCAAAGGAATAAAATGGTGAAATTGACAAGAAGTCAATGCAATTATGATGTTCCCTTAAATTAAGAGACAATTAGTACATCATTGCATTTAAAAAAAATAAAAGAGTACTTTTAAAATCACATATCATGAGGAGTAATGATGGCGTCCCCATAGTGTTGGAATCCAAAAGAGGGAAATAGTTTTTGGGACGGGGGAGTATCAGTTTGAAGACCACAACAATGTTCACAAAAAGGACATGCCCAAAAATATAACCAAGTTCAGATGTGGTAATTCAAATCACATACTAATTCTGATTTGGAAAGAGGTAGAAGATCATCTCCTATGAGTTCAATACTCAAAAGCCTTAACTGGGTCATTATAATCAATCTGGTCGAAGCATGGGAGATCCACCGGCAGAGTTTCCAGACTCAAGCCAGCCTCCCTCAGTTTCGCAATTACTTCCTC
Source organism: Rhododendron ovatum (assembly GCA_019656835.1). Taxonomy (NCBI): domain Eukaryota; kingdom Viridiplantae; phylum Streptophyta; class Magnoliopsida; order Ericales; family Ericaceae; genus Rhododendron; species Rhododendron ovatum. Next base: position 23,592,264 of record CM033798.1, read on the forward strand.
AAAAACAATCCTGTTGCCGCCTTGAGTTAGGTGCAAACCGTCACTGCATTGGAAATAGTACAAAAGCATTATCCTCCAATACATTAATTTATGAAGCATGGATATTGATACAAGATACAGCCATGGTACTATACAAGTAACAGGGATAGGACAATACGAGGACGTCTAAAAACAAGAATATGGGTACAGGCGTACAACTAAGAACGTTAAAATAAAAAGTACTGCTTTCATATGGTGAGAGTCATTGGTTCAAGTAGGTAGAACTTAATAGATACCAAAGGGTATCTAATAAGTTTTTCTATTCGCCTTCTTATTTTATTAATCTTTTTTCCATTTTTGTTTTTGTTTTACGGAGTATTAAGGATTCCACTTGACAGCATTTCAATTTTTTCTTTCATTTAGTTGGAACTTCAGATTTTATAATCAATTCCTTTTTCTTCGAAGTCGGAATCTTCTTTTTTCCAGTTGATTCTTTCTTCTTCCAAGTTGGTTTTTCTTCTTCGAAGTCGGTTTCTTCTTCTCGGAAGTTGGTTTCTTCTTTTTGGAAATAGGTTTTTTCTTCTTGTAAATAGGTTTCTTCTTCTAAAATCAGATTCCGCTTGATTGCATTAAAATTTTCTAGTCTTTTCCTTCTTCTTGAAGTCGGTTTATTCTTCTTCGAAGTCAGTTTATTCTTCTTCGAAATTGATTTCGTCTTCATCGAACTGGATCCTCAAAAAAAGTCAGTTTTTCAATCTTAAAAGGCATTTTTGTTCCCTCCACTGTCCTTGGGATAAAATTGTATGGTCAGCAAATAGTTCAAACGCATAACCGCATCATGTCACTTATCTTCTAGATACGGGTGACACAACCGTCCAGAGGCCCTGGGAACAGCCCAGCCCAGGTCCTAAGTGGGTAACACAACAATGGCAGACTGTAAAACGTTGCAAGAAAATAAGCAAAGAGTGAAGACCTCAAATAAGCTTTTTGCCAGTCGGGAAATTCCTGCATTTTGGTCCAAATATCAACCACTAGGATTCCACATTGTCTAGCGATGGCCACACAAGCTTTTGCGTAAGCACCAGCTGCCTCATTAGTCCTCTCAGGCAACCCTGATGCGTTTTCAACATAAGGATGCCTACATTGGTTTGGGAAACAATAAATTCAGTTCCTACAGTTGCAAACCAAATCTTAGGAAAACGAAAGATGTCATGTATGAATACAGAAGTTTAAAAGGTGCAAAAGCATATGATCATACGGAAAATGATATTCTTGAAGAAATCTTATGCATCGCACTCAATTAGAATGATGTGGTAATGGCATTTTGAGTTGTATCCCACTTCGATTGATCTTAAAGTTTGATATATAAGACTCAAACATCTCAAATCATTTGTATAAGTTTTCAGCTGAAAGTTTCTATTTATATGTCATTACTCAAACCATGTAGAAAAACAAGTTCAAGAAATGCAGTAATGTGCATCAAAGAAATTTACAGAAGTCGCCCATCTTCATCTATAGGAGGAGGAGTGATGAGGATGATAATAGTTCCGGGCCACTGCTTCTGAAATCCAACAAAGATCTATGAATAAGCAAAAAGCATTGTAATGAAAAGAAAAAAAAAATGTTAATAAAAAAATAATAGTAGTTTGAAGGACAGAAAAAAAGGGACTTCCAAACATTAACAAACCAAAGGTGGTTCGTTTAGTGACAGTACTTCAACAGACAACTTATTTGCAATCATTAACCAAGAAAAGCTCAGGGTAGTACAAAAATACAAGTGGTGATTCTGTGCAATTCGCAAATTGCAATATGGACAATAAGATCAGTTAAATACAATATGAAGGACCAAGCGTATGAGATATCTCGAAAGTGGGTATTCAATTCACTGAATAAGCAAAAGGAGAGAAATATCCATAATATTACTATTGTCATCCTTTGGAAGAAGGGCGGTCAGTGATCTGTGCTCCTATTCAAATTGACAAGGAATTGTGGGCTTCCAGGTAAAACCGGGATAGCCAAAATCTACAGCAAGTATTTATTTAGGCTTCAAGTATTTACAACATATCATTGCTAGAGACAAGCAGATACAGCCATGCACGAGCACTACCAGTTACTACTAACAAAATTTACAGACAAGCATATCGATATAAAAACAGACCAGAAAACCACTCTACTTTCCACAGATACATTCCAACTGAACAACTCTGCTACCCCATCATTTGCCTTAGTTAAATAGATATTCCAGACAGACTTGCGTATTTCACTTTTTAATACATAATACAATTTAATAGGATCAGAAAAGGATGCGACGGTGTAAGGAAATAAGAGGATCAATACAACTCCACATGATCTGAAAGCTCTACAAAATGTTCAAGATTTAGTTAAACTGCCCCCTGATGCAAAACCATATAATACAGTGAACTCAAATAATTCAACGAATAGTCATATAGTCATGCACAGCGTAAATGTAAGGTTCATCCCGAACCATTACATAAGACATCAAAACAACTGCTTCCAAATCATTGACATGACTCCATTTATGTGCAGACATACCTAGATTTTTGCTGCAGCATTAGATGGCTTTTCTAACGGGATCTCATTTGAATTTTCAGTTTGCTATTTGTTTGTGAAAAAGGATATGAATTTAGCGAGTTTAGTGAATAATATGGGCCTTGATAGAATAGAATGACGAAAAAGGATTCATGCAGCCAACCCAACAAATGGGACACCAGTCTCATTATTAGTTTGATCAGGCACTTTTGACATCCTGTCTAGCAGTTTAACATATGTATCTACAGTATCAAAAGTGAAATTAGAAAAGGAGAGATCTATAGACACTTGCAGCCTACAAGAGCGTTCATGCGCAAAAGAGAAATGTCACAACCCATGTGCAATGTGGTGCAAGGTCCTTAATGACAAGGACCGGGGCTTATAATATAGAGCACCTGTCTATATTATAATTTAGTAGCAATACCACGAACAAGAATGGCTTAGTGGCAAACAACAAAAGCAACAAATGGACCTCAATGCCTTTCATAGGCATCAACTATTCCTTTAATGGATCCTCGAGGGACCACTTATGCAATATAACAAGTGCAGGATTGCTTTACTGGTCCATATCCTCCCAACTTTGTTGACCACGAAATACATCATATTGAAATAGACACATCAACACACACACACACACACACACACACACACACACATATATATATATATATATATATATATATATATATATATATATATATATATATATATATATATATATATATATATATATATATATATATATATATATATATATCGGGGCGGTTTCGGGGACAACTAATTAGACACCTAAAAAAACATCTCATAGTTTCCGATCAAATTTTGATGATCCGAGCTGCTTAATGTAATCAGAACGTGATTTTAAGGGTATCTGCGAGAAACAAGCAAAAAAATATAACCAAGAAGGTCTTGATCTGAGCAGTTTTTAACTCAGAGTTAATGAATGGTTCAATTAAAAACTATACAAAACAAGCACTTTCCGGTCATATTTTTTGCTAATTTCTTGCGGACACCTTTAAAATCACATTCTGCACACATTGAACGGATTGGATCATAAAAATTTGATTAGGAACTATGAGATTGAGATTTGGGGTGTTTTTTTAGGTGTTAAATTGGTTGTCTGCGGAACCGCCCCGTATATATATATAGTTTGGATCTGATCATGACATCCTAACCGGATCTTAGGTCCGGATTTCTCCCATAGCCGTTGGATTGTGTTTAGTTCGCGTGAACAAACTATCCGTGCATCCGGACCATCGAAAACACAATCCAACGGTTGTGATCGTGGTCCGGACCTAAGCTCCGGTCAGGACGTCCTGACTAGATCCGTACTGTATATATATATATCTCTTCAGGTAAAGACCTTAAGATAAAGGACCTTATATGCAGACCTCCCCATTTCTCACCTTTTCCGATCGGATTTCGATGATCCGAGCCGCTCAATGTGATCAGAACGTGATTTTAAGGGTCCTCGTGAGAAATCGTAAAAAAAAAATGACCAGGAAGGGTTTTATCTGAATAGTTCCAAATAGTTTTTATTAAACGGTTCGAAAAAAAACTGCTTGATTAATATATATATATATATGTATGTGTGTGTGTGTGTGTGTGTGTGTGTGTGTGTCTATATAGTCAGGTTCCGGTGAGGAATCTCGCATTTTATTAAAATGCGAGACTCCCTTTCCCGATTGAATTTCGATGATCTGAGCCGCTCAAAGTGATCAGAACGTGATTTGAAGGGTCCCCGCGAGAAATCAGCAAAAAAAATGACCAGGAAGGGCTTCATCCGAGCAGTTTTCATTGAACGGTTAAAAAAAAACTGCTCGGATGAAGCCCTTCCCGGTCATTTTTTTTGCTAATTTCTCGTAGGGACCCTTAAAATCACGTTCTACACACATTGAACGGTTCGGATTTTCAAAATTTGATCGGGAAATGAAAGTCCCGCATTTTAACAAAGTGAGGGATCCCTCACTTGATCCGTGGTGTGTGTGTGTATATATATATACACACTCACAGTCCCCATTCTACTTAGGGATCCCTCATTTTGTTGAAATGCGGACTTTTGATTTCCGGGTCATATTATGATGATCAAAACCGTTCAACTTGTTTAGAACATGTTTAAAAGAGTACTCTTAAAAGGGTACTCACAAAAAATCAACTCAAAATATGGTCGGGAAGTGCTTGATCCAAACAGTTTTTCTTAAAGCTTGACAGGAATTGTGCTATGTAACAAATGCTTGAATCAAGCACTTCCCGGTTACATTTTGAGAAAATTTCATTCGGGTACCCTTAAAAATATGTTTTAAACAAGTTAATGGTTTGAATCATCAAAATATGACCCGAAAGGCTCCAAACAACGAGGTCCTCATTTAGTGACATTTGAATCAATCTTGTCTTGAATTCTCATTTGTTGCTGATGAGCTTGAAGTGGCTAATTTCCAAGGATAGAGTGTAGTGGTGTTGTTATGATGTGAATGTAAGTTCTTGACTATATAAAACTTGTTGATTGGCTAAGGGTTTGAATGTCATATATATTGGTCCTTTTCCCACTTCATGTAGAATAAGAGTTTGTTTTTTCCGAGTACTTATTTCAAGTTATCGTTATCAATTTTCGCATCTTTATCTCATGCCCAAATACTGGGAAAACCATATATTCTCATACACTATCTCGACACAGAGACCGTTCCACGTTTACTATGCTACCAGCACTTTCTTCTATATGAAAGGGCCGGTAGCATAGTAAACGTGGGCAGGTTTATTCATGCCTGTGCGCATTTTTGTTGCGAGGTGTCTTGTATTTGATGTAGTCTCATAATACTATAGAAGGCCTCTTATGGGCTCCAAGGAATGTAGTGCAGAGTATGGTTTTAAAGGCATGTATGATGTAATTTTTGAGTAGCGTTTTGGTAACAGATTGTAGTAGACAGAGGCTATGTAAGAGTTGAGACTAGTGATATATATTATCAGTGCTTTATAGGATCGAGCCATGTTGGAATGAGGCTCTAGTCCAGTCCCCTTCCACTGAGTGATCCCTTAACTTGCTAAGTTAAGGACCTCCCCTTTTTCAATCGAATTTTGATGATCCGAACAACCTCCGTCTCAACTCTCGCACAGCCTCCGTCTACTACGATCTATTACCAAAATGCTACTAAAAAATTACATCATGCATGCCTTAAGAACCCTACTATGCACTACAGTCCTCGGAGCCCATAAGAGGCCTTCTATAGTATTATGAGACTACATCAAATACAAGACACCTCACAACAAAAATGCGCACAAGCATGAGTAAACCTGCCCAGTAAAGTGGAACGGTCTCTGTGTCGAGATCGTGTATGAGAATATATGGTTTTTCCAGTATTTGGGCATCAGATAAAGATGAGAAAATTGATAACGATAACTTGAAATAGGTACTCGGAAAAAACAAAATCTGATTCCACATGAAGCGGGAAAAGGACCAATATATACGGCATAAAAAACCCTAAGCCAATCGACTAGTATTATATAGTCAAGAGCTTAGTAGCACGAAGCAGGAGCGGGTGCAGGGAAGCGGAGGCACCTAGAAGCTCCTAAGGTTGGGAGCGCCTAAGGAGCGTGCATAGATTTCATGTAAATACGTATATAAAGTATCTTTAAATACTTAACCATTGAAGGAAAAATGATAACTTATGAGAATTTTCACGATCTTAAAGGGTACTTATAGGAAGTTAGATATTTTCAATTTGCAAAACTTCTTGAGTGATAAGATTTTCGTATTTTTATTTCCACAATGGCATAACTCCCTCAAGAGTATGAGAAATAGTTGTCTTAACAGCCCAATAAGTTCCCATCTTAGTTGGGAGCGAGCTCCAGTCAAGCTCCCATCTTGGGAGCGCCGATTCGAGCTCCCGTCTTGGGAGCGCACCCATTTTAGAAGGATCCTCCTACTAAGGTCAAGAACTTACATTTACATCATGACAACAACACTACACTCTATCCTTGGAAATTAGCGACTTCAAGCTCATTAGCAACAAAAGTTACAAAACAAATGAGAATCCAAGACAAAATTGATTCAAATGTCAATAATGACATGTGAAGGAAATGATTGTTCCCCAAAATTACGGCTGAGTAACCAACTTTTTACGGATCACCACAGCAGGTTGGAAAAGCAGGCGGCAGGCCCCACCATGCCCAATGCCGGACTGCCGCATCAATCCATTTTGGACCGAATTTAGTCCAAATAACAGTGCCTTGTGTGCATAAACCCTTCAAGTCTACAAGGTAGAAATTATGAAAGAACCACAGCAATTTCTCTGCAATGATGGTTACTATAATTGCAATGTGCAGCTGCAAGGGTGGGCATGGAGTGCTCACAAATGAGCAAACGAGAGAAAAAGAGAAAAACAGTGGGCACACATACACACATCCATTCAGAGACATGATGGCAGTGATTAGCACGGACCCGCAATGAGTCAATGACAAATGATGAAAAGAGAAACTTCAAAGCCTAGAGTCTCATAAAAATTACAAATTGAAACTACTTTGAGTAATCCATTAACATACATCTACAAGTTTTTATATATTCATTCCATGCATGTAAAGTCTCTAATAGTATTTAGTTTTTTTTTTCTTCTGTGGCAAGTAACATTATAAAGATTGAAGTGACCTAAAGAAGAGGAATACTTAATGTTTAAGTAACCAATCCTCCACATAGGTAGCTCTATGAATCTCTCCCACTTAGTTCAACTGAAACTTACATTTGAATCAACAACCCACCTAAAGATGAGCATCTAATAAACTATGTTGGTGACTCACAACCAACTGTCATAAAGTGATGTGCATCTCATTTGATGCAATCCCTCACCTACAGGAGGGCTAATGAAAATAATAGAAGTTAACTTTGCACCACCCATTGCACAATGCAGCTGAAAATATAGAAATGATTACCCATGTAGCAACAACATTGGGCCTCTCAAATTTCACAGTTCTATTGGAAAATAAATTAACAAAAGTGCAACCCCTGAGTCAAACTGATTCAATCCCTTGCAAACTTTGTTGACCCATTCATCTGCTGACGACACTTGTACAGCCTTGTATGCACATACATGACATACAGGAAGAATATCGGACAAATTTTCTATTCTTGATTAATGAAGTTTGACATGATTTATGTAAGCCATGCCTAAATGAGTAAGTTATGGCAATAGGATTAAACTAAGTGCATGCTTAGCTGCCATCTAAGTCTTAACTATGCTTGCTATACTTAATAACTCAGGTAACATTAGTAGAATCCATACGTAGTACAGGAACTTTGTGAGCAGAGTTGAGGCCTGTGAGCTCGTGGTTAGCTCACGTGTGTTGCCAGCTTTTGATGTTATAAGACTATAAGATTCTGAGCACATTATGCTAATCAATGCCCATGTGTCTGAGACTCTGAAGTAGTGATGATTTTGACACGTAATTTTAGGCTCCAATTCAACTGGTCACAAACTATTTCGCACAACTAGAATAATTTCACCGAAAATTGTTTTCTATTTATAAGTCTAAAGAGAGGTAAAAGGGAAATGACACAATAAAACATTGAATTTAAACATAGACAATTTGATATTGAGTCTTGAGAACTGAACTGATAAAAGGTATCATCCCAAATTCTTAACAGTCCTCTTGCTTGAAAACTATGAAATTAGGCCACAAGATCATCTGTGGACCGTACCAATTTTTAGTGTACCGGTGTTCACTAACCATTGGATTAAATGAATCTAAATACATGGGAATCTTCAAACACAATCCAAAGACCAAAAAATGTGAATCAAGATCATGACACTCAGGTAATGTAAAACAGGACCCACCACGTTATCGCTTGGCAATCCAATCCGATCCAAGCTGTTCGTCTTGTAAGTCTAAATGTGTTCAAGATCTATGCAATCAAGTTGATCGAACATCGTTAACAGTTTGATCAATCATCAAATAGTATCTGTTATAAGAGAAATGGGCGATTAGTCAGTGACCATCCATTTCTCTTGTGTCATTTATGCTTCGTGTTGGTTGATTCAGATGTTGGACCAATGTGATTTTTAGTATGACTGTTCAGATGTTATATCAATATCAATGTGATTTTTAGTATGACCGATGAACCACTAAAGCCTACATGTAAAAGCAGCTTGGGTCGTCAAGTGAAATCGAGGGCTATTCCATTACAAGTCATTGGTCACACGACATGACAGGATTGACACAGAAATAAACCATCCAACTAGGATACACCAAAAAAAACCCGTACAGGGATCTTTTGAGTTTCAAAATATAGATTCCACTGAACAAATAACCAAAAAAAATATTCCACATACCAAATTCCATACCTACTACAGAAATAATCTAATTAAAAACCCGAATAATGAAAAATGAGATACTGCTTCAAAGCTTTCTTTTTTTCTTTTTTCTTACAACTGATTCAAAGCTAGTCTATTTTGAGTTCTTTTTTCTTACAACTGATTCAAAGCTAGTCTATTTTGAGTGCAGGGGACAGTTGAGAATTGCAGGGGCACTGCGGCAAACGTAAAACACACACACACACATCTTTATACCAAAACTATTAAAAAGAGAATACCCGCTTGGTGTGAACGTCAATTTTGAGGCTAACTCACACTTTTTGTTCAAAATTACCCCTTCTAAACATAAAAAAGGGGTTTTTTTTTTTCTCTTCAGAATTACCCCTTTTAACTACCTAAAGAACCACCAAGTGGGGCTAACTCAGTTGGCCAAAACTCTTGCATCTCACTGGGAGTTTGGGAGTTCTAACCATTAGGCTTGATTATCTCGTGAACTCTCACAACTGATGTAATTTATACTTGTACTTTATAAATGATTACATGATCTCTTCTATTAATTGAAAAAATAAATAAAACTACCTAAAGAAAGTGCCAAGAAGAGGAAAAATAGAGGAAGGTCCAGCCCAATTATTTTCATGTCCAGTCCGGTTCAGTTTTCGGCCATTGTGGGCCACGATCGGAATCCTTTATTTTTTAGAGCTCTTCGAGTATGCTATTCACGCAAAAAATTAGCATGGTCAAACATAGATATGTAGAAAAACGATATATATTTGTACAAGAAAAAAAGAGCAATTATGAGTTTCAATTTATTTTTTGTCATCGCATTTTCGAAAGCATGGCTAAACATCGATAGGTGCACACACAAAATTAGCATGGTCAAACATCGATAGGTACAAAAAAAAAAAAAAAAAAGGGGGCAATTATGAGTTTCAATTTATTTTTTGTCATCGCATTTTCGTGTACAAATCTATTTCGTTTATGTACTTATCGATGTTCAATCAACAAGATAATTTTCTGCGTAGATGACATAATGAGCTCTAAAAAAAAAAATTCCAACGGCCCAAAACTGGATCGGACTGGACATGAATATAACTGGACTGGACCTTCCTCCGAAAAAAACTACCACCACAAATTTCTTCTTCCCTCTTTTCTACTTTACATCTCATAGTTTGTACAATCCCAACTCAAGATTTTGTTTGGAAACATATTTGGCATAACATAATTTGCACACGCATCGCAATATGGGTGTGTATATACACAGAGAGAGAGAGAGAGAGAGAGAGAGAGAGTCGGGGTTACCTCGAGGAAGGAAACAATGGAGGAGAGGTTATTCTTATACTCATCAATGGGCACGTGTTGGAAGGCGCAGGATCTATCGGGAAGGCAAGCATCGTTTGCTCCGAAAAATACTGTCACGGCCACCGGCGCCTCCTTCTCCGGCGGAGGAAACACCTTGTCCAACGCCCTTAGGGCCCACCTTGTATTGTACCCACTATACCCCCTTACCACAACATCCACCTAATCATCACAACACCGTAACCACCACCACCACCCAAAAAAAAAAAAAACCATCCCAAATTAAATACCCTGATGATAAATCGATCTAAAATTACAAGAAACAGTGAAAACAAAACAATTTGGAGAAACACAAAAGTTCTACATTATTTGGTTGCAACTTTAATGAACAATTTTTTTTTCACGGACTTTAATGAACAATTCAATGAATCACATCTTTATTCGGGCATTTATTCCAAGTCATTATTTTTTACAAAGAAGAAAGAATTTAAAAAGAATAGTATTTTTTGCAGTCATATCATATATACAATGAAATGAAATTATATGACAAATTTTCCGGTCTTTTCAGTTGTACACAAAATTCTTACCAAGCACGTTTTGCAATCAGTCAACCAAACGAATTTATATTTTGGCGACAAACCACCTTGAGAGAGATTATATAGATCCTTAAACAGGAACCCTCAAGCTTGGGAAACTGGAGTGAAAAATTCCCAAACATAAGCCCCCCATAATACATAAGCACACACACCAAGGTTAGAGATAAAGGTCGTCACGATCGTATTAGTATCGAGATTTCGGAAGTCCGATGCCCTTATTTATCTACGTATTGACCTATACGGTCCGGCCGGCCAATACACGGCCTGGCCTTATCACTGGTGTTAATATACAGTATTTTCTGATTCCGCAATTAAAAACCCAGTTATGCACACATGTAGGAGTATACACAGTTGTATTGTCTTACCGTGCGTGAGAAGTGGTGAACAAGAGAGGCGCCCCAACCACCATCAGCGAACGAGAATGACTCTTCCGTGATTGAATCACCGAAGAGATAAATCTTTGGTCTCATTTCTTTCGATCTGATCAAAACTGGAGATTTTTCTTCAGCTTATTATGGAATGCAAAATGAAACCAGCAAATCCTGAAACTCTTTGCTGTACTGCCGTTACGTTACAATAGCTAACTGCTATTCATAAAAGCTGCACCAAATGCATATAACTGCTCCGCCGGCTCACTCAATTACAAACCCAGAAACGGAGGCTTAAAAAATCAAGAGAGAGAGAGAGAGAGAGAGAGAGAGAGATTGGAGAACCAAATAGAGCGCCCAAAAGCCTAGAGTTTATTCAAGTCCCAATGGTCCCATTCGGCTTTCAAGAAGTACTACCAACTCCGTTCGATATCGAGGGTTTCACTCTCTCTCTTGTTATTTTTTAAGTAAAAAAATTAATTATTTTCGTGTATAATTTTTAAATTTTTTTTGTACCGTATTAAAAATCTGAATTAGTACTTTAATTTGTTGCGAAAAAATTTAAAATATTATACAAAAAAGTAGTTGATTTTTTTATTTAAAAAATGACATAAGTTTTTGTGATGAACTATTAATATGAAATGGATGGAGTAGCATTTATTACCATTTGACTTTGAAGTAGTAAATTGCATGTATGATTCTTGTATCAGCTTAGCAAAAAGAAAATTGCATGAATAATTAAGGAAAAATTATTATGTGGTTTTGACCAATCATTCTGTTATTATTATATCTAAGGGCCCGATTGGATGCGAGATTAGTTTTGGGGTATTATTTATAAAGGGATGATAAGATAAGAGAGCGTATTATTTATGGAGGAGGATAAAATAAGAGGGTTTGGATGGTAAAAAAAACAAAGGGTATTAATTATAACCACCTCTGAATCCATCCATAAGTAATCTTTCCAAAGGGGTCTAGGGGGTATTAAATCGGAGAAATTTTTATCTCTAAGTACAGAAAAGTGACACTTAATTCTCATTAAGGAGAGATGAAGTACTTAGGGTGTGTTTGGTAATATTTTCAATTTTTAGTTTTTTGTTTCTAAGAAACTAGAAGTAGAATCAGGTATATATTTTTATAAAAACAAAACAAAAACAAAATACATGTTTGGTAATAATTTTTGGTAAACAGCAAAAAATGAAAACACAAAACATGTTTGGTAGTATCATTTTGTTTTTGTATTTTTCAAATTGAATGGAATTAGAGGAAACCAAAGAATATATATATATTTTTTTTAACTCGAACCACCTGCTTCCGCACTCGTTATATTTTGCTTAACATAAACTTTTTTGAAATTGACTCATCTCATAAATAAACTTAAGCTTGAATATCTTTTTAAAACTCGATAAGTTTTCAATCAAAACTTGAACAACTAATTGTCTCCTTCATTAAGAGTAATTTGATAATTTCACGAAACAAACTAATTAAATGGAACAAGGTCTACGGTGCAGTAATTGCAATCTGTGTGTGTCTTCCACGTTTTAAACTAGAGAAAAGCTATGAGTACCGACCATTTTGGAGAGAAATCGTACCGACGGCCGCCGGCGGGCCGTCTCCGGCCACCGGAGGGCCGATCCGTCCAAAAATTCTATAAAAAAAAACCGATGGGGTTTAAGCGGGAATCAATGGCATCCGAGGTGTGTAGGGTGCTCGATCTAAGCACCCTTTTTTCGTGTATATATGTATATACGTGTATATACACGAAAAAGGGGTGCTCGGATCAAGCACCCTACACACCTCGGATGCCTTTGATTCTCGCGCAAGCCCCATCGGTTTTTTTTTTAGAATTTTTGGACGGCTCGGATCGGCCGTCCGGTGGCCAGAGACGGCCCGCCGGCAGCCGTCAGTACGATTTCTCTCCAAAATGATCGGTACATATAGCAACTCTCAATAAACTAAGCATTTTTCCAGTCATGCCTTCAGAGATTCAACTTCCATTCATAGCTTGTAAAGGCTTATCCACAATTAACTTCCGGAGATTGACGACTTCTTCCTGCTTTCAATCGAAAAAACTCAAACCCAAATTCTCGTGATCGTTCCCGAAATCACAAAATTCACCTGATGCAATTATTTTATCCCTTCTGAAAAACTTCAATCAATGGCGGAATTCTCAGTGCTACCCTTTTCTATCTCACCATTGTGGCTCTTCAATTTTTCCGTAACAGTAGGGCTAGTCCAAAGTATTTGGGTGCCCAAGACCTATTCTAAAAATGGTGCTCTAAACACTTGACAATTTTTACAGAAAAAAACAAACAAAGAATCACAATACTAGAAAACCTGTTAGAAATAACATATTTTGATTATGTTTTATGACAAAATTGATTTCTTAAAATGCATGGTTAAAATCCTCTTATAAAATCTCTATTGAAAGGGTAAAAGTCTTAATATATGTTCACCCATAAAAAGAAAGAAATCCTAGTTTGTGTGTGGCCAAAATAATATATGTGTACAGCTCGTGTACAAATTCTTTTTGAAAGAAAAGTCTCCTGGCCCCATTTTTTTTATCTTGCTCATAATAAAAGAACTCCTTTTAAAATCAGTTTTTGGCCTACGTGCATACAGGTAATCAAAACCCATTTGGCCTAAAAGTAAAAACTTGCACAGTGGACATCTTTAATATGGTCGACCAATTTCTTCATTTTAGTTTGAAGAGTTTTCTTCCATTGTTGACTTAAGAGCTTGGGAGTTAATCCTGGACGTTGAAAAATACGGCTCAACATTTCTTTACTGCATTCAAGGAAAGACAATATCTCCGCATGTGTAGATTTTATGGCTCAGCGATCACTAGCAATGAATGAAGATCAAAATCAACAAAAATGAGATTTGCATCTCAATGGACAAATTTCAACGGTCCAAATATTCAAGCTATATAATGGAAGAGGTTCATTAGCTGCGAAATACAGCACCTCCAAGCTACAACAGAGAAAATACACAGAGCATTACAAGAGCAATTTTCACCCTCGCCTACACTTCATTTTTCATACAATTACTTTGAAAGATTTGCAAGCAAATTGTCATATCTACTCTTTGAGGAGGAGTATTGTAACTGTGAGCTACAAATTCTATTACCTTTTTAGAGATTAAGTGTTTGAGAAATCAAACTGTCACGCCCTCGATTTTTAACATAATTAAATAATACATTTCAATAAAAGAGAAACCTTGCATATCATATACGTTACCCAAAAGAGTTTCCCACCTGTTTAATTTACAAACAAATCCTTAAGTTTAGATAATTACAACTTTGGTCAAAAGAAAATTCAGTAGTAATTAATTACAAAATCATCTTTAACAAAATGAGATCTTCACAACGATGACGAAACAATCCGTGATGTCAGCTTCCAAAAGTCTTTTACTATCAAGCACACAATGCATGCAATCTATTGCCCGGCATCAGAACCTGAAGAGAAAGATTTGGTTGAGCTACACTAGCCCAGTAGAGAATTCTAAGCCCAAGCTATATGTAGTTTGAATGAATCATGCACCGAGAATGAATGAGTATGGACAGATACGCCTATACCACAAATGACTACCAACAAGCTGCGAATTATCGCCCAAGAGTCCTAGACTTCACATCAATGTCACTAGCCGTTTACTTCTTTAACTAGTTATGTTATTAAACTCCCGTCATTCCACATTTGTCTATAATCAAATCAAAACATCTTATTATTCTTCGTACGGTAGTACAATCTTTCTCGTGTCCACATTGATCTTCATTAAATCCCTTAATTGCAAAACCTTTCTTTTTCCTTTAATCCGGTATTTTCCATCAAATAATCACTAGGGTCACCTCGGGTCTAGTTCCCTCGAGCGCAGGGTCACCCCGAGTCTTTTCCCTCAATAACAATAATCAGGTGGGGTCACCTTGGGTCTAGTTCCCTCGAGCGCAGGGTCACCCCAAGTCTTTTCCTCCAATAATATGAATCAGTTGGGTCACCTCGGGTCTAGTTCCCTCGAGCGCAGGGTCACCCCGAGTCTTTTCCCTCAATAACGACCACTTGGGTCACCTTTCACACTTTTCACAATCAACAGCCTTTCATAATCAATTTCATCATCCCTTTAACGGTTATACAGCTGAATTTTAATTAACCATTACGTGACTCCACAAATATACATGTTCATGCCTTTTCACTAGTTTACCCATTTGCATCAGACATAGCATATCAAGCCCGTACGTATAATCCTACCATACTTCATCCGTTAGTTTCTACACTTGAACCTCCTAGAGAGAGAGTCGAGAGGACATAAGTTATTTTAAACAATCAACCAATCCACCACGCTGATTACATCTCAAACCGTTCCTAACTGTCATCCATATCATGAGTACACCCCCGTACCTTCGCATACCACAAATGAACCCACGACTAGACTCTACGATGCCCGATTATCTAGTTTCTATACTCGGAGTCTGTAAAAGCATGTACTAAAGGAATCTGAGAATCTTACGAGTCGAGAGAGAAAACGGATTGCACTAGTACTCGTCGAATCCCTAGACATGTTCACTCTAGTCCATTGGATGCCACTTTAAGTGAGGAACAAGTAACATTCACCAAAACATTTGGAAGAATGCGTAAACAAACTCATTAGAGTCAATGAAAAACTTCGACATGTGAATTGAAAGATATAGGAAAGCAGCTGAAAGATACTGCAGCAGCTCAAAGAAGCAGCTGAAAGCAGCTCAAACTCCTAGTCTCCTACCGGTAGAACTTGAAGACAGAAAGGCCAACATTCTGGTAGAACCTAGACCTACCGGTAGGTGAACAAGTCCTACCGGTAGAAACTCCAATTCACGTAACCTACCGGTAGGCAAGCAAGTCCTACCGGTAGCACTTGAAAACAGAAAGGTATTCATTCAAATTCGTGCTTGACCTACCGGTAGCACTTGAAAACAGAAAGGGTAGGCAGGCAAGTCCTACCGGTAGAAGTTCGATACGTTGAGCAGCTTTTGAGCTGCTGCTATACGTTTGAGCTGGTTACTAAGAATTTCTCACTTGTTCTACCGGTAGGGAAAAAGCTCCTACCGGTAGGGAATCGATTTTTTTGTAAAGTAACAACGTTCTACCGGTAGAAAGGACGGGCCTACCGGTAGGAATCCAAGAAGAACAGATAATTCTGACAGCAACTACGAATTTTCAATCCAAACTTAAACACGACATTACAAGCACGATTTATGCACCAAATCACTCATAAAACATATAAAGAGAGGTAGAATTCCCTACCTCAAGTGATTCGATCGAAACCCAAGCGATTGATCAAGCCCTAGACTCCAAAAACTTCAAAATCAACCGAATCTCCTCCTCCGAGCGAAACCCACGAAATTTCAAGCTCAACAACGTGAATGGATGAAGGTTTGGAGGTTATTTACCATGGGTTTTGAGTCCGGGTTGGAGAGGGAGAGAGAGAGTGTGCCGAGAGAGAGAGAGAGAGAGAGAGCCGAGAGAGAGGGAGATTCGGGAGAGGAAAGAGAGAGAGAGGGGAGAACTTTAATCTCCTACACACATACACACCCTTTTATACCAACACCCACAAATATCACACTTGCACTCCCTCTATTATCAATTCTAACACATTGACCCCAAATAAAATAAACTCAATCAATTTCACATTTTTCTAAATTTCAAATATTTTTGAAACGTTTAAATAATAACCGAAAAATACGGGTCCTTACACCCTTCCCTCCTTAAAGAAATTTCGTCCTCGAAATTTGCTAAACCTAGCTCGATCAAACAAGCAACACATAGACACGCCTCAATCGTAACAGTATTCATCATGGAACAATTTGATAATCAAGAATATCTACATCAATGATTCATATAAGTCAAACAACAACAAGCACGAGTGTATCTTTCTAACTTCGTTCTCCCTTCCCATGCCAACTCGCGCTAACGGCATCGGCTTACCTCTTAACACTTGACCGCGCAATTTAAGACACGTGTCGGATTCTCACCATTGGACACGCCAGTTTCCAACTCAAATTCGGACCGTTCTAACATATGCAATGGATTTGATTCGTAACTCCTTAATATCTACACATAGAGCAAATCACAAATCACTAATACCTGAAAATTTTTAGCAGCAATGCCAAACGGTACTCAATTTCGAAGCCTCTATTTATTGCAAAATTTCCATATACAATTATCTATCCAAGCACAAAGGTCTTACCTCTAAACGTAACTCGATAGTCCAATTGACTTCCCGAGACTTCCATCTAGAATGGGCGGTGATCAAGCGCCTCTTCCAAGTGGATTTCACCGGTTGTCGCCTGGGTATCCCAAAACACGCACATAGTGTCCGACACTTAAACTATCTTTCTTACGGTGAACGCTTCCTTTCTGCCCAAAACGAGACAAACCCCAACGCAAGTACGCTTTACGAAATTCATGATTTCCCTTCTTCAAATAACGTTGGGTGACATCAACGGTCAATACAATCCTTTGGTCGGCCCTCCGCAGTTAGCAATCTTTGACGATCTCTACCTTTCTCTTTTCGGTCATTCTCCCTCGAGCTTCCAAATATCGTTGGCGAATCGAATTCATCGTATTAGCAGGTCCATAACACAAGCTAATTCTTCTAAGAGTTGCACCAAATGTTCACTTTAAGTTGGGTCATTCTATATTTCGAGAAGGATTCGATTTGTCATCTCAAACGAAACGAATAAGCTACAAAACTCAAGCAATGTTAATCAAGAATTGGAAGAATGGTAACGAGGCATCCGAAATTCAAAGAACACGTGGAATCTTCAGGGCGGTTTGGCAACAATTCGAAATACCTTTTCATGATAACCCAAGAAATTTGAAATGACTGATCATGACTTTCTTATTGCTTTACGAGTCAACAGAGTCAGTGAAGAACCTTTAGCAACTGAACGATGTCGATACTAAGGATAAATACAAGAAGTGAAACAAATCTCTGGTAAGTTAACTGATACAAGATCAAAAATTTGTCCAATACCGGGAATGGTAAGACCTTCCAACAAGTTAAGGCTGAGTGTTACAGAATGATTCATCATGTGTCTCCAGAGTTGAAAAAAAAACATAATAGAGTTGAATGACACCGAGAGAAACCTCAACAAGTGAATTCAGATTGATCGATACCAGCCAATAGATTTCAATAAATATGTTACCACAAGATTTTGCGCCAATTGCGACATAAGAACTCAACTAGGGTAACAAATTTCAATAGATAGAATAGTAATCACAGCAATGAAGTTCAAACCAACCAAATGGATCCATGCAAACAAATGAATACAGAGAGGATACAAGTTCAAATCACTCGATTTCATAGTTAAGGGATCAAAACAAATGGTAGCACCAAGTTGGTAACGGTAGCATCAAAGTCTGAATTGAACAATATCAATGGATTTATATATCATAAAGTATGTGACCATAAATTGGTTTAATAGGTTGAAGTTGCAAAATAAACATTCCCATAGACTGAATGTTACAGGCTAACGATGAAAATGAAAGTTGCGACAGAGGAACCTAAAATGACCAACGAAAGCTTATCCCCAAACATGATGATGTCAATATAAAACTTCGAATGGAAAACGAGGAACATTCATCAATTTCTCTCAACAGTAAAAGTGTTAAAAGGTACTTCACCATAAGAATTTGAATATATCCGAGAAAAGCCAAGAATGGATTGCGTAACGATTAACTCAAATATCAAGAATTTTGGCAGGTCAACAATATATCAGACTTCACGATGACTTACAATAGAATTTGAACAAGATTTAGCCAGGCCAGCAAAAGAGGGTAAATAAAGAAACAACTCTCATGAGATCGGGTTCGGAATATCAACAACTACCATGGTTACAACCAATCTCCACCTCAAATTATATCAATCATCACCAAGTCAAAGACAACACTTCTATATGGAACGATTAACCCCGAATCTCGGCAAATATGATCTATCGATATTTCTCAACACACGTGAACTAAAATTTCTTATTTTCTTTTCCAAACATGGACAAGAATACGATTCTCAATGAGTGAAATGCTTCCAAATCAAAAGTATTGTAGAGAATGAGTAGAACAACTAGGAAGAAATGATACCTCAAACAAGTGACGCTTCTAAGAGTTAGAGAATAGGGGGGGTGGTAGTTTAGCGGCGAAACTGCATCTGTTGCTGTTTCGACGTATGTGTTTCCTGCTGCATCGAGCTCGACTCACCAGGTACTCCCAATCCCCAAGGACAATTCCTTGCCATGTGGCCACGTTCGCCGCAAGTATAACAAGATCCCCCACGCCATGGACATTGAGAACGAATATGACCAAACTGACGACATCGATAACACACGGTCTGACACTTGAGAAGAACTCTTGGAGTCCCGGTATAAAGAGGTGGCTTAAAGCCCTGCTGGTCCTGAATAAAGTGATCTGATACTCTACGTTTCTTCCTTCCTGAACTCTCAACACCCTCTGAAGATGATCTTGTGCTAACGACTCGATGCCTAGTTTCTCCCACATTCACACCACCTTGCGCACCTTCCAGTGTCTCAACACCTTTCCCGCACTGAACAATCTCAGGAAACATCGCTTCATCCCTGGTACATTGACTCACTTCATTCTCCCCGTTTGCACTACAGCCCTGGTGCTCACGATCCCCGGTCTCACCACACCTATCTACACGTCTCGAAGACATCCTACTATGGAAGCATAAGAAATGAAATCATCAATATTAGCCACCTAATTATATGCTACAGTTCTCCAACCTTTCCAACCAAAGTCAACAACTTTGCGCCACTCTATCGTGATATATTTATGCAATGTCACATCGATACACTGACTCTTCATGCAAGCACACATGTGATTTTTGTAAAAAGATGCATCGATTTTTGAACCCCTGAGACTAAAAGTCTCCCCACGGTCTCAAGGTATTCTAAACTTATGCTCTGATACCAAGTTGTCACGCCCTCGATTTTTAACATAATTAAATAATACATTTCAATAAAAGAGAAACCTTGCATATCATATACGTTACCCAAAAGAGTTTCCCACCTGTTTAATTTACAAACAAATCCTTAAGTTTAGATAATTACAACTTTGGTCAAAAGAAAATTCAGTAGTAATTAATTACAAAATCATCTTTAACAAAATGAGATCTTCACAACGATGACGAAACAATCCGTGATGTCAGCTTCCAAAAGTCTTTTACTATCAAGCACACAATGCATGCAATCTATTGCCCGGCATCAGAACCTGAAGAGAAAGATTTGGTTGAGCTACACTAGCCCAGTAGAGAATTCTAAGCCCAAGCTATATGTAGTTTGAATGAATCATGCACCGAGAATGAATGAGTATGGACAGATACGCCTATACCACAAATGACTACCAACAAGCTGCGAATTATCGCCCAAGAGTCCTAGACTTCACATCAATGTCACTAGCCGTTTACTTCTTTAACTAGTTATGTTATTAAACTCCCGTCATTCCACATTTGTCTATAATCAAATCAAAACATCTTATTATTCTTCGTACGGTAGTACAATCTTTCTCGTGTCCACATTGATCTTCATTAAATCCCTTAATTGCAAAACCTTTCTTTTTCCTTTAATCCGGTATTTTCCATCAAATAATCACTAGGGTCACCTCGGGTCTAGTTCCCTCGAGCGCAGGGTCACCCCGAGTCTTTTCCCTCAATAACAATAATCAGGTGGGGTCACCTTGGGTCTAGTTCCCTCGAGCGCAGGGTCACCCCAAGTCTTTTCCTCCAATAATATGAATCAGTTGGGTCACCTCGGGTCTAGTTCCCTCGAGCGCAGGGTCACCCCGAGTCTTTTCCCTCAATAACGACCACTTGGGTCACCTTTCACACTTTTCACAATCAACAGCCTTTCATAATCAATTTCATCATCCCTTTAACGGTTATACAGCTGAATTTTAATTAACCATTACGTGACTCCACAAATATACATGTTCATGCCTTTTCACTAGTTTACCCATTTGCATCAGACATAGCATATCAAGCCCGTACGTATAATCCTACCATACTTCATCCGTTAGTTTCTACACTTGAACCTCCTAGAGAGAGAGTCGAGAGGACATAAGTTATTTTAAACAATCAACCAATCCACCACGCTGATTACATCTCAAACCGTTCCTAACTGTCATCCATATCATGAGTACACCCCCGTACCTTCGCATACCACAAATGAACCCACGACTAGACTCTACGATGCCCGATTATCTAGTTTCTATACTCGGAGTCTGTAAAAGCATGTACTAAAGGAATCTGAGAATCTTACGAGTCGAGAGAGAAAACGGATTGCACTAGTACTCGTCGAATCCCTAGACATGTTCACTCTAGTCCATTGGATGCCACTTTAAGTGAGGAACAAGTAACATTCACCAAAACATTTGGAAGAATGCGTAAACAAACTCATTAGAGTCAATGAAAAACTTCGACATGTGAATTGAAAGATATAGGAAAGCAGCTGAAAGATACTGCAGCAGCTCAAAGAAGCAGCTGAAAGCAGCTCAAACTCCTAGTCTCCTACCGGTAGGCAGGCAAGTCCTACCGGTAGAACTTGAAGACAGAAAGGCCAACATTCTGGTAGAACCTAGACCTACCGGTAGGTGAACAAGTCCTACCGGTAGAAACTCCAATTCACGTAACCTACCGGTAGGCAAGCAAGTCCTACCGGTAGCACTTGAAAACAGAAAGGTATTCATTCAAATTCGTGCTTGACCTACCGGTAGGCAGGCAAGTCCTACCGGTAGAAGTTCGATACGTTGAGCAGCTTTTGAGCTGCTGCTATACGTTTGAGCTGGTTACTAAGAATTTCTCACTTGTTCTACCGGTAGGGAAATCGATTTTTTTGTAAAGTAACAACGTTCTACCGGTAGAAAGGACGGGCCTACCGGTAGGAATCCAAGAAGAACAGATAATTCTGACAGCAACTACGAATTTTCAATCCAAACTTAAACACGACATTACAAGCACGATTTATGCACCAAATCACTCATAAAACATATAAAGAGAGGTAGAATTCCCTACCTCAAGTGATTCGATCGAAACCCAAGCGATTGATCAAGCCCTAGACTCCAAAAACTTCAAAATCAACCGAATCTCCTCCTCCGAGCGAAACCCACGAAATTTCAAGCTCAACAACGTGAATGGATGAAGGTTTGGAGGTTATTTACCATGGGTTTTGAGTCCGGGTTGGAGAGGGAGAGAGAGAGTGTGCCGAGAGAGAGAGAGAGAGAGAGAGCCGAGAGAGAGGGAGATTCGGGAGAGGAAAGAGAGAGAGAGGGGAGAACTTTAATCTCCTACACACATACACACCCTTTTATACCAACACCCACAAATATCACACTTGCACTCCCTCTATTATCAATTCTAACACATTGACCCCAAATAAAATAAACTCAATCAATTTCACATTTTTCTAAATTTCAAATATTTTTGAAACGTTTAAATAATAACCGAAAAATACGGGTCCTTACACAAACATTGGTTTTGTAATTCCAAAAACAAGGGTTTTGTTTTTGGAAGGGGTTTTTGAGGATTTTGTATTCTAAATCCTTGAGGTTGTCTAGCTCCTTTGGAAAGTTAGGAGCTTTGGTAATTGTAAGCACCCGCAAGGCTTACCGGTGTAATTCTATTTTTTAGTGGAACCTTTAAGCGATTGCCTTGGAGAGAAAGGGAGTAGGCTGGACTGTGGACAAATTCAAACTGAATCACTATAAATTGGTTTTGTGCTTTTTAACTCTCTCTATATATTTGTTAATTGGTTATTTGCCTTTGTAGTTTTTAATTGGTAATTTTTAATTAGCAAATTCACCCCCTTCTAGGTTGCTATCTGGGTAACAAAACCAAAACGATAGTATTATAAATCCCATTGACTAATACACGACAAAAACAAATTATAAGGTTGGGTCACTACAAAAACATAAAAATATGTATCTACATAAAGTAGGTAGTTTCAAAAGCTAACAACAATAACAAAGATCTCAAAACAAGTAATCTAATTTTTAATTAGTACATAATATTTTGTTATTTGTAAAACTATGTATTTATTCTAAGAGATTGGGCCTTCTTTTGTGTTACCACGATTTGGGTCCTTTTTCATTACCACTGGTTCACACACATAAATGATGGCCAACGACATGTTTTGATAATTAATACTCACCAAATACATTTTCGGCATTAACAAATGTTCTCAGCATGTCTTTGGCATGTATTAATTATCAAAACACGTCCTAAACCGTCATTTCCCCTTCACAGAATCACAAATGAGCCTTTTTTTTGTGTTTCATATTGGGCCTTCTTTTTTTTCTTTCTTCTATTGGGCTAAAAAAGACTTCTGCTCAAACCCAAAAAGGAAAATTAGTAGAGTGCCCTTAAAATTTAATATTTTTGGGATGCCCAAGGCCCAGACCTCTTAGGGTTGGGGTTGGGCTGGCCCTACGTTGTAGCCTCCGTCATCATCGAAGTCCACAAAGAGGAGAGAGAGAGAGAGAGAGAGAGAGAGAGAGAGAGAGAGAGAGTACTAGAGGGATGGGGCCATGGGGAGCCACACAAATACAGGAGACGATTGACGATCGGGCTTGATACGAAAATGTAACGCCCCAAATTTTGGGAACGTTAAATAAATAATTTTATTGAATATCTAAATAGAGTCTGGCTCATTATTACATTATAACCTCCATAAGAGTACTTTCATTACAAAAGGGAGGGAAATTAGGGCTCCTAACTACAGCTCTATCTGCTCCTCCATCTTAGCCAGCTTTTCAGCTCTAAAGGCCTCCAAGGTGTACAGCTCACCTTGATCATCTACAAAGTCTGACACATTATACCAGCATCGCCATCAGTATAATATGTCAAGGTCACCAAAGGTAACATCATGAGCTACGAGAGCTCAATAGAATAATCCATACCCACTAACCCTTTAACTTACACACATTAGATCATAATATTAACGATTTCCACGAAGTACATGCATATCTAACAAAAACAGTTAACAATGACAAATCCACATTCGTTAATCAACTATCATTGGTGTCCCTGACTTCTGAGTTTCTCCTACGCAACATTTCGTAGACCGTGTCATTGGTTTCACCTTTCATTTACTGTGGAGGCTTCGGTTATGGCCTCGGTAAACAGACTATCGATAACCGAGGTTTCATAGTAGGTACGATCTGTAGTCTTGTACAGTCGAGCCCCTGCGATTATACTTATACTCACCAGCTCGGTATCAATCCTCCTGTTAGCGCTTCGGTTAGTTACTGAGGCACACATTTCGTTAGATCTATGGAAGGAATGAAGCCTATCAGGAGGGGACCAAGGGCGTTACGTGGCAGATAGGGTCACCTAGGGCGGATCTGGCCATGTGCTCTGTAACCATCTTACTCGGCACGCCATCTGTGACGTCACCCGAGGAGGTTACCCGAGCGTATCCTTCACGTGCTAGCTTGGAGCCCAAGTAAACCTAGGTCTATAAATACAAAGGGACTCTAATCTAAAGAGGTATGCCATTCTTCCTTAACGCTAGACCTAAACTTCTTTCCTTACATCTAACTTGATCGTCGGAGGGTCACTGGGCTATCCAAGCCATAGTGAATTGTTGCAGGACCAGAGGCGGGAGAACGGAGCAACGGAAGAGGAGTACTGATTCAGGCAGAGGTCCCTCCAAATTCGAACCCCGACAATTGGCGACTTCGCTGGGGACCTAGCCATTAATCCAACATCCTCTCCTCTTTTCCTTCTTTCGCTCCACTCGGCGATTCCTGAATCAACCATGGTCGAGATCGACGACGCGCACCATGGTGGAACCGCCCACGGGCTCGGTTCCCTCGTGGATCACAGCCTGGCCTCCGGTGGAGCAGCCGTCCTGGGAAAGACCCATGTATCCATCGGAGTCGGCGCCGGAGCGCCAGAAGCAGGCCCATCTTCTGAGCTCCACTCCTACATCCGCCATCTCGAGCGGAAGATCGACGATCTCACGACGGTGATGGAACGCGACAGACACGTCAGAGATGAGTTGGCGGAGATCAAGCACCTCCTCCAAATCTACCCGTCTCATTCCTCTGGAAGTCGCGGCGGAAGAAAGGACCGTCGCACATCCCCTCGCAGTCATGAAGTCGGCCACCTGCTAGAGCATAGATCTCGCCCTTCCGCCAAAGATCATCTCGAGTCACCTAGGGCAACGAACACTCGAGCCCCGAGAGACGCATCGCATAGGGATCGTTCCCGCTCCCCCATGCAACTTCGAAGGAGACCTTTGGCCTTCGAAAGGCTCGGCGCTCGGAGCGTCTCTGCCTCCTCCACTCACTCGGTCCAGGTGGGCAAGGCAGGACGGGAATCTACCCCTAGCCTCACAAGGGTAGCCAGGGGAGATGACGACCTTGTGGAGATCCAGACCAGGGGATACCGCGAGCGCCTAAAGGGCTCCGGTCCCAGAAGCCCCATCGTCACAAACCCCCGCGGTGCACGCAGCAGGAGCCCGATTACCGAGCGCCTCGAGCCTTCTACTCGGGACAGCTACCGCCACCATCGCCAGGAACGCTTTCCCAGGAAATCGGTTAGTACTGCCCCGGATAAAAAGGAATATGAACGATTGGACAAACTTGTTCCCAAGAAGCGTACAGCGACTGAGCGTCCAGACGGCACCGACCGTTCGATCCGACCTCATCGCGCCGCACGACTTGCACGACTCACGACCTCTCCCTTTACGAGAGAGATCAACTCGGTTACCCCCCCCCCCACCCAAAGGATTCACCCAACCCAAATTTGCCAAATACGATGGCAAGACCGAGGCGTACACCCACCTGGTTCAATACAAACTCGTCATGTCTCTGTTTCTTCGGAACGAACCCTCGGACGACGCCTTCTTGTGCAAAGTGTTTCCCGCAAGCCTCGGCAACCTGGGTCTCACCTGGTTCAATCAACTTTCGGCTCGGTCAATTTCTTCATTCGATTCCCTCTGCAATGCCTTCATGGCCCAATTCGTAACAAGCAATAAGCACAAGAAGGAGATCGATTCCCTCTTAGCCCTCCGCAAGAGGAACGACGAAATGCTTCGGCAATACGCCAATCGTTATTGGGAACTGTTCAACGAGATAGAAGGTTGCGACGGCGTCATCTTCGCCCATGGATTCAAGCTCGGTCTCACTTCCCAGGATGAGCAAGTCTATGATGACCTCGCTCGCCATAAGCCAAACTCTATGAAAGACCTTATGACTTGTATAGAGGGCTGGTGCCAGCTCATCGAATCTAAGGCAGAGAGAGGCATCGAGAAGCCAACGAGTTCCAAGCCATCAGACACCTCGGTATCCACACCGGCCCCCGCACCTATCTCAACGCCAAAGAAACAGGTCAATACCATCAAGCAGTCGCAGAGAAGAGGACCGAAGCCAAGTGACTTCAATGCCGAGAAAACCATTTTCACCATTCCTATCTACAGAATCATCGATCAGGTGAAGGATCAGCCCTTTTTCTCCTTCCCAAATCAAAAGCTAGGAACCGAAAATGGAAAAATCAAGAACCCCATCATCCGATGCAGTTACCACAACGAGCAGGGTCACTTCACCACGGCTTGCAAGCCCTTCAAGGCATACTTGGAACAGCTTGTCGCCGGTGGCCACCTCGGCAACTTCATCGATCACGAGAAGACAACGGCTCGAGCACAACGGACCGAAGCAACCGCCGAGGAAGAAGTCCAGACAATCCATGTCATGCACGGTCCCCTAAACCCCGAAGCCGCCTGCATCATCCGAGCCGATCTGAACGAAGCTTCCTCTTCCAAACAGATCATGTTGGTTGGTCCTGAACCGAAGCCTCTCAGAACCGATGACGGTTCCAAATGGACCATAACATTCACTAAGAAGGCTCTTGACCGCATCCAGCTTCCCCACAATGACGCCCTCGTGGTCACGCTACGCATCGAAACTTTCAACGTCCGTCGCGTCCTTGTAGACCAGGGCAGCTCGGCCGAAGTCATGTACTAGTCTCTATTCAAGGAACTGAAGATCGCCGACACCAACCTCCGCCCCTCCGAAGTTCCTCTTATCGGCTTCAACGGAGCTCCTGTCTGCCCATCGGCACGATTACTCTTCCCGTTCACGCAGGTTCGGTGACTCTGGAAATGGAATTTGTGGTAGTTGACGTCCCTAGCCCTTACAACGCAATTGTCAGACTCACCTGGTTGCATAGGCTCAAAGCGATTGCCTCCACCTATCACCAAGTCGTCCGTTTCATTGGCACTCACGGGCACCAGGAAGACTTGTACGGAGACCAAACTGCGGCCAAGAAGTGCTACATCAACGTCGTCCGAAGTAACAAACAGACCTCCTGGATTAATCTCATTGAAGTCCCCGAGGCCCCAGTTTTGGAAGACGTCGGTAGATCCCCCGACGACAAAACCATAGAAGACCTGGCCACCATCCCAATAACCGAAGACGGTTCCCGTTTCTTCCTTGTCAGTTCCTCACTTAGTGATACTGAACGGAATGACACGGTAGCTTTTCTCAACTGGAACATCGAAGTATTCGCTTGGACCCCATATGAGATGCATGGGATCGATCCCTCCTTCATTTGCCACGAACTCAACATTGACCGAGCCAAACGCCTGGTCTTGCAAAGGCGCGACGGTCCTCTCCTCATCACTCCGAAGCAGTTATTGAAGAAGTTAACCGACTCCTAAACGCAGGGGCAATCAGAGAAGTTCAGTACCCCAGGTGGCTGGCCAACACCGTCGTAGTCAAGAAAAAGAATGGCAAATGGCGAGTCTGCGTTGATTACTCAAACCTCAACGACGCCTGCCCAAAGGATTTCTTTCCACTCCCCCGTATCGACCAGCTCGTCGACGCCACCTCCGATCACGAGCGTCTTAGCTTATTGGATGCCTACCAGGGCTACCACCAGATTGCCATGAGTGAAGGCAATGTAAAGAATACAGCCTTCATTACCCCCCATGGCATCTTCGGATACCTGGTTATGCCCTTCGGTTTAAAGAATGCCGGGGCCACTTTTCAGTGAATGATCACCAAGATGTTCGAAGCACTACTGGGCAACACTCTGCTGGCCTACATCGACGATATGGTGGTTAAAAGTTTCCGCGCCGGTGATCATTTAACTCACCTCGCCGAAGTCTTTGAGATACTCAAGAACACAAGCTCCGCCTCAATGCCGAGAAATGTGTCT
The DNA here is from genome assembly GCA_019656835.1 of Rhododendron ovatum. NCBI lineage: Eukaryota > Viridiplantae > Streptophyta > Magnoliopsida > Ericales > Ericaceae > Rhododendron > Rhododendron ovatum. The sequence goes on from CM033798.1 coordinate 23,620,551, forward strand.
TCGGTGTCAGCTCCGGCAAAATTCTTGGTCACCTCGTCTCCCAATGCGGTATTGAGGCCGACCCTTTCCAGATCCTTGCTATTACTCAACTCTCAGCCCCCCACAACAAAAGAGATGTTCAGCGTTTGACCGGCATGACCGCAGCCCTGAACCGATTTATAAGCCACTCCTCGGATAAATGCCAGCCATTTTTTGCACTTTTAAAAGGCAGCCGACGGAGCTTCAACTAGACAGAAGACTGCGACCGAGCCCTCCAACAACTGAAGGAGTATATTTCCAAAGCTCTCCTCCTTGTCACTCCTCGGGACCACGAGGACCTATTCCTCTACCTAGCTGTCTCTCAGCACGCGGTCAGCTCGGTCCTCGTTCGCCACGAGAATCGGGATCATCAGCCAATCTACTATTTCAGCAAAACAATGACTCCCGCCGAGATGCGTTATCTACCATTAGAAAAACTCGTCCTTGCCCTCGTCTCAGCCTCCAGGAAGCTCGCTCCCTACTTTCAGTCACACCGTATCATTGTCCTTACCGAGTACTGTGACACCCCACTTTCCGGTGACCAGCGGTACTGCAGGAAACAGGCTCTGTTCAGACGGGAGGGGGTAAGTCATGGTTTATAAGGAAAGATCCCTCCTACTTGTACAAGGCCTTTTAAAGCCGTGAGGGCGAGCCAAAGCACATAGAAACTTTACAGTTAAGCGTGCTCATCCTGGGGTAGTCCAGGGATGGGTGACCTACTAGGAAGTCTATGGGCATTGGGCGTCCAAAGCGGACAATATTGTACAAAGATGGAGCGGGCCGTTACAAGTACCCTCTCAAGTCTCTCCTCCGGAAGGCCGACCTCTCCAACCGAATCTCACAGTGGGCCGTTGAGCTTGCCAATTTTGAAATCCATTTTCAGCCTCAGACAGCAGTAAAAGCTCAAGTGCTTGCCGATTTCATCGCCGAGCTTACACCACCCATTACAACCGCTTCGGCTCCTACCCCGAGCACCGAGGCGCTACTCCAGGCCAACCCTAGCACAGCATGGTAGCTTTTTCATGGAGACGTTTGGAAAATGTACGTCGATGGCGCTTCCAACAGCCAAGGCGTCGGTGCAGGCATCGTCCTCCTCTCACCCTCTGGTGTTCTGCACGAAAGCTCAATCTCCATTAACTTCCCAGCCTCCAACAATGAGGCCGAGTATGAAGCATTAATCTCCGGACTCAAGACTGCAGACGCCGTTGGCATCGAAGAACTTGTGGTTTACAGCGACTCCCAATTAGTGGTTAACCAACTCTCCGAAGAGCATGAAGCACGGGACGATCGCATGCGTACCTACCTCAGCGCCGCAGTCCAACTCATCCAACGCTTTAAAGCAATCAGAATCGAGCACATCTCCAGGGAATAAAATGCCCACGCCGACGCCCTTGCAGTGCTCGCTTCAGCATTCTCATGCACTGGACACCGTTCCATTTCCTTCAATTCTATTGATAAGCCCAGTTTTGAGCTCGAAGATTTACAGAAGGAAGTACTCAACATAGAGCTCGGCCCAAGCTGGATGGACGAAATTGTCCTTTATCTAAGAGAGGACTCCCTTCCCGCTGACAAAAAGGAGGCTCACCGACTCCGAAACAAAGCCGCTCTCTTTTGGCTCAATCCCAACGGCAAACTTTACCGAAGATCATTACCTGGGCCATACTTATTGGTTGCACACCCCCATCAAGTCCCGGGCATCATCGAAGAGCTTCATGGCGGTGACAGCGGCTGCCACTCCGGTGGACGATCCCTGGCCCACCAAGCCCTTACTTAGTGGTATTGGTGGTCGACAATGAAGAAGGATTCTGAAGAGTTTGTCAAGCGTTGCAAAAAGTGTCAGATGTTCGCTCCCATTATCCATCAACCGGCCCGGGACCTTAGCCCCCTCACCAGCCCCTGGCCCTTCTCCCAATGGGGCATGGATATCGTTGGAAAGCTCCCAGTCGCTCCGGGTGGATTCAAGTTCCTCCTAACCGCAACCGATTATTTCTCGAAATGGGTCGAGGCCGAGCCCCTTGTCACCATCGAAGAAACAGACGTCATCCGCTTTGTGTGGCGAAACATCATCTCTCGTTTCGGTGTACCGTTCGCCATAATTACAGACAATGGAAGGCAGTTTACAGGACAGAAGTATCGGGCCTTGCTTGACGAGTACGGTATTAAATGGGACACCTCCACTCCGGCTTACCCCCAGGGCAACGGATAGGCCGAGGCTGCAAACAAGGCTATTTCATCTGGACTCAAGCGATGACTCGAGTCACGACGGGGAAAGTGGGCCGAAGAGCTACCTAGGGTACTCTGGGGCTACCATACTACTCCTCGGTGCTCCACTGGTCGCACTCCCTTTTCCTTAGCATTTGGCATGGAGGCGGTCATCCCTTCCAAGTCGGACTCCCAACAATGCACACGGAAAACTTCGATGAGTCGGTCAATAATAACAGCATTGCCTCGGACCTTGATCTAGCCGAAGAAAAGCAAGAAAACGCAAGGATCAAGCTCGCCTCATACCAGCAGGAGGTCGCAAAGGGTTACAACCAAAGCGTCCGCCTCAGGTCATTTAAGCCTGATGACCTTGTCTGGAAGAAGGTGGTGGAGAAATCCAAGAAGCGAAAACTAATGCCCAATTGGGAGGGCCCCTACCGAGTCCTCAAGCACCTCGGATCAGGAAACTACAAGTTAGAAAAGTTGGATGGTTCCCGCATTGCCAAAACATGAAATGCAAACAACTTGAAGAAGTTCTACGGATAGAGCTCGGTTACCGAGACCCGCCTAGTCTTTATTATGTTGCACTTTCTTTCAACAGTTTGGATGGCAATTTGCTTATGTATTGGCAGCACTTTAAGTTTGAATGAGAATTCATCCTTTGGCTCTATTCGTACAAATTAAATCTTACTGTCAAAATTACTAACTCGGTCCGTTCTTGCCCGGACCGTTTTATACTGACTTCAGGGATATTGCTCTCCCATAGGTGATACCCTCGGGCAAAATTCCCACCAAGTCATCCAGGCCTCTTCGGTCGTCTGGATTTCTGGTCACTCGCTTTAAGGATACTCGGCCTCCCCCCGAGCCCCTTATACCGACCCACCAGAAGTTCCCCACTGCTCGGACTCGCAGCGTTACGAACCTATGGCACAAGCCATACCCCTTCGTACCCCCGGCCTACGTCCCCTAGCAGTAATACGATCTCGCGTTCACTCGCCAGACTCAATTCCATTAAACAAACGGGCGTACAAACCCAAAATTCATTAAATAAATACTTCTGATTCGGTCCCTACCGACCCTCCTAGAAGCAGGGGCTTCGGATCAAATCACTTTTTCATTGATTAAACGTCTCTTTTTACGATTGGCAAAAACCCTTCGGTTAATGCTTCGGTTAAACTTCTCTATTGCACTTTCCAAGTATCACCGAAGCAGGGGCATCATAGCCTAAGGAGCAAACCAATCATACAAACATTTCAAAAGATGACATTCAAAGACAAGAAAGCATTCATTCACAAAGCATTATGGGTTTCCAACAATCCATAAACAAAAAGTTACTGCTTCAATATCAAATATTTACAAACTCTGGAACAGCAAGTTCCCAATGTTTGGAGCCGTCCAGTCAGAAGTTACAGAATTCAAAGACAAAAGTAAAAGAAGACACTATCCTAAGAGCAAGCAGGGTGGTCGAGCTGGTCCTCGGACGCTGGGGCATTTGGATCGGCTTGGTTTCCGAGACCTTGGTCCTCGAATGCAGGCTCCATCACCTCCTCCTCTTCTTCTGGAAGGACAAGCTCCTCGAAAGGCACCTCGAGGAGGACTCGGAGATCAGAGTCTTCGGGGAGGTCGAGCTTCTTCACCAAGGCTTCATGGCCATACCGAAGGCCGTCCAAGAAACGGTCCCGATGCAGCTCCGCCTCAATCTCCCGAACCTGCTTTTTGTACTCTACTCCGGCTGCATCCCACCCTTCATCGTAGCCTCCCTTCCTCGCGAAGTCAACCTCTGTGGCCCGGGTGACTCGCAGTGTGTTGGCATCCTCCTTGGCCTTGGCGGCTCTGGCTTCTGCCTCCACTCTCTCCCTGTTGCACATTTGGAAGTCCGCCGGTAGAGCTTGCAAGTCTCCCGAGCCAGCTTGAGGTCTTCCTCCTTCCGAGCCAGCTCCCGAGCAAGCTTGTCGTTCTTCTCTTCCTGCTTTTTGCATCGGTCATTGATAGTCAATGCCCGAGCTCCAGCCTGCAAACAAAAGAAATACAAGAAATTCAACAAGTGCAAACTTTCAAATTGAAGAAAATGGAACGCAAACCATTAACTTATAGTGAAGAGGGCCTGAGCTATCTCGGTCGTAATGTCCTCGGTCAAGCCGGTGACAGCCCGGGCGTCCCTAGGAAGAATGCTTCCTTGGAGCATCCCGAAGGCCACACTGAGGTTCTTGACACTGTCGGCGTGGTGGATCGACCGGCCAGCAAAATGCCGGAAATCGGGAGCCCAGGGGAGTTCCCTTAGATTGACCCAAAAGCCTTCCTCTGCTCCACCGGTTCATCCCCCCCCTGCCCCCTGGGCTCCCCTTGTTCCTCCTCGATCAGGATCGTCTCCTGACCTTCTCCGGCTCCCTCCTCCCGCCGAGTCCTCTTCTCCGGGGGCTCCTGCGGTGAGATAGGGGGTGCCCTTGAAGTCCCGGCACCAGGAGTACCGGGGACTGTCCCCCTACCCCGGCCAGCAGGCCTTCGGCGCCTGAGGTTTAGCACCTCTCGGGTTCCAGGGCCTGCCATTTCTACACTTAAACCGGTCATCTCCGGCGTCTCTCGATTGATTTCCTCTCGTATAACCCCCCGAGGCGCAGATGTGCTACCCTCGGCTTCGTCCTCTCCTGCCCTTATCTCCCCCCTTCCTGCTCCTTTTCTGGCTCTCCCTCCTAGGCCTCGTCCTCGGCCTGCCCGCGGTACCCCCTGCTACCTCGGCTTCTTCTTTAGAAAGCTCGTATAGGTTGGGACGTACCCGAGTAGCTTTGGAGCGTACCGGCTGGTGATCGGGATGGCGTAAGCTGCTGTAATTCGGGCTCGGTCAGCTCTCTCCCGAAGTTGTTGAACGATTCCCTCGGCTGCAAGGCAAAATGAAAGCAAGGGATTAGTACAAAGTACGCAGGGCATAACGAAAACATACAAAACATCTACCGAAGAATAAATTCTACCGACCAGGAGCCCCGGTCCCGAATTGCCCTCGGGTAGTGGTATCAGCATTTTCCTCGGGCCTGAACATAAAATTGCCGGTCACCGAGATGTAGCTATTTGTCCACTCCTCGGAGTCGGGGAGTCGGTCGACGAGGAATGTACGTACCCCGTCCTGCAGGAGAGATAGTATCGGTTGCTCTCCCGGTTAACTCCTAAGAGGTATACTCCGAAGAGCTCCTTAACACCAAAGGTTAGGTTGAACTGCCTCCTCAGCTCAATGATGCTTGTAACGATTCAGTAGGAGTTTACTGTAAGCTAGGAGGAGGTAAGAGAAAGGGTCCGGAGAACTCGTCGGACAAATTGATGAAGGGGGAATCTAATCCCTCCCTCGGTTATTGCCATCAAGGGAAAAATCAATTCCCCTGGTTGGTGAGGAAGAGTCTTCAGGTTGTTGTCTGGTAGCAGCCGGACCTCTACGTCCGGAGGGATGCTGTAAACCCTTCTGAACTCGGCAAGGGCAACCAGTGTCCCATTAAAGTATTGGTTCAAGTAGGGGCATGGCCTCATCAGCATCCTTCATCCTCGAACCTCCTCCGGGGCATCGGTGAATGGGCCCGGTCCATGGCCAGAAGTACTTGGGATTTCCATCTCCCTAGAGGCGAGGGCTGTAACAGGGCGTGAGGCTCTAGAATGGTCCGAAGGCTCGATGATGTCTAAGGGGATTCAGTAAACAGCCTGGGACGACACTCCGTAAAGATCTCCTCAAGGTCAACAGAAGTGGAGCTACTGGTACTGTCCGAAGAGACTTCAATAACCATTCGCCCCTACCTAGCAAAAAGAAGATGTGTGCAAAAACCCGTTAGCTATATGCCCAGGGAAAAGCAACATGACCTAGTAAAAAGGGGCGAAACGGTCGTCACTCTTCGGTATATTTCTGGGAATCTCTCCCCGAGAAAGGTTTCCGAGGCCAACGGTTGTTTCTATGGTCTCAGGTTGAAGATTGGCCTCGGGAAGAATATGGGCCTCGGGTTGAATTTGGACCTCGGTAAAACTTAGAACAGCGCAGAAAACGCCCAGCGCCGCCGCAGGTCGAACAACGGCGAGCGGCGGAACAATTACAACGCGTGAAGAATGTGGATTACATTGAAGGAAACTCGAGCAAAATGATCAAAACATGAAAACCAACCATTTGAAGATCGCCATACCTGAGTTTTGTGACGAGATCCGCGTCCAAAAACGCTCAGAAACTCGATCGAAAGCTGGAAACAGACGGCGGCGGCGGTTCAACTTCAGAAGCAGAGGAAAAGTGACCGTCCTACCTCTGTCATTCCTATTTATAATGGAAGAGGTGAAGGGCTGCGCGGGAAACGAAGCGTCGTGCACCGAACCGCCAGATCTTTGACACGTGTCATGATCAGACGGCCAGTATCAGGGACTTTGCACCGAGGATAGGCGCCGGATATTTAGGCCTTAGGCGTGATGACGCGTGTCACCGAAGTGACATTTCGTACCAATCAACTGACACGGCACGTGCCGAGACAGCCTTTCCATCCTGAGACCTCGGCAACCGTTGACACGTGGCTCTCACCACTGGCGTTAGGATGAGTGGACCCTACCGAGGCGGGCGCCCTCATCAAGGCCTGACTTTTCGTGTGACGGGGTCAAGACCCTGAAGTAGGGGTGCAAAGCTCCAGGGGCTTGAGGGGCTATTGTGGAGGCTTCGGTTATGGCCTCGGTAAACAGACTATCGATAACCGAGGTCTCATAGTAGGTACGATCTGTAGTCTTGTACAGTCGAGCCCCTGCGATTATACTTATACTCACCGGCTCGGTATCAATCCTCCTGTTAGCACTTCGGTTAGTTACTGAGGCACACATTCCGTTAGATCTATGGAAGGAATGAAGCCTATCAAGAGGGGACCAAGGGCGTTACGTGGCAGATAGGGTCACCTAGGGCGGATCTGGCCATGTGCTCCGTAACCACCTTACTCGGCACGTCATCTGTGACGTCACCCGAGGAGGTTACCCGAGCGTATCCTTCACGTGCTAGCTTGGAGCCCAAGTAAACCTAGGTCTATAAATACAAAGGGACTATAATCTAAAGAGGTATGCCATTCTTCCCTAACCCTAGACCTAAACTTCTCTCCTTACATCTAACTTGATCGTCGGAGGGTCACTGGGATATCCAAGCCCTAGTGACTTGTTGCAGGACCAGAGGCGGGAGAACGGAGCAACAGAAGAGGAGTACTGATTCAGGCAAAGGTCCCTCCAAATTCGAACCCCGACATTTACCAAATCAATACTTCCAAAATCGTTTTAACACACCCAACCTCGGTTTTGCCGTTCCGGTCTCCCGAGTATCCTCACAATGGTTCCGCCGCACTGGATTTCCATTGGCACACAAAATCTGCATTGGCTCCTCTCCGCGGATAACCAAGCCATATTACCACTGAGGCTACCACGTTCGGCCCCATTGGCAATCTTCACAATGGGCTACCAAGTCCGGCCACATTGTGATTTTCACAATCCACGCAATGGGCTACCCAATCCGGCCACATTGCGAATTTTCATTCACACAACGGGCTACCAAGTCCGGCCACGTTGCGGTTTTCGCAAATCCACACAATGGGCTACCAAGTCCAACCACATTACAGATTTTCTTACACACAATGGGCTACCACGTCCGGCCACATTGCGGTTTCAAAACATACATTGCCATTAACACACCCTAGGTGTCATGTTTCTATGTTCTCGATTTTGGTGTCACGTTGCAGGCATAGACTTCGCGGTAGGACTTTTCACGTACGTACACAAACATCATTCATTGTAATCTTGAAACTAAACTAGTAAGATCGTCAAACTCTATGTTATTGATACCATGTCATTCTTCCTAACTCCACGTAGTCATATTCAAACACATAGTTCACAACATAAAGCATAGCGCCACATGTACGGACGCCTTTGGAGTGGAGACCACTTATGCTTTATCATGCGACAAACAAACAATCACACATACATGCTCATAACCATCCTAAGATCAAAATATGAATACTTCCATGCATTCGATATACAAACAACATACAATATACGTAGAGTAAGTAAGTAGAGGTATTCTACCGTTCTTCTTGGCGGTAGATACGGCTACGAAAAAAGTAAGTACGTTGGACGGGGTAACTTCCTACGGTGAACTTTCGGTAGCTTCGAAAGAGAAAGATTTCTCTCGAAACTAGTTCTTGACCAAACTACTTAAACTTTTTGGATTGAAAGGGTGGTCAAATGGTGGTTTAGTGGCGGCCTAGGATGAGTTTCTTGAAGAACTCAAGAAGAACCTCAAGAACACTAAAAACAAAGTAAGAACAAGGCAAGAATACAAGACTTTCTAGAGAGAGAAGTTGAAGAATGGAAGGTGTGAGTTGAATGGTGAGAATGGGGTGCTATTTATAGCAAAATTCTTTGCTATTACCCAAGGAATAAAATTTTTCCTAGCAATTATTGTCTAATGGGTAAAGGAGCAATTATGAAAGGTATGACCTTGAAAGACTAGATTTTGTACTTGGGTTAGATTTTTATAAAGATTTGATGGAAGAAGAAATGATGGTTCAAAGATTGGGTTGTAAGGATGTAAGAAAATCATGTCAATGTACTCTCCAAATCTGTCCCATATCTCTCCATCTCTCACTAGTACAAGGTACCTATATATATTTAACTATGCATATATAAGTATATTTAAGTGCTATGTGATCTAGTCTATGAAATAGTAAGGCTTTCAAGTGTCAATCTAGAGAAGATATGGTCAAGATTCCCAGAAATATAATAACCTAAGAAGTACATATATCTATATATAACCATATATGTGTACTTAGAGAATCTAGAACAATAACTTTATAGGGTACATATACCTATATATAAACATATATGTGTATCTAAAAATCTTAGGACAATATCTTTGGAGGGCAATGGCAAGTCTAGGTTTTCTATTATCCATGGGGTAAAAATTTCCCTAATATTTATTATCCAATGGGCAAAGATTAGGAGTATGGTCTAGGATTCCTTAGAAATATAATAATGACTATGAGGTACATATATCTATATATAAATATATAGGTGTACTTAGCAAGTCTAGGAAAAATAACTTATAAGATACATGTACTTATATATAAGGTTATTTGTGTACCTAAGAAATCTAGTAAAATACCTTATAAGGTACATATATCTATATATAACCATATATGTGTACTTGAAAAATCTAGGAAATTGACTTTGGTGAAAAATCTAGATTTAGGACTTCAAGTCTAGGTTTGTCCAAAGGATAAAAGTTTTCCTAACATTTATTATCCAATGGTTAGGAGATAAAGGTGATAAGTATGGCCTAGGAATGACTAGACAAGTGAATATATATATATATAATATATACTATTTTGGTCCAAGGGTTCAATTAGGGTTTGGAGGGGTTCACAAGACTCAAAGATAGTCAAAAAGGTTCATCTAGAGTTATGAGATTGTAACTAGTTGAATTGGTAGTTCGGTTCTTTCAACTAGTCGGTTGAAAACTAATCCTATTTGCCAAGTAGGATTTCTAGTCAAGAAATATAATTTTAAAAATTTTATTTTACTCCTTAGGAAAATATATAAGTGCTTTTATAAGCATACTTGTCTTTAGAAAATGATTAGATTGTTTGGTGCGAAAAGATATAATTTTATAAGTCTCAAGTCTAATTATGACGGATTATTAGAAATAAAAAAGTAATTTTAAAAACAAATCCAGGTAATAAAAATAAAATTTAAATTTTTAATGAAATTCTTATTTACCAAAAATCAGGGTCATTACAAAAAATGAAACCGACTTGTTTTAAAAACAAGGAAAAATATCTTTTGTGTGTTTTCACAATTTATGGAAATTTTGAAAACGTTTACAGAAAACAAGAAAACTAAAACAACTTACCAAACGTACTTCCTGTTTTTGTTTTGAAAAAGGTAAAAACAAAAATCAAAAACTGAAAATAAAAAAGGTTACCAAAGGCCTCCTTAATTACCATTCGGTCCACTTTTACAAAAATACATTTACCATTAATGGAAGAATCACCCTAGGGTTTTAAGGTATGCTAGAGTTTTATGGTACCCTAATGGGTATCCTAAAATCCTAGGATTTTAGGGTACCTTAAGATTTTAGGGTACCTTAAGATTTTAGGATACCCTAAAGTTTAGGTTTAGGCGCTTTCATAGAGCCCTAAGGTTTAGGTTTAGGTTTAGGTTTAGATTTAGGTTTAGGCACTTTCATAGAAGTTTTAAGGTGCACTTTCCTATTATAGGGTTTTAGCGGTTTAGGCATTTTCAAGGGTGCCCTAGGAGTTTAGGTATTTTTACAGGGTATCCTGAGATTTTAGGCACTTTCATAGGGTGCCCTAGGGGTTAGGCACTTTCAGTGTTTAGGGTTTTAGACACTTTCAGTATTTAGGATTTTAGGCACTTTCATAGGGTTTTAGTGTTTCGCTAATTAAAGGAGACTTGATGGGAGTTACTTTCTATTTTCTAGATGTAGAGATAAATTGCCCTAAATCGGAAGGGTTATTAACTAATACCCTCCCCTTTTGGCCAGCCAAGCCAATGCTACAGGGTATTAATTTTCTAATCCCCCACGTTAGTTATTACCCCATCCTTATATCCCATCCAAACAGACCCTTGGAGCTGTGCCCTTAGGGCTCAATTGGATGCGGTATTAAGTTGGAGGTATTATATAAAAAGGGGGGATTGGATAGTAGAGGGTATTGGTTAATAAAGGATGACCCACATTGATGTAATATTTATGGAAGGGAGATTGAATAGTGATTGGTTTGGATGAGGTATTAGAAAGGGGGGAAATAGTACGTGGTTTGGATGGAGGTTAAATAAGGGGTATTAGGAAGGGTGGATAACGTAAAAAGCTGTCAAATGACTTTTTTACCCTTGTGCAGTCTCAAACTTAATTATGTATTACGTTATATGTATAATTACAAATATAATTAATCTTTCCAACTTTAATCCGTAATATATATTTTTACTAACAAATGTAATAATTTAATAATATTATAAAATGAAAAAGTCAGTTTTAATTTGATAAAAATCATTTTTTGCAAATAAAAATTCTGTTTATTTTTATTTTGTTGCAAAAATACATTGTTCGGTAGTTGAAAACATGTCTAACAATTTTGTTAGCTGAATTTACATGTGGCCAACATATTTTTTTGGTGAAAATGTGCCTAACTAATATAATAAGAATTATATAAAATAAATAAAATATTTACATTTCGTTTTTAAGTGCTTTATTATATTTATGAGAAATATTTTTAAACTTGATGAAATTTTAAAATGTTAAATTACGTACCGATTATTTGGATAAAATAAAATAAGTTTTCTTTAAAATGTTTGAACTAGTTATTTGTTGAAAATGTTTAATAAAATAGTTAATAACGTTTAAAGTACGAAATTTTTTCTTTTTTAAAAAATGTGTAATACAACCGAAATTTTATGCATTTTTTAAAAAACCAAAATTTATAAAATGAATGGGGAGTAGATGGTGGTTGGAAACATGTGGGTGTTAGTTGAATTCATGTGAGGAGTAGGTTCAACAAATTATTTATATCAAATTTTCTATCAATAGCACTCATTTTTCATATCTCATCCCATATCTCATATTCATTCCCTAATTTCGTAAATTTATTTTTTTCATCATTTCAATGGCACGCCGGGCTTGGAGCGAGGAGGAGGAGGATGCGTTGTTAACAAACCTTACGAGCCTTGTAGATCAGGGGGTTTGGCGAACCGACAACGGAGGTTTTTGCCCTTCCTACTTGGGAGTTCTTAAAAATGAGATGCGAGTTTCTTTCCCTCAAGCAGGTATAAACGAAATTCATATTGAAGGAAGGATATAGAAATAGAAGAGTGATTATCGCATACTAGACGCTATGCTTAGGCGTCCTGGATTCGGGTGGAATCCAAATGAAAACAAACTAGTGGTGGCAAATGAAATTTGGAATGAATTTGTCCAAGTAAGTACTTTTCAATATTTTTTCAATTTTGTATAAAGTATTGTTCTGTAAATTTTGTTAATGTTTTCCTAACTTTTATATGTAGGATCACCGACATCTGAGACATTTTCGGGACAGGCAATTTCTCCATTTTAATCGATGGACCTATTGCTTTGTTTCCGAGGAGAACTAGAAGTTCGAAGTTTAAGGCGGCCATTGGAAGAATAAATTGAAGTTGTGATAATAAATGTGTTGACGAATAAATCAATGGGCTTCCTAATTTGTTTTAAGTATGGGTGTGAGAGGGTGTACTTATGTTGGGGCTCTGTATTGTACCATTGTTTTGAAGTAAAATTTTGAACCACTAAAAAATTTATATCTTTCATACGTTAGTTATGGGAACAAAATATGCCAACGTGATTGATGAAATAAAACGTACAACTTACGAAATTTTTACAACTTATATAGTGTTCCCAACCTGATTTGTCCAAATTCGTGAAATAAAACTTACAACTTTATTCCGAATTGAACAAATGTGCCAATAAAATACAACTTACGAAACCTAATAAAAAAATTACAACAAAGTATGTTGTTAGACTAGGTTCGTATTGAACTTCCAAAGCACTTATGAATGTCGAAGCACCGTCATTTGATTGATGTTTGGTTCGGGCCAACTCCATGTCTTGAATGAGCCGATATCTTTCCTCATGAAATGTTAACAATGTTTCTTCCGCTTCATCTAATGTGTTGTACCTTTTCTTCAAGTTCCCCGTGTATCCATTGACTTGTAGTTCTGCGCCCGCCCAACTTGTATATATACCCGGTTTACGGCCAACGAAAACCACCCAAAACTTATCTTTGTCTTGACTTCTCATAGCAAATCTAGTTGGATACAACAATAACGATATTTCATTGTGAAACAATATGTAGAGTATGCTTACAAATAAATATGGCTCAGATATATTTGACCGGCATTGTGCACTTACTTGGCTACAAATTATGTTGCCGAACAGTGATTGAACTGTTGGCCCTCATAACTTGTCCCGCCAAGATAAGTGACTCGCCTAAAATTATCTCGTTTTATATCATCATGGCCTACATATAAGTTACAAATTGCCAACAAAACAGCCTAAAAATAGCATTTGGTATTGAAAAATACATTGTTTGAGTCCACAAACTGCAGGTTTTCATGCACTGTCCAAAAACTACAGTGTCCCAAAACTGCTACTGCAAGAACCACAACTGGAACACAGACAGCCACATGCTGCAGCAGCAAGAGTTTGGACACAGCAGACAACCACAAAAAACTATAGAAACAGCCAACAGTTAAAGGCTCAGTTAGATGCTTCACTGTGAATGGGAATTGTCATTTCCCCCCTTCTAGTCCGTGGCCCTGGTTGTATGGCGTTCTTTTGGAAGTGAATAGGTGGCTCAGAAAAGTTTCGTTGTAGCCATATGTTAAAAACTAGCCCACCAAAAAACAGTCCACGAAAACAATATAGAACAGAAACCTGAAAACTAGATTGGCATGCTCAACACTCAAACACAACATCCCACACACTCACACACTCCATAGTGGCCAGCATTACCTATGCCAAAGCATGGCAATACACAGGCCCCACACTCACACACCAACAGTCTCAAAAACAGCTGACATATCAAAAACAACAGTCTCCAATACCAAAACAGAAACTCAACTATAGAATACAGTACCCAAACACACCATACAAAAACAGATCAGAACCTCAACAGAACATTCAACTACAGAACCAGATCAGAACACTCAATTGCAGAACCAGATTACAACAGCAAAAAACTAGACAGATGATAAGCACTCGATATTGTAATTAAGGGTGCACTAGTTATCTGTTTTAGTTTATTTTATCATTAATTTAGTTGTTTTAATTACTTCTACTCATAGGGTATTTTAGTTTGTTTTGTAGGAAAACTGTCCAATTCAGGAATTGTAAAGCCCAAAACTTGTCAAGATTATTCAAAGTGTAAAGATGATCAAGAATGGAATAATCAAGTCTCAAAGCTTAGGCCGGAAAGACCCAAAGGTGACCCGACGAGACGAACGGCCAAGGCAAGGACCAAAAGTCAAGTGCTGGAGATAAGCAGTTTGGTACCGATACCTACTGATTTGTTCTATCGGTACCGAGGGTATTAGTAGGGTTTCAACGACAGCAGTTAAGCAGCTCGGTATTGATACCATATTTTAACTTCTATCGGTACCGAAGCTCTTAGCACAGTAACGTAAGGCCTTTGCTATCGGTACTGAGGTTCTCGGAGGGTAATTTTGAAGCATCTCCTGAAGAATATTCCGTGCGCGAACCTTGGAGTATAAAAGCCTGTGATGTCATTGTACAAACAAGTAAAATAGATTTGATTACATCATTTGTAGATCTAGATCTAGATTTGGAATTGTTTTTTTAATGTTCTTCATTTTTCAGCTTTAAATCTTTATTTTTCTGTCTTAATTAGTTAGTTTTTGATACTGTCGTCTTTATTAAAGTTGTAGTAAATTACTCGATCTATTGTTTAATCTAATTTTCTTTTAGTGTTGTTAATTCAATTATGCTAAGTAGATTTTTGCTTGCTCCTATCTCAATAGATATGTGTGAGTAGTTTTTCAAGGTTAGGACATGGGGTGATTAGCACCTCATGGCTCAAGTAGAATTGCATTTTTCACCATAAAGTTTAAACCTTTGGTTCGAGAATCGATGTGGGGTTCGGGTTTATTTGTCAAATCGCTAAGGTGTTAATCTCCTTGATCATGTGTAGGTAAGAGTTTCGCCTACTTACCACACATGATGCTTGGAGCTCTAACGCACGAGGTATTTGCAAAATAATCTAGAGCTAGCTTGGTAATCGAACCATTCTATTTTCCGATTTGGAAACCTTAATTGTGTATCCTGAACCGCGTAAGTGGGTGAGAAATGCAATTTAACTTGAGTCGTGAGTGTTAGTAATTCCTAGACCTAACCTACCTTTTATCTTAGTCTATTCGCTTTTCAATTTAGCCTCTTTTAATTTTCACTACACACATAAAACCAAGTTAGTTGTCTAAAAGCCGAAAACCCGAGCTTACATCTACAAATCCAGCAAAGCCGTATTAATTATTCCTGTGGGTACGATCCCGGTCTTCCGGATTATCATGCTTCAACTGACGTATTAAGCCCTACGCTTGGAACGTTATTCCATATATCGGAGTGAACGAAGCAACAGAGGCTCAGAAAATTATCATCATTGCCCATAACACCAGTTATATGCCATTACAACCTGCACTTACAATGTCCAACACAAAGACAGAACACAAAACTGCAGAACCAGATCACAACAGCCCAAATTCGTCCGACAGAGGCTCAGAGAATGTTCATCATTGCCCATAACACCACTTATATGCCATTACAACCGGAACTTACAATGTCCAACACAAACTGAACAGCACACAAAACTGCAGAACAATAAGACACTTATATTTCAACACACACACTCAGGCATGGCATAGTATTATCAAGCATAATTTAAGACTTGATTGGGCTTAGACAATAGGTAGGAATCATAAGGGTACTCATGGCTGCAACTAACGTTACCCCACCAAGGTATCTACCTTATTTAAGAATTGAATCGATTCATCATTGCCCTACTAAAAATTTCATCATTGGCCAAAGCCTTTCATGCAAACAAACTTCATATTACATTCCCAAATACTAATAGTGCATAGTTCATATTACATTCCCAAACTTGATATGAAATGTACCAAAATTCATGAGTTAAAGATCATTTCATTGTTCATCATACATTGTTCACTACACATTTACACATGGCCTCCTAATTAAGGGTATGACGGTGAAGTTTTGCCAATTCAAAAAAACTAGGTAAAGTACCATTTGTACTTATAATGGTACTTAAGCCACTTCAAAAGGGCATTCATTCCTTAACCTGCACTATATGGGCCCGTACACCTCACCGGCAAGGATGGCCTCCACAAATGCTTGCCTCTCCTCCGGCTTAGTGCCATAGAAATCGTCCACTCTCTCTTCCGCTTTCACGATGATTGCACTGAGCTTGAACTTCTCCGTCAAGATGATGTCGAGCTTTGACAACTCAACTTTCACCGTCGTGCGTCGGGCGAATAGCTCTTTGTCATAGCCAAAGGAGTTGGCCATCTTCTCCATATAGCTACTGCTTGATTTGAAGAAATTGTCTATGCTCGCATGGATGGACAAATCCGCTTCACGCATTCTTGTCCTCTTGCTCCCTTTTGGAACTCCGGCATTGAGCCACGGGGAGTGGACGTGGGGAGTGGGGCATGAGCCGTGGGAGTTGTGGGAGTTACAGGAGTTGTAGGAGTGTTAGGGAGATGTGGATCGTAGTTATCGAATAGACACTCATTGAAGTCATTGGAGTTGTGTGGCTCCACTTTCGGGCGCGCCATTTCCTCATAATCTTCGGCGGCCGCCCCTGTAGCCCTATCCTTGCCAAAAATTGTTTGCCAATCCTCAAAATACGGGAAAGACTTCTCGTGCAAGCCATTGGCCTTTTTCGAATGGGCCTACACAAACATTTGCACTTTTACTATGAATTCTCATGCCTTAATATTCAATTAAAGCATTGGAATTCAACATTGGGAGTTACCTTTTCATACGCGTCCCATATGGGTTGCTCCACGTCGATACGATTGTTCACAGCATCCCACCCGAAACCACTTAGGCCAATAATGTCAAGAAGTCTAGCCCATACAGATTTCCAATGCCTCGCCTTGGAGTCAATGTGGGGATTTGCCTTAAGGGTGCACCCCGGGAGTACTTTTTGTAACTCCTTCTCCAAGTGGGTGAAGTAACCCGTTTTAAAGCCATTATCGGCCTTCCACTTGTCTCCCGCTTCATTCAGCATGCACTTCATTAGTGCATCCTCCTCATTTTTCCTCCAACTCCTACGTGTTTGCTTCGAAGGCCCTTCCACGTCCACTACTTCCACTTCGGGTGTTGCCATTGCTGCAAATGTATTTAAAAGTGTACAGCAATTGTAAAAGTACAACCTTAAACATTAGGTTATGAAAACTACTGGGAAATACAATAGTACGTTACAAGTTCTAAACAAACAAACGTTACAAACAAGTTCCAAATAGTACAATTATAATGTTTGGCTAAACAAAACGGAAATACAATTGAGGAAGGAAATACAATTACAATAGTACAATCCACTTGTCCCCCTCCATTGCCTAACTAATGGTTATACATGGCCGCCGCTAGAGCATCCCTCCCCGCGGTCCACTCATTCGAACTCTCAACAGTAGCAATGTGATCATCAACAGGGACATCGTTCACATGTGCTCGTTCCCACGCTGTATACTCGTGTTCAATTGGATCGTTGGGCATCTCTCTCTTAATTAGATTATGTAAAAGACAACATGCTGACACGATACGATATTGAGTCCTCATCGGGCAATAGGAGGGCGATCTCAAAATTGCAAACCGCATCTTAAGAACCCCAAAGCTTCTCTCAATGACATTTCTAGCGGCGGAGTGTTTCATGTTGAATTACTCCTCTTTGGTTGTTGGCAAATGACCTTGCCTCCAAATGTTAATGTGATACCGTTGGCCGCAGTATGGTGCTAAGAAACCGTCCCCATTGGTGTAACCGGCATCAATAAGGTAATAATGTCCTGTAACCAATGGAAGACAACACATTGATGGGTGGATAATTTTAATGGAGTCAAAGTAAACATCAACTTAGGATATGGATCATACCACGAGGCACTCTAAGACCGTGGGGTCTTTCCATGGCATTTCCAAGAATTCACGAGTCAATGGCCGATCCTTCCCAACTACCCAACACATAGGCAAATTTAAGGTCCCGGGTACAAACACTTAAGACATTTGTAGCAATCTCACCCTTCCTTGACCTAGATCGTGCCCTATCTATGGCCGGCGAATTTACTGGCACGTACGTCCCATCCAGTGCCTCAAGACAATTCTAACAAATGTGGACAAGAGTAACGTTAAGTGAATATGACGAACTAGAGGAAGCTTTAGAATGGATGAAATAGGAACAATTAAACACGACTACACCTGAAACCAATTCCACCTAGTGTCTTGGTAGTTAACAGGTACAGGCTCGGGCGTCTCTAGGAGCATTCGGTGAAGGCGCAAGACAGCTTGGAGTACAGTATTGAAATGCCTACTTATTGTCTCACTAGACCTGTAAAAATCAAATTTTGTACACCTCTGCTTCGTATGGTGACCGAGGACCCATAAGAATATTGCTACCATCTCCTCAAGACATACGTTACGTGAGTCCCTTGATCCAACACCTCTAACTAAACAACATAATCTCAAAAAAGTGTGCCTATTCACCCTCAATTGGTCGTGGCAGTCCATTTCATTACCCCTTACAAGCCTATTGATGTTGTTTACGTGCGTCTGGTAAAAGTCCGGATTCAGAGATGACTCCGGATGACGACGGCGAATCGTCGACGTGATGAACAAGTACAAACGAAAAACTCCAATGACAGCATTCATAAAGGCATGTAATGCCATGAATCCCTCCTGCTCTTCTCTTCTCCTTTTTTGTTTCCTATTTAATCTTGGCATATCCTAAAAAACACTTACAAGGTTTAGGGTTTTTAATGAAAACCTGTTCTTTAGATCCTAAAAGTAACAATGAATGGACATGACAGCAAACAACCAATTCACTACAAAAAAAGGAACAGGTAGACATGAAAAAAAAAACTGCTTCACCGGTAGACCAAAAGTAGGGTAGGGTTTTTTATAAACTGTCACCTCCTTATCAATTTAAACAACTTCTAAGTTCTAACCCTTAATGTCAATTTAAACTTAAAGATGTTCAGTGGAGATTCATACAGATATCATCTACCTCTGTTTATGTATGTCTTGTGTATTAGATTGGCAAACCATAAACTGTAGGGGGATGAAAACAATTGATGCTTCGGTTCAACTGGATTGCAACGGCTTATTCGTGCCTCTTCACCGGAACCCTAACTCGACGTCTGAACCCTAATCTGCAAAATAGACAGGGGGTGAGTGCACCTTTGCCTTTAGTGGCAAAGGCCCTCCGATGCCTTTGTTAGTATCACGTACTAGAAATCGAACCCTAATTATCAGTAGGAAAGTAATCAGAATGCAGTGTATTGCGTACCTTTTTCCTCTAAGTTTACCTCATATTTATAGATTTGTGTATGCTTGTTGCCCAAGCATCCCTATTTCCATAGGACTCCCAACTCGTATAGGAAACCCAGGATATCAAGGATTCTCGTTTCCTTTATCAGTTTAATGGAAAAGAGTCCTTTTTAGGATTCTTTTCTTTTACTGGCCGAACATCCCATTCTCATTAGGTATCTTTCTCAGATCCTTTATTCGCGGGATCTTATTCTTTAACAGAATATCAACATTCTGGATTTTTCCAGAATGTTCCCCAAACTCCAATCAATCGATTTGGAGTTCTTTCCTTGTTCGGCCATCTCGTTGCCGAACAGACTGCCTGGACCAATGACTTCACATATAACTTGGTCCAAACATAATCGGAATGTCTCTTTCTGCCGAACAGTTTAGTTTTATACCATTGACTTCTCATGTCATTGGCCTACAAGTAACCGAACAGATTGCATGGATCAATGACTCCTCATATCATTGATCCGTATCCCTGTTCACCATACTGCCCGGCGATCAATCCCGTCGTGTTCACCACGTGCTCCCAAACATCACGTGTTCGGCAACTAAATGTATCTGCTTGGGAATTCCCTACAATTGCTCCCCAGCTTCATCTATTTACCACTGTTCGGGGGCAATATATGATGCTTAGAAACAGAATTTTATTTAGATCAGACTCTTTTGATCCTGTGCAGTCATAAATTCAATATTTCATTGACGCCTTTTGGCGCCTCTGTCATTATACCATCTCGAGGTAATGACTCCACGTGGCGCTTATCGTACGCTTTTCATTTAATGTAAACTGATGTTTCGTCTAAACGACGTCAATACGTTGTTAGTTGAAACCCTTTACCCCGTTACTTTCCAAGTAACGGTGTGAGACGAGACGTTTCGTCTCTGTCTCTGGTACCTAAACCCCTAAAAGGGTTTTCTTTTACTCTTCCATCCAAAACTTTCAAATCCTTCGTCTCTCTCTCTAAAACCAGACGAAAATCATTTATTTCTGATCCGCCATTGCTGTCATCTGCATTTCGATTTGCACTTTCAGGTAACGACTGCAATAGTCTCACAAGACTTCTAATTCTCACCCCTCCTTGCATCTTGCTCTGAGATTTCATCTTTTAGGGTTTTGATTGCACCCCGTTTTCCAATTTGTCTTGCTCATTTCTTTCGTTTCCATGGCGGATAATGGTGAAAACCTTCCAAAGCCTAGTAAATTTAGAAAACTTTGTGAAACCCCAACTGCTATGGCAGCGTTTAGAACCGAGTACAACGTTCCAGAGAACGTGGGGCTCGAACTCGCCCCTTTAGGTGCAGACAGGGATGGCGGTTCATGGGATAGGATGTGCATCCCGATTGTAGCCATCGTCGAAGGCGGAGTCCGCTTTCCCTTACACCCATTACTCCATCAAATCTTAAGCTGGTATCAAATCACGCCAATGCAGGTTTCGACCAATTTCTTTAGGTTAGTGATGGGAGTAGTAGCCCTGAATAGGATTTTGGGGACACAACTAGGAATTTGGGACATCCAATGGTGGTATAGCATTGTGCTAAACCCCGAATACAACACATATTATTTTAAAGTTAGGAAAGCAGACAAGCGTCTCGTGCTCAATTTGCCAGACTCTGCTCGTGACCACGAGGTTGATTTCCTCTACGTAACGGGAGCATTCGAGCCAATAGGAGAGGACGGCCAAGTGGTGGGCCTTCACTGCCCCCACATATGGGGATACCCACGTATGCTTCTCATATTTTTGATCTTAGCAATTTTTGTTTACTGCTTTCTCGTAGCTTTTCTATGCATCTAATTTTGCTGTTTCAATCTCAATCTTGCAGCTGAAAACGCTAACAGGCGCCCTAGGCGTGTCCCAAGCTACGTCCGAACAGAAGACTAAGGTTTTAAAGTACACAGGTGTACCAGGCACCTCCACGGCTGGTCGGGGTCGTAACGCGGACGTGCTGCTGGGGTACGAACCTTCATACAGAGGGGTGATTGATAGAAGGCTTGCCCATCCCAGCACAAGTGTTGCGTCTACCTCCACATCAACTGCTCCCCAACCACGCATTTCAAGACTTCAAGCTGGTGTTACCGTCGCTGGTCAACCTGGTGAAGTTCCCATTTCAGAGGGTGTACCTCTTCCACGTTTAAGACTTAGAAGATCTACGCGTGGACCAATCTCTGAACAACAACAATCCGAACAACCGATTTTAAATCGTGATACCAGTCAATCTTCTTCGTCCGGTTATTCTCCATCACCTTGTGGTCCAGGTACAATGACTCGTCAACCCCTTAACCTAAGCTCTTTACTTACAGTATCCACACGAGGTCGAGGTCGGGGGAGGTCAACCGGACACGCTCCCCCACCTCCTCGCCGAACAAGGGGGTCTTTGACTCAAACCTCCACCTCTCCGCAGGAACACGCCAGTTCCCAGGAGGCTACTGATGCCAATCGGAACAAACGTCCTAGGACTGAGGACCAGAGTACTTCAGCCGGACATGCTGATATAACTGGCAACCAACCCCCATCTCCAAACTCCCAAATGCTTCCTCAAATATGGGCCCCTCAACTTATAAGGGGAGATCGACCTGTCCATATCGGGGACAGTGCAAGTTCCTCCGAGACTGCACTAGCACTTGCACAGGGCTTGCTGCTACCCATAGATGTCCAAAATGAGGCTGCATCTTCTCCAGATAGATTAGTATCTACGGGGCTTGTTAGTGGAATCAAGGTAATAATTCTTTCTTCACAATTTTTTCTCATAATTGTGAGGCTTGGTAAGCTATTTGATGTCTAAAAACTGCTAGCTTTTGCCAGTTTATTCAAAAAATGATGATGCTCAGCCAAAAACTTCAAGAGATTGAATTAGAACGCAATAGACTGTTAAGAGACAACACCAGGCAATTACAGACAATTTCCAGGCTCGAGAGGGAAAGAGACAAAGCCAAAGCTGATCTCGAAGGGGCAAAAAGCAAACTCGAGACTGTTGAGGGTAATCTCAGCCAGGCTTTATCTGAAATTGATAATTCAAAGAAGATAGCCTTTGAAGATGGCTGCCAAAAAGGTTTTGATACAGCAACAGCAAATTACGTGGAACAGATGCCGGGACTACAAGATCAAATTTGGGCAGCTAGCTGGGAGGCATGTCTTACAAAATTAGGGGTTGTCGAGGACTCACCCTTCTGGGTTGACAACGATTTGCCAAGCACTCGTGTTCAGAACAGTGAAGACATTCAAGAGCCAGCAGGACATCCAGAGGAAGACTTTGAACAACAAATTGAAGAATTTGCCAATGCTGAGGAAGATACTCCCACGGATGTGCACCCTACTGAATCTCCTGCTCAAGATGTATCCCTTGAGCCCATTAATTTGGAGGAGAATGTAGTCGAAGATGGTGCTGATACTGAGATCAACACCAACACTCCAGAGGTACAAAATATGGACTGAGGTAAACATATGAACTGTTTGTTTTTGGTTTGCTGGTCCTGCGTGACCGTAATCACATTTTGGCCCTGTGAGGCTCCAGAACTATCAATACTTTGTTTAAAACAGGTATTCGGCCCCTTGTGGCATTTGCTCGGCTTCCCCTTGCTTGTTGCATCTGTTTGGATGCAAATCAATCTCAAGATTTCATACTTTCTAAGTTTCTCGTACTTTAAAATCATTTGCTCCTCAGTTTCTCTTACTGTTTACAAGTATCACATACTTAAATACCATACAATTGTCTCGTATTTTAAATTCCATACAAGTATTTCGTACTTATATTCGTTTAAGTTTCACGTACTTTAAAAAATGTTCTAACAGACGTTGTTTTCAAATAGTCATACAAGTATATTTTAAGTTTCACATACTTAAGAAAAAACATACAAGTGTTTTCATACTTGCTAAGTATCACGTACTTTAAGTTTCACGTACTTAAGAAAAAACATACAAGTGTTTTCATACTTGCTAAGTATCACGTACTTTAAATGTATACCCTGCCCCCCAATACGAATGAGGGAAACTAATCTCGTAGTTCGTATTTAATACAAATACCAAAAACACAACAGTTATACTAAGAAATGATTTTATTCATAAGCTGTAAAACTCAAGAGGGCGTTACTCGTACCCCTTGCAACTAAAACAATCAAAACTGGAATTATATTCGTAATTCCCACACAATCACGTAGTGCAAATCTAAGACAGATTTTAATACTTCTAAACAAAGAACTTTCGTAGATTATGAACATTCCAAGGCCTTGGAATTGGATCACCATCCAAATCTGCCAATCTATAGGCTCCTATGCCTACAATCTCAGTTACTCTATACGGGCCTTCTCAGTTGGCCCCCAGCTTGCCTTCGTTGGCCACCTTGGTGTTGCCGAGCACTTTTCGTAGCACGAGGTCCCCAACACCAAATTCTCGAGGATGAACATGCTTGTTGTAGTTTTTCATCAGCTGTTCTTGGTAAGAAGCAAGATGTACCAAGGCCTTTTCTCTCCTCTCCTCGGCGAGATCAAGCTCGATTTCAAGGGCCCTGTCATTGCCTCCACTTTCAACCAAAGCGGTCCTGTTGGTCGGCAGACCCACTTCTAGAGGTATGATAGCCTTTGTTCCAAATGCCAATGAATAGGGGGTCTCTCCCGTAGACCTCCTAGGCGTTATTTGGTGAGCCCACAGAACTAACGGCAGCTCATCAGGCCATTTCCCCTTGGCTTTGTCCAGCCTCTTCTTTATCCCATCTAGGATAGTTTTATTGGATGCCTCTGCTTGCCCATTACTCTGAGGGTAGGCTGGGGTGGAATAATAGTTTCGTATTCCGTATTGGGCACAAAAAGCCTTGAATTTCTTCTGAAATTGGGATCCATTGTCTGTAATCAATGAATAAGGGACCCCAAAGTGAGTGATGATGCTTTTCCACATGAACCTTTCTATCATAGGTTCAGTGATTTTGGCCAGTGGTTCAGCCTCTATCCACTTTGTAAAATAGTAGTTGCCAAAAGCAGGAATTTTCGATTCCCAGTTGCTTTGTGCAATGGACCCACGATATCCATCCCCCATTGAGCACAAGGCCAGGGACTTATCAAAGGCACCAGATCCTCGGCGGGTGTTCGAATCATAGGTGAGAATTTTTGACACTTCTCACAAATCTTTACATATACCTTTGCATCGTCTTGCATGTGTGGCCACCAGTAGCCCTGAGTAATTGCTCGGTGGGCAATGGATCTCCTTCCAGTATGGCTCCCACATGTTCCCTCGTGGATTTCATGAAGGAACTTCTGTACCATTTTAGGATGTACGCACAGCAAATATGGGCCTATAAAGGATTTCCTGTACAACTTACCCTCTGGGGACAGCCAAAACCTGGTAGATTTGACCCTTATCTTGTGGGCCTCCTTTTTGTCAGAAGGGAGTATCTCGTCTCGTAAGAACTCCATGATTGGGTCCATCCAACTTGGTCCTTGGTTCACGTCCAAGACTAAGTCTACACTCCTCCCAATGCTCGGCTCATTCAGATATTCGACTGCTACCTTCCTTTTATACTCAGTAGGTACAGCTGCAGCCAACCAAGCTAACGAATCTGCATGAGCATTCTGTCCAGAACTTATCTGTTCAATATATACCCTCTCGAAGATATCAAGCAAGTCCTTGGCTGCCTGTACGTAGGCCACCATCTTTTCATTTCGAGTTTCATATTCGCCGGACAGCTGATTCATCACAAGCTGGGAATCACAATACACCCTAACCCGTTCTGCTTTAAGGGTTTTTGCACTCCTCAATCCAGCCAGGAGTGCCTCATATTCAGCTACATTATTCGATGCACTGAATCCAAGCCGAAAAGATAGTTCAATCAGAACTCCTTGAGGAGGAAACAGAACTACCCCAATTCCAGAACTAGTATTACATGCTGATCCGTCAACGAATAGCTTCCACTCCGTGGGATCCTGTTCGGCGGAAGGCTGATCCTTCATGGATGATGTGTTAGTCACCTGTTCCTTTCTCGTAGGAGGTAGGGGAGCCACAGTGGGTGAAAATTCTGCCACAAAATCAGCCAACACTTGGCCTTTGATTACTGTGCGTGGCTGATATTCGAGATCATACTGGCTTAACTCCACGGACCATGTCGAGATCCTTCCCGAAAAGTCTACCTTTCGTAGCAACGATTTTAATGGAAACTCAATATAAACCACAACCTTATGGCTTTGGAAGTAGTGTGGCAATTTCCTTGTGGCTGTCCTAAGTGCCAGGACAAGTTTTTCTAAAGGCAGATATCTCGTCTCTGCATCCAACAATGTCTTGCTAACATAATAAATAGGGATTTGTTCGATCCCAAAATCCCTTAACAGGACTGCACTTACTGCATGCTCGGAAACAGCTAAGTACAGAATTAAAGACTCACCTGGCTGTGGAGTTGACAAAAGTGGGGGTTCAGCCAGGTACTTTTTCAGGTCCTGGAAAGCTTGCTCACATTCTGCTCCCCATTCGAATCCCTCCCTCTTTTTCAATAGCTTAAAAAAGGGTTTGCACTTGTCACTTGACCCTGCTGATGAATCTATTAAGTGCTGCTGCCATTCCAGTCAGCCTCTGGACTTCCTTGGTAGTTTTGGGACTCTGTAGTCTCTATAAGGCATCAATCTGATCGGGATTTGCTTCTATCCCTCTCATGGTTACCAAATGGCCCAGAAACTTTCCTGAACCAACTCCAAACGCACACTTCGAGGCGTTGAGTTTTAGTTTATACTTCCTTAAGATTTTGAAAACTTCTTTTAAATCAGTAATATGCCCTCCTTTTTCTCTACTCTTTACCACCATATCATCTATGTAAACTTCCAAAATTTTTCCAATGAGCTTCGTGAACATAATGGTTGCAAGTCTTTGGTATGTAGCCCCAGCATTCTTCAGCCCAAACGGCATGACACTGTAGCAGTATAACCCTCGTGGTGTGATGAAGGAAGTCTTCTCTTGATCAGGTTCAAACATAGCGATCTGATGATATCCTCGATATGCATCAAGAAAACTCATTCGCTCGTAACCAGAGGTTGCATCAACCAATTGGTCAATCCTGGGCAAAGGAAAACTATCCTTAGGGCACGCTTTGTTTAGGTCTGTAAAGTCCACACAGACACGCCACTTCCCATTCTTCTTCTTTACCACAACAGTGTTGGATAACCGCTCTGGGTAATAGACTTCACGTATTGCTTTGGCCTCCAGTAAACGATCGACCTCCTCAATCACTGCATCTACATGCTGCACGGTTGCTCTTTGTTTTTTCTGAATGATTGGCTTGTGCTGAGGGTCAATGTTTAAATGGTGACAGATCACATCTGCATCCACCCCGGGCATTCCTCTGGCACCCATGCAAAAACATCAATATACTCCTTTAGAAATCTTATCGATTCAACATTTTCGTCTGCTGGTAGTGATTCCCCAATTAAAAAATATCTTTCAGGATCAGTCTCGTTGATCTGAATCTTCTCCAGGCCTTCAACCACTTTTCCAGCCGGGCTTCTTCCAACATCCTCGATGGTTGGTTGATCTGGTACTTCTAATGTATGAACATGGTGGACCTTTGGGGCTGTTTTGATGATGGAAATCAAACATTGTTGTGCCACCTTCTGGTTGCCTTTAAGGACTTCAATCCCATTTGATCCTGGGAACTTCACCATCTGGTGATAAGTTAAGGAGACTGCTCTCATCTTATGCAACCATGTCCTCCCTATAATTGCGTTATAGGAAGAAGGGACATTGACCACTAGAAAGTCTGTTCTCAACACCACTGATCCAGCCCGAACAGGTAACGTTACCTTTCCAAGGGGTCAGACTGCTCCTGCACCGAACCCAATGAGAGGTGTTGTAGACTGTTCTAAGTCTATTTGGGCCAGCCCCAGCTTCTTGAATGCATCATAGTACAATACCTCTGTACAACTCCCCGAGTCCACTAGAATTCTCTCGATGTCATATTCCCCAACTCGTAGGGTTACGACCAATGCATCGTTGTGGGGTATTTGGACTTCCCCCAAGTCGTCATCGGTGAATGCTATGCTCTCGTTGCACACATCATTCTCTCGTCCTCTCTTATTTCCCAAACGCATCACATGCTGATTGTGTTTGACTTGCCTTTGCAACAGCCTCACCTCATTCCTCGTATAAGGTGTAGCCAACCCATGTATCATATGGATCACGCCTTTAGGGTTTTGTTCGTAACCCAGCTCCATAGCTTTCCCTTTTTCCTTTGGATCCTCCTGGATAAACTCCTTTAGATAGCCCCGAGAGACCAAATCATCAAGGTGCCTCTTGTACATCTCACAATCCTCGGTCATATGGCCCCAATCTTTATGATAACTGCAGTGCTGATTCGTAGCACGTTTTGCATCTTTGTCTCCGCCTAGACTTAGTGGCCATTTAAAATATGGCTGATTCTTTATTCAATAAAGAATCCTGTAAATTGGCTCCTTCCAAACTGTAGTGATAGAAAAGAAGGATTTAGGGTCAGGAGCTTGCTTATCCTTGTACGGCTCTTTCTTAGCCTGCCCATACTCCCTTCTCTCTCTGTAAGTCTTGGGCTCTGGCTTATCTACTTTTTTGGCAGGTGCTTTCGGCTATTCGGCAACCGTCCTGCCATCCTCACGGAGTATGTCATCCTCCATTCTGGCATGTTGCTCTATTCGTTCCATCAGTTTAGCCAGTGTGGCTACCGGGTGTTTGTTCAATGAGCGACGTAGCTCCCCCCGAACAGGCAAACCAGTTTTGAAGGTAGCAATTGCATACTCCTCACTGCAACTTTCAATCTCGTTGAAAGTCTCCCAGTACTTCTTTGCATAATCCCTGATCTGCTCGTTTTCCTCCTGCTTCATGGTGGAAAGACTCTCAAAAGTCTTTAGGGCTTTTCTGCTTGTTAAGAACCGAGTAGTGAATTTCTCGGCCAACTGCCTCCATCGTCGTATGGACCGTGGGGCTAGTTTATGAAACCAAGATAATGCTACCTTGCCAAGGCTGGAGGGGAACATCTTGCACAAGATGGAATCATTCCCTTCATGCATAAACATAGCTCATTGATAATGCTGTATGTGAGCCACGGGATCCGTATTTGTCTCGTAAAGTACGAACGCACCGTGCTTCACTCTGCTCGGCAACTTCACTTCTTGTAGCCTCTTTGTAAAGGGGGAGGCTGCAATATTACTCAGGGCCTTGCGTGCTGCTTCTCGTGCAGTCATTGTCCCATCCTCTTGCTCCTTTGACTTGTGGGCCGAAGCCTTGACCCAATCAGCATTAGGTCTCTCGTACCTGTCTCGATGATGTTTTCTTGTTTCCTCTTCCTCGGGGGTAGAACTTCGGTCTTGCTCCTCCTTTTTCGTGAAGAAGCCCTTCTCTCGGGTGTTCGGCTTCCACTTCTTCTTCCCATTTTTCATGGAGAAGACTCATGATGCCCTATAGCAGGACTTCTGCTCCCTCTTCTGCGTGAATGAGTTTGCTTATGAACCACCAGAGCCCGTCCATCTCTCTGGGAATTCCTTCGAGAGAGTCTAGAATCTTCTGGGTGCTCTCGTACCCGCTGCAGTTTCCGTATTTCGTACTCTCGTTTTCTAATTAAACGAGCATACTCCTCGATTTCTCTTCTCATTTTATCAAGGACATCATCATCATTGTGTATACTCTTTGAACGAGTAACTGACTCCTCTCTTCGATGAGACCTACTCCTTCTTGTGCAGCCAGTAGTAGTTTTGTCTCCTTTTTCTTTGGAGTTATCTCTGTCATGTCTTCTAGTGGGCTTTCTCGGAGAGCCTGGTGGGGATTTATCCCTTCCCCCACCCAACTGGTCCTTTGGACTAAACGGAGTGACTGGATTTTCTTCCGTCATGATTATTTTCTCAGAAAAGTAGGTTTGTTTCCCACAGACGGTGCCAATTGTAGGGGGATGAAAACAATTGATGCTTCGGTTCAACTAGATTGCAACGGCTTATTCGTGCCTCTTCACCGGAACCCTAACTCGACGTCTGAACCCTAATCTGCAAAATAGACAGGGGGTGAGTGCACCTTTGCCTCTAGTGGCAAAGGCCCTCCGATGCCTTTGTTAGTATCACGTACTAGAAATCGAACCCTAATTATCAGTAGGAAAGTAATCAGAATGCAGTGTATTGCGTACCTTTTTCCTCTAGGTTCACCTCATATTTATAGATTTGTGTATGCTTGTTGCCCAAGCATCCCTATTTCCATAGGACTCCCAACTCGTATAGGAAACCCAGGATATCAAGGATTCTCGTTTCCTTTATCAGTTTAATGGAAAAGAGTCCTTTTTAGGATTCTTTTCCTTTACTGGCCGAACATCCCATTCTCATTGGGTATCTTTCTCAGATCCTTTATTCGCGGGATCTTTGTCTTTAACAGAATATCAACATTCTGGATTTTTCCGGAATGTTCCCCAAACTCCAATCAATTGATTTGGAGTTCTTTCCTTGTTCGGCCATCTCGTTGCCGAACAGACTGCCTGGACCAATGACTTCACATATAACTTGGTCCAAACATAATCGGAATGTCTCTTTCTGCCGAATAGTTTAGTTTTATACCATTGACTTCTCATGTCATTGGCCTACAAGTAACTGAACAGATTGCATGGATCAATGACTCCTCATATCATTGATCCGTATCCCTGTTCACCATACTGCCCGGCTATAAATCCCGTCGTGTTCACCACGTGCTCCCAAACATCACGTGTTCGGCAACTAAATGTATCTGCTCGGGAATACCTCCCTACATAAACCCTAAGTTTCTTTTTTTTTGTACAACGCAAATGAGAACCTTGAGTTGCTAAGAACCCATTACAAATAAGTTTTCCAGCAATCATGAAAATACTCATCATTTTCATACTGCTTCAGAGTTTCCCGATTTGAAAACATCTTGTTCGGTGGTTTCACAACAAAGAAATTCCAAATGAATTTTCGAAAATTGCTCCACAAAACCAATTCACAAAAAAAAGAATAAGCAATCAAGCCTTTTCAGTGTTATGGATATTTTTTTATCCAATAATGAGAACCTCTTTTCTACAGTGCATGATTCAACATGGTGCACTTGCATGCTTGCTGAGTTTGTTGACAAATAATCATAAGAAAAGCATCAAGAAAGAAGCATGCTGGACAATCTCAAACATTACTACTGGAAACCGGGAACAGATACAGGTAATCTTTTTACTACTATATTAAAGGGTTGTAACTGTTATTTCAAGCTCCACATTATAGTGAATATAATTTTTTGCAAGTGAAATGTTTCGAGTGCAACAGTAGGCTGCATTTTTAATCTTGAGGATTCTTTGGTGGCATTGTTCATTTGCTCATATTGTTCTGCCCTCTAGTCAAAAGGTTTTAGTGGATAAGTTATAGGCTTCAACATACGTGTGGGTTAATGTGTTTATTTGCGATCAAACGGTTAATGGGTTCCACTCAAGTCATTCGAGTATCATGATTTCGTGACAAATTTGTGTTTTTGGATGAATGAGAAATTCATTAAGGAAAACAATCTTACAAGAATGAAGAAGGCATATCATCCAAAAAAGCAAAAACTCAGCTAAGCTGAGGCAAAAATCCTATTGGGGGGATTTGCCAATGGCTTTAAAGCATGGTTTTAAATGGAGTTTGCTCTACTGATAAAAATTGGGAGCTCCTGATACATGCATCAAAACAAAATCTTATCCAAAATAGTGGGAAAAGGTCGATGAATGCCTTGAAAGCTCTATAATTCCTATCTTGCCATATGTAGTATATCATGGCAGCCCAAGCAAGCTTTCTAACTATGTTGCCAAATCATTTACCACTAAATTCTCCAATGAGCCACGAGGTTTCAGCATCCCAATTGTGTTGTGGTGTCCAAACACCACTTAGATGGCAGACTTGCTGCCAAATGTTCCTGGAGGTATTAATTTTCTCAAGGGTCAAAATAAAATAATTTGTTTCTATGTCTTCTGATGAATCTTAAACTTTTCAGTGTTCCCTATGCCCTATAGAGTGCTTTACACCCTTTTTTTTAAAGGCGTATGGTGTAGAATGGTTGCTAGTTTCAATGTGTATTTATGTAATCTCCTTGTATGCCCTGATCCAAGGATAAGAATAAGCAACCAAGCCTTACTAATCGTCGTTAAACAGGACACTCCCTACATTCTTCCCATGTCATTCTACCCTAGTCATATATAATGCACGTGCGTACGGCTGCAAACAAATGGTACAAACCGAGATTGGTAATATTTTTTAGCACAACCACAAAACCCACATACCAGAATAAAAACACTGCTGGAAAAAAATTCAACACAAAATCGAACAGAACATTCAACCAAATCGACCAAAGCACCCAAATGAATCGAACTCTAATCGACCAACACGCAAATCAAACATAAACAGTACAAAATCGAGCCCTAAACACTCCAAAAATCGAACAAGGAAGAAATATACCTCCGTGAATCGAACTCAAATCCACCAGCACCCAAATCGCCACAAACCTCTTCTTCTCTTTCGAACAAAAACACTATCGAGAAGAGTTGCGACAGAAATGATACCTAGGAGTCGAAACCCATAAAACCCACAAACCAAATCAAACAAAAACACTGCCGAAATCATAAATCAACACAACTTGTACAGGAAAAGCAACAGAAACAGGAAAAAGTCGAAGAACAAGAATTACCTGATGAATCGAACTCCAAATCGACCAAAGCACCCAAATCGCCATGCTTCTCTTTCGAACAAGACCGAGAGAAGACTGCGAACAAAAAATGGAGTCTGGAGAGTGAAAAAAGGGGATTACGAGGGGTAAGATCGTTCGAGATTAGGGGGGATTCGACAACGCTACCTTAAACCCTAGCCTTCTCTAATCCCCCCTCAGCCTGTATTAGGAGGGGTTGTGGAGTCGGGGGTTTGAGGAATCCCCCCGGTAAAAAGCCTTCCCAAACCACGCAATAGAGTATGGCCCACGTATTAGAAGGGTGTATTTTACAATACACCTTCACCGTGTGGCTTCCAAACGAGCCCTTAGAACTGTGTGCAATGAAGGAGGGTGTAGGGACACTGTGATTGTCTCCAATTATAGGGAAATAGATCCTTCCCGATTACGTTCACTTTAGAAGTGGACGGTTCAGATCAATTGATTTTCACGTACTTCTTGGGTTCAATTTGATAATTGAAATTAGTGATAATTCAAAATTCGGGAATTTTGAAAATTGAGAGGCCCGCAAATCAATTTCTCAATTTATAAAGAAAGTATTCCGAAAAAAATAATTAGCAGTTGAGAATCACTTTGATGATTGAGTCACACACATCAAAGTAAATCTCAATTAGCTCTATGTGAAGAACTTTCAAGATAAGTCTAGCATTTTCCATTTCTCCCTCAAATATTCCTCTCCCCCCTAAATAAGTTTTCTTTGAGCTAGCACTTTTCATTTCTCCCTCAAATATTTCTTTGAGCTAACTTTCAGAATAAGTTTTCTTTGATCTAGATTTACTAGGGCTGCTCAAAAAATCCGGTGAACCATGAAATCGGTCCGGACCGAACCGATCTGTACCTTTTGGATTTTGTTTGTGGATTAATGGTCCGGACACAGATTGAAAAATTAGAAAATTGTGACTCGTGGTTCGGTCCACGGATTTTCATTATGAAACCGTGGATTAACCGAACCGGACAGTGAGATATTTATTTTATATAAATAATATCTATGTGTGTATTTATATAATACATTGTTAGTAATGTTAATACTTTTTTCCACCAATTTTAGTATTTTATCTTAATAAGGGGAAATAGTGTAGATGAACATAAAATATAAGGAGTAAATCGTAGTTTTTTCGTATAAATTACGGGTAACCTTAGTTGAGTTTCAGTAGTTCATTTTTTTTTCCGGTTCTTTTATGTAATGTAATGTATTATAATGATACAATCCTACTAGTGTTTTAGATTCTTTTGAATTTGATTTCTAAAGTAAGTCTTTGGTAGTTTATGTAACAAGTACTTTCTGGTGGTGTTAAACTTAATTCTGAATGTAACCTTCTTCCTTTTTGTTATGGAATATATGCTTGAGCTTTATTTTTACTAAAATCCGTGGACAAAACCATAACCAATCTGCGAGTCACAGATCGGATTGGAACCGGACCGTAGGGATTTTGGTCCGGACACGGATTTCATTTTGTAAAAACCGTAACTAGCGGTTCGGTCCTCGAATTCCTAAAAATTCGAACCGAACCGGACCGCGAGCAGCCCTAAGATTTACCCATCAAAGTAAATCTCAACCAGTTTCTTCCTCTTTCTGGTCTCTCTCTCAAATATTCCTCTCTCAAGTTTTTGGCCGAAAATGGCCATAAATTGGAATCAAATTGGGAGAATACCCATCTTTCTAAACGTTTTGTAAAAATATGTCATCGCTCCTTTTCAAAAGGCGTTATAGCGGTTAGGCGCCATGTGGCCGCCACAAAGATAGTTCCTTTTCAAAAGAAGCTATAATTTAAACCCTAATTGCTCCTTTTGAAAAGGAGCTATCATTCGAACCCTAATAGCGCCTTTTGAAAAGGAGCTATAATTTTAACTAGTAGCGCCTTTTGAAAAGGAGTTATATATAATCCTAACCTCAAAAATATCGACGTTAGTTATCTCAATTTTTGAAACACAAAGTGTGAGAATTTGTAGTATTATCCAAAGAAATAGACTGGCCATAAAGATATTAAAAAATTTCACGATTGTGTTAAAAAAATTAGAATTATTTTTAATTTGGAAAAGATTGGATATAAAAGAGTTGAGTGATATGATATAGAAATTTTCAAATTAACTTCCCCAAGAAACGAGAGAGGAAGAGCCCGAATTGGTGATTTGAATGTGGTACATAGTTAGAGGGAGGAGTGGTTGATTATTAGTTATTTGTTGATTATATAATTTGTTTACAAATATGTATGGTGGGATATACTAGCTAGTGTGAGAGAGAAACCCTAGAGAGAGGGAGAAGTGTTAGAGAGAGAAACCCACTACATGGGTTTGTTCTTACAGAGTGACATATATTGTTGTAGTATGATTGTTTATGAGTACTGTTAATTTTTCTCTCCCACGATCACCAAGTGAATGAATTTGCTTTCTCTTGAATTTGCTTTCTCTTAAACCTCACCTAAGTACTTAACTTATTGAACAAATTCAACTAGTGAAACATGTCCGGATAAATAATTGATTAACATAAAAGACCTGTTGAGTACAAACTTTTCATATAAAAACATCATTTCACATGACATGTAATTTGAATTTCATTTTCCACATCTTCTCTTATTGTGACCTTGTTGACCACATTTTAAGCACGTCTGTGGCGGTTGGTGCTCAATCAAATCATCCATCTCATTTCGGATTCGATTCACTTTCGGGTAGCCTCGGCCTCGGAGACATTCTTTGTCTGGAAGAATTCTTGGTCCATCGTATGGCAGCCAGTAGGCTTGGTGAGGTAGTGGATTGAATGAGAGAGATCCATACATGGCAATTATTCTGTCGACCGTCCAATATTTGCTGAAATAATCAAGAGGGTCAATATGCATTTTGTTGCAAACCGCAATAACATGCGAACAGGGTATTTTCCACAATTGAATCTTATTGCAAGTGCACGTCTTGTTAGTCAAATCAACTCTGTGTTTGTTATTTCCTTTGTATGGGCATGTTCGATTGATTGGTGTATGTACCTCGAACAAGCCCGTGGCCCGGTTGAACACAATGACATCGTGTCCCACTACGTTTTCCCTCCAATGATTGTACTTTTTCTTTGCATATAACCTGAAATGATTCCCTTTCGCTTTTGTATCCATTGACTTTACCAGTCTATCATCAAAGTACTCCACACATTTGTAGAAGGTAAACATAACAGTTGCCATGATCGGGAGGTGTCTGGCTTCTTTTACGACCCCATTGAAGGTCTCAGAGCAATTGGTAGTTTCACTGCCGTACCGTCTACCTCCATTGTATGCAAACGTCCATTATTTTTTGTTGAGCAGGTTAAGTTCTTGATAGATACGTTGCCGAGCAAAAAAAAAGTTCTTGATAGATACGTTCATTGGCGAACCTTTTCAATCAGGTTAGTTTGGTCTTGAACTTTTTCTTTTGACATTCCATTGCGCAGACTTTGACTTCTTTTCCCACTAATTTTCCAAATCGACGATGATAGTTTGATCCCAAGTGACGGAGACAATAACGAAGGTAAGCATGTGGGGGCCTCCAATCATATGCAGAATCATCCTCCAGCCATGACATGAGGCCGGAGTGGCTGTTTGAAATGAGACACAAGCCTTGTCGTTTGGTTACGAAGTGTCTTATGTAAGTGAGGAACATCCCCAATTGTCCTTATCCTCCTGTTCGACTATGGCAAATGCAATCGGCATTATTTGGTTCTCAGTATCTTGAGTGACTGCAACAAGTAATGTCCCTTTGTATCTTCCTGTGAGGAAGGTTCCATCAACAGAAATTACTGGCCAAGAATGCTTGAACCCTTCGATTGCCGGTGTGAATGCCCAGAATAGTCTGTCAAACGTGGCACATCCTGGTACCTCCTAAATCCTTGTATAACAACAGTGTGCGCGTACCCGGATTGGCTCGTTCGAAGACTTGTAGGAATACTGGGAGTGTTGCGTGAGACTGGTCCCAATCTCCGTGCAGACACGATATAACCAACTGCTTAGCTGCCCACGTCTTTTAATACGATGACATGTATCCCTCTGTTAACTTTTTAATGAATAACTGCAGCATTTTGATCTTCGTACTGAAGTTTGAAATGATAATTTCGGTCATTTCATTTGCCATGTAACGAGCATCAAGCATTGTGTGATCTTGGGTAACATTCACATCTAAGCATGAGTGAGGCCTCGTATATTTCGTGACTTTCCACATGTCTGAATTAGCCTTGATAGATGCTCGAAGTCGCCACCCGCAGGACATCTTGTTATTGCATTTGTAAGACAATAGATTGGATAAAGATTTATCTGTTTTGACGACGTAGTTCCTTGTCATGCAGAATTTTTTCACAGCACATTGCAACTCATCCTTTGAAGAGAATAACTGCAGGAAAAAAACATATCAGAATAAATGTGCATGGCTTTTACAATTTGATTAGGACTGAAACAGAACGAGTTGTGAAAAAATCACATGTCCTTCAAAAAATTCTGATCTCCCGACCCATCCTAGATGACTTTGGGTTTGCACTGGTGGACTGGGGTCGATAATGTTTGACCATGTGTCTTGCATGTACATGGGGCATGGTGGCACAATCCCTAACAACCGCCGACACAATGGATCCCAATCTTCATTGGTTGTCCCGATTGCAGGTTCATCATCAATAGGTAGCCTGAACAAAACCTCCACATCCTGTAAAGTCACAGTCCGCTCACCCGTGCGCAAGTGGAACGAGTGGGTCTCCGGCCGCCAATGCTCTAATAAAGCTGTCATCAGGCCAAGGTCAAGAGAGATAAATGGGAGATCTAGAACACCACCAAAACCAGCTTGCCTAATCAATTGTAAAACTGGTGGCGTTGAGGGGGCAACTTCTTTAGTCTAGCTTCAGTTCGTCGTATTTTAAGAGTTTTTGAATCAACTGTAGGTTCTCCCTGTAAGAATAAGTCAATTTACTTTCACATTTTGTAATCTGAATCATATAAAGAGTGTTGACAAATACTTAAAATTTGTACTTACATTATTTGCCCATATAGAATGAGAGCGATGACTTTGCTGAAAAGTTAACAAACTCCCGTAAATGAGGCCCTCCTGAAGAACCATATTTTCCCTTGGGTACCTAAAACAAATAGAGTTAAATTATCAACTCGTCAACGGTATTCCATTTGGTGTGAAAATTCTTGTTGCAAAACGCTACAAATGGAATTTGGAAAAATTATTCCAGTGCGACGTGTGTAATAGCTTTGCAAACTGTCATGTTATAGATTAATGGTTTATAAGGTTTCATATAGTATCATATTTAACATGTCTATTTAGGATCGCCCACTCAAAACGGTACCAATGATGATTCAATCGACGAAAAGTGTGGTCGCGGGTATATACGTGAAGCATATATACCATAAGTCCCCACTTGCGTAGATCCTAATTAAAGCCATAGCAAATCGGGAAGCATATCTTATCTATGAGACTATGATACAACATAAACCAAAACTGTATAATGATAAATTTCACCGTTTAGGAAGTCCTTGTTAAGCATAGATTATAAATATATGATGATTTATGCTATTTGCACAGGCAAGCAGACAGCACACAGGAAAAATTTAAAACCTTTCTTATACATAAGTGGCGAAATATACCACTTCTAGGAAATGGAAGAGAGGCCCCCCAAATATAACACAGATTGAAGATTTAAAACATGAATAGGCGAAACCATGGACAACCCAGATATCCATAGCGAGGAATCGTACCAATTAGGGGTCATATGACCCAATACCACGAAATAACCGAACCAATCGCCAAGCCAACCACCAAAAACGAAAATTTCATAACAGCATTAAGACAAATTGCATCTTGAAAATTACCTATTGAGCCGAACCCTAGTATACACATACATATATACATATACACATACATGAGACAAGGAAGATGGAGAGAGAAAGAGATTTACTGTGAGTGACAAGAGAGGGTGGAGAGCACGCGGGAGATGAGAGAGCACGCCGGAGGAGGATGGCGGCTGGAGGAGATCGCACACCTTCGGAGATCGCGATTGACGTGGAGTGAGAAAGAGAAATATCATATAGGAGGAGAAAAGGGGATGGTTTGATTGAAGTCTGGGTTTTTAACCTATCGCTCCCTTCCAAAAGGAGCTATAATACTTACAACACGCAAATGCATTATATCTGACTAAATCTGACTTGGACTCTTTATAAATCTGACTAAGGCCCCGTTCCGCAACGGAAAAAAAGTTCTTATTTTTTAAGAAGGCAATTTCAAACTCAAAAATTATTAATTTATTGAAATCTAAAATATGCAATATGGATTTTATTTGAAAGATCTCATCGAGATCTTTTATACGATGCAAAAAAAATTGAAAATTTATTTTTTATTTATATTATTTTTAAATTTGAAAATATGAAATAAGCTGTTTATTTTTTAAAAAAATTTCTGAAATGGGACCTAAATCACTTTGCCACGTAGAAAATCTATAACTCCTTTTAAAAAGTAGCGAACATTAAGAAAAAATGGGTATTCTCCCAATTTGATTACAATTTATGGCCATTTCCGCCAAAAACTCTTCCTCTCTCCCCTGAATCGTCTGATTCTCATCTTCATCACCACCGGTCCACCACCGACACCCACCCCAGCCACCATCGACGCCACCCCCACGTCACCGACGCAATCATTGCCGACGTCTACCGCCGGTCTCTCGCCCTTTTACCGTCGCCGCCCATCTCTCGCTGTCTCACCGTCCCGCCTTTCTCTTGCCGTCCCATTTTCGCTGCCGTCTCACCGTCTCCGCCTGACCTCAAGTAAGAAAAGCGCCAACCCAATTTCGTGTTAGGGCCTGTGATTCCTTGATTGTTGTCTCTGCATTTTTACTGAAAAATATAAGATTGCGTGTTTCTTTTGCTCTCGATTAGGAGTGAATTCTTTCCTTCTATTTGACACCAATGTTATTCCTATTGAGATGGAAGTTTTCTGAACCCATAATCAAATCCGCCTTTTCCTCGTCAATCCATTGCTCCAAACAACTGGTCACACTAGAAACGAACAACCTGTTGAACCGACCAACTGCCGCTTTTCTCTCCTCTGCCCTGCAACACTACATCAACTCAGACAACCCATCCCATGGCCGAAAGATCCATTCCCACATTCTTAAAACTGGGTTTAAACCCAACACCAACATATCCATCAAACTCCTCATTCTCTACATCAAATGTAGATGTCTGGCCTATGCCCGCCAGGTGTTCGATGAAATGCCCCAACCAACTGTTTCTGCTTGTAATTATATGATTTCTGGTTACGTGAAAAAGGGGAAGGTATTTGAATCTCTGAATTTGGTTAGGAGGTTGAGTTTTTCCAATCAAAAGCCCGATGGGTTCACCTTTTCGATGGTTTTGAAGGCTTCTACTTGTGAGAGTTTTTTGTCAGTGGCAAGTAGTTTGGGAAAGCAAGTCCATGCCCAGGTGGTGAAATCGGATGTGGAAGTCGATCGTTTTCTTCATACGGGGCTTGTTGATTCGTATGTTAAGACCGGGAGAGTAGATTATGCAAGAAGAGTTTATGACATGATGTTGGAAAGTAATGTGGTTTGTTCAACATCGATAATTTCGGGATACATGAATCAAGGTTCCGTGGAAGATGCTGAGAAGATATTCAAGAAATTGCAAGAAAAAGACGTGGTGGTTTATAATGCGATGATTGAAGGCTATAGCAAATCAGTGGAAACAGCTAAGAGGGCGATTGAGGTTTATATTGACGTGCTACGGTTGGATTTTGAGCCAACAATATCAACTTTTGCAAGCATTATTGGTGCTTGCTCTATATTATCAGCATTTGAAATAGGTCAACAAGTCCAAGTTCAACTTATGAAGACAGAATTCTTCAGTAACATTAAAATGGGAAGCGCGCTTATAGACATGTATGCAAAATGTGGAGGAATTGAGGAAGCAAGAAGAGTTTTTGACTCCATGGCTGAAAGGAATGTTTTCTCTTGGACTTCCATGATCGATGGTTATGGGAAGAACGGACATCCAGAGGAAGCACTAATACTTTTCAGCCAAATGCAAAGAGATGAACGAACTCAACCTAATTATGTTACATTCCTTAGTGCTCTTTCGGCTTGTGGACACGCCGGTTTGGTAGAAAAAGGTCAAGATATCTTCAATAGCATGGAGAGAGATTACTCTATGAAACCAAAGATGGAACACTATGCTTGCATGGTTGATCTCTTGGGGCGAGCTGGAAGTTTAAACCAGGCGTGGGAGTTTCTAATAAGAATGCCTGAAAAGCCTAATTCAGATGTGTGGGCTGCTTTGCTTAGTGCTTGTAGATTACATGGTGAAGTCGATATGGCAAACATAGCTGCCAATGAGATATTCAAGTTGAGTAATGAAGGTCGTCCGGGGGCTTATGTTGCTTTGTCTAATACTCTGGCAGCTGCTGGGAAATGGGATAGTGTGAGTGAAGTCAGGGATTTGATGAAGGTGAGGGGTGTTTCCAAAGATACCGGTTTCAGTTGGGTTGGGACTGATAGTGGCTTAGAAGGTTTCCATGTAGGACAAAAGATGTGAGTGAAGAAGTTAGGTAAAGCCTCCTCTTCTATTAATGTTCTATTATACCATTCTTTCTTTGATTTGTTGATTGTCGAAAACAATTAAGTTTTTGAACTAATGTAATTTTCCAAGGTATAGCAAGACTCTCTGGTCTTGGCTAGGATTAACAGTCTACTTTTCCATCTGTTCTCTAAAAAGTTGCTGAATATGGTTTATCTTTCCAAAGATTTGATACTTGGATGTTTGTAAGAGGAGAGTCACACTTACAGTAGGGATGACCCTGTTGAATAGTCATTTTGAGTCCAATGTGATAAATCTCCCAAAATGTTGAAACAGATCAACATCAATGTTAATTGTTTGTTACTATAAGCTAATTTACATGGAGAATGGTTGTTCCATTGGATGTACTAAAAGGGAAACTATGCAATCGAGGTTGAAGGTCCACATACTTCCCCTTCCACCTGGGGCAAAGGTGCACTTAGAATCTGACAATGGAGTTTGTTACCTAGTGCTCTATTGGACTAGTTTTGCCAACTAACACCCAGACTTAGCATCTGATTCTCCTCCAAATGCAAGCACTAACCATCTGTGGATCAAAATTCTCTTAGGCCATCTGGAGTAAATTGATAGATAGCTAACAAGAAGAGTAATGAGCGCCACAAGATGTAGACAAGCAAATGTGTCATTTTTTGTCCCCAGATTTTAGGATATACCCTTGTTGAGGTTACTTTTGCTATAAATGCACTACAAGAGTATTATAGATTCATATAAAAAACATCCTTTCTAAAAGTTGGCTCAGGCGGTGGTCCGCCGCCTCAACTAGGGGTCTAGGCGCTAAATTAGGCGGCAAGATGATTAGTCAGCCGCTATGCAGGATAATTGGGCGACTAATTGGTTAGGCAGGATTAGGCTGTTGGGCGGGATAAATCGAAGAATTAGGCGGCTAGGTGGGATTAATCGTGGCTTAAATTCTTTATTTTGTAAATCTAAGGGGTTAAATATTGTGTTAAGATACTATAAGGGTTTTAGTTTAGTTTTAATATACTCCCTCTGGCCCAATTTGTTTGTTCAATTTGGGGACGGAACATAACCATTACACCTATAAATGCTCAATTTTCCAAAAGAGTTACCCTCCAACTTTTGAAAAAGATTACTTTAACTCAAATAATGAGGGGCAAAAAGGGAATTGTCTAGCTTTTGATCCATTAGTCTTTCAAAGTAGAGAAACATTTTGGGACAAGCAAAATTCAAAAAGTAGACGAACAACTTGGGACGGAGGGAGTAATATATACATCTACACTTTATATGATCTTTATCTAAACCTAAACCTAAACCTAAATCGATAATGTATACATCTACACTATACAAGATAAAGTGAAATTATGCGTATGTAGGCTCTGTTTCTTATGAAATTACGTGTATGTAGGCTCTATTTCCTCTTTTTGGACGTGAATTAATGTTTTGTGGTAATTATGTTCTACTTACTCAAAAATGGGGGAGGGGGGGATGAGAATATTTTTAAAAATAAACAAAAGGAAAAACCAACTAATCTCTAGGCGCCAATTAATCCCCTATTAATTAGCCTGGCTGGTTGCTCGACTAGCGCCTAGTGACTTTTATAACATTGAAAAAGAACCAGTAATAAAAATTATCACAAAGATATAAATCAACATTAAAGATGCTCTGGAACAAATGCCTAATGCCTATGGCTGAAGCCAATGAGGGGCCCTTTTTATCATAGTACGAGTGAATGCCCATCCCTAAAGGCACTTCATAGAGATAATTTCTGTAAATCACATCAATCATATTACCTACTATTGTTCCCTATAAAGTTAAAGCCACACAAACAACAGTTTTGAGATTCATAAAAGACCCACATAGAAAACCAAAATTGTAAACAATCAACAAACCAATTATAATTCTCTGAATTTACAGTGATAGATGTGAAATCTATGACGTTACTTGTACTGATTGGTTTTACGAAAAAGAGAGACAATGCCGTGTGTAGACCAACAACATGCACCCTTGACCCTTCTCATCAAGGGGGTACTTCGATATGATATTATGATTAATTTACAGTGATAGATGTGAAATCTATGACGTTACTTGTACTGATTGGTTTTACGAAAAAGAGAGACAATGCCGTGTGTAGACCAACGACATGCACCCTTGACCCTTCCCATCAAGGGGGTACTTCGATATGATATTATGATTGGCATAACTCAACTA
This sequence comes from Rhododendron ovatum, assembly GCA_019656835.1. NCBI lineage: Eukaryota > Viridiplantae > Streptophyta > Magnoliopsida > Ericales > Ericaceae > Rhododendron > Rhododendron ovatum. The sequence continues at coordinate 23,663,312 of CM033798.1, forward strand.
AAAAAGTTAGCTATTGAAGTGAGGGTGCCCTTAAAGCTGCTCATACTTCCACGATCAAACAAGGTGGTAATTTACTTCACACCCTCACTAATGTGGGGCTGTCCCGTTGAAGCCAAGGATATACCCTATCTATCTTTGGGTCCTCTGGTCCTGATTCCATTTTACATGCTATTGGGTAGAACTCAACTCTAAAACTAGCTATTGAGCTGAGGGTGCTCACACTTGTAAACTTCAAATTACCTTTGTACTGTGCAATGTGAGACTTAGCTTTACTGACTCATCCATTCTTTTTAGGTGGACAATTTCAATTCAAGGTGTTTGATTTTAATTTTGCAGTATTCTTCTACAGATGTGCTTGTTGCACTAATTTTGACCATTGGGATGCAGTAGTAAATTGAGCATGGGGCGATTACACTCATGGTTCGGGGGAGCCTACTTATACACACCAAAGTATTTGATAAATCTCATGAGTCCAGTTAAGGAGGACAAGCTACAATGGACAAGAACACAACGGTGGAATCATTCCTAAGGTGGTGGAAACTATATTTTCCACAGTACATGCAACTAGAGATTCCACTGAATTCCTAATCAGAGTATCGTTTACTGAGGTAAGTACACGAACTAATTTTGTTGTGTTTCTGAATTGTGTTTTGTTAATACCGTAGGATAGGTCATTGACTTTCTTTCAATGAACTGGTGGCATTGCAGATATTTAAGGAAGTGGTATATGCTTTACTGAATCAGAGCCCACGACTCGCAAGAGTTCCTATTCAAATCAGAGAGACTGGGATGGGTTATAACACTTGTTTGTGTGACGGAGGCCGAGGTCATAACGAAAGAGGAGATGGCTTCATTTCTTATGCATGGTGCATTATCTTGTGCTACTGGAAGCACAAATATAAATAGTCAATCAAGGTTTGCAGTTTATAGAATGTACATAATATATTGGTTGGATGCAAATGCAGCTATTCTTTGGTGCTTTTGTTAACATTATTGTAGCATAGGAATTGTTTTTGTCATGTGCTTTATTTTATCTCTTCAATTCTACTCATGCTTTGCTTATAATTATGTGGCCCTAAATTGAACTCGAGTGCACAACTGAATTTGTTTTTATCCCTTTTTTTGGTTAATATTGGTCAAATAATTACTTAAACTACAATATTTGCTATTGTTCTCTATTTTTCTGTTTATGATTTTGTATGAGTTGACACAATTATTCAATGTTATGGATGGATCATACTCTGACAACAAAATGCATACTGAACTGGCTAGTCAATAATATGAGCTGCACAATTAGCGTGTGTTTTTGTGCTTATGATTCAAGTAAGTTTTATTATGTCCTCATTTATACTTGATGAGATAAACTGAATATATTTTGTTTATGGCATTAGTACTTAGACTTTAATTGTTTTGCTTTCAATGAAATGGTATTTTTATGTAATCTTGTAGTCGTTCACATGCTATATTCACAATATCCAACGAGCAAAAGGATGGTGGCGATGATATCTTGTGTGCAAAACTTCATTTAGTGGATCTTGCTGGTTCTAAAAGAGCGAAGCGAACTCGAGCAGATGGGATGCGTTTCTCCGAAGATAGTAAACTATGATAATATTATTTTAATATTAACTCAATTATCTATTGATAAGTAGTACTATAATTGTCTTTGGATATTCTTGAGGGCATAGCTAAAAAACTTCTCTTTTTTTGGTTACTTTACGGTGACTATACCCCAGGTGTTGATATCAATAAGGGACTGCTGGCCCTTGGTAATGTGACAAGTGCCTTGGGAAACGAGAAGAAGCGGAAAGGAGGCCATGTTCCATATCGTGATAGCAAGTTAAGGCGTCTGTTACAGGTAATTGAAAAAGTTTCCTTTTCATGCCTATAATGTGAAAAAAGTGTTCCACAAATTATTTCCTGTTGAATTTATTGACACTATTACCTGCTCATCGGTATTAACTATTAAACGTAGGAATTAATGCTATCACTTCAGTACTTGTTGCCTTGTTGATGGGAATCCCTTCAACATTCTAACATTGAAGTAGGATAAAGGAAAGAAATTTAATGGGAATAATGAAAAATAGGATCCACACTCGAAGCAACAAAAAATATTGCTCTAAAAATAGCGGAAATTGAAATGTTCAATATTTGATGTAAAGTGCTAGGCCATGCAGGCTGTAGCGTTGTACTTAAACCATACTAATCATCAAGCCTAAAGTGCTTGTTATTACTCAGCACCTCTGCTGCATACTGCAAAAATAGTTGGCTTTTAATCTGTTGATGAGCTCCTCTAATTGTTGGAACTTTGCATGGCTCTAGAGTTGTGCACACAAAAGGTGGGCCAAAGATTTGTTTTGATCCTGTGACCAATTAATATGCATACAAATGTGGTTCCCTTGGGCTTTTCTCAGGGCCAATCGATTGATTTTCCTTTGACCAGTGACACTGTATTTTAGCATATATTGATAACAAAAAACACTAACTCATTTGAAATGTTACCAATAATATTGGAATCTTAACAAGTTTACTTGAAAAACAAAAGTTTTATTAGGATGAAATCTTTTGCTGGGGATAAGATTTCTGAAGGCATTACTATTACAGGAAGTCAAAAATTTTACGAGAGAAACATTTAGGATCGAGAAACGTACTTTGTTGTCATTCTGACTGGATAGAGTCAAACCCGTATGAAGTTTCAAGTGGGATCGATGGTTTTTCACTTTGAATAAATTGTTTGTTTTATATTTGTTTGACATGCTTTGGGAATGGATCGTAATGTTTTTAGGTATCATTGAAGCCTTGCGTCTATCATTTGTGTCTGCCTAGCAATGGAATTGATGTTGCTTTTATTCATTAACGTTGAAGAAATTTGTGACTTAATATGGCATGTGATTTTGTAGGATTCGCTTGGAGGAAACAACAAAACAGTCATGATAGGTATGCTGACCAAACTATAGTCTCTTACAGTAATTGGCTAGTATCCTAACTTAAAACACCTTAGACATCTCTGGTTTTTTTTTCTAATTGTCTGGCATCCTCTTTCCTTTACTTTTTTATGAATGCAGCTTGTGTAAGTTCTGCAGACACAAATGCTGAGGAGACCTTAAACACTTTGAAGTTTGCAAATTGTGCTCGCAACATTCAGAACAAAGCCATTGTTAGTTTCCGTACCTAAAGCTGATTTACTTTTGGACAAGTTTGGCATGATATACTTTTAGCGACATCTCATTTAATTTATACTACTAGATCAACCGTGAGGTCCATGACCCAATGACAGCTCGAATGCAAAGAATGCAAAGCCAAATTGAACAACTGCAATCCAAGCTCCTTTTCCTTCGTGGAGACTCCGGTGCGTCTTTTGAGGAGCTTCAGGTATAGCTTGAGTTTCTTTTCAAAAATGTGCTCTGTAGTTTAGTGTTGCAATAACAATATGTCAGTACCCATGTCCTTCCCAATCGATGGGAGTATTGGCGGGAGAGGATTGAGACAGTTATTACACATGTCCACCCTTTAGTGATGTATGGACAAAGTGGCTGCTCTCTAAATGTTTTATCATTGACTAGTGCAGTGATTTAAAAAGCGCACGAAGCGCGCGCTAAAGCGCGAGGCGCAGCGCAGCGCAGCTCCTGCGCTTCGACAAATTGCGCTATGGCGGAAAACCCAAAGGCGCAGAATAGGCGCCAAGGCGCACGCTATGGCGCAAGGCGCAGAGGCGCAGAGGCGCACGCCTTGTGTCTGTGATCCAAAAATTGATCCTACGGTTCAGAAAACACACGGCGATGGTGGTGATGCACTGAATCATTGTTCTTTTAAGTCTGATTTCAACCCTAATCCATCATACGATACATACCAAGCCAGCAGCTTCAGTCGATCCAGACAGCTTCTGGTCCTTTTCGATCGACGATCGACCGAGAGAGGTTCAGCCGACAAAGGCTTCAGGCAGCGACGGTAGTCACGGTAACCTCCTCCTCCTCCTCCTCTCCTCCTCCTCCTCCTCCTCCTCCTCTCCTCCTCCTCCGATCGATCTGCTTCTTCTTCGATTCTTCTTCTTCTTCTTTTTTTTCTTTTTTCGTTAGTCCAGTACTCCAGTCCAGCAGCTCCAGCTCCTTTCTTTCTTTTTTCATTCTCTCTTTTTTCATTTTCCAGCTATTCTTTCTTTCTTTTTTTGTTTTCTAAAGTAGCCCAGGCTGCCCAGCACTTTTCTTTCTTTCTTTCTTTTTTTTTTTTAACCTTCACTGCAGGGCAATTTTTTCTCTCTGTTTTTTGCTCTGCAGTCCAGCTCTGTTTTTTTTTTTTTTTTTTTCTTGGCTAGTGGGCTGTTAGTTTTTTTTTTTCCAGCTATGTGTTATGAACTTATGACTTTATGGTATTATTTGTACTTGTTAATTGTAGATGACGTCTGAAAATACTACTAAAAGGGACCCTGGTTGGAAGTATTGCGAAAAGATTGATCCACACAATTCTACCAAGTTAAAATGTATTTTTTGTAACGAAATAAAAAATGGGGGTGTGTCAAGAATTAAGCAACACCTTGCTGGAGGAGCTAAAAGGAATACAGCGGCATGTCGCCGATGCCCACCTGAGGTTAGAGAGGAGATGAGTGAGTTCATACGGAAAAGGGATGAAGCAAAGAGTCAATTCAAGTCTATACCAGATTTTAGTGATGCAATGAATGATGATGATTATGACCTTGATGATGATGATATTGTTAAATCCGATAATCCCCGTTCTAAGAAATGTTCTACTCACGGAAGCACGACCTCCATATCTATTCATTCTAAGCCTAAGAAACCAAGAAACATAGGGCCTCTCGACACTTACTACACTCCTGAACCAGAGGTGGTGGTGGAAAATAGAAAATCCAAGGGCAAACAGCCAAAAATTGATGAGAATGAACCATATAAGAAAATATTGAAAGACCGGGCTCATCAGGCTATTGCAAGGTGGATATATGATTGTGGGATACCTCTAAATGTTGTGAACAATGATAGTTTTGCGCCAATGATAGAGGCTATTGGACAATACGGTCCGGGTTTGCCCCCACCAACTTATCATCAAGTGCGAGTCCCTCTTCTAAAAAAAGAGGTAGAACATGTTAACAAGTTGATGGAGGAGCACAAAAAAGACCAAGAACAATATGGGTGTACGCTAATGAGCGATGGGTGGACTGATAGGAAAAATAGAACATTGATGAATCTTTTGGTGAATTCTCCGAGGGGGACCATGTTTCTGAAATCTATGGATGCGTCTGGAATTGTAAAGGATGCAGAAATGATATATGAATTGCTTGATGGGTGGGTGGAGCATATTGGAGAAGCAAACGTGGTTCAAGTTGTTACGGATAGTGCTGCGGCAAATGTGGCGGCAGGTGAGAATTTTAATTTGCTATTTGGTTGTGTTACTTACTTAGTTGAAGTTACGAACAATTAAAAATCACTTATTATTCTAGAGTCTAGACTTCTAATTCTAACTTCTAACACCACTTATTTATAACAATTACCAGGGAGGTTGTTGGAGGCAAAACGACCTCACTTGTTTTGGTCTCCGTGTGCCGCCCATTGCTTGGATTTGATGTTAGAAGACATTTTTAAGTTACCAAATTTGAAGACAACTTGGGAAAGGGCAATAATGATTCATGGTTATATTTATAATCGACCCTCTTTGTTGAATATGATGAGGCAATTTACCCAAAGGAAGGAGCTCGTTAAGCCAGCAAAAACTCGATTTGCAACCGCTTTTTTGACTTTGCAAAGGGTTTATGAACAAAAGGGAAACTTAAGGAAGATGTTTACTTCAGAAAAGTGGACCAACAGCAAATGGGCAAAAGAGCAAGGAGGAAAACACGTAGAAAAAGTCATGTTGATGGCCTCATTTTGGAGGAATGTGCTCCTTGCCCTCAAGTTCGCATCCCCACTTGTTAAGGTACTTAGATTGGTTGATGGAGAAGTCAAGCCTCCAATGGGATACATTTATGAGGCTATGGATCGGGCTAAAGAAACTATTGGAAATTCCTTCAATCAAAATAAGGAGATGTATGATGAGGTCTTTAAGATAATCGACACGAGGTGGGAATCCCAATTGCATCGGCCTTTGCATGCAGCTGGTTTTTACTTAAATCCTGAATTTTTTTACAAAGATCCAGAGGCTTGCAAAGTTCCAGAAGTCATTGGAGGCCTATACAAATGTATCACAAAGTTGATTCCGAATAATGATACACAAGACCTTGTTTGTGCCGACTTGATGAAGTATGAGAGAGCTGAAGGACTCTTCGGGAACCCAATGGCAATAAGGCAAAGAAATACAAGGACACCAGGTATCACCATGTTAACCTTAATCTAGTAACTAATTTAAGTCCTAAGAGTTGCACTTTAAGAATGTTTTCCAATATCAATATGCTATGGTGTGCAGCTGACTGGTGGGCCGCATTTGGTCATGACACTCCCGACTTGCAAAAATTTGCCGTCAAAGTCCTTAGCCTTACTTGTAGTTCCTCGGGATGCGAGCGTAATTGGAGTGTCTTTGAGCATGTGAGTATATGATAATCAAGTTCATTCATTGACTTCCTTTAGTTATGTATGATCATGAATTTAAGTCCCTTGTATAATTAATTGTTAATGCAGATTCACACCAAAAAAAGGAATAGACTAGCTCAAAAGCGTCTCAATGATTTGGTATTTGTGAAGTACAATAGAGCATTGAGACGCCGATACCTCAAACGTGATCGCATCGATCCTATATCCTTGAAAGATATTGATGAGAGCAATGAATGGTTGGTTGGGAAGATGGAGGAAGAAGTTGTGTTTGAGGGTGATGATTTGAATTGGGATGATGTTGCTTTAGCTTCTGGAGCCGAAGAACCAAGGAAAACAACTAGAGCATCAAGTTCAAAGTCAACAGACTCAATACCTATCGCAAAAATGGCAAAACCAACTCCAAAGGCTAAGGCTTCAAGAGGAAAGACATCTCTTATAGATGAGGTGATTGAAGAGGGAGAATGGGAGACGGATGATGAGGAGGAGGAAGATGTGGAAGGATATAAATCAGAATCATCAGATGATGATGATGAAATTGAAGATGAAGTTCTTGGTTCTGAGGATGATGATTAATGTCTATGCATGACTCTAGATTTTGTTGCCTTTAATCCTTTTGTTATGTCTCTAAGGCTAAACATTATTATGTTAGCTTTTTATGGATGATATGCTATGTTTCGTGTTTGGTACTTTCGTTTAATCATTGACATGTTATGTTTTATGACATTTGAAATTTGAAAATTTTACAAGTGTTTGTGTTGAAAATTTGTTCTAATAAAATTTGTCTCATTGCGAAGGAATTTTTTTTTTTTGCGCTTCGCGTCAATAAAGCGCGCGCCGCGCCTTGCGCTTTGCGCTAAAGCCCCTGGGGACTTTTGCGCCTCGGTGCGCCTTTCGCCATTTAAAACACTGGACTAGTGGCCTCCTATACCTCCAAAATCAAGGAACTTAAGGGACGTTATACTAGGTACCTTGCCCCCAAATTAAAGCCGAATGCATCAGGCCTAGAGACCCGATTCTATTTCTGTGCTCATTACCTAGCATTAGAGGGAGCAATTTTAGTGTTACGTAAATTTGTTTCTTTGTTTTCATGAAGCACAAGATCTCTTTGCTTGAAGCAAGCAATGCAGAGCTAAGAGGGGAGTTTCAAGAAAGCCGAATTGCTTGTGAACGTCTTGAGCAACGTGCTCTTAATGCTCAGGTTTGGGGGTTCCTTCTTGCTCCCACATCATTTTTAACATGCTTGAAACCTAATATGAGGTAATCATTCTAATTCTGCATTCTCCCCTTCTTGCACCAAAGTTTATTCACAAATGGCAGTATCTTTAGTTGCACAAAGTGGGGGCGGGGCGGGAGCGACTATGTATGTGTATATATATATATATATATATATATATACACATACATATATTTCTCAATTAGTGGGCTGTGCAAGTTAACTTATGAGCTCCCAACTACTACCAAAATTCATTTATTGTGCTTTTTGGTTAGTGAGCCGACCCCACTTGTCCGCTCTTGCTTGTTGGTTAGAGTTACTTCTCTATTGAGGCATCTATAGGATGCGCATTTGCATGAGACCCCACAACTTCTTCCACCAGCTCGGCATCCACACCATGTTGTCTTGCACAATGAGTGTCTGTTGCAGGTGCAACAAAGTCTAGAAGCAGCTGTTCTTGCTGTATTGTCCGTGGAGTACTTCATCAAAGCTAATTTCTGCAACAAAATCAAAAAGTAATATTTTTATTTCAAAATTTGAAAACACTAATGACTATGGTAGTGAAACTGTGACATTAAAGCAAAGTTAATTGTCTGATAAGGCTAATAGTTAGGTTGCTTATTAAGGCGGAAAGTTTTCCCTCAGTGCAGAGATAATTGTCTGTCAACTTGCTACATTGCTGCAGTTACATCTTGTAATGAACGTGGAACTACAAGTAGTACAATAACCACTTGCGAATCTAGTTGGCAGCAGTAAATAACTGAAAGATAGGGAGCTACCAAGATACACGCAGAAGTTTTCAATCGAGAGAGAAAGTACTTAGTTACTACTTACCCCCTTCTGTTCAAGTTTTCTGTTTGAATCCTTGAGCTCCATATCAAGTTTTCATATCAAGTTTCTCCTGAAGAGAATAATGTTCCAACTCTTTCACCTGGTCTTTGGCCTCACCTGCACGTATAAGCATTGAGCTTACGGTTACCTTCCAAAAAGGCTGTCCAAGTCAGTTAGCCTTATCAGACAATTAACTTTGCTTTAATGTCACAGTTTCACTGCCATAGTCACTAGTGTTTTCAAATTTTGAACTAAAAACATTACTTCTTGATTTTGTTGCAAAAATTAGCTTTGATAAAGTATTCCACGGACAATACAACAAGAACAGTTGCTTCTGGACTTTGTGCACATGCAATAGACATTTATTGTGCAATTTGAACTAAAAACATTACTTTTTGATTTTGTTGCAAAAATTAGCTTTGATAAAGTATTCCACGGACAATACAACAAGAACAGTTGCTTCTGGACTTTGTTGCACATGCAATAGACACTTATTGCGCAAGACAACAAGGTGTGGATGCCGAGCTGGTGGAGGAAGTTGTGGGGTCTCATGCAAATGCGCATCCTATAGATGCCTCAATAGAGAAGTAACTCTAACCAACAAGCAAGGGCGGACAAGTGGGGTCGGCCCACTAACCAAAAAGCACAATAAATGAATTTTGGTGGTAGTTGGGAGCTCATAAGTTAACTTGCAGTGCCCATTAATTGTGAAATATATATAATATAATATATAAAAATATACATAGTCGCTCCCGCCCCCGCTTTGTGCAACTAAGATACTGCCATTTTATCTAGGGTTAAATGTGAATAAACTTTGGTGCAAGAAGGGGAGAATGCAGAATTAGAATGATTACCTCATATTAGGTTTCAAGCATGTTAAAAATGATGTGGGAGTAGGAAGGAACCCCCAAACCTGAGCATGTTGCGCAAGATCTTCACAAGCAATTTGGCTTTCTTGAAGCTCCCCTCTTAGCTCTGCATTGCTTGCTTCAAGCAAAGAGATCTTGTGCTTCTGGAAAACAAAGAAACAAATTTACATAACACTAAAACTGCTCCCTCTAACGCTAGGTAATGAGCACAGAAATAGAATCGGGTCTCTAGGCCTGATGCATTCGGCTTTAATTTGGGGTCAAGGTACCCTAGTATAACGTCCCTTGAGTTCCTTGATTTTGGAGGTATAGGAGGCCACTAGTACAATGATAAAACATTTAGAGAGTAGCCACTTTGTCCATACATCACTAAAGGGTGGATATGTGTACTGATTGTTTCAATCCTCTCCCCGCCAATACTCCCATCGATTGGGGAGGACATGAGTACTGACATATTGTTATTGCAACACTAAACAACAGAGCACATTCTGAAAAGAAACTCAAGTTAGTGCTACACCTGAAGCTCCTCAAAAGACCCACCGGAGTCTCCATGAAGGAAAAGGAGCTCAGACTGCAGTTGTTCAATTTGGCTTTGCATTTGAGCTGTCTGCGGTTAAATGTGCATAAACTTTGGTGAAAGAAGGGGAGAATGCAGAATTAGAATGATTACCTCATATTAGGTAGGTTTCAAGCATGTTAAAAAGGATGTGGAGTAGGAAGGAACCCCAAACCCAATTTGGCTGCCACGCCCTTGTGTTTGGTTGGAGCCTAGGAGAGCAAAGCAAATAAAGTTTGGAAATTGATAGAACTAGGTAAGGTGATGATAAAAGAAAGGAAAAGGCTGAGCTCATCTTGGGTAGAGTGGCGTATTAGCAGTATAGAAGGGGTTTCCAGTTTCTTAGGCATTCCTACAAAATTAGTGTGACAAGCCCGTGAGGCCCTACCGTCGGGGCATGAACATCATCGAATTGGTTATTTGGGAACGAGTCAGACTAAAAAAGAAGTTGGTTAGTCAATTGTCGGTTGTTCTTGTTGCTAAGGCATCATATTTGTCTCTGTTGAACTTTTTCTAAAACCATGGAGGGTAGACATTAATTTAGATACTTTTTCACTTTATTCTCATTTTGTTATATGTTGGCAAGCACTTGTATCCCAGTATGCTGAATAAGATTTGGTGGCATAGATTTTTTATTTCAGGTAGTGGAAGCTAGTTCACACTGCACCGGGCATTTTGGTTATAAGAGCTCAACCCGTAAGACAAGTCTAGTCTCTAAAACTTTGTTGATTAAGTCATGTGATTTAGTTTTGTCAAATGCAGATATTATCAAGAAATGGTAGAAGCACTTTCTCTTACTTCATAGGAAGAAGCATTTTCTATTTTTATTGAACATGTTTCTAATTCCCACAACTCATGTAATGTTTGGATGCAGTGTAATAGGTTCGTCTATGTTTGCATAGCAGTATAACGTAGTTCATGTCTTTTCAAAAACCTGGGCACTTTGTCATCAATTAGTATATATTAAGGAAATGCGTAGTATGACCGACACTTGGTAGAATTTGTCTGAAAAAGCTTAAAACTAATATCTTTATGTTTAATGTTTGGTAGTATCTACGAGATGGAAACCTAAGTTTATAGGTTAAGATTCTCCTAACATTCTTGCACCTTCTGTTGGCAAAGCGATTGGTAATAGTTGGAGAGTAAATGTGTAAGAGTACATTATAAAATACTTAAACATCCATAGCAGTCGGAGAGTAATATCTAGAGTTGGCTTCCGTGTGACATGTATTTCCCTTAGTTGAACTTGAACCCATAAAAATTAACTACTAATACATCTTTCGGCTGCAAGGTAATAACAGATCATATCCTTGCAGAGTGAATGCTTATTCATCAATAATGTTGGCTTTCTCTTGAGCTTTCTTTTTCTCCTCATCGGATAAATCCCCATAAAGAATACGACATGTATTAATCAGCAAAACCCATTTTCGAATCATACTTATAAGGACAAAAATCAGCATTCTTTGTTCCATAGACGATGGACATATGGTAAATATCAGGTTAAACTAAGGAAAATAAAAGTCCAACTGTAGCAAACTTTGGTTGTTTCTTTTCTCTGAATATTGAACTGTTACATAATGCATTCTTACAAATAGCATTACCAACAAAAGTGGTTCGAGACTCGGAATATTAAGAGATCTTAACCCAATAAACTAGTGTGTATAATTTTGTAGATACTAGCAACATTAAGCTTCAGCCTTCAAGTTATTGCGAACAACATTTGTTTTAAGCTTTGTCAGATAATCAATTCAGTCGCGGTAAAAATAAGCATTTCCACAGTAGATAGTAATTGATGACAAACTGCCCTTGATTCAGAATGAACCCGTAATAAGCATTCACTCTGCAAGGATATGATCTGTTATTACCTTGCATCTGAAAGATGTATTAGTTGTTAATTTTTATGGGTTCAAGTTCAACTAAGGGAAATACATGTCACACGTAAGCCAACTCTAGATATTACTCTCCGACTGCTATGGATGTTTAAGTATTTTATAATGCACTCTTACACATTTACTCTCCGACTATTACCAATCGCTTTGCCAATAGAAGGTGCAAGAATGTTAGGAGAATCTAACCTATAAACTTAGGTTTCCATCTCGTAGATACTACCAAACATTAAACATTAAACATAAAGATATTAGAGTTTTAAGTTTTTTCAGACAAATTCTACCAAGTGTCGGTCATACTACGCATTTCCTTAATATATATTAATTGATGACAAAGTGCCCAGGTTTTTGAAGAGACATGAACTACATTATATTGCTGTGCAAACATAGACGAACCTATTACATTGCATCCAAACATTACATGAGTTGTGGGAATTAGAAACAAGTTCAATAAAAATAGAAAATGCTTCTTCCTATGAGGTACGAGAAAGTGCTTCTACCATTTCTTGATTATATCTGCATTTGACAAAACTAAATCACATGACTTAATCAACAAAGTTTCAGAGACTAGACTTGTCTTACGGGTTGAGCTCTTGTAACCAAAATGCCCGGTGCAGTGTGAACTAGCCTCCACTACCTGAAATAAAAAATCTATGTTGTAACGACCCTAATTTCTCAAAAACGTGGATAAAAATATTTATACATTTAAAGACACACACAAACACACACACACACACACACACACATATATATATATATATATATATATTTGTTGTCGTAATTATACTTATGCCTAACTCCATCATAATATAACTTAGCACCTAATCACGCGATTATATATCTAGACATATTGTGTGTGACTAATTTCAATTGAGACTTTGTATGTGTAACTAGATCGTTATGGTGTGACTAGATGTTGGATTTGTAATTAAACCAATTACATTATAACTAGAATACCACTCTCACACACAAGCTATCACCTCACCATCCCTTCCTTCCCTATTTTTTCGGCTGACAAACCTCTCCCATTTCATTTTTTTCGGCAGAGAAGGGAAAGCAATTCCCCCTTTTTCCTCCCTAATTCCCTCATATTTTGACACCTCATGTTTGTCCAAGAGTTAATACCCCATACACAAATCTAAAACCCTTTTTAATATCCTTTCTTCTTTTTTATTTTTGTTTCCCAGGAAACCTTTTGGCAGAGGGGAGAGAGAGAGAGAGAGAGAGAGAGAGAGAGAGAGGAGGCAGCCGGCACCACCTCCGGTCCTCACCTCTGCCAATCAGCGTTACCACCTTCGTCAGCCGAACTCCATCACAACGTGAAACCCGCGGTTCCGCCTCGCTCCACTCCCGAACCAGCTCATAAATAGTTCCAAACCGGCTGCATTTTGGTCTCAAAATCAGCTCCAAAAATCAGTCCCGAAACTGACCCATAACAGTGCCGGAAACAGCCATTGACGAAGCTCCGTTGCCGTCCGATTCAACCCCATCCGGAACCATCTCTCCGCTGAGCTCCAACCCACCGCCATCTCTTGCCGAAACCGTTTCGCCGGACGAGAGGTAGTCCAAACTCACCTCCCTAAATATATTTTATGTTCTGTATTGATTGTTTCGTGTGTCGATATGAAAATAATCGAACCCGACGTCGCCGGTCGTAAACCGGCCAAAACGCGCTAGATTTTCCGAAATCCATGGCCGCAGAGTCTGTTGGCCTGAGCTACTGTTTTTTTTTTTATTTATAAAAATTGTTTTAGATTAATTACAGTTTAGCCCTCAAGTTAGAGAAGCTTATAAATTGGACCTTGAGTATTAAAGGTTGATACTATAAACCCCAAGCTATTTAGTTTCGTTTAAATCCTAGTTTTATTGTGATCATGAATTATTTTGGTACCGACGATACTCAAGATGATTAATTGTAAACGTAGATTTTAGTTGTGAAAAGGATAAGAGAAAATAAAAAGAATTACTTGATTTGTTTTAATTGCATAATTAATTTTACTGCATGATTTGTTTTATCGCATGTTTTGTTATTATCGTAGAATTAATTATTGTTAGCCTGTTCGTAAAAAAATATTGAATTGTGTGAAATGTTATTGTATTGATAGATTGGCCAAATAGGTTCCCGGGGTTGGTTGCGATGTGCGGATTTAACATATTAGATGTGAAAGTAAGTTTAAGGGAAAATGGATAATGTGAGAGGCTGTGATTGTGATTCCGGACAAGGAATTCGGGGATTGATTTGTTGGAGGTTGATTGGTGGTGATCTGTTGAAAGTTTGGATTTACGAACCCTGGCTACGGCATGGTGGTGATCGGCTCACGGATGTTGGGACGGGTCATAAGGGAGGTATTGTGCTTGTGTCACAATCCGGGCTCGAATGTGCTCTCGTGCGCATCCAGTGAAGTTTTATCCGAACTTATGGTCGCGGATGGGATATCGGGTATATAACTTAGATATCTTTCATCCAGATCTGGAAAAGGGGAGTCGGACCACACCAGTGTTTGTGCCAGAGGTTATGGGTAGGAACGGATCGGTGGATAAGATCCGAGATTTCACATAGGTTAAAGGATAGTAATGAAAGAAAAGTTGATTGTTCTCTTTCTATGTTATTTTAATGCATTTCAATTGTATATCCTATTGCTTGTAAGTTATGGGTTCGGGTGGGTTTTGGCTACTGAGCGTCATCGCTCATGGTACTATGTTGCCCTGGTAACTCGAACGCCAGGTACCGAAGACGGAACAGAAGTGTCGTACGATTCGATCAAGTTCAACCCTAATGAGGAAGAAGCTGAAAACCTTGGTTTTCGTGCGCATAGTCACTCTGATTAATTTAAGTCGACTTTATTTTGGAAGCTTCTAAGTCTATTTGGAAATTGTAATGTTTTGATTTATTCGAAATGGTTGTAAAATAATGATATTTGCTTTTAAAATGGTGACATAGTAAATTTATGAATTTCTTTTGTGGAAATAATCTTTTCATTATTTTTTAATGTCTTCGAATTTTCGGGGCGTTACATATGCCACCAAATCTTATTCAGCATACTGGGATACAAGTGCTTGCTAACATATAACAAAATGAGAATAAAGTGAAAAAGTATCTAAATTAATGCCTACTCTACATGGTTTTAGAAAAAGTTCAACAGAGAACAATATGTGATGCCTTAGCAACAAGAACAATCGACAATTGACTAACCAACTTCCTTTTTAGTCTGACTCGTTCCCAAATAACCAATTCGATGATGCTCATGCCCCGATGGTAGGGCCTCACGGGCTTGTCACACTAATTTTGTAGGAATGCCTAAGAAACTGGAAAACCCTTCTATACTGCTAATACGCCACTCTACCCAAGATTAGCTCAGCCTTTTACTTTCTTTTATCATCACCTTACCTAGTTCCATCGATTTCCAAACTTTATTTGCTTTGGTCTCCTAGGCTCCAACCAAACACAAGGGCGTGGCTGCCAAATTGTGTTTGGGGGTTCCTTCCTACTCCCACATCATTTTTAGGTACAGAAATGCTTCCATGTTTGTAAAAAGACTTGTTATTTGCTCCTCTTTCAGTGACTGAAAGTGAATGCAAAACTTGCTGAGTCATCTTACTATGTAACTTGAGTTTGTCAACTTATAGCTAAGGTTGTCATAACAGGATAGGTATTCTGTATTGTTTTTTATTTTATGTATTGGATAGACACCCACATTTCCAGCATTCAGAGGTAATGGTTTTTGGAGATAAAACCGTGGGATGTTGAATTCAGGGATGTGTATATTTATTGGATTTGTAATCCCAGCTGGTGGAATTACTCGTCCTAAACATGTTCTACGTAATAACAGCTCTCCTAGCTGTTTACTCCACCAATCCAGCCAAGGAATGTATGATACCAAAAAAATTTCTGTTACACTACTCTTGCACATGTATATTCAGTGAGATTTTAGTCATTACAGCTTGTGATGATTTTGCATTTAACATTTTATTCTTATTGCAGGTTTTAGCAGAAGAGCTCCGACGGGATGCTGTGGAGCTGGGAGGCCTTTGGAATGTCGACCCATCTGTGTAATGTGGCTCTCCAACTTGAAAAGATTGCGATGACCCTTCATATATTAGCTGGAAGCTATACACTTGACAGGGGCAGCATATGGATGGATTTCCGAAGGTTTATTGGAAGGACCTTACACCATTCCTCCCCGTTGATACCTCATGCATTTCCTGTAAGTACCAAATCTTGAAAGCAGCGAAGGCTATCAGTTGCTTACGTTTTGTTCATGGGGCACTAGTTCTGATCCTTGTATTTGTTCTATCATGGGATAATGTCTGGTTGTTAGCCTTTGTTATGTTTGGTTCTAACATTGATCATGTGTGTGTATATCGTCATAAGAAACAATGAAATTCTCAATCCCTCACTCGCCTAATTTCTTATTGTCATATGTGGCAAGTAGGAGTCCATAATGTCTCTAGTGCAATTCCGATTTGATGAAAATGATGCGCTTAATTTTTTTTCTTATGGCATTTTGTGATTGTGTTTTGAACCATAACTTTCCCTACTTGGGTACTACTGCACTCTCTCATGGCTGAACCATCCATCTCCCATGTGCAATATTAGGTTCAAATCCAACACCAGCATTTCCATCAAACTTTTCATACTCTACATTTAAACCTCATTGTCTGGCCTGTGCCCACCAGGTATTTGATGAATTACGTGAACCAACTCTATCGGCTTGCAATTACATGATTTTTCTGATTTCTAAAACGAAGGCAGGTCTTAGAGCACTCGAGATTTCACAAAGTACCGCATGTCACAGAACGACGGACTGGTCAAAGAAATGGATAATTTTCTTTAACACTACCAACGAACCAGCCTGACTAGTCTTTTTTCTGGTACAGGGCAAGGCCACTTAGAGGGAATTTGGGAGCTACGCCACCGCCTCAATGGAAGTCACGGATGTGGAAATGAAAAATTAATCCACTGTAAAGTGGTTTGACGTTAGAAAATGCAATGATTTGGAGTCAAAATCAAAACGATCAAGCTGCATATCTATCGTTGAGAAACATTCAGCATGCATCATAAGTGAACTTTTATCAGTCAGTGGTCCTCTTGGTGGTGTAGGGTTGCCCAGAATTAGTTATGATGATAGGCAAAACTGGCAGTGACCTTACGAGCTCTATGTCTCGTTCCTCTTTTAATTTGATTGAAATCGATAAGTATGTGAATATGTGAGTCCAATTTTGTTCCAATTCTGAACCTACCTAAACAAAATAAAATCTGGAAAATCAACAACAATAGCAAACTATGAAAATTGTAATGTGCTCCAAGACAAACTAAAACATCAATGTAATACATTTATACTTGGATGATCAGCTAATAAATTACTGAGTGATCACTTTTGGGGTGCTCAGTGCTGATTGATCTTTCTATGGCTCTTTGCTATGTTTATGTAGGTTCTCTGTATTGCTATAATGTTCTGTGTGTTGTCTCCCGTTTTTGGGCATGCATTTCTTAATCTTTGTTGGATGTTTACTTAGTATATACAATATGATAACCCTTTGACAAACTAATCAATTGCAGAATCGTATACCCGTCACCTGGTCATTATACGTGAAAATATAATCATGCTACGAAATTGTAGGACCTGTCGTTTTTTTAAAATGTCAAACTTCCCTGCAATTACAGATTACATGTTCATATTTTAAAATGTCAAACTTCCCTGCAATTACAGATTACATGATCATATAATGGATTAAAGTGGGCCTAGGGCAGTTGGTTTTTAAATTATATGGTCTTAGGCGAGTAGGTGACTAGATATTGCTTGCGTTTTTCCGTCAACCTCAACAATAATCAGGAAAAAATTATGGTAGAAATTTTAGACGATGGGATTCCCTGCTAGCCTAAACTATCCAAAATAAGAAGCAATGAACAAAAGGAGGTTAGTTAGACACGGTATTTGTGTTATTATGGGGAGGGTGGCATGGGTTGGTGGAACAACCATTGCTGCCAAGAGACTTGCTGCACGTCTAAATGGAAGAGAGAAATTGTTTTGGCTTATTTTATTGGTATGTATTTTGTGTTCTCTATTAAACATGATTTATATTAATCTAACATAGAACAACCTAGTAACCCAAGAAGAAGAAGACGCAGAAGAAGAAAGATAACGCAGGAGCCATGTGCTGTTGTTGCTGTGAGGATTGTGAATGCAGGCCTTTGGGCTTTCTCCTGGGTCTGCCCTTCGCCTTCTTGTCCCTTCTTCTCTCCCTCATCGGTGTCATCATCTGGATTGTCGGGTTCGTCTCTCTCTCTCTCTCTCTCTCTCTCTCTCTCATGTATGAATGTGAAGCTGAGGTGGGGTTCATGTAAGGTTTTCCACGGGAGAGATCCCCCCAGTCCGACCATTTGGATGGTCCTGTTGGAGATAATCGTGGATCCTTCCCAAGTTCATTTTGATGATAATCTCGTTGAGTTTATCAATCCTGTCAACTATCACGTTGATCGGATAGTAATGAAAAGATGATCAGAACACATTAGAAATGAGATAAATGAGTTCTTGTCATATTGATATCAACATTATATTTAACAAAGTTGATCTCAAAGAGATGTGAAAAAACAATTGGTGTCCATCAGTGAAGTCGACGCAGAAAGAGCCCACATTTGCCTCCAACAAAAGAAGGACAGAAGGGGATCCGATCCTTTTAAATAATCATTGATATGATACCTATGAGAATGTTGTACCTCGGAACAAATATTTTTTTCGATATTTCTTACAAGATTGATTAATCATATTGCTCTTTTGCTAACAAAATAATGAATAAAAAGCAATTCCAAGCTCTGTCATTCTGTTAAATGTCTTAACATACCCTTAATGATTTTTCCATCTCTTGATGTTAGATACTGTTACGGGTAACTCAGTAATACCACCTCATCATGTTTAAAACAAACACACGATACTTATGCCCACGACGGACATTGTCAGTTACTCATCCTATCATTGTGGAATTCTATTTTTTTTTTTTTAATGATAGCCATAATCTTCACATTTTCTAATTAAAATTTGAATTTAAAATCACTAAGAAGGTACAATCACAAAGAAGGGGGAGGATCAAGAGATACACAAACACTGGAGAATATTATTGGTTAAGTCTGAGAATACATTGGTGGAGGCCGCCTCCTTTTATAGAGTATAAAGAGAGGCCTAGTCTGGAAGGTTCCCAGAAGGTGACTATTAAAAACATTTACTATTACACATGTGACACATCGTGGCATCTTGGAAAGGTACAAATACAAACACTTCTAGCAGAATTCCTCAGACCAATACATTATGCCTGTGGACATACTACATTACACATATAAACAATACATCCTTCACCACTTCCTAAAGAAATGACACGACTAAAAGTAAAACAACAATTACTCTTACTACTTTTACTTTATTTCACTTCACACTTTATATTACATCACACAACGCACACACGTGCATTGAGTGGGCCCAATTTCCATTGCTATTTGGTATTTGAAACACATGGTTGGTGGGGTTTATGAATTGTAAATCTACCTGCAGGTTAGTGTTGACTTGTGTATGCCCGTGTTGCTTGTGCGTGACGGTGATAGTGGAGCTAGCACTGGGGTTAATCAAGGCTCCTTTTCTGGTCATGAAGTGGTTCGCGGAACAAATTCCGTGTTAGATTGCGATCTAGCTAGTCTGTGTTCAATGATCATCACCTTCATCTTCTTCTACCTTTGTTGCTAATTCTACAATTTGTTTCTCCTTGGATGTTTTGTTGGTAATCCGTGTTGGATGTTTCTTCAATTGAATATATGAAAAGAAAAGGCTGGATTCTTTGAAGTTGGTTTGTGGTTGTGTTTAATGCATTTTGGCTTTTTTAGGAGAAAAAGAGAATTTCCCCTTATCTATGATGCCCATGAAATTATGAAACAGGGATCATTTGATCGGAAATCAGCTAATCACAGCTGTTCACTAAAAAAATCACATCAAAATGGTGAGGCTGTTTTTTGTTTTGTTTTTTATATTGAAAAAACAGGGATCATTTGTTTTTTATATCCCACGTGGTATCCGTTCGGCGCATCCGAGCCGTCCAATGCACTTTTGGACGGCTCGGATTGAAACCTTCTATCTCCTCTCATCCCAACAATTTCCCTCTCATTTTTCTCTCTTCAAATCTGAGCCGTTCAAACACAAAATGGACTGCTTGGATGCGCGAGCGAGCACCACGTGGTGCCCAGAAATTTTTTCCTGAAAATGAGGTTGTTTTGCAATTTATTGGCAGATATTTTCACTTTTATTTGCCAGTAAAAGTGGCTTCACACACCATGTATATGATGTCGAACTTATAAATTTGATGGTCGGGGACTCGGGGGCATTGATCACCCAAAACCACATCAGGGCCGACCAAATATGTGCATTGTCAAGTGACTACAATTGCACTGGTCGCTGAGAGTTGAAACAATTATCATTTTGTAGTGGGCCGAAATAACCAAAGGTTTAGAGAGTTCAAAAGGGTCACGAGCTTGGACCCACTGTCCAGTTGTCTTAGTTCGTCTATAAGCCAAGGCATGTCTCGGGAAGACCCTCAAGTGATTTGCCGAACATTCTTTATGCACATCGCTCGATACGTCTTTCTGTCATTCGGAAAATATAACAGTGCTCGGTGAGGTATAGTTGTTCGGCTTGACCCTTGCTTCGTTCAGATAAATTGGCTGACATTCGGTTAGTCGGTTACCGTTCGGGAATGTATCTTCTTGGACACGGTACTCGATCGTGGTTGTTGTGAAATGTTCAGGAAGCTTCCGTTGTCAAACCGAAGTGACATCTCTGTTCGAAGTGACATTCCTGATATCAACAATTGCGGCTCTGCTGACCCTAGGGAAGCAGCGTTCATTTAATGACCTTGACACGTGATGTCATCCGAGCGTCGTTACGTGCATATATGGCAGGCACTGCTGACTTAGTTAACACTCCAAGCCTTGCCTATAAATATGGAGCTGCCCCTTCAAGTGCCGAGGCCAAAAAAATCACTATTACTCTTCTCTCTCACCGTACTTTTCTGTCAAAACTTCTCTCTATCTTCTTCCTCCTCCACATACTGACTTGTTCGTCGGAGCTTCTTCTCGGAGGAACATCTCCCTCCGGCTTGCAGGTACACGGACCACCATCTCATCCCTCCACGGTTCAACAGTAGGAAGATAAGGCTCAAGAAGGTTCAAGGTTGTTTCAGCCCCCCACACATTTGTTACGATAGATACAAGCATAAGATTTGCTTCAAAATAAGAACGGCCGACAAGTACAAGAGATCATGATTGTCCAATCTACTTCAAAGATACAGTGGTTACAGGCGAGGAAATGCACGAGGTATCGATGGGAGGAATAGTGTAAGGTCCTTCCAATAAGCCTGTAGAAATCCACCTGTATGCTGCCTCTGTTAAGTGTATACCATCCCAATTCGCATATGAAGAAGGGTCATCACAAGGTCTTGATGGTGGATACCCACATTCCACAGTTGCGTTGAAATCGTACAGACCTTCTTTCGCTCCACAACATGCCTTGAGAACTCTGGCTCCACTAAATCCTGCGATCAAAACGTCAAGAAATGTTATTAGTACAAAGCATCTATGATTGTAAAAAATAGTACTCCCTCCGTCACACTTTCTTGTTTGTTTCCTTTTTTTGATCTCTCAAAAAATTGTCTATATCTCTTAATTTATAATTTTTTATATGTTCCATATGGATCTTGTTTGATAGATCTTAGTTAATTCTTTTAAACAAAGTTTTTGAAATCATAAAAACTATTATAAATTGTGAGATATAAACAATTTTTTGTGAAGGGCCAAAAAGGAAACAGACACAACAAAGTGGGACAGAGGGAGTAGTTATTTTACTTTGGTGCTCCACTTTTGTTCGAATAAAATCTTTGTTGTTTTGTCCTTGTGAAATTACAAAATGATCGTTCATACATTCTTTTCTTTTTCCTTACGGGGAAAAAGGTTATTTTATACTTGAGAATAAATTCTTTACACCGCTGGTGTAAACATTTGTTTCCTCCAAATCAATTGCATCACGACACGTGTCAAAACAGTGGTCCCAATTAATAAAACATGGCGACGTGGCGCAATGTAATTGATTTGGAGAAAACAAATGTTTACACGGACGATGTAAAGAATTTATTCTCATACTTCTACATGAATAAAAATAAAGAGGAACTCAAATAAAAGAACCGTGAGAATCCATTCCCGTGTAAAATCTTGCCATGTATATTCACATTTATCTTACCGTCCAGACTGTCAAAAATTGAGGTGATTGACAGTATACACCAAAATCATTTGCCTAATTCACTTCAAACTGGTTTAATTCAATTCGAGCCAAAAACAAACATTCATTAACTTTGTTAGTGTCGTGTTTTCTGTTTTAGTGTTCAATTTAGTTCAGTATGACAAAAGTACAAATGAAACGGAATGGTGAGGGGTCGTGGATGGGAGATGGCCGAAGATGCACGGTAGTGCAGGGCAAAGGGGATATAAATGTTTATGCCAAAGCACTGGGGGGTGGGGGTGTGGGTGGGTGCGTGGGTTGGTTTGTGTGCGAATAAATTTGTTTTTAAAACAACTAATATTAGCTTCCTGGTTTCAAGAATTCTGGGCATGTTTTTGTTTTAAGTTTTGTAGTCCAAAAATAAATGTCATGTGCGGAAGCCCGAGTTGGGGCTAGCTAGCTGTCGGGGTTCAGATTTGGAGGGACCTTCGCCTGGCTCAATACTCCTCTTCCGTTGCTCCGTTCGCCCGCCTGGGAACCTGCAACCAGTCACTAGGGCTTGGACAGCCCCTGTGACCCTCCGATGATCAAGTTAGATATAGGGAGAGAAGTTTAGGTCTAGGGTTAGGGAAGAATCGCATACCTCTTTAGGTTAGAGTCCCTTTGTATTTATAGACCTAGGTTTACTTGGCCTCCAAGGTAGCACGTGGGAGTCACGCTTAGGTAACCGCCTCTGGTGACGTCATAGGTGATGCACTGGATAAGGCGGTTACGAAGCACATGGCCATAGTGGTCCTATCTGCCACGTAGCGCCCTTGGTCCCCTCCTGCTAGGTTACATTCATTCAAGAGATCTCAACGGAACACATGTCTCGGTCATTAACCAAAGTGATAACAGGAGGATCTATATCGAGCTGGTGAAAGTAAGTGTATCTTCAAGAACTCGCTTGTGTAGGACTAAAGATCGTTTCAACCATAAATCCTCAGTTGTCGGGAGTCTATTTACCGAGGTCACAACCGAAGCCTCCACAATAGCCCCTCAAGCCCCTAGAGCTTTGCATCCCTGCTTCAGGGTCTTGATCCCATCATAGGAAATATCAGACCTTGATGAGAGTGCTTTCCTCGGTAAATTCCACTCATCCTACGCCGGTAGGGAGAGCCACGTGTCAGCAATCGCCGAGGTCTCAGGATGGAAAAGCTGTCTCGGCATGTGCCCTGTCAGTTGATTAGTACGAAACGATGCTTCGGTGACACACGTCATTACACCAATGGTTCGTATATTCGGCGCCTGTCCTCAGTGCAGACCCCTCAACTCTGGCCGTCCGATGGCTACACGTGTCAAAGATCTGACGGCTCGGTACACGACGCTTCGTTTCCCGCGCAGATTTCCGTCTCTCCCATTATAAATAGGAGAGCCAGAGGGATGTCGACTACTTTTCCTCGCCTCTGAAGACGAACCGCCGCCGCCGCCCGCTCTCATCTTCCAATCGTGATTTCACGCAGTTCAGCCGCAGATCTCATCACGAAACTGTGGTATGTTGATCCTTTCCACTGAAACTTCATGTTTTGATAATTTTTTGGAAGTTTTCCGCCATTTTAATCGTGCATTAGTCATGGACTACCTCCCGCCGCCTTTGGTTTGCGGCGGCGCTGGGATACTCCAGCGCCGTTCCTGCTTCGCCCGAGGCCCATATTCTTCCCGAGCCCTAAATTCTTCCCGAGGCCTATATTCATCCCGAGACTATAGGAATAGCTTCAGACCTCTGAGGCCCTAACCGAGGAGGAAGGCCTTGGTGGGACGAAGAGAACGAACTCCGAGGAGAGATGACCAATTTTACTGACGAACTTCCCTGAGCTTATAGCTAACGGGTTTTTACACATTCTTTTCCTTGCTAGGTAGGAGCGAATGATCATCGAACTCTCCTTGGACAGTTCCAGCAGCTCGATTTCTTCCGCCACCTTCGAGGAATTCTTTGAAGAGGTCTGCTCCCAAATCTTAAACCGAACTCCGATTGACCTTATCGAACCCTTTGATCCTTCGAGAGCCCCGCAGATGATAACTGCTTTCGATCCAAGTATGACGGAGATCCCTAGCACTTCTGACCATGGGCTCGGGCCGTTCGCCGACGCCCCAGAAGAGGTTCGGGGACGGAGGAGGCCCATGAGGCCCTGTCCCTACCAGAACCAATATTTTGATGGCACTTCGGCTGCCTATGCAGAGTTCAAATGGGTTTATAGCATTCCCCCGGGCGTCGAGGTTCGCCTTCTGTCGAACAGTGACCCGAGGGATCTTCCACATCGTGAGGGGGCGCTGATCTTTCCCTTAATGGCGATAACCGAAGGGGGAATCAGATTTCCCCTCCACCAATTCGTTCGACGAGTCCTTCGGACTCTGAACCTTACCTCTTCCCAACTTACGGTAAATTCATACCGAATCATAACCAGCATCGTAGAACTGAGAAGGCAGTACAATCTGACCTTCGGGCTGGAGGAGCTTTTTGGAGTGTACCTATTAGGGGTCAACCGCGAGCACGAGAGGTATTACCTGTCATGCCGAACAGGGTACGACAATTTCTTAATCGATCATCTACCCGACTCGGAGGAATGGGCGAGCGTATACGTCTCGGTAATCGGGAATTTTATGTTCGGTCCCGGGGAGAGAGTGGACACCACCACCACGGTTCGATTTGACAACGGATCCCCTGGTCGGTAAAAGTTTAGCTTCGACGCATCTGATACATTCGTCATTTTACGGTATTTCGCATGTATTGACTGGGTAACCTTATTCATGCAGGTGAAGGCGTTGTGCAAATGCTTCGGGAAAGAGCCGTTCAGGCACAGATTACAGCCGCCTTCGCTATTCTAATAACCAGCCGCTACGCCCCTGACCTGCTCAGTTACGTTGCCTCTTATACCGGTTTTTTAAAGAAGAAGCCAAGGCAACAAGGTGTTCCGAGGGCGGGCCGAGGACGTGGCCGAGGAGCTAGGGTTGGAAGAGGAGGAGGAAGAGCGGGGAGAGGGGAAAGGAGGGTAGAGAGAGAGCCCAAAGCGGAGGGAAGCACGTCCACACCTCGGGGGGTCATCTGCGAGGAGATTGACCGAGAAACGCCAGAAAGGACTGGTCTGAGCGCAGAGATGTCCAGCCGAGGCACTCGCGAGGTGCTGAATTTGAGACGTCAAAGGCCGAGGGGGCGAGGCCACGGCTCTGCTGCCTGCACGCCCGGTGCTGGGACTTCAAGGGCACCTCCGGCCTCCCCTCAAGGGCCCCCAGAGAAGAGACAACGGTTCGAGGACCAGGGGGATGCCCGAGGAGGGGGCCAAGAAACCATCTTTATCCCTGAGGAGGAGGAACAAACCGGGGGAGCTAGGAATGCTGGGGAGGAGGGAGGTGAATGGGTTAACCCCAGGGAGCTCCCATGGGCACCGAAATTCCGTCACTTCACTGGTCGACAGATTCATCATGCCGACACCATGAAGAACCTTGGTGTTGCATTCGGGATGCTAAGGGGAAGCATACTCCCAAGGGATGCCCGGGCCGTCAACGGTTTAACAGAGGATCTAACCGCGGAGATAGCGCAGGCCCTCTTTACCGTAAGTCTTACTTCTGGCTCTTTTGATTTGAATATTGGGGATTGATTTTTTTTTATTTGTTTTGGCAGGCCGGTGCTCGGGCGCTCGTGGTGAACGACCGAAGCAAGGAACAGGAGCAGGAGATAGAACTGTTGAAGAAAACCCTGGCTCAGAAGGAGGACGACTTGAAGGTGGCAAGGGAAACTTGTGACCTTTATCTGTCCGACTTCCAGAGTTGCGACCGGGAGCGGGTGGCTGCTGAGGGGAGGGCCGCGAAAGCCGAAGAAGATGCTAACACTTTGAGAGCTACCGAAGCCCGGGAGGTGGAGTTTGCGAAGAACAAGGGCTACGATGAAGGCTGGGACGCAGCCGGAGTAGAATATAAGAAGCAAGTCCGGGAGATTGAGGCCGAGCTCTACAGAGATCGGTTCTTGGACGGGCTTCGGTATGGGCATGAGGCTTTGATTAGCAAGCTCACTCTGCAGGAGGGTTCTGAGCTTCGAACCGTACCGGAGCCCCCACCTGAAGAGCTTGTGTTGCCGGAGGAGGAGAGCGAGCAGGTGCCGAACCCACAACCCTAAGCGTCCCAGAAGCAATTTGATCCCAGCGCCCCTATTTCCTGATGCATAGGAACTTTTGCCTCTTCTGTACAAACACTACTCTTTCTTGAATAGTTGATTAACTGGACGGCTCTGAACATTTGGAGTTTGCCGTTCCAGGGTTTGTATATGTTTGATACCGAAGTAGTTTAACTTCTGTTTATGATTTGTGAATGCTTCTCTTTTCTTGAATTTTTTTTTTGAAATGCTTGTATGATTGGTTTGCCCCTTGGGTTATGATGCCCCTACTTTGGTGAGACTTGGGTATTTCGGTAGAAAAAAGTCTGACCGAAGCATTAACCGAGGAATTTTTGCCAATCGGAAAAGAATTTTGATCAAGAAAAGGTGATTTTGATCCGAAGCCCCTGCTTCAAGGAGGGTCGGTAGGGACCAAATGAATTTTGGGTTTGCACGCCCGTTTAATGGAATCGAGTCTAGCGAGTAAGCTTGAGGTCGTATTACTGCTAGGGGACGTAGGCCGAGGGTACGAAGGGGTATGGCTTGTGCCATAGGTTCGTAACACAGCGAGTCCGAGCAGTGGGAAACATCTGGCGGGTCAGTTTAAGGGGCTCGGGGGAAAAGCCGAGTATCCTTAAAGCAAGTGGACAGAAATCCAGATGACCGAAGAGGCCAGGATGACTTGGTGGGAATTATGCCCGAGGGTAACACCTATGGTAGAGCAATATCCCTGAAGTCGGTATAAAACGGTCCGGGCAAGAACGGACCGAGTCAGTAATGTAAACAGTCAAACTCAAATTTGTACGAATAGTGCTAATAGAAGGAATTCTCATTTAATACTTTGAAGTGCTGCTAATACATAAGCAAATTGCCTCCCATACTTGTTAAAAGAAAACGTAACATAAGAGAGACTGAGAGGCCTTCGGTAACCGAGCTTTATCCGTAAAACTTCTTCAAGTTGTTAGCATTCCATGTTTTGGCAATGGGGGAACCATCCAACTTTTTTAACTTGTAGTTTCCTGATCCGAGGTGTTTGAGGACTCGGTAGGGGCCCTCCCAATTAGGCATGAGCTTTCTCTTCTTGGATTTCTCCACCACCTTCTTCCAGACAAGGTCGTCGGGCTTAAATGACTTGAGGCGTACGCTTCGGTTGTAACCTTTTGCGACCTCCTGCTAGTAGGAAGCGCGCTTGATTCTTGTATTTTCCTGCTCTTCTTCGGCTAGATCAAGGTCCGAGGCAATGCTGTTGTTATTGACCGACTCTTCGAAATTTTTCGTGCGCATTGTTGGGAGTCCGACTTGGAGAGGGATGACCGCCTCCATGCCAAATGCCAAGGAAAAGGGCGTGCGACCAGTGGAGCACCGAGGAGTAGTATGGTAGCCCCAGAGGACCCTAGGTAGCTCTTCGGCCCATTTTCCTCGTCGTGACTCGAGTCGTCGCTTGAGTCCAGATGAAATAGCCTTGTTTGCAGCCTCGGCCTGTCCATTACCCTGGGGGTAAGCCGGAGTGGAAGTGTCCCATTTAATACCGTACTCGTCAAGCAAGGCCCGGTACTTCTGTCCTGTAAACTGCCTACCATTGTCTGTAATTATGGCGAACGGTACACCGAAACGAGAGATGATGTTTCGCCATACAAAGCGGATGACGTCTGTTTCTTCGATGGTGACAAGGGGCTCGGCCTCGACCCATTTCGAGAAATAATCAGTTGCGGTCAGGAGGAACTTGAATCCACTCGGAGCGACTGGGAGCTTTCCAACGATATCCATGCCCCATTGGGAAAAGGGCCATGGGCTGGTGAGGGGGCTGAGGTCCCGGGCCGGTTGATGGATAATGGGAGCGAACATCTGACACTTTTTGCAATGCTTGACAAACTCTTTTGAATCCTTCTTCATTGTTGGCCACCAATACCCCTGAGTGAGGGCTCGGTGGGCCAGGGACCATCCACCGGAGTGGCAGTCGCTGTCGCCAGCATGAAGCTCTTCGATGATGCCCGGGACTTGATGGGGGTGTGCAACCAATAAGTATGGTCCGGTAAATGATCGTTGGTAAAGCTTGCCGTTGGGATTGAGCCAGAAAAGAGCGGCTTTGTTTCGGAGTCGGTGAGCTTCTTTTTTGTCGGCTGGAAGGGAGTCATTTCTTAGGTAAAGGACAATTTCGTCCATCCAGCTCGGGCCGAGCTCTATGTTGAGTATTTCCTTATTTAGTTCTTCAAGCTCGAAACTGGGCTTGTTAATGGAATCAAAGGAGATAGAACGGTGTCCCGAAGATGAGCATGCCGAAGCGAGTCCTGCGAGGGCGTCGGCGTGGGCGTTTTGTTCCCGGGAGATGTGCTCGACTCTGATTGCTTTGAAGCGTTGAAGGAGCTGGACTGTGGCGCTGAGGTAGGTATGCATGCGGTCGTCCCGAGCTTCATATTTTTCGGAGAGCTGGTTAACCACCAATTGGGAATCACTGTAAACTACGAGTTCTTCGATGCCAATGGCTTCGGTAGTTTTGAGTCCGGAGATTAATGCTTCATATTCGGCCTCGTTGTTGGAGGCTAGAAAATTAATAGAGATTGAGCTTTCGTGCAGAACACCAGAGGGTGAGAGGAGGACGATGCCAGCACCGGCGCCTCGGCTGTTGGAAGCGCCATCAACGTACATTTTCCAAACGTCTCCATGAAAGAGCTGCCATGCTGTGCTAGGGTTGGCCTGGAGTAATGCCTCGGTGCTTGGTGTGGGAACCGAAGCAGTTGTAGTGGTCGGAGTGAGCTCGGCGATGAAGTCGGCAAGCACCTGAGCTTTTATTGCTGTCCGAGGCTGAAAGTGGATTTCAAAATTTGCAAGCTCGACGGCCCACTGTGAGATTCAGTTGGAAAGGTCGGCCTTCTGTAGGAGAGACTTGAGAGGGAATTCAGTAAGGACGATGATACGGCGAGACTGGAAGTATGGAGCAAGCTTCCTGGATGCTGAGACGAGGGCAAGGACGAGCTTTTCTAATGGAAGGTAACGCGTCTCGGCTGGAGTCATTGTTTTGCTGGAATAATAGATTGGCTGATGATCCCGATTCTCCTGGCGAACGAGGACCGAGCTGACGGTGTGCTGAGAGACAGGTACGTAGAGGAACAGGTCCTCTTGGTCCCGAGGAGTGACGAGGAGGGGAGCTTTGGAAATGTACTCCTTGAGTTGTTGGAGGGCTCGGTCGCAGTCTTCTGTCCAGTTGAAGCTCCGTCGGCTGCCTTTTAAAAGTGTGAAAAACGGCTTGCATTTGTCCGAGGAACGGCTTATAAATCGGTTCAGGGCTGCGGCCATGCCGGTCAAACGCTGAACATCTTTCTTGTTGTGGGGGGCCGAGAGCTGAGTAATAGCAAGGATCTGGGAAGGGTCGGCCTCAATACCGCGTTGGGAGACTAGGTGGCCAAGGAATTTGCCGGAGCTAACACCGAAGACGCACTTCTCGGCATTGAGGCGAAGCTTGTGTTTCTTGAGTATCTCAAAGACTTCGGCGAGGTGGGAAAGATGATCACCGGCGTGCAAACTTTTAACCACCATGTCGTCGATGTAGGCCAGCATAGTGTCGCCTAGTAGTGCCTCGAACATCTTGGTAATCATTCGCTGAAAAGTGGCCCCAGCGTTCTTCAAACCGAAGGGCATTACCAGGTACCCGAAGATGCCATGGGGGGTAATGAAGGCCGTGTTCTCAACATTGCCTTCACTCATGGCAATCTGGTGGTAGCCCCGGTAGGCATCCAAGAAGCTAAGGCGCTCGTGTCCGGAGGTGGCGTCGACGAGCTGGTCGATACGGGGGAGTGGAAAGAAATCCTTTGGGCAGGCGTCATTGAGGTTTGAGTAATCGACGCAGACTCGCCATTTGCCGTTCTTTTTCTTGACTACGACGGTGTTGGCCAACCACTTCGGGTACTGAACTTCTCTGATTGCCCCTGCGTTCAGGAGTCGGTTCACTTCTTCAATAACTGCTTCGGAATGATGAGGGGAGGACCGTCGTGCATTTTGTAAGACCGGGCATTTGGCTCGGTCGATGTTGAGCTCGTGGCAAATGAAGGAGGGGTTGATTCCAGGCATCTCGTATGGGGTCCAAGCGAATACTTTGATGTTATGGTTGAGAAAAGCTACCGTTTCATTCCGCTCGGTATCACAAAGTGAGGAACTGACAAGGAAGAAACGGGAACCGTCTTCGGTTATTGGGATGGTGGCCACGTCCTCAATGGTTTTATCGTCGGGGAATCTACCGACGTCTTCCAAAATTGGGGTTTCGGGGACTTCAATGAAGTTAATCCGAGAGGTCTGTTTGTTACTTCGGACGGCGTTGATGTAGCATTTCTTGGCCACTGTGTGGTCTCCGTACAAGTCTTCCTGTTGCCCATGAATGCCAATGAAACGGACCACTTGGTGATAGGTGGAGGCAATTGCTTTAAGTCTATGCAACCAGGTGCGTCCGACAATGGCGTTGGAAGGGCTAGGGACGTCAACTTCCACAAATTCCATTTCCAGAGTCACAGAGCCGGCACGAACAGGAAGAGTGATCATACCGATGGGCCAGACAGGAGCTCCGTTGAAGCCGATAAGAGGAACTTCGGAGGGATGGAGGTCGGTGTCGGGTATCTTCAGTTCCTTGAACAGAGAGTAGTACATTACTTCGACCGAGCTGCCCTGGTCTACGAGGATGCATCGGACATTGAAAGTTCTGATGCGTAGCGTGACCACGAGGGCGTCGTTGTGGAGGAGCTGGATGCGGTTGAGATCCTTCTCGGTAAAGGTTATCGTCCATTTGGAACCGTCATCGGTTCTGGGGCGCTTTGGTTCGGGACCGACCAACATGACCTGCTTAGAGGAGGAAGCTTCAGTGAGATCCGCTCGGATGATGCGGGCGGCTTCGGGGTTTAGTGGACCGTGTATGACATGGATTGTCTGTACTTCTTCCTCTGTGTTTGCTTCGGTCCATTGTGCCCGAGCCGCTGTCTTTTCCTGATCGATGAAGTTGCCGAGGTGGCCAGCAGCAACAAGCTGTTCCAAGTATGCCTTGAAGGGCTTGCATGCTGTGGTGAAATGACCTTGTTCGCTGTGGTAACTGCATCACACAATGGGATTCTTGATTTTGCCATTTTCGGTTCCCATCTTTTGATTAGAGAAGGAGAAAAAGGGCTGATCCTTCACTTGATCGATGATTCAGTAGATTGGTATGGTGAAGACGGTTTTCTCAGCGTTGAAATCGCTGGGCTTCGGTCCTCTTCTTGGTGACTGCTTGATGGTGTTAACCTGCTTCTTTGGAGTTGAGACAGGTGGGGGAACCGGTGTGGAGGCCGGGGTGTTTATTGCCTTTGAACTTGTCGGTTTCCCGATGCCTCTCTTTGCCTTCGATTCAATGAGCTGTCACCATCCTTCGATACGAGTCATAAGGTCCTTCATTGAGTTTGGCTTATGGCGAGCGAGGTCGTCATAGACTTGCTCGTCTTGGGAGGTAAGACCGAGCTTGAATCCTCAGGCAGAGATGACGCTGTCGCAGCCCTCTATCTCATTGAACAGCTCCCAGTAACGACCGGCGTACTGCCGAAGCCTTTCATCGTTTCTCTTGCGGAGGGCTAAGAGGGAATCGATCTCCTTCTCGTGCTTGTTGCTTGTTACAAATCGAGCCATGAAGGCATCGCAGAGGGAATCAAATGAGGAAATTGACCGAGCCGGGAGTTGGTTGAACCAGGTGAGGCCTAGGTTACCGAGGCTTGTAGGAAACACTTTGCATAAGAAGGCGTCGTCCGAGGGTTCATTCCGAAGAAACAGAGACATGACGAGTTTATACTGGACTAGGTGGGTGTATGCCTCGGTCTTGCCGTCGTATTTGGCAAACTTGGGTTGGGTGAATCCTTTGGGTGGGGTAACCGAATCGATCTCTCTCGTAAAGGGAGAGGTCGTAAGTCGTGCAAGTCGTGCGTCGCGATGAGGTCGGATCGAACGGTCGGGACCGTCTGGACGCTCAATCGTTGTACGCTTTTTGGGAACAAGTTTGTCCAATCGTTCATATTCCTTTTTATCAGGAGCAGTACTAACCGATTTCCTGGGGGAGCGGTCCTGGCGGTGGTGGCGGTAGCTATCCCGAGCAGAGGGCTCGAGGCGCTCGGTGATCGGGCTCCTGCTGTGTGCACTGGCGGGGTTTGTGATGATGGGGCTTCTGGCTCCTGGGCCCTTTAGGCGCTCGCGGTATCCCCTGGTCTGGATCTCTATAAGGCCGTCATCTCCCCTGGCTGCCCTTGTGAGGCTAGGGGTAGATTCCTGGCCTGCCTTGCCCACCTGGACCGAGTGAGTGGAGGAGGCGGAAACGCTTCCAGCACCGAGCCTTTCGAAGGCCGACGGTCTCCTTCGAAGTTGCACGGGGGAGCGGGAACGGTCTCTGTGCGATGCATCTCTCGGTGCTCGAGTGTCCGCTGCTCTAGGTGACTCGAGACAATCTTTGGCGGAAGGGCGAGATCTATGCTCTAGCAGGTGGCCGACTTCATGACTGCGAGGGGATGTGCGACGGTCCTTTCTTCCGCCACGGCTTCCGGAGGAATGAGACGGGGAGATTTGGAGGAGATGCTTAATCTCTGCCAACTCATCTCTGACGTGACGGTCGCACTCCATGACCGTTGTGAGGTCATCGATCTTCCGCTCGAGATGGCGGATGTAGGAATGGATCTCGGAAGATGAGCCTGCTTCTGGTCCTCCGGCGCCGATTCCTATGGATACGTGGGTCTTTCCCAGGGCGGCTGTTCCACCGGAGGCCGGGCTGTGATCCACGAGGGAACCGAGCCCGTGTGTGGTTCCTCCGGGGTAAGCGTCATTGATTTCGACCATTTTTGAACCAGGAATCGTCGAATGGAGCAGAAGAAAAAGTGAGGATGTTGGATTGATGGCTAGATCCCCAGTAGAGTCGCCAATTGTCGGGGTTCAGATTTGGAGGGACCTTCGCCTGGCTCAATACTCCTCTTCCGTTGCTCCGTTCGCCCGCCTGGGAACCTGCAACCAGTCACTAGGGCTTGGACAGCCCCTGTGACCCTCCGATGATCAAGTTAGATGTAGGGAGAGAAGTTTAGGTCTAGGGTTAGGGAAGAATCGCATACCTCTTTAGGTTAGAGTCCCTTTGTATTTATAGACCTAGGTTTACTTGGCCTTCAAGGTAGCGCGTGGGAGTCACGCTTAGGTAACCGCCTTTGGTGTTGTCATAGGTGATGCACTGGATAAGGCGGTTACGAAGCACATGGCCATAGTGGTCCTATCTGCCACGTAGCGCCCTTGGTCCCCTCCTGCTAGGTTACATTCCTTCAAGAGATCTCAATGGAACGCATGTGTCGGTCATTAACCAAAGTGATAACAGGAGGATCTATACCGAGCCGGTGAAAGTAAGTGTATCTTCAAGGACTCGCTTGTGTAGGACTAAAGATCGTTTCAACCATAAATCCTCAGTTGTCGGGAGTCTATTTACCGAGGTCACAACCGAAGCCTCCACACTAGCCAATTAGCGACAGGCCTCATTATTGTTGGTATACTTCTTACCTCTGTGTACGTATTTGGAATGGAGTGATGTGACCAATGGTGGCTCCAAGAATTTGTAATAGAGTGTTCAGAAATTATCTTAACTCTCTTAGCGGATCTCTTAACCAATAATATAAGTACAAAATGTCATATACTATAAATAGTACGGTAAAAAAAAAAAACCTTTCTTTTAAAAAAAATTAACTATGAGGCAAAACGATAACTCAAAAATATATAATTATTTTGTTGAAGTAGATAGTATTTTGAGAATGGAGGAGGATATTTTTTTTTTTTTTTTTTACAGTTGTTTTAGATGAGATCTCATATTTGTGCCAACGTTTAATCAGTGTTTAATTCTACTTAAACACTTTTGAAAGAAATTGTAGTGAGTACGTTGAGACTGACCTTCTTGAAAATATGGTGTTCTTTAGGATAACATGATGAGATTTAATTTTCTATCGTAGTCTGAAATTTGGAGGAATATTATTCAAGTTAACGGGGTTTGCAATGGAGTAGAATTTTTTAAAAGCTTTGTCCGTAATTCTATTAGCTAATAAGACAAAAACAAATAAAGTGGTTACGATTGTCATGAATCCGGAATTAACACATTTAGACCATCGACAATAAAGGTAAAGAGATAATGCAGAGCATAATACTTACACCAATAGACTCTTCTTTTTCTCTTTCTTTTTCAATTTCTTTATTATGATTATGAGTTTTATTTGAAGTAATTAATGTGTTTAATGTTCAAATATGAATTACGTGGATTAATGAGCCGTAATTGGGTTATGATTGAGTGTTCAACTGGTTTTGGATTAGGTTTTCAATTCCTTTTGAGTCAAGTGTTCAAGACTATTAGAATTGGGTGTTCATTGATATTTAAATTGGGTGTTCAAAAAAAGACTAGCCCGCAATTTTTAACGTATTCTAAGCAAAAAAAATTTATTTGGGTGTTCAGTTGATCATGGAAGGCTCTATGTTGAGCCGCCTCTGGATGTGACAATGGCAAAAACATAAGGTAAATCGGCTTATTCATGAGAAGTGGAATTTGCTTGGAATGCGAGGATCAGTTTAGATCCGCATTATAGCAGAGGATGCTAGCTGATTAGAGAGGGTTGAGAAGCCGGCAGGCCTCTCCCCAAAAGGAGGATCTGGTGAAGCACTAGCGGGTTGAGTGGACGCACTTAGGCAGAGAGGTGAAATAGAAATATTTTTATCCTCTAAACTATGCTCATTTTCTCTACTTAGTCCATAAATTATCAATTTGATGATTTCATTTCCTCAACTATCATACCATTATTTACTTAGTCCAATAGATCACAGAAGTTAGAAATATGGACGGAAAATGTCATGTAAGGCATGTTTGGGACTCTGTAAAACATATACTTGATTATGAGAACCTTAAAGATAAAAATTAATTTTGACCCTTTAAGATAAAATAATCAAAAAAATAAGACATTCGGACCAATTTCAACAGCTTGAAAATTAGAGCACTTAATTTTTTAACCATATTTTTTAGTATTTTATTATATAAACCTTCTATAAAAAAATTAAATGCTTGAATTTTTAATTCGTTTGGAACTGTGTGAAGATTTTATTTTTCTAATCATATTATTCTAAAGACGCATGATTAATTTTTATCTCTAGGACTATCATAATTAAATATCTGCTTTTTATTTGGGACCATTTAGAGCAGATACTAGATTATGAGAGCTTTAAAAACAAAAATAAATTATAACCTTTTAGCATAAAATGACCAAATTTGATCTTCGTACTGGTTCAAACGAATTAAAAATTAGAGAGCTTAATTTTTAACCATATTTTTAATATATAAAAAGTCTAAATTATATATGAAGAGCTCAGTCTTTCTTTAAAAAAAATATATGTATGTGTTTTTTTTTTTTTGATCAGAATAAATTTTCATTACTAATTAAAATCCCGCAAGGGATACAAGAACCGGATCCGGAGCCCTCGGTTGGGTAGGGACCTCAACTTACGGGTTATCCAAAAGGACTGGGTGAACAGGATCCAAACGGATCGAGTGAACAAGCCCTCAAGGGGCGATAAATCCGTGCAGGGACACAAAAATAATCTGACAAAGCAAACCACCTCTTGAAACCCGCTAAACAGACGCCACTGACCACCGCAGGTTGCAAATCTCGCCAACAAATTCCAAAGAAATATGCTGGCGGCAAAAGGCATAGATTTGAAACTGCGAGAGGACCAAGGAAATGCTAACGCAGAAAGAGGGCTGTCCTGCGCAAGATCGCTGGCCACAAACAACTCATCCTTCCCACCACCATCAACATAGCCACCAAATACACAGCTACCGGAGACAACCTCCACACCAAACACCGAACAAACAGAAAAATCTACACCTAACCTTATTATACCACCAACCGCACCCATCGGACCTAGAGAACCAGGCCGATACAAATCCGAACCGGGGAAGCTGATCGGAGGAGAACCGGAAGAATCCGGTGAAACCAGCGGCAACAAAATGCAAAACCTAACTCCTAAACCACCGCATACCTCGATTATTACCATCCGATCAGAAGCCAGAGGACTCGGCTGCCACCAAAACCGCCACAACACGGGCCGTGGTCGCTGAAGAGGGCACCACACCACGCGCGCCACCAGAGGCAAGAACAACGGCGGTCGGTGCTCCATTCGAACAACAACTCCGGAGGAGGGCAGGAAGAAGATCCAGGATCCACGGCGCCAGACGGAGGGAAGAGAGGTGCTCGGAGGCGGAGGGCGACGGGAGGGGGGGTGGGGAGAGGGGCGGCGGGATCCCCACCCCCCGAGGCGGACAAACCTAGGAGAGGAAACTATGAAGGGAGAGAGAGAGAGAGAGAGAGAGAGAGAGAGAGAGAGAGAGAGAGAGAGAGAGAGAGAGAGAGAGAGAGAGAGATCTGTTTGAACCTTGTAAAAAAATTAAATGTTTCAATTTTCAATCTGTTTGAACCGGTGCGAAGATCTTATTTTTTCGATTATTTTATCCTAAAGGGTAATGATTAATTTTTATCTCTAAAGCTCTCATAATCAAGTATCTGCTCTACAGGGTCCCAAGCAGGGCCTTACTTGGCATTTTTTCATCCAAATTTCTAATTTTCATTATTTATTGGACTAAGTAGATAACGTCATGATAGTTCAGGGGATGAAATCATCAAATTGATAGTTTATGGACTAAGTAGAGAGAATGAGCATAGTTTAGGAGATAAAAAGAAAAAAACTCAAATAGAAAATATGGTTGAGTGAATTCGGGAATCTTACTCCTTATCTTTGTATTATCTGTGTACTATATGTGAGTTGAGGAATCACATATATTCATTGTGTTATGTATGTGATCACATATATTGCTCTTGGTGCCACATAGGCATCTGCAGGGGACACTACTGAGTGTATGGAAGGGCCGAAGATAAGTCACACCACGTGCTATGAGCGCTAGAGAATATGTGTAGTCCCACTGGATGGATATTGAGACCTAAACCAAAGGATTGAGCGAGAAACTTCACTTGCTTACCTATTGAACCAACAACCCTTTTGGGGGTTTTTTGTTTGAAGTTTTAACCTTCTACAAAAACAACTTTTTGGAAAGCAGAACGTTCTCAACTGTCAAGCTCAAATCCTTCTTTCTCAGATCATCGAGGATTAGAAATCTCGATAAACTACATCCAGCAACTCCCCAAACCAATTCCTATATATACCTTACTTTGTGCATGGCATGTATACATATTACTGTACCCGGCAGACATATCAAGATAGAACAATGCAATGACATTGATATGATGTGTATAAAAAGATTGGAAGGACGGAATTACCATATTCGGAAGGAGAATGATAGAAACGCATTGCTGCATTGTAATAGTCCGCGTAGATGATGGTGGTATGAGGATGGTGTTCTTGTATTCGATTTAGTTCTATCCGAAGCATTTCGTTGTGGTACTCCGCAAACTCATTCAACCAGATAAGGCACCCTGTTTCACAATCATAGTCGTCCTCAATTGAGCTCATATAAGTGGTTAAATAAAACGGTACACATCCAGTAGGCAGATTCCCGGGAACCATGAGTGTCGTCACCCCAAGCTCGATTAACTCCTGCATCCCCCCATTTTTTTTTAAAATTAATTGTAAAATACATCATCTGTAAAAGGAAAACCAAAACTGTGTTCAAGCACGCGCGTTGAATTAGATTGCGTGGATATTTTTTTACAGGTATTGCATTTGGTTTGTTTTAGTTAGGTTCTTACATCAATGGCCGAAGAAATGACATTAACAACTAGAGGTACGTAGGATTGAATCTCTTGTATGCTTCGTCCTGATTCAAAGGCATGGTTGTAATCGTTGCCTCCTATTTCCCCCATGAGAATCAAAGAACTGCGCAGGAGTTGCTTGCAATCTGGAGATATGCAGATCGCAATCGAAGTCATATTTCACAAATTTGTAACTTAAGGAAAATAATGTAAAACAGACGACCCTATCCCCAGCTAGTAATATCACTTCTACCCCAAAAAATGAGTTTTGGCTTAGTTAGTTCATTCAGCTAGCTAGCTAATCGTACAATAACTTCCACAATTATAATTAGAAATATGGAACACAAGCAGCAGGCACGGAGCCAGGATTTTTGCATAGCACGGGTGAGAATGTACATATACACAATCAAAAAGATCATAAAAAGGAGACACAATAATGTGAATTTTTAGTAACTCGAAAAAAATACAAAATAACACCGATACATATAAAACTAAACACGTTTCTCATATCTAGTCAAAAAAAAAAAAACATGTTTCTCATATCAACTTAGATTGCAAAAGTAGTAACGTTTACCTAATCCTATATATTAAAATCAGACAATTTAAACTGTGTTCGACGCTCTTTCATGCCATTAAAAGAATCTATGATAGAATCCGTGTCAAACCCTTGAGCAATATTTTGCTCGATATAAGTGATCAAGAAACTTGCTAAAAACTCATCCTCCATTCTGTTGCGGAGTCTTGTCTTCACACACTTCATAGCGAAAAATGCACATTCCGTTGTAGCTGTTGAAACGGGTATAGTTAATATAAGCCGAATCAACCTATCGATAAAGAGGATATATCTTGGACTGTCTTCACCGACACTTGACCCAACTCCGAAATCGTTGACAAATTTTAAAACTCAGGATGCTTAGACACGTCAAGCTTTTGTGGTAAAATCAAATAAGGTGAAATTTAATTAGGCTTTAGCCCCCCCAAAATATAAATATTGCTTTTGGAATTAGGCTTTAGCCCCCCAATTCTCAGGAATTATGGCTATAAGTCAAAAAATACGAAACACTTACTCTCTTTCCTTTTTTAACCAAAAATGCACATTCCGTTGTAGCCGTTGAAACGGGTATAGTTAATATAAGCCGAATCAAGCTATCGATAAAGAGGATATATCTTGGACTGTCTTCACCAACACTTGACCCAACTCCGAAATCGTTGACAAATTTTAAAACTCAGGATGCTTAGACACGTCAAGCTTTTGTGGTAAAATCAAATAAGGTGAAATTTAATTAGGCTTTAGCCCCCCCAAAATATAAATATTGCTTTTGGAATTAGGCTTTAGCCCCCCAATTCTCAGGAATTATGGCTATAAGTCAAAAAATACGAAACACTTACTCTCTTTCCTTTTTTAACCCAATAAAAAAAAAATGTAGGGGGGTGTGAGACTATATATTTTGATAATAATTTTTTTCCAATATAATATTTGTATTTTTTTAGAATCGTAGGGGAGGCGACCACCCCTACTAACCCCTGACTCCATCCTTTGTAACACCGTACCCCAATTTTCGGAAACGTTAATTTAATCTTTTTCAAAAGATTTAATAACTTTAAAAATAAATTTTAGTTAATTAATCTTCAAAATAGAGTTTAACAACGAAAGGTCCTAAAATTCAAATTAAAGATAGAAATAATTTGAGTCTTACAAAAGAAGAAGTTAATCACTTAAGATTATATTTCTTGGAACTTGAAATCAGTACTAAAAATAAATCAGAGCATCTAAGGGTACGGGTACAGAAGTCTGACAACTTAATTTAATAAAAGGGTAGAGCAAGACTCTAATTCTGATACAGATTTCAAGCTTCTTCTTGCCCAATCTTAGCAACTGGTTTCTCTTTCCCAAAGTGTTGATCACCTCTCGTCCCTTGTATACCTGGCATGAAATGCCAGGCCAAACGACACAAGAATGAGTTTTGACACTCAGTAGATAAATCCTACCCATTAACCCTTACTCTACAAGTAACCACATTTATAATAAAAAGAGGTAAGAATTGAAGAGTACATAATTTATTTCATTATATAACCATCAACTTAAGTATATTCCATAATCATTCAAACACCGCAGTATTCACCACGTTCCAAACTCAGAATTTCACTGGATATACTTTACAGGTCCTACTAGGCTACCCTAAACATCCTGAGGTCCTAATAGGTTACTCTCACAATTCTAGGTCCATTAGGCTACCCTCAATACCTGAGATCCTACCAGGCTACCCCTGAGGTCCTGCTTGGCCACCCTAGCTACACCGGATCTTTCAGCCTACCCTCAAGGTCCTACTAGAATACCCCCGATAACACGAGATCCTGTCAGGCTATCTCCGAGGTCCTGCTAAGCCCACAACCTTTCATCTGTTTCCCTTTTTCCTTTAACCATGACAACATTTAAATAATTTCTCCAAGTCTACAACTCATCCAATGTCTCTAATGACCTTTCTACGTTCTTAGTAAATCAACAAAGCAATCATTTCAAATAAGGAGTAAACATATCATAATATAACTACATACACAAAATAACTGAACCACCGTATACCAACCTTCAGTGAGCTTAAGTCCAAACTAAACTCACAACAATATTCTTCATACATTAATTTTCACAACAGAGTAAACGCAAGTAGATAAGTAATATAACCAAAGTATTAATTTAAAGTTTCACTTCAAACCGTACAACTTTTATTGTTAAATTATCTCTTAACACATCTATTTATTCTTGAAATGAGACAAAACTTATTATTCTACTAACATCCAAATACAGAGCATATATAATAGCACCAAGAATCAAACAAGGTCTAACAATACTCACGAGGTAAATTAATTCTGGAACTAAATCTGTGTTTTGTCCAAAAAGAAAGGTTCACTGGAACAGTACCAGGTATAAAATGTTGAACCCGTAGGTTGCGGAGGCGAGTTTTAGTATTCTGAACGTTAGGTGGTGAGGTGGCGGCCGCGACTTTGACAATTTTTCCTAAACTCTATGTTTTGCCGATTTGGCTCATATAAAGCCACTCTAATACATAACAATCACATAATATACTTAGAGTTGAGGAGTAATGAGATATCTACCTTGGAGTTCTAGCTAGGACGGATGAAAATGGTGAATTCTGAAACGGGACTTGGTGGCGGCAACGGTAGTACTTTTCTTCCTTCTCCTTTTTTTCCCAGCACCCCTCTCTCTCACTCTTGGCAAGGAACAAAAGAAAAGAAGAAAAGGAAATAAGGCCAGCTATGGGTTAATGCCTCTCACTCTCTCTCTTTCTCACTGTGCCGAAATATGAGGGAGGGATTCAAAGAGGTTAGGATTTGCATAAGGGATATTAATCATGTGTTGTCTACATTTGAGGGAATTTAGGAGGAAAATGGGGGGATTTGTACTCAGCTGAAATATAAAAATAGGGAGGGGGTTGGAAAAAAGAAAAATACTATGGTGCAACATGCGCACACACTCGGACAATTACTTGTCGGACACGTGCGCACACAGATGATTACGGAATAAAATTTAGTGTGACGACATAAATAATTTTTTGCATTAAAAAACTAACGAGCATAAATAATATTTATATTTTGATAATAATTATTATTTATTAAAAATACCGGATCTTTACATCCTTGACAAGTAGTGTGTTTATTGTCATAACCTTTGTCGGTAGGAATCCCAAAGTTGGCACACTAACTGTCGTAAAACTCTTTGGCAGCAGCTTGGAATACTATATATGAACATTAATTTAACAACCAACCCATAAAAGGAAAAATTAAGAAATGAAATAAAAAAAAACGAATTGGATTTTCAACAACCCAAAAGAAGAATGAATTTTTGAAAGGTTGACAATTTCTGGTCCAACAACCGAGCATCAATTGCATCATGCCTTGTCTCTTTCTAATAATTATAACTGGTGAACCTATGGTCCAGGCCATGTTTTTTACGTAATGCCTGAAACATATACAGTTGGAAACAAAAAGAATCTAGCTTTTCACCAGGAGGCCTCGCCCAATGACATTACGGGTGCGCTTAAGTGTCAGAAAGTAGGAGGTCTCCTACCTCCTCCTTCTAGAACTTAATCTAACTATTTTAATAATAGTAACATTTACCGTCAACAAAGAGAGAGAGAGAATTTAGCTTCTTGCCACGTAAACACGCTATATTTATACATCAAAACTTACTTAAAGGAGAGTGGCAAAGGGACGGCAACATTTCCTTAAACCAACCCATTTGATCTCGCAAAGAGGTGTTTGTGAAGGGATTGTGAATTCCTCTTTCCTCAAAAAACTCATTATCTAGCGCAGTTGCACCAACTACCGCAAAATTCACACCCCCTTTGAAATTCTTGGCACTTTCATTTTGACCACTGAAATATGGGGGCACTAAGGGAAGACCGAGATCTTGAGCTGCAAAAAAA
Source organism: Rhododendron ovatum (assembly GCA_019656835.1). Taxonomy (NCBI): domain Eukaryota; kingdom Viridiplantae; phylum Streptophyta; class Magnoliopsida; order Ericales; family Ericaceae; genus Rhododendron; species Rhododendron ovatum. Next base: position 23,705,777 of record CM033798.1, read on the forward strand.
GCATCAACCGAAACCGAAAACAAATAAATACCAATTTAAAATTTATGCAAAACCCAGTACCTAATTGCAATTTCGCATATTTAGATATGTACTCAATTGCTTATATAGAAGGCAATGTTAAGGATACCAAAAACAAAACAAAATTCGATCACCAAAATTTCTATTTAAAATAAAAAATCAGATTTGCTCCACTTTTTTTTTTTTTTTTAATTTTTTGATTTTTCTCGACTTGAAGAACCTGTTTCATGTTGAATGAAAAATTCACTACAACCAACGCAAGGCGAAAAATTGAAATGACTTTGTTTTTAAAATTACTTTGTATTTATTTGTTTTGCCGGTTTCTCTTTTCCTGAATAGCGGAATAGTAGTAGAAAATCTCCAACCCCCCCAAAACTTGGAAAAATAAAAAGGAATCATTCTGGAACTTTTAAAAAAAAAATCCTAAATATATACAGCCAAAGCATATGTAGAAGTGTTGTACCGATGAAGTCGATGATGAGACGGCCGTCAGAGCAACGACCGGTGGGGCGATGAAAGTAGGTTTCACCATAGGGTGGTAAGGCAAAGTGGTGAGGCCGAATGGATGAATCTGAGTTGTGAAGTAAGTTTCCAGTATCAGCGAGCGAGTCGCCGAAGCTGAAGATGGATGTGTAACATCCGAGGGCGAGCTTGGTAGATACTGAGAAAATTAGGATCAGAAGAAAGTAAATGCAATTATAAGTGGAGAAGTTTCTGTAAAAGAACAGGGAAGAAGATGATGCCATGAAGAGAGGCCGAAGTGTTTGTGAAATATAAAAGGAAATGGGGTGGGTGTAGACTTTTCCTTCTCTAACTGTGAAGGGAATCCCAAGTTACTTGTCTGATTAATCGACTTGTCTCGGCGGAGCTAACCGCTCCAAAATCGCAAGGTTGATTCCTCTCGACGGGAATTTGTCTTTGGAACCACCTCACCTTACACAAACGCGTGGAAAGATTTGTAAAAGGAGCTGAAGAGATTAGTCCAATTCATCAGGACACTCCTACTATAAAAATAAAATTACTAACACTTTTGGGATGGAAATAATCTTGTTGGTTTTTTTTTTTTAGAAAGGTTTTTCTCTATGGTAGAAAACTTCTCAAACATCATGATCATTGGGTTCCAATAATGGGGGCCTTAGTGCTCCTACCCAAATAAATAACAAGAAGAAAGTGCCGCACGTTACAATATTGATTCAATAAAACTATGATTACACTATTTGGCATACACCAGTGTACACCGCGTTGTATGGAACCCATCTCAAAATCTCCCTCAAATGATTTGAGATGCTTAATTTATCAAGGAACCTTATTAAAAATTAGCTTTGACGGATATATATCGGTAAGAGCTTGATCAATTCTTCGTTCAATTACCGATATCCGACTGAGCTGATGTTTCACAAGATTTCTAAGAAAATATATTTTAAACAATTAAACAGCTCCGATTATTTTTATAGGGCTCCCAAGTAGATCCCACACAACGTAGTGTATATTTGGTGTACACTGTACACTAAAAGGTGTACCCATAGTCGGATGTGGCTTGCATGTGCGATTATCACATGACGAGAATGTAGCTTGTCTTATCACGGTGATGTCAGTCCACATCGTATTAATTACATCTCGTCATCTCGAGCTTAAAAATCTGATCCCCATGGTTAAGTTTGTAGATCATACGTGATACAAATCAAGTTAATCGGATATCGATAGAAAAAGTGATCGTGGCACATTATTCTGAAACAAATGAGTGGAAGAAAAAGTTACATTCCGATCACGTTACCTATTGCTAATGCCAGTTGGACTAGATTTTCTCCTCATTGAGCTCTATGATAGAAAATGGTTTAGCTTAAACTTTAAGGCTCGACAGTCGGCATTAATCATTTTTGGCGGTACAGCGTGCTTCAAGCTATTTATTTTCATAAATGTTTTGAAATAAAGATACTCCAAAATATTAAACTCATTGAATATTATTAGATAATAGAATTTTTTTTTTCGTTTTTAGAGAAATGGATGATTAAAATTTCAAAGACTCGATCGAGGAGGCACTTGTTGAAAGTCTGATTAACTTGATTATTTTTTTTATTAAAGAAAGATTTACACACCGGGCTTACAATAAACAATTGAACCATTAATGTGTGGCCCGTAATCCTTGATCTGAATCCTTCCTCCGCTGGTTAGATGATCGTCTAGCCTTCTTGCCCTATCCTGCACAGGGAACGCACGACGAAAGACTTGGTAGGGGGTAGCCCGGCAAGGCCCTCCGGCGAGAGGATGAGAGTATGCTGAGAGTAAGGCCAGAGACTAGAGTTTAGGTATGTAGAAGCCTGTACCTTTTAGGGTTGCGAACCTTTGGTATTTATAGAGTCTCCTTGACTTGCTTTCCAAGTACCAACACGTGCCTTGCACGGGCTAGGAGACATCATCGTGACGTCACATAATAGATCTAGTAACCGTTTTGGCGTGAGCTGGCACCTCCCATGTGCGCTCATCATTATCTTTTGGCATAACTGTTTTCAGTCACGTGAGAGGGCATGCGACTCAGCGGGTGGTCGGGCCCCGCACCTGGCCGAGCCCAGTGATCGCCCCGAACGAAGAACCTTCCAACAGAGCCTATTCTCTCGTAGGTCGCCGAGTGCGGATGACACACTTTTGGTGTCAGGCATAAGGTGGGTGCCACGTTGATGGCTGACAGGCATCGGTTCAAAGCCGAGCCTTGGCGCAGGTACGTGCACGGTAATCAAACGCGGACAGCTATATTCGGCCCACTACAATAGCCCCTCAGTCTCTGCCGTTGCCGAGCGCATGGTAGAGATTGACGTTGAGCCTTGGCCGAATTTATTTGATCGCCGAACGTGAACTTTGGCAAAGAGGTGGAATTTTGGCCGAGCTTCAATCATTTTTCTAGCAACCATCACAGACAAGCCCCAACGGAGGGGCGCCAGGTGTCCCCCCGTGGTTGGGTACGGCTGATGAAAGGACGGCTGGCACGCGGGGAGTTTTGCAAGGCTATCCCATCGCTGCCACGTGTCGAGTGTTGATTGGCCGCTGGTTCGGCGGTGTCAGAATGGGCGGGAAACTCGACTTCCAACCCTACCTCTATATAAAGGAGGATGAGAGGAGAGAGAAGGGTTTTAAAACTCTCTCTCTCTCTCTCTCTAAACTTCCATTGCCAGAGCTCCAAAGTCCAACAGTTCATCTCCCATTTGCGATCCTTTGTCAATCTATCACAAGATCTTCCTGAAACTTCAAGTATGTGCTAGATTTTTGTTGCTCTTTGCTTTTTTACAATTTTCATGCCCTTTGCGTCGTGTTTTCTGGGTTTTTCTAGGGATTTTGTTTTTAATGAACAACACGCCCCTGGGGATGAATAGTGATGTTCATCCCCGTGTTCATCTTGTTCTTCTGAGCCCTTAGTTTTGAAGCTGGTGGGTTTGGTCGACACTGGAGTGGGCTGAGCCTGATGGCTTGAGTCCTAGTGTTCCCTGAGCGCAAGTCTCGATTGTTCCCGAGCTTGAGTCTTAATAAGTGAATAAATAGGGTGGGCCAGTAGAGTAGCCGAATGTATTAAGACCCCTTGCCTTACTGACAACGAGGTTCCTCATGAATTTCCTATAGTTTTGTTAGGTCTGGCTCACTCGGTCATAGTCATCTCTTCCGACTTTGAAAGCTCGGGGGACAGTTCCGAGGACGTGATAATCCGAGAGTATTTGGAGAGGCACAGAAGCCGTCATCAGACCTCTTTGATTGCTTCAAACATGTCAAACGACTTCCAGGATTCAAACGTCGAACGTGATGATGAGTTTCTTACCGAGCCTGAGATTTCTTTGTCAAATACCACACAATCTGAGGCCGAGCCCCAGATGGGGCCAGAAGCCGCATCAAGACTTCATTCCCAGGCCGAGGCCACTACTTCTTTAAGGTCTGGGCATAGTGATGCCCCATCCAAAAGTAGAGAGGTAGCCGACCTCTACGAGAGGGGTCAAGTTTACCCACACGCTCATTATTTTAGTGGAGTACCCGGTGAGTATGAGGACTTCTGCTGAGAGTATAACATCCCTGACGATGTTGTAGTTAGTCAGGTAGCTAGTAATCGCATTAAGGATAAATTGGAGCACCATCCCGAGCATATCACGGTCCCCCTTATGGCCATCTACAAAGCTGGGCTACGGTTTCCACTTCATCCGTTTCTGAGGGAGCTCTTGGCTCGGTTTAGCATAGTCCCTCATCTTTTTGCAATTAACAGTTACAGAATTGTGATGTCTGTAATTAAACTGAAGGAGCTCCACAATCTTGAATTCTCAGTGGCCGATCTTTTCCACACATACATTATGTCAAGGCACAGCCAGACTAATCGTCGATACTTGTCGACGCGTAGGGATAAAAAGCCCTTGGTAGATGGGTTGCCTGATACTGATAAGTAGGCGAATCTTTACGCTAAAGTAAATGAAAATTAAGAGCTCGGCGACCAAACTGTACGTAAGTATGCTGTGCTGAAGATAAAAGACTTTCAAGGTAGTACGCTTTCTTGGTAATCGCCGAGTGTAAACATTGTACTTTGAGTTTGTTCGTTATTTAACTACCATTATTCCTTACAAATCACCGATTAATAACCAAGACTCAACAATCCTTGTCCAACAAAAAACATGTCGAGATTTTAAGGTCCCAAGCATGCCGAGATGCGCCGACCTTGCTTGATTACGTTCCTTCATGCAAAGGAAAGCTCAAGAGGAGGGAGAGAAAGGCAGGGCTGAGCAAGAAGGCTGTTGGTCAAAAGACGGGTGCAGGGCAATTTGAGGGCAAAAAGCAGCCAAAGCCAAACAGGAAGGGGAGGGAATCGAGGATAAAATTCCCAACTTTCAGGAAGCCAGCTAAATTTTGGTTCCAAGAGAGCCAGCAGTCCGAGTTTCCAGGTGTTAACATACCTCTTCAAACCCTCGTGCTCGAATTTGCTGGAGAGATGGGAAGAAAGAATGTGATTCGCATGAATATCAGGGACGGTGCTGTCGTTCGGCACAAAGAGACTGACGACTCCAAGCCTGCTGAGAAGAGGCAAAAAGTTACTCGTGACTTTTTCCCAACAAGGCTGTTGACTCCTCATCCAAGCGATAAGGACAGGACCAAGTCTTCAGCTGCAGGGGGCTCGAACGTGGCCAAAAAGTCAGGCTGGCCCAATCACAGTTCAAGAGTTTGCTCCATCCTTTGCCCTGGCCGAAGGTAGGGTCGTCTCGGTGGAAGACTCTTTTAAGATGGAGCCAGGATTGGCTGTTGCCATGTTTCAAGGCCTTGCTCTTCTGAGGGATATGGAGAAGGTTCCACAGGACCTTCAATCGAGCCTCATTCACGCCAGTGCCTACTTGGTGCAGGTTTGCCTCGTTCATCTCTTTTGATGTTAGTTTGTTTATTATTACCGAGCTTCATTATTATTTTAAGTTTATTTTTCAGGCTGGGCAAGCTTTGCTACGCGCGTTTCACATGACCAAGCTTGTGACCGCCGAGCGATCTCGCTATCGCAAGGACCTTAAAATCGAGCGTGAGAACGTGAGGTCTCTGAAGACGAGCTTGAAGTTGGTGAAGGCTCGTGTAGCCGAACTGGAAAAGAAAAATGATGAGGCTGAGTCTAGAGCGAAGAAAGCTGAACACGACCTTGGTAAGGTGGAGAGAAAGGAGAAGAGGAAGATGAAGGACGTTGATGAGAAGGCTTATCAGGCCGGATTCGACCGAGCCGGCACCGAGTACATTCGGGATGCTAGGAAGATGGTTAATGAGGCGGTTGAGGTGAGAATGCCTGTGGCTTATAGGAGGGGCTACAAGGACGGCGTGGCTGCTGCTGCTCATACTCTTCAGCTGGAGCCCGACTCGAACTTGTATAAGTCTATTCCTGCGCCTGTCGTTCCTAAGCTTGAGCTGCCGTACATAGAAGAGGAATGCGCACCACTTCCTCCGGAGGATTTCCCTGAGAGTGAATAAGAGATTGAAGACGTTTCTGGGGATGATGCTGATGGTGGAAATGAGGCTGTTGGGCGGAAGCCTAGTGAAGTTGAAGGTGGGAAGGTTGTCGAGGATGCTGGATGTGAGCCGATGAATGTTGATAAAGACTCTGAGGCCGAGGCTTAAACTGATGTTGTCGTCGAGGACATAGCTCAAGTTTAAGTTTCTTTCTTAGGTTGTAGGTTTTGAACTTTTGAAATTTTTGTTGGACTGGGAGGATTCGAGCTTGGATTTTTCCGTGCCAGATGTAATAGTTTGTGGGGGGTCGACATCGAACGATGAACTTCGCAGTACCTCCCAACTAAGTAAATTTTCTGCAACCCACTTGTTTCCTATCAAATGAATGGCTTTGGATTCTCTGTTTGCGATCTATCAAATTTTTTTTTTTGCCGAACTTGACTGATTGTTTTCATGCCTTCAAAAATTTGATAGTCTTGCTTGCTTGGATGGTAGATATTTGTTGCCTCCACTTTGGTCTGGGTTCGGCTAAGGAGCTGAAAGTAGACTTATAGTAGCGATTGCTTAGTTATAGGTGGATAATTGTTGAGTCTAGACCAAAGTAGAATAATCGAACACATGTTTGAATGGTTGATAGCAGCCCCCTAGCTGTGGTTGGGGTTTGGTCGGATGCCAGCCTCTAGCCAAGGTACTGAGGACTTGGGATGTTGAACGTTTGTGGGTGGTTGGCTCACTGAATTGTGAGTATAACCGGGCGTTGGCCGACTTTATTGTCTTGCCAAGCCGAACCGAAGCCTGAATTTTAGTCAATGTGTGTCTTGAGGCTTGGTGGACCATATGTCCATTTCTTGCTTTGGGCGGTGGTAATGGATGAAGCAAGGGCATTAAAGCTATTTGTGGGTGTGACCGAAGTCGACGTTTGTGGTTGGCATATGTGCCAAGAGTGATTTTTTTTTTTTTAAACATAATTTGAATCGATCTAAGAAGTGCCGAAGGCGTCAATTGCCGAACAAGATCCTTCTTGGTATTGATAAAACTTTCGAGTACAAGAGTGAAATTGAAAACTAAGGGGCCGAAGCCATACTAAAATTGAAGTAAAGTACAAAATGGCGCCGAAGCCATTCTAGGAAAATGTTTGTCACATGTATGCATTTTTCAAGTTCTGTGCATTCCATGGGTTGGTGAGGATTTTTCCATTCATGTCTTCTAGTACGTAAGCACCTTCACTAGCAATTTTGACAACACGAAAGGGACCCTCCCAGTTGGGCTTAAATTTCTGCTTCTTGCTAGCTTGCACCACCTTTCGCCGAACCTAGTCGTCTGGCTTGAAGGTCTTGGTTCGAATACTTCGGTTGTAGCCTCTTGCCACTTGCTGTTAGTACTCGGCGAGCTTTAGCTGAGCGTCGTCGCGCTTTTCTTCTGCCAAGATCAGTTCCTATTCCACGGCTTTGTCATTAGTCTTTGGATCGAAGTTCTCTGTTCTCTGTTCTCAGAGTGGGGAGCCTGGACTCTAGTGGGATAATGGCTTCCATTCCGAACGCCATTGAGAAGGGCGTTTGGCCTGTTGAGCGCCTCAGGGTAGAACGGTAAGCCCAAAGAACACGTGGCAGTTCTTCAGCCCATTTTCCTCTATTGGAGTTTAGCCGACGCTTAATCCCGGCACAGACGGTTTTGTTTGTGGCCTCAGCTTGGCCATTTCCTTGGGGGTAAGCTGGAGTAGAGTTGAAGAAGCGTATACCAAATTTGGCACAAAGACTGGTTAAGTCTTTGCCGACGAATTGGCTTCCATAGTCGGAGACAATGGCGTAGGGGACATCGAATCTAGTGATGATGTTTTTCCAAACGAATCTTCTTACGTCGGCTTCGGTGATTATTGCCAGAGGTTCAGCCTCTACCCATTTTGAGAAGTAATCCGTTGCCGTGATCAGAAATTTGAAGCCTCCAGGGGCCATTGGTAGCTTTCCCACAATATCAAGCCCCCATTGTGCAAAGAGCCAAGGACTTGTGATGGGGGAAAGATTCTGGGCTGGTTGCTTTGGGATAGGGGAGAAAAGTTGGCATGGTCGGCATTTGCGGACAACTTCCTCACAGTCTTTCTTCATGTTCTTCCAAAAGTATCCTTGACTTATTGCCCGTTGGCAGAGCGAACGGCCGTCGGAGTGGCATCCACAGCTACCTGAGTGAAACTCGGTGAGAATCGCGGGTACTTGGGTTGGGTGAACGACGAGGAGATAAGGGCCCGAGTTAGATTTCCCGTAGAGTTTGTTGCTTTCAGTGAGCCAGTAATAAGCGGCTTTGTTCCTGATGTGATAGGCTTTCTTTTTGTCTTTTGGAAGAGTGTCGTGTTTGAGGAACGCCACGATCTCGTCCATCCAGCTTGGACCGAGTTCAACGTTAAGTACTTCTGGAGTGGTGTCAAAGCTTGGGTGGTCGATGCTGCCAAAGTTGACGGTCCTGAATTCGGATGCTTTTGAAGCTGAAGCAAGGCCAGCGAGTGCGTCTGCATGTGTGTTGTGTTCGCGGTTGATCTGTTCGATTTTGAAATTCTTAAAGTGCGTGATGAGCTCAGCTACCGTTGCCTGGTACTTTGACATTCACGGGTTCCGAGCTTCATAGTCTCCAAGTACTTGGCTAACTATGAGTTGGGAATCGCAATAAACAATAAGATCGGAAGCTGTCATCGCAACTGTCATGCATAAGCCAACAAGTAGGGCTTCATATTCAGCTTCGTTATTGGTGGTGGGGAAGTCGATGCTTAGAGAACTTTCATGAAGTGTGCCACATGGGGAAACTAAGACAACCCCTGCCTCGGCTCCGTTGCTGTTGGAAGCCCCTTTGACATGTAGTCGCCAGATGTCGCCTTGAAAAAGTAGCCACGGCGGTGGTGCTTTAGTTGATTCGGTGACAGGTTGAGAATTTTTGTGTCCTCTGGTGTTAGTTCTGTGATGAAGTCAGCGAGAATTTGACCCTTAATCGTCGTTCATGGCTCAAAATGGATGTCAAAGTTTGCTAATTCGACTACCCATTTGAAGCCTTGCGGAAGAGGCTTTTTAGAGGGTGCTCTGTTAAGACAGTTATGGTGTGGGATTAGAAGTAGGGGAGGAGTTTCCTGGCTGCTGAGACGAGAGCGAGTGCCAATTTCTCAAGTGGTAGATATCGTGTTTTCGCTGGGAGGAGTTTTTTGCTTGTAAAGTAGATGGGCAAGTCGTCTGTGCCAACTCGCTGTACCAATGCTGAACTGACTGTGTGGGCAGAGACGGCAAGGTATAGATGCAAGGTCTTGTACTCCTTTGGTTTCACGAGTAGAGGGGCCGAGCTTAAGTATTCTTTGAGTTTGGTCAAGGTGGGGTCGCAATCCGTGGTCCATTCAAAATTGCGTCGACTCTTACCTTTCAAGGCATGGAAGAATGCGTAGCATTTGTCTGAGGATTTGCTGATAAACTGGTTCAGAGCTGCTGCCATCCCAGTTAGCCTTTGTACTTCCTTGATTGTCCTTGGTGGGCGCAAGTCTTTAACGGCCTTTATCTGGTTAGGGTTAGCCTCAATACCACGTCAGGTGACCAGGTGTCCAAGGAATTTCCCAGCGCTCATGCCAAACGCGCACTTTTCAGGGTTTAGTCGTAGCTTGTGTAGTTTAAGGATTTCAAAGACTTCCGCCAAGTCTTGCAGGTGGTTGGATTCCTTCTTGCTCTTGACAACGAGGTCGTCAACGTAGGCTTCCACGGTGTGGCCAATTTGTTCGTGCAACATCTTGAATATGGCTCTGTTGAATGTGGCGCCTGAATTCTTAAGCCCAAAGGGCATGACTCGGTAGCAAAAGATGCTATATGGTGTGATAAAAGCAATTTTTTTCATGTCGTCGGGGTCCATGGCAATTTGGTGGTAGCCATGGTAGGCGTCTAGGAAGCTTAACCGAGCATGGCCTGCCATTGCGTCCACAAGTTGATCAATCTTGGGGAGTGGAAACCAATCCTTTGGACAAACGTCGTTGAGATTGGTATAATCCATGCAAACTCGCCATTTGCCGTTTTTCTTCTTAACAACCACTGTGCTGGACAACCATGTTGGGTATTGTACTTCTTGGATGGCGTTGGGCTCTAGCAAACGTTTGACTTCTTCAATGACGGCGTCAGCGTATTCGACTGCAGAACGCCGCGACTTCTGGATGACAGGCTTGGCATCTTTCTTGATATTGAGAGAGTGACTGATAAAATTGGGGTCGACCCTTGGCATCTCGTTGGAGGTCCAAGCAAAAACTTTTATGTTTTTCTTGAGGTATTGGAACATTTCTTCGCAGTCGGCTTCGCTGATGGAAGAGCTGAGTAAGAAAAATCGGGAGCCATCCTCGTTGATGGGCATTTGGACGAGGTCCTCTTCTGCTTTGTCTTCGGCTTTCTGGCCGATGTCATCGATCACGGCAATGTCTGGGACTTCGACCCATTGAACTTGCTTGGCTTTGGTGGAGTTGTGGACGGCTGAGACATAGCACTTTTTTGAGGCTATTTGATCGCCTCGTAGATCTTCCTATCTCCCATTGGTGCCGATGAAGCGAACGACCTGGTGGTAGGTTAAGGCGATTGCTTGCATGTCGTGCAGCCAAGTTCGGCCAAGAATTCTGTTGTATGGGCTTGGTACGTTGACGACGATGAATTCGATGCTTAACGTTTTCGAGCCAACGACAACTGGCAGGAAGATTCGACCAATTGGCCAGACGGGTGCTCCGTTGAATCCGATGAGGGGTACTTCGGCGGGTTGCAAAGTCGACTCTGGGAGATCAAGCTTTTTGAACAAGTCTTAGTACATGACCTCCGCCGAGCTTCCCTGATCGATTAAAATGCGCTTGACGTCATGGACTCCAATTTGGACCGTTACGACGAGGGCATCGGAGTGTGGGGTTTGCACACGCTCGAGGTCGCGCTCAGTAAAAGTTATTGTTCATTTGGGTAATTCTTCTGGACGTGGACGTTTGGATCCAGGTCCTACCGCAAGTACTTGCTTGGAAGTGGATGCGTGATTAAGGTCGGCACGAAGGTTAGTTTCAAATTCCTTTGTCACGGGGCAGTGAATAACGTGTATTGTCGGCTGCGGCTCATTTGGGTTGGGATTTCCAGCAAGTGGACGGGTGGGTGTTTTGGTTCAATCGATGTACTGATCGAGATGGCCTTAGGCTGCCAGACGCTCCAATAGTGCTTTGTATGGTGCGCATGCCGTTGTGTAGTGACCGAGTTCGCTATGATACAAGCACTTTTTCCTTGGATTTTGATCTTCTTGACCAGTGTCAGTGCCGAGCTTCCTTGTTGGCCATTCGAACCATGGTTGCCTCATTATCTCTTTTAGGAAAGACCAGATGGGCTCTTTGAAGTATGTGGTTTTAGCCATGTAGTCGTGCACCTTTGGCGGACGTTTCTTCCCTTCCTTGATGTTGTTGACGTGTTTCTTTTGTTGGGACTACTGGGTTATGATTGGTGCAGGTAACTGTGTCATGGACACTGGGGGTAGGGTAATTGGGTTCGGTATCCCCTAAGCCGCTTGATCTGCGTAAAATTCCTCAAGAGTGCAGAATCGTTCTACGATGCGCATCAATTCGCCCATGCCATGGGGTAGACGGATGGCAAGTTCGTCCAGGATCTTGCTGCCAATTTCCAAGCCATTTTTTAAGGTTCGCGCAGCCCAGTACTCGTTGATTCCAGGGATCTCATTGAAAAGTTGCCAGTAGTGCTCGACATACTGTCTAAGTGTTTCTGCGGGGAGTTTCCTCATCTGGGATAGTGACTCGGGCTCTTTGGCAGTCCTATTGCTTGTGATGAAACGAGTGTTGAAGGCGCGTTCGAGGTCGGCGAGGTTCGGGATGGATCCAGCGGGCAGCTTGTTGAACCACTAGAGCCCAAGGGAGCTGAGGCATTTGATTTCGTCCTTTGTGGTGCACAATTCAATGGTTTGGCGGAAGTGTATTAGGTGGGTATAAGCTTCGCACATGGTTGGGTCGAACTTTGTGAATTTCGGCAGATGGAAGTTAGGCTCGGCTGTCGTGTTGATTATGCGGGATGCGAAGGGGGAGATGCCAAGGTCCTTCAGCTGTCGCTCAAAGCCTGGGCGCAGCGGTTTGTCGTGCCATTCTGTCTTCATTCTTTTGGATTCTTTGCAAGTTGATTTCTCGCGGGCTCTGTGCCGTAGTTTTTTGCGCAAATCTTCTGTTCGATGTGGGCCGTCGACAGATTTTTCTCTGTTCCGTCGGTTCCTGGCGTCGTTGCTCGGCCCTTGGATCCGTTCGCCTTCCCTGTTCCGCTGGGCTTGTCTTCCATTGTCTAAGTTTTCTAGTGGAATTTCTCCGAGACGTTCAGAGACATGGCGCCTGGTTTGTACGGAAGCTCGGCTACGATGGGAAACCGTTGTGCGAAAGAACTCCATGCGACTAGTCGAGTATGTGCTTATGAACGACTCGGTGTCCCTTGTGTTGGTGCGATCATGGTGGCTCTTTGAGCGACGTGTTCCAGATGTTGTAGGTCGCTTGTAGAGAATTATCTCTCTTGCATCGCCCATGTCTGGCGTGAAACTAAGGCGATCTTTGACGGAGCCACGATGGCCTTTTTCATGAGGATGCTCCAATGGTTGTGGGGGGTGGTGGAGGCGGTGTTTGTCTTCGCCGCCTGCCACCTCCAGCAGATCTGGATGTGGCAGGAGCGGCGTCCTGATGCATTTGCTGTTTCATTTGGGCCACTTCCGCCCTCAGAGCCGCCAATTCGTTATCTCTCTCATCGTCGCGACGTTGTAGCAAGCGGATATAGGCAGTCATCACGTCGTCCGCTGCCGGGGAGAGTCCGGAGTTAGGGGGATTGAGATGGACATATGCCTCTCAGAGAACGGTGGAAGGATTGTGTTTCTACTGGCGTCTTTTGCTCCTAAGGTGGCGATGTTAGTCAGATCTCCGCCCATGGTGGATGGATCAGTGGTTGTTGTTGGGAGGAGGGGGTGGATTGAAGGAGATTGGAGCCGTTTGAGTCAGAAGTTTCGTGGTTCACGTCGGGTTCACCAATGGTGTGGCTCATAATCCTTGATCTGAATCCTTCCTTCGCTGGTTAGATGATCATTTAGCCTCCTTGCCCTATCCTGCATAGGAAACGCACGACTAAAGACCCGGCCGGGGTAGCCCGGCAAGGCCCTCCGGCGAGAGGATGAGAGTATGTTGAGAGTAAGGCCAAAGACTAGAGTTTAGGTGTGTAGAAGCCTGTACCTTTTAGGTTGCGAACCTTTGGTATTTATGGAGTCTCCTTGACTTGCTTTCCAAGTACGAACACGTGCCTTGCACGGGCTAGGAGACATCATTGCGACGTCACATAATAGATCTAGTAATCGTTTTAGCGTGAGCTGGCACCTCCCATGTGCGCTTATCATTATCTTTTGGCGTAACTGTTTTCAGTCACATGAGAGGGCACGTGACTCAGCGGGTGGCCGGGCCCCGCACCTGGCCGAGCCCAGTGATCGCCCCGAACGAAGAACCTTCCAACGGAGCCTATTCTCTCGCAGGTCGCCGAGAGCGGATGACACACTTCTGGCGTCAGGCATAAGGTGGGTGCCACATTGACAGCTGACAGGCCTCGGTTCAAAGCCGAGCCCTGGCGCAGGTACGTGCAAGGTAATCAAACGCGGACAGCTATGTTCAGCCCGCTACAATTAACATAGGATTGGATGAGTTTCATTTCATCTCACATGAGAATTACAGGATGAGAGAATCCTAATTGCCAAAGATTGTGGTGGCATCGATCGAGGCGATGTAACAAAGATTAATTTGATGCTCGATACATATTTACCTATTTTTGGAAATGACAGGATAAGGACTCAGCAGAAAAGAATGTACTCAGGGATGGTGCTGAGCCGAAGGTGCTATGCTCCAAAACGAAGTTGTTTTGTGTCTGCGCCCTACGAATTCTGAAACAGCCTTTATCAATATAGAGTTGAGCTATTTTTTTAGGAACCCATAAAAATATTTAAAAATAATTTGCGATTTAAATTATCTTTATAGGACCTATAATGGGTCTCTCAAAAGTAAAAAATAAAAAAACAGCCCATTTCTTGCTCACCAGAGAGGGCCCTTGCACAAATAATCTCCTCCTTTGCCTTGACAGCCCCAAAATGACGTAGTTCTGGAACACAAACACATTCGGCCCAGCACCATCCCGAGTCCAAAAAACGGTCTTTGTTTGTTCATGAAGTAGTTTGGGGGGAAGATTTTACAGGCCCAACACCAATGAGAAGCCCAACTGAAAATTGGAGTGGCGTGTGAAGTATGAACAATTATATGATGTTTTGTACTCCTATATCTAATCTTGATTGGCACAGTTTGCAAATGTACAGAGCATACATTTCTTGATTGGCCCAGTTTCCTTATGTGGACAATACAGACTGGCTCTTATTAAAGAAAAAAAATGTGGATACAAAACCTAGCAAAGGAATAAGAGCGCTAGCTAGAATCGGACTATAAGAAAGTAATTTTTTGTGAATTCTTTAATTTTAGTGTGAACTGCTCTTGACCGAGAGACAATTAGTGGAGATGCTCGTAAACTCGTCTGAACACTTCTAACCATCAAACCATAAAAGAAAAGAAAAAGGATAAGAGAGCACAAGAAAGTGATCCAACGGTTCCAACCTTGGTAAGCTAAGTTATAATTTAGAGTCAGATTCCATGGTCCGAATTGCCGAGACGGTGGACGATTGAGATTATGCACAACACCGTACAATCTGGACCATTAATTACTAAGCACGGACAATCCGGATGTGAACAGGACCGTGCACAACACCATCCCCAATCTGGCTTCATAAACTGTCATTGCAGAGTCTTATTTTGAATGGAGATAAGGGTGGTCCTTTTTCAAAAGTAGACCCAAACCACTTAATCACCTTCACTGGAAAGAGCTGGAAATTTAGTTGTGACGGTGTCAATTTAATTTTCAGCTACTCAAACCAAAAGAGGACCTTCCCACATAACTCAACACCTGCAGCAACGTTCACACATACAACTGCAGCATATCTCTCTCTCTCTCTCTCTCTCTCTAGACTCTGCATTTCACCATGACAATTCTTCTCCTCCTTACACTTTGTTTCGTTGGCTCAGTTTCAGCGACTCCTCTAATCTATGACTCCATTTATAGTTTTGGTGACTCCCTTGCCGATACTGGGAATTTTCTTCGCTCTGGTGCCCTAGCGTTTCCGGTCATTGGAGAACTCCCTTATGGTGAAACTTTTTTCAAACATGCTACTGGACGGTGCTCGGATGGACGCCTTGTGATCGACTTCATCGGTATTATTCACTCGTCTTCTCATTGTTATCTACTATTTTTTACTGAGAGTAGTGATATACAAACAGAATAATCATTAAAAACATATACTGGCTCCGTCTTATTTTGTTGTTCTCTTATTCAATTTTGGAATATGCAAAATGTTAGCCTTTTTTGAAAAGTCAAAGAAAAAAGTGTTTAGATTTTTAAAAATAGCCCTCATAAATTTTAAGGAAATTTATGGAATAAAATTTATGGAAATGGTCCTCCAAATTTCACCCGAGTCTCATTTTTGTTCTCCAAATATCAATTGAACTCTTTTGACCTTCAAGTTTGGTTTTCGTACTAAGTTGGTCCAATTGGTAACGTCTATCAGTCAAACTGGACGAAAAAAATCAGATTGTGGACAGACGTTATCAATTGGACCAACTTGGTACGAATGTCCAAACTACCATTAATATGATTTTTTCTGTCCAGTTTGGCTGACAGTAGTTATCAATTGGACCAATTTGGTACAAAAACCATATTTGAAGGTCAAAAGCAGGGGCGGAGCCATGAATTTTGGTTAGTGGGGTCAAAAATTAGATTCATATGAAATATATTTTTTCTACACACAAGTCCAAAAAATACTAAATTAAAAGGTTAATTATAAGATCGATATGCACTAATTAATAATTCATTTGTGTCTCATAATTGGTCTCAAAAGACTTGTTATATTTGAAAAATAATATATGATAGTCTCATTTCTAGCACTATCAACTCTCGAAAAGAAGAGAACGTTTGAAATTTCTATGCACTTAAAACAAGTTGGGGCAGTTTAGAGATTTTTTGTGGGGTCAAAATAGCTAAATTAAACCTATTCTTATGAAAATTTGGGGTCAAATTAGTAAAAATTATACCTATCCCTACGAAAATTTGGCAGCTAGTAGGGTCTACCGCCCTCCCTTGTATCCATGTGCCTCTGTCCCTGGTCAAAGGAGTTGCAATTGATTCTTAGAGGACGAAAATGAGACTCGAATGAAACTAGAATGACCATTTATATAAATTTCCCTAAATTTTAAGAGTGAGAATTGAAGAACAATGATGTAAATTCAGTCCAACTTTTTGAGGAAGTATACATTAAATGCATATGTCCCCTCAAAAAGAACCAACAAAAGGGGATAGAGAGAGTAGGAAAGTGACAGATTTGTGTCTTACCAATTCCAAGAATGATTGTTATTTTATGTTTTTTCACTTATATTATCGTCAATACTTATACCCTAAGCTAAAGAAGATTATCTATATTATAACACACAACGATTTTTATTAAAAATGACTAAACATATAAACATGAGTAACACCTACAACGGTTAGATTACTTGTTGTATACTGACAAAATGCAGCTGAGGAATATGGGTTACCATATGTACCCCCTTATCTATCACTTGCCAAAGGAGAAAAAGTGCAGCATGGAGTGAATTTTGCAGTTGCTGGAGCTACTGCACTTGATTCAAGATTTTTCTATGAAAAAGGAATTGGACGATTCCTGTGGACAAATGATTCGCTGAGTGTGCAGCTTGAATGGTTCAAGAACCTAAAGTCCACCCTTTGCAACACTAAACAAGGTACTTAATATACTTAAGAATCCATCAATGTACTCCATGCTACTACTATTAAGTTCACACCTAACTCATTGAACGCGATGAGACTTTAACTTCGTCCCTGACATAAACATGGTGGGGCACTCTGCATATGGCTATCTGGGGCGGTAGAGCAACCTATTTCCATTTTTTTGGCAGGAAAAAAAAATCCAGCCTTCAAATTTGGATATGGGACTGATCAAAAGCCATTTTTTTTATTGGCAGGGCTTTGGGGGTGTAGAACTTTAGAAGTAATCCAATAACTATGGGTGGGCCTGGGCCCTGCTCTCGCAGCATGAATCTTCTGCTATCTCAATAAACTAAAGATAAACAAAAAAGAATTCAGAAAAATGCCAAAAATTTTAAAAGGGAATTGATATTTACATCCCCTTCTTTAATTTGTTATCAACATGCTCTATTTTGTCTTTTAACAAAAAAAGTACGTACACTTTCGACACTAAAAAACAAAAAGGGAAGTGTGAATATCAATTCTTATTTTAAAATATTATTTTCTGGAGTCTTATAAAAATCAACTCCAACAGATATCGGTAAACATTACTTATGAATTCGTCTGAGTGAACTACTCAATTACGCAGTTTTGCCCTTACAAATCCAAAAATAATACTTACAGATATCCGTTAGAAGTGATTTTTTACAAGGCTCCATAAACCAATATTTTAAAATTTTATGGGTATTTTTTCTGGATTTTATGGGATCCGGAGTGGGCCTCACGTAAAATATATTGTAACGAGTAATGTAACTATGTAATGAGACCTCGATTTTTGGTGTTAAAATTTTTGATACCTTGTTAAGAAAATACTCAATTTTTGATTAAAAAAATTACATGACTTTTCGTATAGGACTAAAATTGTGGGATAGAGGAAATAAAAGACCACCGCTCTGAATAACTAACCAAAGTAATGAAACGGAGGCAGGAACACATCTAATTTGAACCATATTCTAAATTTGACAAAAAATATATATACAACACGTGCTTGTTTTGTTTTTGTTTTTTGAACCAAACCGTGCTATTTTATAGTCCGGTGTTTGACACTACGTACTCCCATGCATTTTGAAAGTATTTTATTATTCGGGGGGTTAAGGGGTCCAAATCTCACTGATTACAATTAACAGTACCAATTTTTGTCAAAAAAATATATGAGCTATTTTTCACTTAGAATCTACAACGTACGTATATAACGTAAATGAGATACTAATATTTTGGGTCCACATGCATGCAGATTGTAGCAACTACTTCAAGAGGTCCCTGTTTCTGGTGGGAGAGATTGGCGGAAATGATTACAACTATCCTTTCTTCGTCGGTGGAAGCATTAAACAACTTCAAGCACTTGTACCTCTTGTTGTTGAAGCAATTGTCTCTGCCACCACTGTATGTTATGTTCCAATATACTTCTACAACAAAGCATATAGTACTTGACTCTCCTTGGGTAAAGAAAATAGGGATCTGTACCCGAGTCGATCTACAGATTACTTTGATGCTATTTCAGGTCTTACAAACAAAAATACTCATTTTATTCAAGATTTATTGTTTAGAGTCCTTATAATAAAAAATTAGCTAAATCGAATAACAATCAGTAAGAGCATTTACAAAACATCAAACTTTGCATTAGGATTTAGGCTTCAATTTTGAGTCAAAGTTGGATGTTTCGTAAATGCTTTTAACGATATCCAATTGAGCTGATTTATTTTAGAAATTGTCAACATAATATTTTGAACATTATAAGCGGCTCTTATCATCTTTATGAGACCCGAGATGGCCCTAAAGTTGTATGTGTGCAGGGATAGATCCCAAATTAGCAGCCCTGAAATTTGAATGCTCCGTGAAAAGCCCAATGAAAACATAAGTTCTTTCAGACATGATTTTTTATTTTTTGACTCCAATGTAATTACGGGTCGACATCTTTAATCCGGTACAAAAAAAAATTTCAAAATTATTGCACGAAATTTTGAAGTGGACTAAAATTTTGGGATAGAATGAGTAGTATGCTAAAAAAAAAAAAAACTGGGCTTTAATCTAGGCGCACGAAGAATCACACAGAGACCGTACACAAAGCAAATTGACGACAAAACTTTAGAAAATGCTACGATAAAAATCTCACATAAATTTACAACGTCAATAATATCTTCTTCTTTTTAAAAAAAAAAAACTAGGGATCACATTTAAGTTTCGGGTGCTGGGTCTGTTAGTATTATTATCGGCTTACTTTTATCTTCAGTAAGAAATTACTTTAATCTCGTTGGTACGAATCCAATTGTGGCAGTATTTTGACGCAAAAGGGATTATAAAATTCCAAAAAACAAAAAACGAGTAGGAGCAGGAGGACGAGAAAAGAAAAAAAAAACCACTAAACAAAAATTAGCCAAATAGGTCTGAGGACAATTTTTTTTTTACTATGTGCCCAATTTGACACATTATTTTACTGACCTTAGGTCCCATTCCGGTAAGGTTCTTATTTTTTACGTATTTATTTTTCGCTTTACGAGAAGATCATTCTTTCATAATAAATCATCTTTAATTTGAAAAATAAGTGTATTTATTTTTCTTAGCGGAACGAGACCTGATACACCAAAATATTTCATCGGTTTTGCTATTGTCAGCCCACAGGGCTGACGATAATCGCATTAGAAGATAAGAAAAACACATATTTCTGTGTAGTTTTATACCCTTTAATACACCCATTGGACAGATTTTAGAATTTTTCATATTTCATTACTGGAGATGTTCTTTAATTTCGCTAGACACTCAGACTTGGTAACACCTGAAATATTAGGAATGAACAAACCTTTTAAGTTTCAGGCATTGACCACCAGGCCAATCTTCTGGAGTTTTTGTCAAATAATTACTTTTCCATGCTGACGCTCAGCGATTGGTTTTTTCTTTTCAATATTTTGTAAGATGCTGATAGAGGAAGGCGCGGCGGAGTTGGTGGTGCCGGGAAATTTGCCGATCGGTTGCTCGGCAGTGTACTTGACATTATTCCAAAGTCCAAACAAAACAAGCTACGATCAAAATGGGTGTCTCAAGAAATACAATGCTTTTTCCAAGTATCACAATGCTCAGCTGAAACTTGCTCTGGAGAAATTGAGGCAAAAGTACCCCCAAGCAAGGATCATTTACGCCGACTATTATGGCGCCGCTAAGCAGTTGTTTCACGTGCCGCTCCATCACGGTGAGTTTTCTACATTTTTTGTCCTCCATGCATGCGACGTACCTTATCAAAGTTCATTGTGAAAAATTATGTATTTTTTTGAATAAAAAAGTAATGCACTTTCGTGTGTAATTTGTACTATTGTTTTGATCTTTAGGAGTAGTTCTTTAGTTATGAAAATGAAAGGATCTAATTAAGAAATTAGACATGAAAGGGATTAATTTTTTGGTTCAAAATGTCACATGCCATTTTCAGGAGAGCAGGGACCTGTGGTGACCGAATACTGGGATGTTGTGACCCAAAACTACACCGTTTTGTTAAAGAAAAAGCTTGAAGAAATTAAGTTTATGCCTTTCTAGTACGTGCTTGAAGAAAGGCAGAAACTTGAAGAAAAAGCTTAAAGAAAAAACTACACCATTTTTTTTAATTCTTTGTCGTAATTTTTGAAATTAACCATTCGACTTGACGAAAAAAATCTGGAAAGGAAAAAAATGTGGATCAATCTTAAAAAAAGTTCATATACTTACGAAACTTTAGACAAAAAAGATAGCTATTTATAAATACATTTTTAGTTTTAGAGTTGAATTTAAAGTTAATGAATACTGTAATTTTCTACGAATCCCATTTGTGTATGCAGGATTCACCAATGGAGCAGTGAAGGCATGTTGTGGAGGAGGTGGACCTTACAATTTCAACAATTCTGCAAGATGTGGACACACAGGGTCCAAATCATGCAACAATCCCTCAACTTTTGCTAATTGGGATGGAGTCCACTTAACCGAGGCAGCCTATCGATACATTGCTACGGGTTTGATTGCCGGACCTTTTGCTTCACCACCCCTCCAGTTCCCTATCGACTGACTCCTCACGCTCGTGAGAAGACTCTAATTATTTAGACATCGCAAATTTTTTTGGGATCGACACACTTAATCATGGTCTCATAAAATTGTGAGATGACTAAAGATTCTGGCGTGCCACTGACTGTGTCCCATGAGTACCTAATAATTTTTTTTTTTTCAATGAATCTCATGGAATTGTTGTAGTTTGAATATTCTTGCCTCAGAACTGTTTGGGTACTGGATTATCTAGAGTCACCATTGCCTCCATACTAGATGCTTGTGATAGCTTTGAACTTTCATATGAGGAGTGGTTCTGTTTAGTACCAGTTTTGGAGCTTATTGCTTTTTATCTTTTGGTTCGCTTCAGATATCTGGTGAACCCCGTGTTGTGAGGAAAGCTTTTTATCAATGAAATTTCGAAAGATTTTTACTTATTTACTGGGAGGCCAGACTTAGCTACTGTATCAAGACAACGGTTTCATTGTTATTCACTTTGTTAACATAGGAGTTTGTATTTCTCAATTAGTGTATTGTGCATGAGACTTGTTTCATATTGCTGGATGGTGTTGTCTTCGATTCTCACTACTTGGTAGGTCCTTATATGCATAATTTCTCCCAAATTGGGGTGACCACTCATTTGTATGTTCCTTCATGTGTGTTGATTCAAATTTTAACAGTTCTGCATACCCATCTCTAATTCATACTAATATAGTTATACTTTTTTTTGCTCGGCAGTAATATAGTTATAGTTGAAGCAGAAAATTTGCTGCAATAAACATGAGTCTTCAGCCACCTACCATACATCAATGCAGATTTCGCCCATCGTTTGGTCAAATTAGTCTTGCTATAAAACCAAAAAAATTAGTGGTGTGTTTGTGCTGGATTTCTAGCAATAATGTACTGGTTTAAAGGGCTCTTTTGTACCCTTGGATTCTGAAGACTTCGGTCGGTCACAAGAGGAGGAATAGAGCCCGGACACCTGAGTTATCGAAAAAACACAAGAGGGAGAAATAGGGAAGCGCTTGAGGCTTTGAATGAGATGAAAAAACAGTACACAAACTTTTGCATTGATGATGGAGGTTGGTTTTCATCTTTGTTATCAATTTTAATCTTACTTGAATATTAAAACAGCTATGTTTTTCTTGTTTTTTCCCCCATAACATGCATACTCAATTTTCGGATTATAAAGGAAAAATAATATTTTTATTGTTGTGGCTTGTTTCTATTTTTTCTATATAAGTATAAAGTATATAAAGTGGGGTGAAATAAAGAATTTCTACTAATATCAAGCCTTATTCCTATTTTGGCATTTTTTTATTTCCGAAGTTTTATCCCCGATTAGCGAAGGACCAGAGAAACTCTATTTATGAATCGAGTATAGAACCCATGGGCGACTGCTTAACCTCCGAACTTCGCCTTCAAATAAGGTTTAGAACAATCCCCAAGCGTAGGGCTAGGTCGTCGATAGCATAATATCCGGAAGTCCGGGATCGTTCCCACAGAGAATCGAATATAGCTTAATTCGGATTGAAGGTTTTATACGATGGATTTTGGCGTTTAAGACGGCCAACTCTCGGTTTTGCTTTAAATGGTGGAAAACTAAGGCAAAAGACTAGAAAAGAGCTTTATGAACTAAAAGAGGCAAGTCTAGGGATCGTCTAACCCTTGACTAAGGCCGGTACCAGTTCTCGATTATAACTCAGGCAAGAATCACGACCGCGTGCTCGCGCCCGGAAAATTTAACTTTAATGACTACGTTTGTTGGAAGTTGTAATTAAACGGAGGTGAACCAACTTGTTTTTAACATTTATCGAACACATAGGAAGCCACGAGCCCTCAATAAGCTACTTGCCAAAACCGCTTGACTAAGCAACCTACCAAGGAGTTAACACCCCTTTGTTTAGACCAAAAATGCAAGTTTAGCTCTAATCCGAAAATCATGCTTTTAAGCCCGATGATTCAAGAACCAAATAACAACCTAAGTCCTCGGAAAAGAGTATCCCGAGACTCAGCCTAAAGACTACTCACACATACTTAAAGGACTCGTCATACTAGAAATTCGAGCCCTAAAAATTAACCGATAAAAATGGAAACAAACTTGATTTAATAAAGGATCTAGTCCGTACGATCAACTTTAATAAATGAGAATTTAACAAACGAGAATTACTTACTTGAGTTCTTGAAGGAAATAAAACAAAGGCTTGAGAGTTTTAATGGAGTTCTAAAAATTAAAAAGACTAAAAGTTGTATTGAATGACAAGATAGCTAAAGAAGAGAGAGGGAGGAGGTATTTATACAAGAAGACCCGTGCCTCTCTTTCAGAAATCCAGAAAAAATCCTAAAGGTAGGAAATATCCTAAAAGTAGAAAGTTCAAAAAAAATAGAAAATATCTTCAGAAAAACACCCGTATCGATACCAGTTCTTTACGGAATCCCCTTGCTCTGATCCAATTATGTATCGATACAGCACTTTGCCCATATCGATACCGCCTGCTTTCCACCAGCCTCCAGGCTGTGGCCTTGGCTCGGCACCCAACGATCCTAAAATGCCCGATGGCCCACCAAATGCCTTAAAACATCGCCAGCCTTGCCCTGCGCCGTATCCAGTGCTTGAGAAAAATCATGGCTCCAAAATGGCATCAAAAGGCAACAAAACACGTCGAATTACCTGAAAGGCTTTAGAAAACTCCTTACGCGCAAACTTATATACAAACTACGAATAAACATGAAATAACCAGCAAAACCAGAACTTAGTGCACCAAATATACACAATATTAGGTGCTAATCAGCGACGCTTGGTTACAATTTCAAATTCGAATTCCCATGTTTAATGTTTCCTTGTGTTCTTTTGCTTTATGCTGGTTCTTCCTTTATGGTGACTTTTTACCATTTGGAATTGTGAGTCTTGTTTTATTTTCAATGTCATTAGCTTTATGTATGCAGATACTAGATAGTATTTATTATAAAATACGCTATGAAATGAAACATTGAAAATACAAGGTGAAAGAGACTAATTTCAAATTAGAATGTGCGACTAAAGCCTTGTTTGACATAAAAAAAAGTTGCTTCATGCTTCCATTTTTTACCGGAGTCGATTTTGTTTCCATGCCGGATACCGATACCTCTTTCCTTGATTGTTTCATTCAATTATACTGAAAGCAGATTTATTCATAAGCGAATGCTTATGTCGTACTGATAGTAACTTGATTGTGAGGTGCTATTTGTCTTAAGGTTTAAGTTTTTGTGTGTGTTTTTAACGAAGGGAAACTATTGCAATATATTTGACTAATGGATTTGCATATAATTTTGATTGTGATTGTTGGTGTTGATTTTGCAGAGAGGTAAATTGGTTCTATGGTTCTTTGGTTGGAAATTTGGTCACTTTAAGTGATTAATTGGAACGATTTATACTGGGATTGGGACCTTATTCTACCAGTATCAACAAAGCGGAGAAGGAAATCAAGAATGGCCAAGAAGGTCGACGACTTGTGCCGTATGTATCCTTCTCCAGGCTTGTAGTTTAACTAAGTTTCGATTAGTGTTATGGCATGTTCTTTGCCAAATAACTTATAGAAAACATTTCTATTATCCTCCAGATTTTGCTCCCTGAAACTGTACTCTCTTCTGGATTTTACTATCGTTAGGTGATCGATCAAGAGAGGAGTGCTTGATTCTTAGGAATTTACTCACTGAAATTGTACTCTTTTTTCTGATTTTACTGAAATTTGGTACTTCCTCAAGCAATCGAGCTCCTTATTTTACTCCGGTAGCCGTACTATGTTAGGTTCAAAACACTATTGTAGCGGCTGTCGCCGTCATTCAAAGGATAGGTGAGATTTCTTATTGCTTCATTTCTGGGTTGGTTAGGTCTACAACAAAGAAGACGCGTGATTTGGTATGTTCTGTGGTCTTGTGTTTTGCAGAGGTAAATTTCCATTGGTATTTAGTTTGGATGATTTGTGTGATGTAGTGATGTAGTTGTAATTTTGCTTTAGGATTGCCGCTATAAATCATGTATGTATTCCATTTATGATGTCGCTATGATCGTTAAATCACCTAATTGACTGGATTTTATCAGAACATGTCACTAGATTCAGGCACACAGGCTCAGAAGAACTGTATTTGTTTTACTAAAAGAGCTTGTTTGCATCAATAATAGAAGTGATGGGCCATGATCTGTGATGGGCTTTTTCCTCAAGATGTTTTGCTTGAGAATTGAGACTACCAATGGCTTTGCTCTCATTAATATCCAATGACACACACACACACACACACACACAAAAACAGGTTGTAGATTCAATTGCTATAATTGGAGTGAGGTTGTGAATTATGTTATGTTGTTTAAACCTATCCAGACTCTGGGCAATGTAAAGGGGGTAGCTAACATGCTTTATGTTGTAATTAGTCCTCTAAAAGTCCAACCAAGGTTAGCCTTCATATATTCAATGACAAATTAACAATATTCAGTTTAATGATTTGACAACTGTTAAACATAGTACCAGTATTCAACTTTGTGCTTAGTCTTTCTGATTCAAGGCACAGCTTATCACAAACCTGAAACCACGTACATTGCCGTACCCATTCTGTCCATTTTCAAATTTCAATTTTCTTCCGGAAGGCTTAGCTCAAGCTACTCAACTATTATTAAGCAACATGGCTTCAATGCCCATGCTCACAACATGAAACATTATCATTTTTGGGTGTTTTATTGGAATTAGCATGTTGGTTGTGATTGCAGGAAAAGGCTTTTAAGCTTCCCCCTATTGATTCCCCAAAATGTTCACTCTATCTGTTCAAAAGGAAGCTCAGAAGTGGAAAGAAAGAATCAAAGGTCTTAGATCTTCAGTTTAGAAGATCTTTATACATTTGGGATGAGAAGCAACTCAACAATCTAAAATAGATTCTATCTACAGTCCAAATGGATGACACATGATGTTTTACAATGGAAATGGAGTAATGACCTCACATTCTCTGTGAAGTTTGCATACTCTAAATGCGAGGATCACAAGTTTGTGGAAAACAAAGAGATTTTCTCAACATGGAAGAACATTTACCCCCCCAAAATTGAGCTTTTTGTGGTTCCTGTTAACTAATCTACTAAGGCACTCCACAACAACGTAACCAAAATCCCACCTGACGCTAGCAAAACACGTCAACACGACGATCGGTAGTAGACCAACTCTAAGCAACCTGCTACCTGGCAAACCAAAAAGGAAAGCCAGAATGTGTGAGATATAGAAATGCTCAACATAATACCACAATACCCGAAGGAATATCAACATGAATACACATCACCAATGTAACTAAAATACTTGAATGTATATAACAGTTATAACCAACATATCCACCCAACTGAGCAATAATAATCAATGCACAACAATATGAATGTAATCACATCACATGCAGTGGCACGTCTACCATATCCCATGAACCCAAGATAAGGTGTCCCACATACCATGCTCCTATCCACCGACAATTAGCCGACATGGCATACGACATGGTATGCCTCACACGTTAACTTTCGGTGGTTCAATCAACACTCATCAGCATGTATTTTCATCAAACACACATAACACAACCAAATCTCGTGTCCCACACACCATGCTCCCAACCATCGTCCATTGAACGATATGGCTTACGACATAGTGTGCCTCATACGCACACATTCACAACATATCAAAGCTAAACAACAGTAGCATGATATACACTCACCACTATAGCAATATCTCAGTAAGGATAACCATATCAAAAGCTAACTACGATTAGCAAGATATACACCCACCACCACCACAACAATATTATATGGAGAAAAACTATATCAAACACACTCACCTTTATATCGATCGAGATACGCCAAACTTACGATTTCGGAACCTCCCCAATTGACTGACTTGTTACCTAGTCATAAGCTAACCATATCAGTTTATTGAACGCTTAAACGTTATCACCAACTCCTTAAAATAATCTGTAACACTAACAATAGATTAACAATGCTTAACGCATACAAGCATGTTCATCTCAAAGGTTTATAAGTGTCTCTAAACAAGCGTAACACTCAAACACCACATCACCTCTACATTTGGTCTAAAATCTACAACCAGCCTGTTGTATTCTGCCTATAACTTCTTATAGGTTTAAAACCAGATCATGAAACTACCACCATTAGAAATTACACCTTTGGTACATGAATTTTGATATAAAATTTGTTAAAAACAGAGTCCAAACGACATAGTTATGCTTGTCCAAAGTTACACAAAAATTTGTTCAAAATCACAGATTTAATCACAGATTTTGCACGTCTATCAACTTCAAATCAAAAACTGATTTAACCTGGTATAAACTAAGCCACAACCTTCACATATTCCAAAAGACATACGAGTCAAGTTTCAAAATCAACAACCCGTGCGCTAACCCAATACCCGAGCTAAAAGATATGATCATTTTCCCAAAATGTGTTAGTGCAGCAAATACAAAACTCAGCAGGGACACACCAACTTGTAAAATCCGCCAAATTTAGAATATGCATCTAATAAACCCTAAATTTGATACACACTATTACCATACACCAACATTCATCCTTGATTTTTTCCAGAATTTTCACAATAAAGAAACCTAGTCAAAATCACCTCCAAATTCAGAAATTCTGTGCAACGAAGCACAATTTCCAGCAAAATAGTCTATGTTCGAAAATTCATTAAAAATCGAATACTTAATACTTTTTAGTAATTCTAACGCCAAAACATCACCAACTTATCAATCTTTCAGACTCATAAGAACCTATAATCAGGAGAATCTCTTAACTATAAAAAATTTGATAAAAGACGCAGCTCTGTAAGCTGTCTGCTAAAAAATAGGATCCTAACCACAGTTAGATTTATGATTTTTATCTTTTTCTAAACCTCTCGGAAAACTCTGAAAATTTAACATAATACAATAGACACACTAATGAACCTTCAATAAAAATACCATAAATTTAAAAACTTTCTAAGTACCTTGAAAAATTCTGTAAAGAATAAACCAGAGTCTCTGGCCTCCTCTTCCTTCTCTCTCTCTCTCTCTCTCTACGTAGAAACAAGTATGGAGAAAGATAAATATCCCCAGGATATTTTGCTATATAAGGGCACAGGAGAATTTATCACATGCAAGCGGAACCACGTCCTAACTTATACTCCAATCTCAAACCACACACAGGACCCTCGCAAGTTCTATTGTTTATGATTTAAACCCTTAAAACACAAAGTTCAATTAAAAGTGATTGAAATACCGAAATATCCGGAGTGGGTATTACATTTTACACCATGAATCGTAACGTAAGGAGTAGAACAAGAGTGTGAGACGAGAAATATTCATTGATTTAAAAAATGGGTATGTCAAAATCAATAATAGATACGCCACATGCAATCTCATAACAAGGATCTGCATAGCATAGAGTAGCACTAGAAATGGTCGTGTGGTAATTGTTGCAGATGTCAAAATCTATTCAAGCCAATGAACAAACGACCTCATGGATAACTAGCTCAGATATAAATTTCAATCAAGGTTCAACTCGACCATAGAGAAAGAGCAATAAAAGAAAAACTTGGATGGAGACACGCTCGACACATAGCAAACAATCATTAGTGTAACCAATATTTTCTCAAGACAAGACCAAACCTCGCCTCACATGAAACACGGAGGTCAAGGACAAAATAACAACCTGAAATAACCAACTCATAGTCTTGGCAAATACTATCTGGAGGGGTTACTCAACAAACACAAATGGTCTAGAAATCCTTGGTGTTCAAATTCAAGTCAAAGGAAAGATGCAAATCACAGAAAGATGATGTGTTCCCAAATCGAAAGAATCCTAGCAAAGGATTTAAACAAGAAAGAAGAAATTACCCCACACATCTGGTGTCTCTGGAGCTTGAGAAATGGTAGGACTCGCTCCACGCTTGACCACTGACCCGAAGTAGACTGGAACTGTGAATGATGCCGAACAAAACTCTGTCCTAGTCTCACTGAGCTAGGCCCACTATGCTCTCCTACTTTCTGAGGGCATCTTCTTGCAAGATGATCAGGTGCACCGCAAATGAAACATGCCTTTCATTGTTGTGTACACTGAGTACAAAAGTGACTGGCTAACCGCACCGATGACACAAAATTTGTGGTTCGACAAAAACTCCATGACTTCCCGATGAAGTAGGTGGTCCAAAACTTTGCTGAACTTGCAACGATTGAGGTGGTTCCTATTGCCTCTTCCTCCCTTGGCTCCCAGAACTTCCCGAAGGCAAACTTGCACTAGCAGTTGGTTGCTTAGGTTTCCACACTTCCACATCTCCTTGTGTACCTATCAAAATCTCAACACTTCTCGCACACTTAAAAATTTGAGAAAACTTCCCAATACGCTGATTTACTACCAACAGCTTGACAGACGAATGCAACCCCTTCTCAAAGTGCCTACACTTCCTTTCCTCTGTCGCCACCAATTCTGGTGCAAAACGTGATAAAGATTGAAATTTTACAGCATAATTGGAGGTGGTCATATTTCCTTGCTCTAGTTTCTTAAATTGTTCTCTAAGTTGCTCGCGACATGTTTCTGAAAAATATTGATTCCCGAAGAGTTTTTCAAACTCAGCCCAAGTCAGGCTCTCTACATCTGGATCATTTGCTCAATTAATCGCCCTTGCCACTCTCCTAGCTTCTTTTCTTGCTCCTAAAACCAATTTCCACCACTCATTCGTCTCGCTGGTGAGTTGAATAGCCACAATACTCACTCGTAAGTCATCTTCCATAATCCTGAGAGCGTTAAAGATTTTACGAACTTGTGCAAGCCAATGGTCGGCCACAAGAGGATCGCTACTCTCCCCATCAAACTCTGGTGGTTTCATATGACGGAACGCCCTCATCGCTTCCATGGCACGATCATTCGTGTTAGTCCTAAGTGCCGAATTCAAAAGATTCAATCCTGCAAGAGCCACTATAATTTCTCTAGAAGGGTTATTCTCACGTCTCGGTGGCATCGTGCGATAAGAATTGAAAACATAAAACAACCAATGACCACAACTATCAATGACAACAACGACGGCTCCATCATGAAATCAAACCTCCAACCTCCCCAACACGAGTCAACAACACCATAACAATCTACGTTATCGTAAATGCAATATCATGCCGATGTACCGACTCATTCATGCAGGCACACATGTCATACAAAAAGAAAATTTTGCTATGATTTTGAACCCATGAGACTAAAGTCTCCCCACAGTCTCAAAGTTTTCAAACCTAAACACTCTGATACCAAGTTGTCACGCCCTGGATTTTCAACATAATAATAATAATAGTATTTCCAATAAAAATCTTTCTCAATAATACATCATAATACCCCAAAATGCAAGTTAGAAGATTAGCTCAAAATTACAATTACATCTCCCAAAAGAATTTTACAAAGATGTCAAGGTAATTCTTCTGTGTTAGCTTTCAAAATGATGAAATCGTATGCACATCAAGCACTCCACATTAATGCCCTTGAGGTGTACCTGAAAATAATAATAGGTTGAGCTACACTAGCCCAGTAGAGAAATCTTTGCTCAAACTATATGCATATGAGATGGTTTATGCATCGGAAAGAACAATTGCAACAATAAGGTTTTCCACATGAACCGGAGCAAGAAGATTTGACATGATAACCGATACCGTTTTCATATAAGAAGCTTAACAATCTCTAAGTTCTCCGCTTTCATTATGAAAAGTGTTCCCGATTTCATTTCGCACACTTCTACATTAAGTGTCTCACATTCTGGGTCTTAAGGACCCCGTACATCTCCCGTTGATCTCCAATATGAGCTCAAGTAGCTCTTCCTCCATTAGTATACCAAATAGTGATCTTAAGAAATTCTTTCGGGTCTTAGGGCCCCATATACTCAAAAAACATTTCCCAGTGCTCATGACACCGTATATCCATTTTACATTCCGGGTGCTCATGACCCTGTAAATCCGATTCAAGTCCATTTGTATTGCATTCCACCATAAGTGTTTTTAGGACTCTAGTTTGCAAGAATGTGGTTAACGAGGGACATTAATGTTAAGTAAATGGTTCACGTCCCAACTCGTATTTCCATTCCGATCCCAAACTCTTTATCTAAACTCATTCCTTGTACTATATGGCAACACGTGTCAACTTATCGCTTTTCGCTCACAATTCACCTACCGTTTTATTCAACGATCAACCTTGTCATCACATATGCTGTTTACGAGTCCATATCATTCATGAAAACATGTCACAATACACACATGATGACCCAAATGCATAGACAAGGAAACAAGTTCCACAATTGTCTAGTTTTACAACTTTCTTTGTTATAATGAGAGTCGAAAGAGTAGGGACGAGCAATGAATCACTGGAACGTGAGCAATCAAGCTTAGAGATGATTAGAATGTGATTGGAGAGTGTTAGAAGTGATCATGGGTCAACACAATCGACGAATGATCAACAAAGTTCAAAACAGTTTTCTGAGTCATTTGTACCAATATCTCAAAAAGTAGGTATCGGTACCTAACCAATCCAGTGAGCAATCAGAGTCAAGGTATCGGTACCTGAAAAATTAGGTATCAGTGCCAAAGGTACTGGAACCTCAAAAAAGTGGTATCGGTACCACTGCATTACACTGCGCGATTTGCAAAAGATCGAGAAAGAGCATAACTTCGAATTTCAACCAACTAGAGCACGATTTTAGCACATAATCAACTCATAAACATGTAGAGAGTAAGAAATCCCTACCTCGATTGCCAAAACTGAACCCAAAGAGATCGATCAAGCCCTAGATCTTCAAACCTCGAAATCAAGCAAGAATACTCCTCTTTAAGCTTGCTCCAACGAAACCCAAGGTCGAAAGCCCATGAGGATAATGACTTTGGTGAAGGATCTTGGTGAGTCTTGAGCTTGGAGTGGGGTTTTAAGTGAAAGAGTGAGAGAGAGAAGAGAGAGGAGGTAAGGAGGTAGAGAGAGAGAGTAGGAGTATTTTCACTCCTCTACACTCACACCCATACATATATATACTACATACACACAAATTGCACATGCACCCTCCTACAAATAGAGTTATCATATCAACCTTAAATCAAATAACCACATCATTCCTCGTATTGTTGACATTTTCGCCTTTTACTAAAGGTTTATGAAATTTAAAAAAAAATTAACACGGGTCTCTACATTCTTTCTCACAACAAAATTAATTATAATAACACGTAATTGCATTACCAGAGAAAAAAAATAGAAATTTGGCACGGGTCTCTACAAGCACTCCTTT
This sequence comes from Rhododendron ovatum, assembly GCA_019656835.1. Classification (NCBI taxonomy): domain Eukaryota; kingdom Viridiplantae; phylum Streptophyta; class Magnoliopsida; order Ericales; family Ericaceae; genus Rhododendron; species Rhododendron ovatum. The sequence goes on from CM033798.1 coordinate 23,737,923, forward strand.
GGCTAGTCATTTCAGGTTGTCTACAGTATGGTGTCCAGAGTCTGCTGAGGAAATTCAGGACATGTCAAACGTGCCTTATGCAAGTGCAGTTGGTTACTTGATGTATGCGATGGTGTGTACAAGACCCGATTTGGCACATGCAGTCATCACAATCAATAAGTACATGGCAAATCCAGACAGAAAGCATTGGAAGGCGATCAAGTGGATTTTCATATACTTGAGAGGTACTTCAGATCATGGGATTTTGTTTGCTAGGCAAAAGGGTCAGATTTCAGTTGTGGGGTATGTAACGTCCCGATTTTTGAACACGTTAATTAAATCATTTTTAATTAATTTAATAATTCATAAAATTGATTTAAGAAATAAAATTTTATTAAATAGAGTTTAGTAGTAGAAATCTCATATACTAAATTCAAAACTATTTAATTGTCTTACAACTCAACAAAAATAAAACTGTGTTTGACAAATATGATAACACTTTTGAAAATTCAAATAACATTACTCCAAATTAACAGAGCTTCTATGTGTAAGGCATCCAAGGCTGGACAAACTCCCCTTCCTCAGCTGGGAGGTCCTTACCCTGGTACTGATAATCTTGTAGAGGATTCTATTCTTCGGTTTCTTGATTATCTGGCATGAAACGCACTTTAATGAGTTTTGACACTCAGTAGATAAATCTTACCCATTAACCCGTACTCTATAAACAATCATATTTATAATAAAAGGAGGTAAGAATCGAAGAGCACAAAACTTATTTCATTATATAATCATCAACTTAAGTAAATTCTAGAATCTCAACTTCTATAATCATTCCAACTCCGCAATATTCACCACGTTCCAAACTCAGAATTTCACTAGACAAACTTTACAGGTTCTACTAGGCTACCCTCAACATCTCGAGGTCCTAATAGGCTACTCTCACAATTCTAGGTCCATCAGGCTGCCCTCAAGGTCCTGCTAGGCTACCCTTAATACGTGGGGTCCTGTCAGGCTACCCCTGAGGTCCTGCTTGGCTACCCTAGCTACACCGGATCTTTTAGGCTGCCTTTAAGATCCTACCAGTCTACCCCAGATAACACGAGGTCCTGTCAAGCTACCCCCGAGGTCCTGCTAAGCTCACAACCTTTCATCTGTTTCCCTTTTTCCTTTAACCATGACAACATCTACATAATTTCTCAAAGTCCATAACTCATCCAATGTCTTTTCTACATTCTCGGCTCAATCGACAAAGCAATTATATCAATGACAAGTAAACAAATCATAATATCACCGCATATAAAGGGTAATTGAACCACCTTACACCCATCGCCAATGAGTTTAAGTCCGAACTAACCTCACATCAATCTTGTTATGTTTCTAATAACAAAGTAATTGCAGGTGGATGAATAATAACAGTAGTTCTAAATAATCAATGTAGATTTATAATCGTTCAAAAGGCAACCGGAATACACATAAAGTATTCGAATTTGTCCTTGGGACTTGTTGGTCTCTTTATGATTTAGCATATAGGTTCATTTTAATAAACTATAATACTAGCGGGTTGAAAAGTTATTTCGTAAGCCTTAGGGATACTTTAGTAATTCTAGTGTTGTTAGGATTTTTTTCAAATAATATTACCGATGTAGTTAATTACTATCTCTCTTGAAAACATACATCTTATATTAGTTAATTTAATATTTCTTTTACTTACAAAACCTTTTTATTTTATTTTTTGTATATGTAGACACCCCAATCTGACTTCCCGATCGTTTTACTTTGTTCTTCGGTTTCTTGTTTCCCCGATGATGAGTCAGGTCGAAAACAGTCTCGAGAACTTGGAATGGCTTGAGTTTGGTGTATGCGGAACCCATCCTTAGCCCTAAAACCCTTGAATCAGAACCTGGACCTTGGGTTTGATAGTCGCGCGACACTTTGGGACACTCGCGCGATGGTACGTTTGCCAGGTGGTGGTCAAAGTCAAAGCTTTGACTGTTGACCCTCACGGGGTTGCTTTGACCCTCGCGCGATGGTCTCACTATCTCGCGCGATGGTCAACACCTGTCGTTTTCACCCGGATTGCGTGGTGGTCAGGGGGCTACAGGCCTATGTGACCCCGTTTTCGTCGGCTGAACAGCATTCTGGGGGGCTCCCCTTGCACCACCTCACCCCCCATTCTCCCATCACCTTTGCCACCCCACTTCTCCACCAAGCAATTGTGGCCAGCCTTGTTGGCTGGTTACATGCCCTTGGCTAGCCACCCACCAACCCATTCTCCTATAAAACCCCCCCATGCTTCATTGCAAAGGGTTACAAAATTTCTATCCAAAAAAGGGTTACAAAAATTCTATCCAAGAAAGAAGAAGGCAAAGCTCAAGCACAAACATTCCATACCACACTCACTCCCACACAATCATCTTCCAAGCCTCACCACCTCATTCAAGCCACCTCCAAGACACTCAAGCAAAGGTATAACACATTTCTGTTCACTGTTCGAACCCCTGAGGGGGGCTGGCAGGGCCAAGGCTGGTAATCAATACCAGTTCTGGCCCTAAAGCTAGCAAGGTTTCAAGGGCCGTAGCTAGGAGGACCCTTGCGCGATGGTCCCATGTACTCGCGCGACCGTTTGGTCTGTGTGAGATTGGACCACGTGGGGAAAGGATACTGGTCTTTAAGTTTATTGTTATGTTCATAGTCACTTTTAAGTCTTTTAAAAGGTATTAGTTCACTATTTTGCATGTTAAAAATCGTTGTTTAGCTTAGTTTATAGCTCCTCTTCATTTGGAATGCTCTTGGGATGCTCTTGAATATGTCTCAGAGCCCTAAGCGTGCAAAGCAATTCCTGGAAGTCTAGTCCGAACAATCGCGCGCCTGTACCATAGCGTCGCGCGATGGTTGTTTTGTTTTTCCAGGGATTGCCCTTGCATGAGCAGCTTGGCTTTGGCCTCTGTTTAGACACCCCCACTGTTTAGGGGTCGTGTTTTCTCAATATTTCCATCTGCTGTAATATTGTTTATTTTCAAGTACCTATAAACTGCTTGGTTTGCACCTGGGTGAGCACTGGTCCCTCCAGAGCCCAGAAGGGGATAAAATTCAAAACATTGGTAAAGCATCAAACACTCGCGCG